>JAHLJT010009419.1:85208209-85826052 GCA_031308135.1 Acheta domesticus | reverse complement strand
GGTTTGTCGTACGTGAAAAATGAATAGAACCATTTTTATAGATAGTTACATGAACAGTTCCTTTTTGAAATCACCTCAATTAAGCTTCGAGCCCTAGAAAACGAGATTTTTGCGAAAAACTGATTTTTGTGACCTTTGACCTTCAACAATTTTTTGGCCCGGGCCGCTATTGTGGACTATTTTTAATACGCTGTTTAAAACAATAAAATAAAGCGATTGAAAAAAGAAAATCTTTGATACCATTTTTTACAACTAAAAACCTATAATGACTGGGCTATGATGGTCGTGTGCATGTGCGACATCGCATATAGGCGAGCACGTGCGTCCGGAGAGTGTTCGTCCACGTCACATAGGGCCCACCCCGGGAGTGTTGGTGTGGGGTGCCATCAGCTACAACGCGCGTTCGTCTTTGGTGCTCGTGGAGGGTACATTGAGCAGCGCTGTTTACATCCTGCACATTGGGCGGACTGTTCTAATACCTTTCTTGCAACGGGGGGTTGGTGCGCTGCTTTCCAGTAGGGCAATCCCCGCCCTCACACTGCCCACGCTACGCAGCACGCTCACCACGATATTAGTCAACTGCCCTGGTCAGCACGCTCGCCGGATTTGTCCCCGATCGACCATGCGTGGGACATGATGGGTCTACGCCGGAACCGTGCTGCGACTCCCGCAACAACTGTCTGCTCTGCACGAGACGGTGCAGGAGGCGTGGAACAGTATATCGCAAGACACTATTCGCCACCTGTGATGGGATATCAGCCCGCATCAAGACTTGTCGTAGACTGGGGTTACTTTGACTTGAGAGATTACTTCGATCGAAACTTCCTCCTACGACATAATTGTAAATAGTTTAAGTTTCTGAACGCATCTTATTATTTTTTGCATTGTTGATAGCACTGAATGTGACGTAACTATAAGGCAGATGGTGAAGCCGATAGGAGTGTACAGTGAATTTAAAGTTAATTTTAAACATTAATAGTTGTTTTAGTGAATTTCCAACACCTACAAAAGTTCAAAGCCGCGAAGGCAGGTAGTTGAATTATAACTTTCTTAGATACATTTATTAGTCAGAAATATATCAGACAATTAGTTTTATCTTCGTTCAATGTTATATCTTATTTACCTATCTTTCGATACACAATTAAACCGTACGGTGTCATTGACACAGTACATGTGGTTAAATTGATCACTGATCAATCTCAACTCACAATGAAACTGTATTGAAGTAACGTTTCATAAATATATGCTCGACTTTTTATAAGTAGATACTATTATTTTTGTTGTTGTTTTTTTAACATCAAGCCAAGAACGTACAAGAAGTCTCTTGGCTCGCGTGATGACAGAAATTATTTCCAAAACAATTTAAATGATGTCTTAACGGCAGTGGCTGACGGAAATATGTCTCTCAGAAAAGCGTCTCAGCTTTATCGTATACAGTACGGTACATTGTTTAACAAATATGGAAATGCATTAAGAAGCCTGGAGCTCAAACTGTGTTCACCGAAAAAGAGGGAAAATGCGTACTAAAATCGGTGGCTACATGTGCGGAATTGGGGTTTCCTCTCTCCATTCTAGATTTACGCATGTTTGCAAAATCTTCCTCGGCGGGTACACGCAGTATTGATGTAGCGTTTCCGATCCAGTGGCGTAGCTTCTGTTGGTGTCACCCGGGGCAAAACTAATGGTATCACCCCCCTAAATTAAAAATAAAAATCTATTAATAAATACTTTATACATTATTTAATAAAAATATATTTGCACATGACATTTATTTATAATATATTAAAAACCTGGATTTAATTCAGAATAATTGAAATATAACGTTAAGTAAATAATCTAAAACGAAGTATAACTAATTAACAAGTTCATGTCTTTATAAAACATGATTTTTAAATAAATCATTAAAATTGTATAATTCCAACTATAAACTTTTCTAATTGGTGTCACCTCTAAAATGGTCACACCCGTGGCGGACCGCCCCCCCCCCCGTGCCGCCACCTATAATAGCTACGCCACTGTTCCGATCTATGGATCTCTCTGATGCTGGACGTGCGAGTGTCACATGGCTCTGCCCATGTAATCATGTGTAGTATTGTGTCTGTATGTGTTGTATCTGTACGGAGGAATAAATTGTACAATGCAGTCTGAGTGTTGCAATATTTTTTTTCCGCTAGTGTGATACCAAAATTCGAGGGTCCACTGAAAATCAACGCCAAAACCACGTTCGCGGGAGTTGAATGTATCTGACACTGTCACTACGCATAAAAAGATGTAAGTAATGTTTCAATATATACTTTATTAAACGTAGTTACGTTTTAAATAACTTACATGAATTGCTTACGTTTTATTATACATTAGTGTTCTGAATTTTGGAAATTATATTTGCGTCATTCGATGACCTTCAACTTAATTTCATCAAATTGGAGATTGCAGCTCCATCGAATGACGCAAATATAATTTCCAATTTTAGGAACACTAATAAAAGGTAATCGATTCTTATAAATTAATTAAAACTAATATTAGTAAAAGTTTGACTTTAAAAAACACGTTACTTTCATAATTTTATGCGTAGTGTCCGCGTCAGAAATGTTCATCCCCCGCACATGGTTTTGGCTTTGATTTTCAGTGAGCACTCGAGTTTTGTATTAGTTCTGCATTGGGACAATTTCCGATAATAGAATTCACACAAAATAAAAACTAACTAGATTTCGAAAATACGGAGATCGCAATCTAGCACTTTGCAAAAAACACTATTATTTGGACATTCTTTACACTAATTGCTGCTTATGATAGTGGTGATTACGAAATATTATTTTATTTCGAAAATTTCATTACCCAGTGTATATGCCAATAACGAAAGATCACACACACACACACACACACACACACACACAGACACACACAGACACACACAGAGACACACACAAACACACACAGACACACACACAGACACACACACAGACACACACACAGACACACACAAACACACACACAGAAACACACAGACACACACACAAACACACACAGACACACACACAGACACACACACAGACACACACAGACATACAGAGTCACACACACACACACACACACACACACTCGTATTCACGACGACGCTTGGGAATAAACCTGAAACTAGTGGTGCGGTAGAATGGAACAGACTTTCCCGTATTGGTTTTTTGTGTCCATTGGTCTCGGTTAGCTATTCGGACTGGACATATTGTCACGCTATCTCCTAGCATTTTCGTAGAACGCACCGGCTGGTTACCTGCTGCGGCATGACACCTGCTGGTTACCTGCAAATGACTGAAGGATGGACGTTGTTGTGAAGAGAAATGAAAAAAAAATTAATTTCTCTTGTTTAATGATTTAAAAAAAGAAATTAAAGAAACAGAACATAATACTAATGAGCTCATCCTCCCCTACCAAAACATTTATTATAATTGAATTACAAAATTTGTTTAAAAAAATGAAATTACAAAGAAAAGATGATAGTTTGATTTTGTTCCCGCCAATGCGCGGCCGAGATTTGTTATTACAATTACATAAGGTTATGCCTGATTTGATTTTTTTGTTTTTTCAAAAATTACAAAAATGTAATTTTTTTTATTTGTCTCCCATGTCGGTAATATTTATATCAGTGGGAATTTGTTCACATTATTATATTTACCAGTACACATGCTTTAAATAATGTCAAGCAAAGTTTCTCGAGAACTCAACAGTTTTCTGTAAAAAGTAGCTCAAAATTCTGCATTTTCAGAAACGCTCAAATGCCATTTTCGTATAAATAGCTCCAATATTTTTCTTCAAACTTTTCGAACTGCGGAAAATCGATTTGTTTTTTTTTTAATGTAAATACGTTTTGGGGTCCCCTGAAACCGAAAAAAGTGTTGTTTTTTTTAGTTTCTTTTTTTTCAAAATGTATGTGCGTCCGTCTTTCTGTCCGTCTCTCCGTCCGACAGTCTGTGAACAACACTAGCGCTTATACTGCGATTTTTCTAAGAGCGACCCTCAAGGCCACTCAAATCCCATCTTCGCGATGGAAAATGTCACGGCATTTCGCGTCTTTCTCAGTCGTTCCGCTAGATTTCGCACGATCGCGACCGTATGAAGCAGTGCTTGCGATCATGCAACTTCTACCGGCAAGACCGAGAAAAGACGCGAAATGCCGTGACATATTCCATCGCGAAGATGGGATTTGAGTGGCCTTGAGGGTCGCTCTTAGAAAAATCGCAGTATAAACCATACGTAAGCATTCTTCCAAAATGGATTTTCTCCGGTCGATCTGCTTCCACTCGAAGCGCCGCGATTTTGAAAAAATGTCTTCAAAATTTGGGGGTACTTTACATGAAGCGCCCAGGACATTTTCAAAATTTTCTCAAAAACTGCTCAAAATTTTTTCTTTAAATTTCTTGTAAGAATAGAGTAAAATACACTTATAAATGTGGTATATGCCCGATTCTCACAGTTAACTCTGAACTTTTGAAAATTGCAAATGTTTCATTTTTTTGCGGCGTCATCCCACAACTATAAAATTGGAGACATATTTTCTTCAAAGAAATTTTTTCTCCAAATTGCGTTCTTTCATAAAGGTCATATATATTTTTTTGAAGGTTTTAGTAGTTTTCGCGCAATATTGCGTGCAATATGTGCAATTTTAAAAAAATTACAAAAACAAGATTTTCACAAAAACGGCTCCAATTTTTTTCTTCAAACTTTTGGCAGGATAGTGCTAAATGTACTCTATGAGATGACATAAACACCATATTTCTCTTTTCTTTTGTTTTTTCAAATATTACAAAACTTTAAATTTTTTGACTTGTCTCTCACGTCGTTAATACTTACATTAGCGGCGATTTGTTCGCATTATTATATTTATGAGTACATGTGCTTTAATTAATGGCATATGCAGTTTTTGGAAAACTCAACCGTTTTCTGTGAAAAGTATTTCAAAATTCCGTATTTTCAGAAACGTTCAAACGCCATTTTCTCAAAAATGACACCAATTCTTTTCTTCAAACTTTTCGGACCGATAGTGCTGATTGCACTATTTAATATGACATTAAGTTCATTTTGCGTTTTTTTTTCAAAAATTGCACAAATGTAATTGTTTTGAAAAATCTCTCACTCCGTTATTATGCACATTTTCTGCAATTTGTAAACACTATTGTATTTGTGATTGTAAGAGCTTTAAATGACTTCAAATGGAGTTTTTCGAAAACTCGAACATTTTCTGTGAAAAAGAGCTTCAAATTTCGAATTTACAGTTGTGCTCGAATGCCATTTCCTTAAAAACTGCTACAATTGTTTTAAAGAAAGTATTGCCATTTGTGACAAGGTTTTACTGTACTAAGAAAATGTTAAGAAAGGTAGTTTGGGCGGTGATAGATGGCAGCTGGTACGAGTATGTGGCAATTGTGAATAGAGATCACAGAATTATGAAAACGTACACAAAATTCACTTCTCCCCATAGCTCGTCACACACAGTTTTAAACTGTTTTTGACGTAAATAAATAAATAAATAAAAGCCTGAAGGCCACTTTCCCCGAAGGCGAGAGTTGCAACGGCTGCTATATACACGGAATATTGTCCATTTAATTCAAAACCACATTTCAGAAAGTCTAGTTTTATACTCAAATTTCTATCAAAATACTATTCGTGTAGTAGGTGGGACACCTGTTTATTATATATATATATATATATATATATATATATATATATATATATATATATTTTCGTCAAGTTTAAACACGAAATTCAGAGTATGCCGATAACAGTGCCGTAAGCCAATAATGAACTTGAACTTAAGCAAAAGCCGGTTAGTTTGAATAATCGAACTTTTGGATTAAAAAATTAATTCCCCAAAGTTTGAAAGATTGAGAAATTGATATTTTTGAACTCATAATATTAATAATATTATAATATGTGCAACCTTATATAGACCTAGAAATATTTTCATGTTTAATTAGTTAGATAATATTGGTATTTTTTAAAATGTTAACAAACATTAATAAATCTCGTCTTTTGCAGGGACTCCAATTTGACGGGGGCCCTAAGCAATTGCTTATAGTGCGATTTTTCTAACTCTGCCCCTATGATCACAATGGAATAACATACGGCATTTCATGTCTTTCTCCGTCAGGCCGCTAGAAAGCGCATGATCGCAAACACTGCTTGATGCGGTGTGTAGCGGCACGACTCTGAACGTCGCGAAATACCGTGACATATTCCCTCGAGATGACGGGCCTTGAGGGGCAAAGTTGAAAAATCGCAGTGTAGTCTGCGTATGCGATAATTCGGGACTGAATATTGTACTTCATCTGAAAAATGTTAGTTTCCAGAGGTTTTAAATTGTCGGCAGATTCTTTTTGTTGTTTGTGGGCATTACATCTGTGCTAAACAAATAAAACATACAATCGTGCGTGACACAAAGTTCTGTGAGGCATATTTCACATATTTCGGTGTACATGTTCTAAACCAAGATACATGTTTCATAAACTCTCCACCACTCTCCACGAGTCTTGTGGCATCAGTTCATAATATAGTTATGTCTTTACCCTTGACAAAGAACCCCTACCTGGCCATGAATTCAGAACTCTTTTCAATCTCAGACCCTGTAGGAACACTTTTCAATGAAGCCTGATGTAAAATCCTTAAGTTTTGAATCCACAAATCTAAATATTATGGAAAAGCAAGACATTAAATTTACAGTCAACCATGGAAGAAATTTGTGAAAATTTTTGGGGGACTGTAAAATTTTGGCTGTACACAACGAGGACTAACCTCCCGATAGGAAAACGTCTGGTCAGTTAAGGTAAAAGTATACAAAAATGTTGTCTTTAAGATTTTTATGGATATAAATTTGCCAAATCGGTAAATAGGAAACAAATTATCGTCGAGGAAATACATGCGTCAAGAAGCAAGTGTATTCAAAAATTGCGCAATTTGTGCATAGTTGCGCAATGGCCATAGAAAGTATACATATCAGCAAACATCTGTATCGTGTATCATCCTTGGCTGCAATTTTCTAGTGTCGAAAGCGTGGTTATGGGCAAGTTTGGAGTGGACTCTGATGCTGATCTGATGTGTGTGGTTTCTTTGTGTTGATCCTCGTTCTTGCACAAAGCAGCTGTGTCATCGAATTTGTGTAGAGGATTGGGAAGCGGACGAGTTATTTTGAATATTTGTTAGTGTCAGAAAATAGGACACTTCATTGTAGTTTTTGAAATGTCCCTCAGTAAAGTAGATTGGGCTGTTAGTGCAGATGAACAAGAGAAACTGTCAAAAAAGGTAATTTTATGTCGTGAAAATTCTTGATTAGAATTGCAAAAATCCCTGAAATACATGTAGGATATTGTCAACATTTTTTAAACCAGTGTCCTGCAAAGCAAGTATATACAACCCCTCTTTATGTTCGACGTGTTTCAGGTGGACCAAATATCGTTAACGAGGAAAGATTCCCAGGAATCAAGATCAAAAGGAAGTACTCCAACATCTACAGTGCCTCCTCCATTGTCAAAACATGGGTATGCGTCATCTACAGCACCCAGTTCTACGAAACCATCTTCAGGCAGTGAAGAAGAAGAAGAAGTATTCAATCCTGCTGAAGCATCATTGCTTCAAAAAATCGTTCGCAAAGGATTAGTTGAAAGCAAACATGATTTAGAAATTCAAAGAAAAGACCCTACTTCACCATTATACTCTGTGAAATCATTTGATGCATTACATTTGTGAGTCGATATTTCTCAGAAAGATATTTGTATTTTTCACATACTTATATTTAACTGTCATGTTAAAATGCAAAGTCAGTAATGTACTAATCTTCTAATTTAAGGAAACCAGAATTATTGAAGGGGGTGTATGATATGGGATTCTATGCACCATCAAAAATTCAAGAGACTGCTCTTCCTACATTATTGGCTGATCCGTAAGTTGTTTTATTTCTAACTTCTATTAATCCATTTGCGCTTGTGTAAGATGCCTGACATTGGTACTAGTTTAATAAATATGGAATGACCATTTTAAGACAATTGCAGTTGCTTTTCAATACTCCAATCCTCAGCAACAACACCTGGCTTGAGGTTGTTGTTCGTTCTTTCAGTTGACCATGTTGTAGTACCCCAAAATGTAATTTACGTGAAAATAAAATCTCCGTTCTTTAACCTTCCAGCGGGCGTGTGTAAAATGTTCACACCAGCAGGCGCGTGTCGTAAATTTTACGACATTCAATGACGCTTGAAAAAATCGAAGAAATTGTAGAACAATGGAATTTTATGTCGCAATGTAATATCTAAGAATGATATTTACTACCAAAAAACATATCCGTTGATAAATGTTCGTATTAATTATCTAAAAGATCTTGTTTCAATCCAGTATTGTTCTGATGCTCGTCTATATTTTCAACATTCGTTTACTGTCACTGTTACTATTCAATTCATGATCTTCCTCCGATCAGACAGCTCTTGAAGAATATTCTGATTTTTGTTCACATGAATTCTTTATCTGGACATTTTACAGAAAATTTCGATTAGGCTAAGTTATTATACAATATTTTAGCACAATAGTCGGCGCGCAGTATAAGTTTACATCACTATGCACTTATCCCGAATAGAGCGTTACAAAAACTGAATATAGCGTGCAAACTAAACAGTGGCGGCAGGAATGCATCACTAAAGATACCTGCAAGGAATACCAAGAACGCAGATGTCTTTGACAACAATGAGTTGACAGCAAAACAAAAAATCTGCTATTGTCGTAAAATTTAAGACAGCGCGCCCACTGGAAGGTTAAGATAGTAAGAAAAAAGTGGGTTGATCCCGACTGGACAGTACCCCTTGCTGTCATGGCCTCCTTATTACGTTTGTACATATTGTACTGATAGGCGATTTTGTCCCCGCCACATTGTAACGCCAAATTACTTTCAAAGGTAAGTTTTCTCGCTTCGCTCGCATGGATCCAAGTCACGGCAAGGCTTGGTTCTTCGGACCTCACATTCACTGCAAACAATCTTGAGTCTATCCATCGCATAATTACCTATTCACTTTTATAAGAAATCACTTCAGCAAGCACATTATAAGAAAGCCTCTAGTATTCAACCTGCACAGTTAACGATACTGACAAATGTATTAAGGAGGTCATGACAGTGAGGGGTACCGTACAGTGGGGATCAGCCAAAAAGTGAACCCAACTTTTTTAATAAAATTAGTTTAAATTAGTACACGCTTTTATGATTAAACTTTCATATGTAAATGTTTTTTTAGATATTGAAGAAATTATATGAAGTGCCTTTTTATTTATTCAATACATAGACAACTTAGTGTGGAATCACAAGATTTTAAATGTATTATACCTTGTATACTTGTTCATTCTGTGGAGTAGTTAATCGCAACTAAAATACTGGCTCTTGGCCTAAAATGTATTGTGTATGAATTATGCTATTGTCAGCACTGTTTTTCTTGAAGTAAGATAGAAAACCACACTAACTCAAAATTTTGTATCACACACAACCACAAACTGTTTGACAACAATTCATTTTCGATGCAGCCAATGGGAACTGTTATTAAATTAAATACAGAAAGAAAGAAAAGTGTGGGTGCCGCAGTCAACTTAAGATATTAAACTTAAGATACTAAGGGCCGTATTCATAGTCGTCACTTATAATAAGGAAAACCTTCAGGAGTTCCTTATAACGTTTTTCAATTCATAGTGGCAACTTATCCACTTGCATGAGGAACTTCTTATAGCTATAAGGAAGGTCCAGCTTCCACTTATAGCTATAAGTGAATCGTCTCTTGATGGGTTGAAAATAGTCCTAATGTGAAAGAAATGGAAATGGACTACGATTTTGAACATAATAAAAATATTTATAGTTGCAATGTTCTTCGTAGCAACTATATTTACGTGATATGTACAACCCTCCGGAAATGCACAATGATCAAGAACTTTTAAGAAAAGGTAGCGTTTTACCCGGATGAAAGTACATGTTTTGATAAACGTTGGTGGCAAAAATCAGCTACTATTAATTGAGGTTTATCGATTTCCCACTATTTAAGACACTGTTTAAGTTACTCCCACTATTTAAGTAATTGTGTAGGTTAGGTTACCCCACGGATGCCTACGGACGCATGCATAAGAATAGTTCACAGCCAATTTGATGGGACATTTCAGGCAGGATTCAAGTGGCTGTGAACCAACCAATGTGCTGTTGCCACACGAGACCCTGCTAGCGTCGTACTTATGTTTAAGTATCGTCTATGAATACCAAATGTGCATAAGCATTTCCTTATCAAAAGTAACTTCTTATAGCTTAAGTATTTTCTTATTCTATAAGTGACAACTATGAATACGGCCCTAAGATTAAGATACTATAATTAAGATATTATATGATACTGCTAACTTATGAAAACAAAAAAATTTATGAGACACCATATTTCTTAAGAAACTTTGTTTTTCTAAAGCAACAATTGAATACTTCTTTAACTATTTACAAATAATCATTTACATGCTCCATTCACTTTTACGACCAGCTGTTATTAATGTGTAGATGTAATGTTTGACTGAGTAGTTGACTAACGATTGTAATGATAGACATCGGATGTTTAGGATTATTCTAATGGAAATATTTAAAGGCAATTAATATATGTATACAAATTACGGAAAACTAAACATTCTAACGAGTTTTTATTTTGCCTTTTTTTCTGTCTTTTCTCACGTAAATGTCTTTTTAGATATTTATTTAAATATTTTTCTTGTTAAATGCTTTTTTCTTAAAATTTATATATATTTATTTTTATTCTGGGTTATGAACACAAGAAACTATTTTAAGTTCTACTAATCACATAAATTTTCTACTGATAACGATTCTGCATTGTTTGTCTCGACTGAAGCTGTCATTTGGGTTTGCAGGTCACTGAATTTTTGGAACCGAAAAGCTTGCATTATGGCTTCAAATTTCTTTGCACAAATAAAATAAAATAAAATAAAATGGTGGTCTCTGGGCACTTGGTTGAGTGGTGGGCTCTTATGAGAGTGCTGAGCACCGATTCGCGACATAATCAAAACACTAGTATGTCAAATGGCGATGTAATGATCCCCACTTCCGACATTGATTTCTCTCCATGCCAGATGTTCTTATGGGAAAAGGGGAGTGAAGGCCCATCTCTGCCAGGCGTAAAGTGCGTCTTCATTCTGCTCACAATTGTCCGAATTCTGCACCAAGCGAAGTGCAGTTACCGAGCTCAATTAAGTAACGTTGCCAAAGTCTCTCACTCACTAATGATTTATTAGTCTGTTCTCTCATGTTATTTTGTTTTTTGGTATCAGCTAATTTTAGATGCAAGTGCAGTGAAATATATTCTGGTTTTTCCCTCCAATTTTAAGTTTTTAATGCCTTTTTCTGTGCCTATTTAAACAGTTTTTAGTGCCTTTTTTGGTGCCTGTGTAAAAATAATTTAGTGCCTTTTTAGGTGCCTTAATTTTTTAGTGCCTTAACATCTGATGTCTAGTAATGAATATACCATCTTAAATTACCATGGGCACTCCTATTTTTTCTTGTGCTGGTACCTGCTTAAGTAGATATTTGTAGTAAGATAGATCTCCCTCTACCACATTCAATCATTTGACGAAAGGTTGGCAGATAATTTCCACTACATCAGTGTACTGTAAATAAGGTTATTTGATATCCACTGCTCCCTCCAGTACAGATCTGAGGTTGCCTATGAATTGGGTGGTGGTCTTCTTGAAGCAGCTGCGGAGCTGTACAACATAGATCTTGAGCTCAGATATGGCCACCAAAGTGTAATTTCAAGACCTAAAAGTCCTCAATGCCCATGCTATCTTGAAAGATATCCATTGAGTAACATTTCAAGGATTATGCAACGTTTTGTAGAAATGCTCAGTAACATCTCCAAATACTTACACAATGCTCCAATGAGAATCCATGTGTAAGTGGCTGGATATTTGTTCCTTGAATTGGTAAGTTGTTTACAGATCTTTGTAATGCGTCATTCCATATTAAATCAACACTGTCATTTTACATCACCATCTCAGATTCAGATGAAATTTGACACATAGGTAGTATGAATGAAGAATAAGAAAACTACAAGTTTTTTGTAAAATATTTCCACCTGTTTGTGAAATACAGCCATGTAAAATTTTACAAAATTGGGTTCCCGAAAGTTTTTCAATTGATGTAGAATGTCTCAAAATTATGATAGAGAGCTGGAACAGGTGTCATTTTGCAGTTTTCTTTATGGCCTTTTATATGATATGCAACTCAATAGGGGTTGGGTTAAAAAAGTTTTTAAAATTTGAATTTAAAATTTTGATTTTGAGTTTTTTCAAATTGCTCATCTTCAAAAAAATTGACAAAATTCTAAAATGATCCATATATGTTTCCAAACAGATGGTGCAAGTTTAAACATGGGACTGTATCAATATCTTCACAAATGGGCCATGCTCTGGGCAAGAAATTCACTTTCTCATCTTGGTACCCACCTCTTCCTTTACACACTCACACACTTACACTTAACATGCATTAGAGCATTGAGCTTTCTCCAGTTGTGGAAGGCCCTGCTGATGGAGATACCTCAAGGGGGAAGTCCCTTTCAATGAAAGGTTGGCACCTGATCTCATGTACCAGCAAGGAAGGAACACCAGCACTTCTGGGGTATAACACACAGTACACTTTCGGGTCTAATGACTGTAGTGGTTAACGTGTCGGGAAGAGCAAAATAATCAATCTCCTCAAATGGGCAACTGCATTTTCCATTCATACAGAATTGCTGGGGTTGCAGGCTGTGAAATTGTTCTGGCCTCTCAGCATGGAGCTTCAGTTCATCCTTTGTAAAACTGATTGGAAGAAGGATGGTCACAAGCATGACAGAAATAATAGTTTTTTATTATAGGTTTAGACTATTTAATGATACATTAATGATGAGCTTTTACAATAAAATTTAGAATGCATAATCACTGAGAAATGCGGATTTACCTTGCTTGAATATTCTATATTTAACATTAGCTTTTTAAGACTTTAGATGTTAAATGAAATAGAACAATTGGATAGACTCTAGTGGAAATTAATAAAGGCTGTGGAAACGTGATCCATTGGTTGTAGAAATGAGGATGATTCACATGTGAATGGATGAAGGCAACATGATGACAGCCCTTATTTCCTTAGCTTTAATCTACTACAAAAATTGTTTGCAATGATCCTTTTAGTGAACATGTGATGTTCTTTTTTTTGCTTGTGGTATCAAGGTGTGTGTGTGTCTATCTCAATTCATGAATAGATTTTTAAATAAACAAGCTTTAAACTAAAAATTATTTTTAAATATTCTGCAACAGTGCATCCAAAGCCATAGTATTTTTAAAAAACATAATGGAATGGAATGTTATCTATGTTTGAAATTTAACAGTAATTAGCAATAAAGTGCAGTTTGGAGGTCTAATTATAGTGTATGACTTTGTCAATTTTAAGAAGTTTGGTAAATTCATACAATGACATTTGTGAAGAAGGGCTTGATAATTTGTGTTGCAAAGTTAAAATTGAAAAGAAATGTTGGAGGACTAAAAAAAGTGAAGCTTTATATTGAGTTTTGGCACTTAAGAGAATTACCATATAATGAACAAAACTTTTTTTAAATCTTACTTTCGTGACAAATTGAAATTTTTATTTTTGATTGATAATTTTTCTTTACAGTCCACAGAACATGATAGCCCAGTCTCAATCTGGGACAGGAAAGACTGCTGCCTTTGTTCTTGCTATGTTGAGCCGTGTAGATCCAAAAAAACAGTATCCTCAGGTGAGTTGAGTTTTCAAGTGAGATTTTCAGTACTAAAATATTATAATGCTTAGTACCTTGTTAACCCTTCATAGTATTCTCCTTCAAACTCCATGAATCCTTGGAGTGGCTGCAACCATTTTTCAAAAGTATCCCAGTTCTCCAACTGAGGTGTTAATAGAGCAAAATTTACAACCTGAGAAAGGTCTTCAAACAATATTCATTTTCAGATATGTTTGCGAATTACACTTCTTTTATTGGTAACTGGTTTTTGTTTTTGATATATTGGAGTACGTAGGGGGAAAGAAAAGTGGAATTTGAAAAGCAAGGTGATGTTAATAATAATTGAATTTTATAAATAAACTTTATTTTCATTTGCAATCCATAATGGAACTTTAAGGTTTGCACTACAAGTAATTTGAACAAATTTGTTCAATCATTTATTATTTTAATTTAATTTAGAATAATTTCTAATAATTAAATTATGCCAGAAAAATATATATTTTATTCTCTAGTTCAAGTAGCAGCACAATTTTATGATACTTTATTCGTTTTGGTAAAATCAAATGTAGAGAAATAAAAACATTGTAAAATGGTGTATTCCTATTTAAATATTTCATTCACTATACAGTATATATATATATATATATATCAAAAGTATATATATATATCAAAAAAATTATATATATATATATATATATATATATATATATATATATATATATATATATATATATATAATTTTTTCTCATTTTCATTTTTCTTGTTTTTACATTTTTTCTTTTATTGTGTTCTTTCGTATGTGAATAAATTTGCACCACATTTGAATCTCCTTCAAAGGTGATTTTTCTGTAACTATGTTGTAAACTTTGTTATAATTTTCGCGACAACTACACCAAGACATGCAAACATCTAATAAATTTAATTTAAAGCAACATTTAATAAATAGCAAATAACTGATCTGATTCCTCCTGCATTGCCAAGTTGCTTTGTATAATTAAGACCCAAATAAAGCAACATTGCTATACTGGTCATCAACAATGAGAGCTGTCAAAAGATAATTTTGATACCGGATTCAGATTCAGCGACAGCAGAAACATTGAAATAAGATATGTTAGGCATCAGACCATCTTCACTCATCAGCCGAACTAAAATTCTCCAATTGGATTCGGACTCAGCGACAGCAGAACATTCTAATAAGTTCTTTTAGTCATGGCGAAGCTGAAGAGTAATCTGGGAGCCTTAGAATACTAAAATTATTTTTCAATAAAATCTGTTGTTGTGTGCCATTTTTCAATATTTTTACTGAATCGTTGAAGAAAATTAAATGTGTTCGACCCCTTTTCCTCACTTAACGTGTGAGGGAATCAGCAGGGCCGCTGAGAGATTGGGGCCGGTAGCTGAGCGAGGAGCCTGCCAGTGGATAGACAATGGCTCGTTCTGCCACGAATGCTCACAAGAGAGCGTGTGCTATCTCTCTTTCACTTGCATTCACTGGACAGACACCCAGCTGGAGCCTGGCCTCTCGGCAGGCACGGATTTGTGCAGAGATTGCACGACCATGTGTTGGCCAGGCAAATTCACCTCATCACCTGATGTTGTGGGAAAGTAGAGTTGTTTGTGTGCCATTTATGTGGTTTTAATTGGTGTTTTCTTCACAAAACAATTAATGAAGCTAAATATATAGTGTTGCAGACAATGTTCCACTGACTATGCGACAGTCTCATAACTTCTAAACGGTTCATGATATCGAAATGCATTTTTCGCTCAACAATGAGGAGTCATGAGTCAAGTAATACGCCGTAGGGATAGATAGGCATAGGGAACGATACGTAGTAATATACCATGTTAGATATGAAGAGACTATTGAAATCTGCATCAAAGCAGAAATGATTATGAATGAACTTTCAGGGTGAGAATTGTGAGTTTTTGAAAGATACAAAATTGTCTCTTTTAAAATTACTGAAATAGTAGTGACTCAGATAGACAGGTTTCAAGATTTTGAAAACTCATTCAATTGAATTTCTTGCCGAAAAGCAGTTTTCCACCTACAAAGCATTCTTTCGTTCAGAAAAGTTTTCTTTCCTAATAAAAAGATATTCATTCCTTGACAGTGAGCAGCCTCGAAATGAACTGACAAATGTATACATTGATCATGCAAAATACATGCCTGCAGTTTTTTTTTTCTGAAGTATTTGTTAGACAAATTGGTCTAGAAAAAAAATATCAAGAGATGGTTTGGTTGATACAACTCGGTTAGCTTTCCCTTTATCTACAACATTATGTGAAAGGAATATGATTACATTAAAGAGTTAAGACATTCTTGAGAAATTCCATGGGAAAGTAACTGTGCAGAAACGACAGCTTCAAAGAACCAATTATTGACGTTTTTCTTGAATAAAAAACGATGAATGGAGCTAATTTACAGAAAAATGGAAGATAAGATTTTCAGACTACCCAACTGCATAACTCTAGCTTTGCCACCATATTTTAGGCGACAGACTCGCTCATCAGCCGAATGAAAATTCTCTAATTCGAATTCTCTTCGACAAATCTTAACCACCTACGGTATTTCACTGGTATACTGCAGGGGCACTGGAAAGGTTGTCAGTTTCTCAGAGGGTTATGACCCCCCCCCCTTGGATCCGCGCCTGTTTGCATCAATCTGAAGTCCTAAATATCTTAGAGACTGTTGGAGGGCTATTTTACTACCCCATACATTGAGAGTAATATCTTCTTTCACTTTTCGGTTTGTCACCAGGACAGCTTCTGTTTTATGCTCAGCCATCTGGAGTCCCACCGACGTTAGCCACATCCGGATCGCAGCCACAGCCTCATTGGCAACCTGTGTGACCTTCTCAGTGTATTTGCCTACCACTACCACTGCAACATCATCAGCAAATCCTATAGCCCTTGCACCTTCTGGCAGCTGGAGCTTCAGCACAGCATGATATAATTCCACAACAATTCCACAATAACCACCCGAGATACCGTAGGTCTTTATTCCGGTCTCTATATCGTACACTAAAATCCTCTCTTCGAAATACCTTCTGTGTTCCTTAAGTACTTCAGAACTCCCAGTTTTTTTAACGCAGCAAGTATGGAACTCCACCTAGCCGTATTAAAAGCGTTCCTGACGTCAAGAGCAATTAATTATAGCACAATACTTCTTTGCCCCTCTTCTCCATTGTTCACCCTCGATAGCCTTGTGTGCGATATCGATGACAACCCCAATTGCATCCACTGTAGATCTCGCCTTCCTGAAGCCATACTGCTAATTGGATAGTTCTTGTGGTCTCCATGTATGCTTCAATCCTCTTGCAGATGATCCGGTCTAAAATCTCCCCCTGTATCCAGTAGACATGTAGGCCTACATGCCGACGGGTCGCTAGGTGGCTTATCGCCTTTCGGAAGGAGGGCCAGCTGTTGTTGCTTCCACCGTCGGGGGAAAGTTCCCATCTCTCACGCACACATGATTTGCCTCTAAAAATAGATCTGACCGAGTCCTAATAGCGGTCTGAATAGCAACATTCGGGACTCCATCCAACCCAGGGGCTTTGCAATCTTGAACCTTGTCGTAGGCCCATGTCAGTTCTAATGAAACTGCCGGAACTTTGTGTGGATCTTCAAGCGGGTCTATAGGCTGCAACATATCCCTCTGATGAGGAAACAAGGTGGTAACCATCTTCTCCAAGAAGGCCGGACAAGTCGGGGGTGTCCTGGACAGAACCTTGGGTCTGGCCGTTACCACCTTATACGGTCGTCGCCAAGGGTCAGCATCTACCTCGTTGCTTAACTCTCTCCAGCATCGGTCCTTGGTGATCTTGATGGCTTTTGCGAAAGCTCTTCTGGCGGCCGTGTGTTCTTGTTTGAGAGTCTCATAATTTGGGCGACCCCTCCCGCATTGCGCCAACCTGCACATGCGGTGGCATTCTCTGTGAAGTTCCGCAATCTCGACAGTTCACCAATACACTGGAGGACGACGCTCTTTCTTGGAGCTTTTCGTCATTGACGCATCACAAGCGTCAAAGACCCGGTTCATTAAGGTTCCCACCATATCCTCCGAGTCTCCAGCCATCATAACGTTGCCCTCCATAATGACAGTGAAAGAATTGCAATCGAACGTCCTGTAGTTCCACGTTGCTCTCCTCTTATGTTTAGAAGCACTCGCTTTGCACTTCTCACTGGCCTCATATACAATAGCTTGGTGGTCGCTGTGTGTATAGTGATCACTAACCTCCCACGCCGTTATCCTTCTCGCAAGGCCATCACATGCGAATGTCAAGTCAACTATGGAGCTGCGACCATTCATAGCAAAGGTCGGGCTATTACCCGTGTTGCAAAGATTGACGTTGAAACTGGCAAGGCTGTCCAGGAGAGCCATCCTGTGTTGATTCGTTACCCTGCTGCCCCACTCCATGGCCCATACATTAAAGACCCCAGCAATAATAAGAGGTCTTTGTTCTCTTGCATCATGCAATAGCCTATCGTGTAATGCCTTGAACTCCTCGAGGGACTCGCTGGGTGCAGCATAAAAACGGAAAAAAATATGCCGAACCCCTTGAACCAGGTGAATCCATCTTCCTGGACTTGCTTAACCCACACATCTCGTGGACTGGCTTATTACCACAAATCCACACCGCAGTTCGGTGAGTCGTGTCCGAAACCCATTGAATACCATATTCCTATACTGCTTGCACAGGATTGCGACGTCTGTTTTGTGTGTGTGGGTGCGGGTGCGTGTGTCTCTCTTTCTCTCTGTCAGTCTAAACGAGGAACGTGTTTGGTAGAGACCTTTCTAATTTCTAAGTAGTCAGTATTTATGTATTCTCCCTCCACCTGCCTCACTCTGCGAATTGTTCTTGCATATACAGCTCCTTGAAGTGGTTCAGAATTAGTGACATCTTTTAAAAACTCCCTCCCACATTCAAGTATTCATATCCACCTAACAATGGTTTCAAATGATCACATTTTATTCCCATAAATTGCTATCAGGTCCTCATGATTTTCTTTGCTTTTACAATTAGCTTTGCTTAGAGTGAGTCCAACAGTCAGTCAGTCCGTGAGTCAGCCCGTCAGTGAGTCGGTCAGCCTGTCAGTGTGTCGGTCTGCCCGTCAGTCAGTCCCTCTGCCTGTCAATCTGCCTGTCAGTCAATCCGTCTGCCTGTCAATCTGCCCTTCTGCCCGTCAGTCTGTCAGCCTGTCTCTCTGTCTGTGAACACCAACGCCTAAATCATAAATACAATTTCTTCCAAAATGGATATTCCCCGGTCAATATGGTTCCACTTGAGGTGCCACGATTTTGAAAAACTTTCTTCAAAACTTGGGGGTACTTTACATGAAGCCCCCCAGAGATTTTCAACATTTTCTCAAAAACTGCTCCAAATTTTTTCTTTAAATTTCTTGTAAGAATAGAGTAAAATACATTTATAAAGGTGGCATGGGTGCGATTTTCACAGTTAACTCTGAATTTTCGAAAATTGAAAAACATTGAATTTTTTTCGGCGTCCTCCTACAGCTACATCTAGTGGTGCTACAGAATGGCACAGACATTCCCGTATTAGTTTTCTATTTCCCTGGGTCTTGGCTAGCTATTCATGATTGCCACATGCTCGTGCCAGCTGCCATGTATCGCCGCCCAAAGTACAGTTTTTTTGGCATTTTCTTAATTTTTCGCTTTCCTAATGGTAGAATGGACATATTAATTTTAGAATATGAAAGAACACTAAAACCTCGGCCTAAATGGGAATTTTTTGAAAAATTTGGAACCGTTTCTAGAATAATAGCGTTTAAGTTCTACTAAAAATGCGAAATTTGAAGCTCTTTTCACAGAAAATTTTTGAGTTTTCAAGAAACCTCATTTGAAACACTTACACTCACAAATACAATAGTGTTTACCAGTGACTGGTAATGTGCATAATAACGGTATGAGAGGGTTATATACACATTATATCCATTATCTGCACCTTTAATATGCACTTATACTGCAATTTGTAAACACTATTGTATTTGTGAGTTGAAGTGCTTCAAATGACTTTAAATGAAGTTTTTCAAAAACTATAATTTTCAGTGAAAAGGAGCTTCAAATTTCGAATTTATAGTAGAGCTTAAACACCATTTTCTGAAAAACTGCTCCAAATTTTTTAAGAAAAAATTGAGATAAATTCCTTCCTAAATGGCAATTTTGACAGTTCTTTAATATTCTTAAAATAATATTTCCATTTTTTATTAGGAAACCGAAATATTAATGAAATGTCAAAAAAAATGTACTTTGTGAAGCAATAGATGGCAGCTGGCAAGAGTATGTGGCAAGTCCTAATTGCCAGCTGAGTCCAAAGGAAATAGAAAACTAATACGGGAATGTGTGCCATTCTGTAGCACCACTTGCTGGAATAAAAGTCACAGGATTACTTGGAAATTAACCCCAGGCGTATACAAGGAATGGCTAGTAGACTGTGCTTTTTGATTACTTGGCAGTGTATACAGCCTGGATATATTATGCGTACTCTTGAGTCAGCAATTTTTCTGACTCGCTACTCCACTAACACCTTGTAAAGAAATTGGAACATCTTGGAATTAAGGGGAAATTACTAGGTGGGATTGAAGCCTTCGCGCATAAAGAGGCCTTCAAAATCAGTCAGATCAATGATAATTACTTAATTAATTAGAGTTCATCTATTTACAAACCGATCGTAGAGGTTTTTGAAAGAATTGAGTGAGGATGCAGTCACAACAGGTCCGGGAAGGAGATTCCACACGTCTACTATTTTATTTCTCAGGAAGTTAAATATGGTTTTATATGCATGCTTAAGGATGGCATCGAACATCCTCAGTATGTTATTTTCTGTGTAGTATTGAGCAATTTGCACGAGAAAGCTTTTCAGCCATTGTTGCAATTAAAACAAAGTATCAGGGCAAACTTGACATTGCTAATGATTTACGTTTTGCACTTGCTGATATGTAACAAAGGATAGGGAATCTGGTAAAAAACTGCAAGCTTATCTTTCTCCCCTGTTTAATTAAAATTTCAACTTGTAATATTAATTAGGCAAAAGCCACATAGAATTTTCTTGACCTAATCTTAAAAAAAATAAATGTATTGTTACTCAATATAACTTGTTTTGTTCATTACCAAAAAAAAATGTGCAAGGGGGTGTGGGAAATTTTGGTATTGACACATGGGGGCATGGTAAAAAAATCCTCAGGAAACCTTGCTTTACACAGTTCCGCCCCCTACTTCAGTTCTGATGTAGAGATTCTGGAAAGAGTACAAAGAAAATCAACAAATTTATCAACAAACTTAAAGTACCTTGCTGACGAAAGACTTGCTTCATTCAAACTTGCAAGTTTTGCTGTAGAGACTGCTTCAAGGAGACCCAATTAAAACATTTGGTCGCCACCTACCACAATCATGAACTTGCATCAAAAGTCATCTTCAACCAAAGCACTCAAGTGGTCATCAACATCTAATGAATAAGAATCATTTCCACAGTAAGCCAAATGAAAACCTGATTAACCGAGTTATCAGTGAATGGCACTCTCTAATAGCAGACATTGTCAAATTAGACACTGTTAAAGAATTGAAGTTGACTTTTAATTACAAATTCTTGCAATAAAATTTACATCCTTCACTCTGATGTATACATACTCATGGTATTGTGGTATAGTATCTCAAACAATGCCCATTTTTAACTATTAATTCATAATTAAATAAAAATAAGTACACAATTATGAGAATCCTGTTTAATATTATTCTTTCACCTATTTATATTTTATTTTCCTTAATGTGTGTAAATTATAAATAAGATAACTTGTATTTTTGAAATCTACAATACTAGGTGTGGTGTAGATCAATGTAAAATCTTGAAAATGGTCATCTTGCTAGGTATTGTGTTATGGAATATCAGAAGGTATTGATAATATACTTGTTAAGAGAGAAAGATTTGCAGAAACTGTGTTTGTCTGTATCAGTATCATACAATTAATCATAATTTTACATGCAGTGTTGTGTACAGTATTAATTATTTTTTACTTGTAGGTTTTATGTCTGTCTCCTACGTATGAATTGGCAATTCAAACTGGAGAAGTTGCCACAAAAATGGCACAGCATTGTCCTGAAATAAAGATACGTTATGCTGTTCGTGGAGAAGAGAGTATGTTTTGTTGTTGTCTTGCAAATGAAAATTTTGTAATCTTGTGTTTTGGTGATTAAAAAAAAGCTTATTTTTGTGAAATAAATTGTTTCAGTTCCAAAAGGAACCAAAATCAAAGATCACATTGTTATTGGAACTCCAGGTAAAGTTGTTGATTGGGGAGTGAAATTCAGATTTTTTGACTTAAGCAAGATATCTGTATTTGTTCTTGATGAAGCTGATGTTATGATTGCTACGCAAGGACATCAAGATCAAAGCTTCAGAATACACAAGTAAGGGAAAACATAGTCTTTTTGTTTGTTTGTTTCAATCTCTCTGTCTTTCTCTCCCATTCTTGTTATTGTTATTAATAATAATTTTATTAATATTATTTGAAGTATTTATTTGTTGAAAAAGGCAGATTGTGTATGGTAACACTGTGATAAAACATTCAGGTTACTGCTCATTGTTATATCTGACTCTTTCAGATTACTTCCACGAACATGTCAGATGATGTTCTTTTCAGCTACTTATGAGCAAGATGTAATGGAATTTGCTGAAGCCATAGTATCTAATCCAGTTATTATTCGTTTGAAGAGGGAAGAAGAAAGTTTGAATAATATCAAACAGTACTATGTTAATTGTCGAAGTTTGGAGGAAAAGTACATTGCATTATCAAATATTTATGGCGTTGTAACAATTGGACAGGCAATGATATTCTGCCATGTAGGTGTCATTATTACTTTGAAGCATTTGAGTCATTCTACATCAGTTTGCACAAATTTGAGGAAAATTTGACTTAGATGTCCCAGATTTGTAGGTGATTGTATTATTTCTAAGTTTGATCTGTTAATATTTACCCAATATCTGTAAATAACCTATTCTGTCATTTCTGATTCAAATAATCAGTGCAACTACAATAAAACAAAATATTCCAGGACTTGCTAGACAGCTCTTGAAATAACAAGCTGGTAACCATCTTTCCATTCTGTAACCATCTGTGATGGAGGATTCAGGTTTCGTTTCTTTCTACATCCTTGCATCCATTTGTATTTTCAATTGTTTTTGGGAGTAGCTTAGAAGATTTTTACAATTTTTCAATAATCTGACTGCTGTATGAATTTCTTCATGACATAGCCAGGAATCTACATGTAATTCCTTCCTTTCAAGGGTCATTTTGTTTTTCTGTAGTTTCTGCCAGGAATACTATTTTAGTTTTCTTTTGCTAATTGGCATTTCTCCAAGAAATATCAAACTCACTTTAGTTTTAAACATCTCTTATTTCTGTTTCATGCCTAGGATAGCAGAAGGCACACTTAACTCGGTCCCTTGTTTTATAATCAGGGCCCTTGTTTTATAATCAATGCTATACTAAGGCCAGCTGTAAATGTTTGTTTATCATTGCCACTGTGATATGTTTATGGCATTCAAGTTTGGATAATTCTCATTTTCTTGTAAAAATTTAACGTGATTTACCACAAGAAGGAATTTTAGAAACCTTTTTCTCTGTTATTCATCACATTTTAAATTTTTTTTATGGTAAACAATAAATTTTCAACTTCTAAAGAATGCTGGTTGGAATAATGTAAATGTACACTTCTTTTGTAACTATAGATTCTTAAATTAAGATGTGGAAATAACAATAGTATTGATATTTTTGTAAGGATGTCCTGAGTCACTAACTTCTCAAAACAATACGTGCGTTTCTTGAGTACTTATGACTGCATTTCTGACTTGGTATTGAAATATACCATTCTCAACGTCTCATCAAGATTGTGGCTGTAATCATGTCCTGTTCCGAATTTATTAAGATTTGGGCGCCAGAAACAGGTTACATGAATTACTATCCAAGTTTTTCTATCTGATTTAACAAAAATTATCTAAACATCCAGCTAGCTTGGGTCGATGGGTCCGGATACAAATACTCGCTATCGCCTCGATAGCCGATTACCTGATCTGCCAACTATACAGTATGGCGTGGAATCTGAAATGTAATAATTATGCTTTCAACTAATTAAAAATTATGATTGACAAATGAAAAAAACTCTTTTCTTTTCCAAAGAACAAAATTCAACAATTTATTTAACTTTTAAATTAAAACAATTAATTAGATGGTCATGACCCCTTTTGAATAAATTGTCTCTTTTATACTGCAGTATTTTTTTTACCGTTTTTGCATGCCAACGCTCCGTAGTCGCTTCTCACTTGGCCGTTGTTAATTCCAAGTTCCGCTTCTCTCTTCCGGTCTTGCGCCGCCGCTGACACGTCCAGTCCACACTGCCTAAACTATCTGTTAGTCTTGTCCGACGCTCCCGGTTCCTAATCTCTCCCACCGGTTATGTAGACTATCGAAGTCCAACTGCAATGTCCGAAAATCTGAACAAGTCCTCCAAAAATCACTTCTGGTAAATTATTTCAAAGTCCGAAAACAAACTATCACTTCTCTCACAAGACAAAGTCCGAAAACAAGCTATCACTTCTCTTACAAGAAAAATACAAGTTTCACTTTCCCACTATATTGTCTACAGACGATCTTTACGCTACGACACCCAGAGACGGAATGTTCGATCTATACTCCACGACACCCAGAGACGGAATGTACGATCTTCACTCTACGACACCCCGAGTCAGAATGTTCGATCCATACTCCACGACACCCAGAGACGGAATGTACGATCTTCACTCTACGACACCCCGAGTCAGAATGTTCGATCTATACTCCACGACACCCAGAGACGGAATGTACGATCTTCACTCTACGACACCCCGAGTCAGAATGTACGATCTTCACTCCACGACACCCCGAGTCAGAATATACGATCTTCACTCCACGACACCCCGAGTCAGAATGTCCTGTTTAATGCATTTTTAAACCCTTCATGGCTCGGTAGGCGTCCATCCTTCTATTATTTCAAAACACGGCGGCAACATTAGACTATCTGGTCTTTTATAGCCAACCCGTGCGTCTCTTACACATCCGAGTAGCCGTGACTTCCGTCAGTCATTCGTTTTTGCACCAATTATATCTTAGGTTCTTCAGCCATCTAGCCGGCGTCCTGACGTCATCAAGGCCCGTGAATAGTTTGTTGACCTTGCCAACCTCTGCGCCGCCGTTGCTAAGGCCGCATACCGCCATATTGAATCCCCATTTATCTACCCCATGTATAACTAACATCATTAAATAAACCCTATCATATTCTGGTATATCACAGTATATCTGAGAAAGAAGGCTGCACCCTGTTCATTAGGATCCCTGCCAATAGGAATTGTTTGGAAATAAACTGAAGAGTAGAGTTTCGTTGAAACCTTTCTGTCTGCATTTCTGTGTGTTATTCATGACAATACATAACTATCATGCTGGTGTTATTCCTTTGGGACGCTGTGTCATTGAAGCCGTCTGGTGTTAGTGGCCTATTAGGCTGGTGGGCAGTCTATGTGATCCGGTGTCCAAATTATTTTTTTAATGTTATTTCTTTGTGTCGCATTTTGAAGTTTGGCAGATAGATGCAACAACAATGTAGAAATGCAAGTACTTTTTAAAATTAATTTTAAGTGTCAGCCTAATCTGAAAATTTGTATTTTATAAATAAAAATCCGTTATTAATATTTAATTAATTTGTGTACAAAAATTATATTAATATCGTCTGATAGTATATCTTTCTAGATTTAATTTAAGTGAAAATCAATTTTTCTGGAGGAAAAGATGTGTGAAAAATGTTACAACATTAGCACTCATTGGATTCTTCCAAAAAATAATTGGTAATATTGGAAGGAGTGGGATTAGAGAAAAAAGGAAAAAAATAAATGTCACCCATTTTCAATCCTAGACCTCATAAAAAAGTTTCAAATCACTAAAACATTGTGAAGTTTTATGAGTGTGCAGTTTGATGTAGAATGACTCTTATGTGTCAAATAGATTTATAAAAAAATATGACGAAAGGTATTAAATATAAATAATAAGTATTTCTTAAAATTATTACAGACTCGAAAGACCGCTGCTTGGTTAGCTGAACGTATGTCTCGAGATGGCCATGCTGTTGCACTTCTTACTGGAGATTTAACAGTTGAACAACGAATTGCTGTTTTAGATAGATTTCGTGATGGAAAAGAAAAAGTTCTAATTACCACAAATGTATTATCTAGAGGTATTTGTGCTTTTATTTGTTTCAAATATTTCACAGTTTTTTGATATGATTTTTGATATCTACAAATCAACTTTCGCTTCAACAGGCATTGATATTGAACAAGTTACAATTGTGGTAAATTTTGATTTACCCATGACTGTTAATCGGAAAGCAGATTGTGAAACCTACTTGCACAGAATTGGACGAACTGGCAGATTTGGAAAAGCAGGAATAGCCATTAATCTTATTGATGGACCTGAGGCCCTTAGTCTGATGAAACAAATTGAGGAACATTTTGGTGAGTATATCACTGCACTATTCAGTGTACTAATTATTCATGCATTGTTAGGATCATTAATGCCGTTAGGTTCTCATTTGCCATCCAGAAATTTTTTGTTGGGAAAAAATATCACTATTGGACAATGCAGTAGTGTTAGCAGCTCCCTTCACAGTAGAATGAGACTGAAGAATATGATGCATGTTCTAAAATAGCTTAAGAGTTATGGAGGATTCCAAATTAATGGAAATCCAACTCAAAATAACTATGGTAAATAACATTTATTCGGGCTCTTTGATAGTACTAAGTGCCATTTGTCAATCATGTTATAAATTTTGTTTAGCAGCAATTGCCACATTAATCTGGAATAACAACATTGTGCATTAGAAAAACTAGTACAGTAAAACTCTGCTTGTACTTTCCTAGAATTTACATTTTCTCATCATTTACGTCGTTTTTCTGTTTCTTTTAAATTCCCGTATGTTCACAAAGTAAAATCATACCTGCATTTAACAATTTTAACTGTTAACAGTTAACGCATTTAACTGTTAAAATTAAATTTTCTTTACTTTTACATTTTCCCTAAGACTGTGCAAACACGAAAGTTGGGTGATGATAGTGTGCATTTGTTCCTGTCAAATACTAGAAATATTCAACCATTGGTAATATGGTCCATTTGTAAATGTCCAAATTTCTCCATATTGTCTTGGGAATACCCTGGGCTAGATGGTATCGCATTAAACTATTTTCAAAATGAGTAAATTATTAATGTGTTATTGGTTGCATATTTTTTTGAAATGTTTCGTTTATGGGTGATTTATTCCTGGTTTATTATGACTAGACAATCATCTCAAAATTCTTGTTTTTTCACCAGGAGTGTGTTAAACCATTGGAAAGCATTTCCATGTGTTCCTTAATAAAACTTCAACCCAATGTCATATAAAAATATCCTAGAGCAGCTGTTTTTGTTATCTTTTACTGTCAAATGATAATCTTGTTGAAGCAATCAAGATTAGTGTGTGCCATCATTTCCATGACATTTCCTTTCTCACAAGCATTTTTACTAAGTTCTGTGTTAGTATTATTTTTTATTTTGTTGCTAGATACAGTAGTTCATTTTTTGTGTTCAGGAAAAAAAGTTTTTGTTTTCATTTAATCATAGAATGGTTCCAATGAAAGGTCTTTGTATTCGGCTTAGAAAACGGTAGCATTAATGAGTTTTGGAGTGCAAGTCCTGAGAAGCCTAATGATTTCTCATTAAACGTTATTATTATTATTATTATTATTATTATTATTATTATTATTATTATTATTATTATTAATAATAATAATAATAATAATAATAAAAATTGAGTATTAATGTTCTGTATTTTATGACATAAGTACATGTAATTTTCCATGATTTACTGTGTGTTTTCGTGGAAGATTGAAAATATGAAAGAGGGTTTTTAGTGTTTATTACAAAATAATAGATTTATACATTGGAAATTTGAACATTACAATTATGTAAATTAATTAATTATTAAATAAGAAAAGCGCATAATGTGCAATGATGATTAAAATTAATTAATAAATTAATTAATGGGGAACGAATTTTCATGCAATTACATATTTTTACTGGAACTAGATATATGCATTCAATCACATTTTTTTGAGTTTACAGAACATTCTGAATGAATTAGTTCAATTCTCCTTTTAAATAGTTTTAAATATTTTGGTATATTTTACGTATTTTACCTATAACTTCATATTTCTTACAAATTCCCTTGCGTTTTAATATAATTTTAAAACAGGACATTTCAAATGCCCGTGTGTAATATATGTTACTGGAATTTTCTACCACATCTTTGCCATGAATTATCACTTAGCTCCCCCCCCCCCCCCACTTCTTCGAAACTGCAAATTCTGAATTAAGGATGAACAGATGTTTGTGAAGTAGAAATAATTTCAACCAAGTTCTTTCTTATGTTTCAAAATTCCCACTCTTAACTCGATCAAAAACTAACAAGTATGTTTTTACAGATCATAGTTTATCGCATTGTTGAATGGGGTGGGGGGAGTGTATATGGGTCATACCATGTCAAATCAGCCAAAATTTCCTGACTATCTTCCGATTCAACTGAAACTTTTAAAATTGTTTTAGAATGACGAAACAACACTGAATATTGTCTTTTTAGCATTAAATTTTACTTCCTTTTGAAAATTTTGAAATGTAATACTCTGCACGAGTTTGAGGGTATTATCTAAAAAACTAGTAAAACATCTTCAAATTTGACAACTTGCTTTGTATTTCGAATGAGTACATCCCACTCTAAAGATTTGATATGAAGGGTGGATGGAATGATACTTAGGAGAACTATACATATATAAATGCTTATCATTTGTAACTCTTGCTTTCATTATTTAGTGATTAATTCTCTTACATTTTAAATGTATCGGAAGCATATTTTCGAAGGCAGAAACTTCTATTTATACTGGGTGACCCACCAATTGTGAGCCACCCTCATATCTTCTTAACTGTTCACAACATCGAAAAGCAGTTTTCGCTCATCCATGCAGAATAATGGGGCATGTAATGTGCTTTAGATATATTGTTTGTAATATTTTTAGTTTTGTGCAGTTGTAGTAGCTGACGAACTACACATTCCCAATTCAAGGCAGTGTACAAAAAGTACAGTGGAGCATTGCTGAAGCTATACATGCTCTTTTCGGCCAAGCAAAGAAGACATTGTTTCAATCAATTTTGTTATAATATAAGACAATTATATATATAGACAACGCTCATAATATGGCATGATTTTTGCATACACATTTTTGCACGATGGTAAATAACCAGTTGCTGCTGCTCAAAAGCGGTGTCTTTCCTCAACGATTCATTTTGCTTAAATGTAATATATGCACTTAAATATACCGCATACATTAAAATATGCAGTTAAAGAAAAAATTTAAAAACTTGCACACATGCAAAATACAAACGAAGTAGATTTGTTTTATTTTTGGTGATAGGTAAAGTTTTATACATTTTCTTTCGATATGCACAGTTACTAAAAATATGCAATTGTGTGAAAAACCTTTTTAACCCAACCGCTATTGTGTTGTATATCATATAAAAGGCCATAAAGAATGCTGCAAAATGGCACCTGTTCCAGCTCTCTATCTTAATTTGGTTTCTACAACAATTTAAAAATTTTCAGGAACCCACTTTTGTAAAATTTTACGTGGCTGTATTTCACAAACAGGTGGAAATATTTTACTCAAAATTTGTACTTTTCTTATTTTTCATTCATACTACCTATGTGTCAAATTTCATCTGAATCTAAAATGGTGAGGTAAAATTTTAATTAAAACTGTGTTGATTTAATATGGAATGACCCTGCTGCATGTTTGCAAGAGTATTTAATTTTTTATTTTTAAAATTCTTAGTAATCTTGAAGGAATTTGTTGTTTTGTTTTCAGGAAAGAAAATTCAACTTCTGGATACTGAAGATGTTGACGAAATTGAGAAACTAGGAACAGACTGATTGCAATTCCAACCAAGTGCCATGGTTTTCAGAGGAAGCATTTTATGGACATTTATCAATAAGTTTTGTTTACCGTTATTGTTTAAGTTTGCATTGGAAGGACTTAAATTCAATCAAAATGTTTTCTTACATACGCTCGTGAATTCTTTTCACGAGATTTCCAAATGTAATTTTTCACTTTTGCAAGTGTTATTTTGATACAAACTTGTGACGTTCTTATTTTATGAATGGCTTATGGCTGTTTATTCTCTGAAGCTGTGCAAAAAGTGAAGAAGTTATACTGAAGAAGGAAACTATTAATGTATTTTCAAAATCAGCACATGATTCTATTAATTTAAAGCAAAATATTGAAGTTAATTATTTTAAAAGAATACAATGTTCTGATTCTAGTTTTAATTTATTGATTCTGTGATTTTTCTGCTGTGAAAAGCACCCATTTTCAATAGGTGTCAATCAACCTTCTGGTATTATAACTTAAAATATTTTGTTCTTAATTTTTTAATGACAGTAGCACTTATTTGGTGGCAATCAAGAAGTACTTGTTGAGTTTGTGTGTATGCCAGATACAAATCTTTGAAAGGCCGTAGTTTGAAAGATGATAACATTAATCACAATGCAATAAAATGTTATATTGATGATGAGTTTTTAAAATTTTAGGGAAATAGGAAATAAAGCATCCTGTAGAAAGTCTCCTGGTGAAGTTTTCCTTTATAAGTACACTTTGTGGAAAATACAATGCTTAGAGTAAAATATATCCCAGTTGTTTTTATGAATTTTGAAATTTGCAAAACAAAATATAAATTTATGCTAATCATACAATGATTTTCATTGCTAAGAAATTTTTCCTGATCGTAGAAAGCATTAGTTCACAATAGCTCCCAGACCTTTTGGTCTAATTTGAATTCATGGTTTTGCAAATCTTCCAGAAATGACAGTTATTGATTGTGGAATATCACTATCATCTAGATACTGTAATAATATCTTTATTGGACTCATTCAGGTTCTGCAGCTGTTAAAGAAATATTCAAGCTCATGTGATGGTTCTAAAAAAGAAACAAGAATATGCCTCTGATTTGTGCACCATATGTTACGTTTTCTATGAAAATACTTCATATTATTATATGTAGTGAAAGAAATATAATAAAATTAAACTTTTTATATATTCTGCTTTATTTTCATTGAAGATGTTACTCTTCTCTATGAAATATTTTATGGATGTTAAAAATGTCACAAATGATCAACAGTACACTAATGTGACAGAAAGGGAATCATGACAAAGTTGGGTAATTGTCAGGGAGTTATTAAAGGAATGTTATCTTAATAAATCTTGTTTCATTTCCATTTTTGAGGCATTTTTCCCGTATATGTACGTATACGCGGAGTGATATACGTAGTATAGGAAAAGTTATGTAATGATGCGTGAAAAAATGGCGAATTTTCGGCGGAAAAAAATTCATTGCCGGGCGCTGATAACGAAAAAGTGGATAAAACCAGTTGCTAAATTAAAAATAAAATCCCCTAACACATGGTATATCCAGAAACCCTGTTTTGTGGGTACTTGATACCGAAAAACCAATTGAAAGGAAAACGTCTGTCGATCTGTCTATCTGTCTGTGAACACTGCTAGTGCCTAAACCATAGGTACAATTTTCTCCAAAATGCATATTCCCCGGGAGATCTGGTTTGAGTCAAAGCTTTGAGATTTTCAAAAAGATTCTTCAAAATTTGGGGGTACTTTACATGAAGCTCCCCGGACATTTTCAAAATTTTCTCAAAAACAGCTCCAAATTTTTCTTTAAATTTCTTGTATGAGTAGAGTAAAATGCACTTATTAAGATGGCATAGGTCCGATTTTCATGGATAAATCTGAATTTTTGAAAATTGTGAAAGTTTGAATTTTTTCCGGCGTCTTTCTCCAACTACAAAATTGAAGATTTTTCCTTGAAATAAAATGTGTTCTCCAAAGCGAGTTCTTTGTTTAAGGTCATATACATCGTTTTGAAAATTTTAGTAGTTTTTGCACAATATTGCGTGCAATATGTGCAATTTTAAAAATTACAAAAACTAGATTTTCTCAAAAACTGCTCCAAATTTTTTCTTTGAACTTTTAGTAGGGTTAGTAGTAGATGTACTCTTATCAGATGACATAAAAGTCATATTGCTGTATTCTTTTGTTTTTTCAAAAATTGCAAAAATATATTTTTTAACTTGTCTCTCACGTCTATAATATTTACACTTGTGGTGATTTGTTCACATTATTATATTCATGAATACATGTGCTTTAAAAAATGTCAAGTAAAGTTTCTCGAAAACACAGCTGTGAAAAGCAGCTCAAAATTCCGCATTTTCAGAAACGCTCAAACGCCATTTTCTCATAAATAGCTAGAAAAATTCAAACTTTTCGATTGGATAGTGCTAAATGCTCTCTTTCATTTGATGTAAGGTTTATTTTGGGGTATTTTTTTGTTTTTTCAAAAATTACAAAAATGTAATTTTTTTGAAAGATCTCTCACATCTTTAATATGCACATTCCCAACAATTTGTAAACGTTATTATATTTGTGAGAGTATGTGTTCTTTAATATTCTAAAATGAATATTTCCGTTCTACCATTAAGAAGCCGAAAAATTAAGAAAATGTCAAAAAAAATGTAGTTTGTGCGGTGATAGATGGCAGCTGGCAAGAGTATATGGCGATTCCGAATAGCTAGCCGAGACCGAAGGAAATAGAAAATTAATACGGGAAAATCTGTGCCATTTTGTAGCACCACTAGTTCACCTATCTCTTTGCAAAACCCCCTTTCCCGTATACGTTCGTAATATACGTAGTGTAGGGAAAGTTATGTAATGCTGAGCGAAAAAACGGCGAATTTGCGGTAGAAAAAAATTAATTGCCGGGCCGTGATAACGTAAAAGGGGATAAATTCAGTTGCTATATTAAGAAAATGAGCTTCTAACTCGTGGTGTAGCCAGAATCCCTGATTTGTGCGTCTTTCATACCGAAAAACGAATTTAAAGGAACATGTCCGTCTGTCCAGTGTCTGAACAACACTAACGCCTAAACGATTTCTTCCAAAATGAACATTTTACGGTTGATGATATTCCACTCGAGGCGACGCGATTTTGAAAAACATTCTTCAAAATTTGAGGATACTTGGCAGGCCCCCGGGACATTTTCAAAATTTTCTCAAAAACAGCTCCAAATTTTTTCTTTAAATTTCTTGTAAGAATAGAGTAAAATATACTTATAAAAAAAGGTGGCATAGGTCTCATTTTCATGGTTGACTTTGAGTTTTCGAAAATTGCAAACGTTTGAACTTTTTTCGGTAGCGTCCTACAACTATAAAATTGAAGATATACTGCGATTTTCCTTGTTGCGCCTCTGACACATATCAGCTGTTTCGCTGAGCTCCCGATTGGATGAAACTGTCAACAACTGATATGGGTCAGCAGCAGGATATAGAGATTTTTTCTTCAAATAAAATTTGTTCTTCATTATTAGTTATTTCATTAACTTCATGCACATTTTTTTGAAAATCTTAGTAGTTTTCTGGCGATATTGCCCGAAATATTTGCAATTTTAAAAAAGTACAAAAACAAGATTTTCGCAAAACCGGCTCCAAATGTTTTCTTTAAACTTTTGGTACGAGTAGTGCTACATGAACTCTACGAGATGACATAAACGTCATATTGCTATATTCTTTTGTTTTTTCTAAAATTACAAAAAAATAAAATTTTCACCATGTCTCTTACGTCGTTAATATTTACATTAGCGGCGGATTGTTTATATGATATTTACGAGTACATGTGCTTTAAATAATGTGAAGTTTCTCTTAAAACAGCCGTTTTCTGTGAAAACTAGCTCAAAATTCTGCATTTTCTGAAACGCTCTAACACCAGTTTCTCATAAATGGCTCCAAATCTTTTCTTCATATTTTTTGAATGGATAGTGGAAATTGCACTCTTAAATATGAAGTAAACTTTATTTTGAGGTATTTTTGTGTTGTTTTTTAAATTACACAAATGTACATTTTTTAATATCTCTCACATCGTTAATATGCACATTACCAGCAATTTGTAAACACTTTTGTGAGTTTGCGTGCTTCAAATCAAGTTTTTTGAAAATTCAAAAATTGTGTGTGAAAAAGCTTCAAATTTCGAATTTACAACAAGAAACCGAAAAATTGAGAAAATGTCAAAAAATGTATTTTGTGCGGCAATAGATGGCAATATTGAGCTGAATTTCTTCATCAAAGTATTTCCAATAATTATAGGTTCTATGCGTTTGTCCGGTTCAAGGAAATCTTTCAATTTCACTTGAACTACACTCATCGTCATAAAACAAGCTGCACCAGGAAGGACAAAGCGGATTGCGATCATTGTTGGCAGGCATGTAAAGGGTACCACGCATGCAAAATGATTACACTTTCACATTTGTAGGACCAACATTTATTGTTCTACACGGCCACAGACGATACACGTTACTATGGCGTGGGGCCGCCAAGTTGGCGAACGCACGCGTTCAGACGTTGCGGCATGGAATTGTACAGGTCTCGAACGAACGCCTGTGCTAGTCCATCCCATGCAGCTTGCACCAGAGCGCGCAGTTCTTGCAGGTTGGTGGGGAGGGGTGAGATCCTGATTGCACGCTCCATAGCACCTCAAACATTCTCGATCGGGGACAGGTCTGGCGATGCTGCTGGCCATGGCAGAGTACCCACGGCTGCAAGGAATGCTCGGGAGATGGCTACGGTATGCGGACGCGCGTTGTCATGTTGAAATAGGGCATGGGCCTGGGCGTTCAGGAACGGGAGAGCCACCGGTTGCAGGAACTCCTGAACGTACCATGTGGCTGTCACGGTACCTCCGAGGAACACGGCGGTGAACGGGCACCATGCGATATCGCGCCCCATACAATCAGACCAGGCTGGCGGGACGTGTGATGGGATACCACAAGCCGCTCGTTGTGGCGCTCCCCACTGCGCCTCCAGACATGGACCCGGTGATCGTTGGCATCAAAGCAGAAGCGGGACTCGTCGCTGAAGATGACCCCCATGGCCCCAAGTCAATCGTTCCCGAAACCAGGCGGGTCTGTAGAACCGATGCACTTACAGGATGTGACAGTGCAGGTTGCACAGCCTGCTGAATAGCACCAATCGTTGCCGTTGGTTCTGCGCGTGGCGGACAATCCGTCGGTATTCCCTCCTCATGGTGCGTGGTGGACGTCCACATTCTGCATTTCGTGTGTGCATGACTTTTTCAATCCATTGCCGCCAACTGCGGGCGATGGTGGTGTCCGTACGACCGGTGTGGTGCGAAATACGGCGACAGGACCAACCAGCTTCCTAGACACTCACGATGCAGCTCCTCTCAAACGCGTCTAACTGGACAACTGGCTGTCGAAAGCGTCGCCTGGGCATACTGTACGAGCAGGTGACGCTCTGGCGAGCTACCCGATGTCGCAATGGCAGGCGCGGCCGTTTGAAGCCCTCTTCTCTAGACCGGTGTGCGCGACGTCAAGCACCTACCTCCTACCCCGAAGTGCGCGGCCGACCGTGAAAACGAAATCATTGGCTTAGTGAATGGTGTGAAAAATACCCACCGAGTTTGCAGTAGGGTCGTTCGGGGTGCAGCTCTTTTTATGACGAGGAGTGTATAAAAGGTCCCATATTCTGAATTCCATATTCAAATATATTACTTTGATGTATACGTACATCATTGAATTTCTCTTCTTTTTTTCATTTTCCTTCGAACTTGATCTAGAACTAAGTTGTTCCGCTTATTTTGTGCTTTGGATCAACTGCTTTCCGCTGATCGCTCTCCCGCCAGATGGGATGACTTCTCATCGATAGTCTTAGGGTTTTGCACCTCCGCTATGCTAGTGCTTAGATCTTTGAATAATGTCACATTGTCATTGAATGACGATTCGCCCTCACCCAAATCCAAGTTAGTAGTAAAAAACTGAAAAACTATTTTCATTTACGCCATTAGCAACATTCATCTGTCTCTAATGCCGCCCGAAAAATCGGAGGCGAAAAGTAGGATTGAAGTTCTCACGACAGGGACACTGCTGGAAAACGGACACAAAGCAAAAAAAAAAAAAATAGTGGTGCTTTCAAAGCCCATACTTTCTCGCACTGCTTCTACATGGTCCTAAATGGGCCTTTTACACTACTAACGGGCCTTTTACACCACTACACTACTAAACAAGCAAAAGTGTTTACAACCAGCAATTTTTTTCCGTTCTGAGACCCGAAATCTGATCCTCAAAGTTAACGGGCTGGCACTTATACCTCTACGCCACACTAGCACCGTATGGGTCGAACAGAGCCTTAAAATGAATCGAATCGAGCCATGAAATAGTAAATGCATGATAGGAAAACATTTAATATGATGGTACCAAGAGGAGATGTGAAAGATCTTTAAAAAGTTAATAATTGGAAAATTACATACAGACACTTCCAGTTTATACTTCGGTTTTTCTTTCTTGGCGCATGGGGATGTCTCATCAAAATGGAATATCTCACGGTATTTTTCGTCGTTCTCCGTCGTGCCGCCAGGAATCGCATGATCGCCAGCACTGCTTGATACAGTCGCGATCATGCGACTCCTAGCGGCACAACTGAGAACGACGCGAAATACCGAGAGATATTCCATTTTATTGACACCCCCCGTGCGCCAAGAAAGAATAACCGAAGTATATTTATACTAATGATCAATATTTGCGATTCGAATGGCTTCACATGGTTTTCAATCATGTTTCTAGAATCCTCAATTATTTCCTGTGACAACAGAGAATTTTGACAAATAATATTCCCCGCCCAGGACTCGAACCAGCGATGTTTCCCTCGGCTATAAGCATTTTTCTGGCGAAAATTCGCAGTTTTCCGTCGCAAGATTACATAACTTTCTCTTCTTACAAAATACTCGAAAGGCGAGAAAATAAAAAGCTAATTAATAAAGATTTGGAATCTTTAGGGATATCTAACTGGCTCTTATGCGTAATTATTATATTGTGTTTACATTTGATGTTGATATAATCCTTTCTTTACTGAAAGCTGTTTATACATATGCACAGATCGACGAACAATTGATTTGATAGTGCATACGCTTTACAAATCCAAGAAGAGATGTGAAAAATTGACAAATGACATACAGACACTTCCAGTTCATTTATCGGAATTATCATTATTTGTGATTCGAATGGCTTCACATGGTGTTCAGTCATGTTTCTAGAATTCTCAATTATTTTCAGTGACAACAGAGAATTTTGACAAATAATATTCCCCGACCAGAACTCGAACCAGCGATGCTTCCCTCTGAAGAGCTGTGCCAATGTTCGCTATTTAACACTGCGACCACCTTCGCTGTGCATAGCATTTGCACTTATATTGCGATTTCTCTAACCTTCCCCTCAAGGCCTCTGAAATCCCATCTTCGCTATGGAATATGCCACGGCATTTCGCGTCTTTCTCGGTCGTGCCGGTAGAAGTCGCATGATTGCAAGCACTGCCTAATATGGTCGCGATCTTGCGAAACCTAGCGGAACGACTGAGAAAGATGCGCAATATCGTGATATATTCCATCGTGAAGATGGGATTTGAGTGGCCTTGAGGGACAAAGTTAGAAAAATCGCAGTATATATAATAGTAAGTGATGGTGGTTTCATTTCTAGCATTAGGAAGCCGAAAAATCCAGAGAATGTGAAACCAAATATCCTTTGGGTGCCCAAAAAAGGTATCTGGGGAGATCATCATTCTTAACAGGAAAACTAGTTCTAACTACAGAGATCAGAAAACTAAGTTCTGCGAGAAAGTCTGTGTCATTCTATAGCAACACTAGTTTATTTATTTGCCTCCTTTATCACTCATGTGGAGAAAATTTAAAGAAAAAATTTGGAGCGGTTTTTGAGAAAAAATGTTCGCAAATTTCAAGCGCCAATTACGCAAAAACTACTCGTTTTTTTTTTCAGAAAATTGTACATGACATTTTTTAAAGAAATAATTTTATATAACAGACTGTCTGAGGAAAATCTCTTTCTACAATTTTGTAGTTTTAAAAATATTTTTTTGAAATTTTTCAAAAACCAAGCATCGCCCGGAAATAGGATCAGCGTCATATTTTTTTACCGTACCTTATTACGCAAGTGAAGAAAATTTAAAGAAAAAATTTGGAGCGGTTTTTGAGAAACAAAATGTTGGTAAATTTCAAACGCAATTTACGCAAAAACTACTCGTTTCTTCCAAGAATTGTACATTACCATATTTAAAGTGCTAATTTTGCACAACCGACTTTGACTGAGACAAAAATCTATAACTTCAATTTTGCAGTTTTGAAACAGTTTTTTGCAATTTTCGAAAACTTGGAGATATCAACGAAAATGATACCTGCATTATTCTCTTAAACATCCTTCGCACTATTCAACAACAAAATTTAATCAAAAAATTTGCAGCCATTTTTTTAAACTTTGAAAATGTCCAACGGCTTTATGTAAAGTCCCGCAAAGTTAAAATATCGGTTTGAAATTACAGAAGCCTTGAGATCAACCAAATCGATTGGGGAATATTTATTTTGAAGAAACTCGGTTAAACGGTTCAGGCGCTAGCGTTAATCACTGACAGACGGACGTTTTACGGTCAATCGATTTTTACCTTCCCGTATACGTACGTATACATGGAGTGATATACGTAGTGTAGGGAAAGTTATGTAATGCTGCGCGAAAAAAATGGCAAATTTTCGGCCGAAAAAAATTCATTGCCGGGCCGTGATAACGAACTAGTGTTTTTCGTGCAGCGTGAACTTTCCCTACACTACGTATATCCCTCCGTGTATACGTACGTATACGGGAAAGTAAAAATTGGAGCCGTTTTTGATAAAATTTTGAAAATGTTCGGGAGGATTCATGTAAAGTACGTTCAAATTTTACAGAAGCTTTTTGAAAATCTCAAAGCTTCGACTAGAACCATATCGACCGAGGAATATCCATTTTGGAAGAAACCGTACGTATGGTTTAGGCGCTAGCAGTGTTCACAGACGGACAGACGGACCGACACACAGTCGGACGTTTTCCTTTCAATTGGTTTTTCGGAATCAAGGACCCCCAAAACAGGCTACACCACGTGTTAGGGGATCTTTTTTCTTAATTTAGCAACTGGTTTTATCCACTTTTTACTTTCCCGTATACGTACGTATACACGGAGTAATATCTATTCTATATACTATCACCGCCAAAAGTACATTTTTTTGTCATTTTCTTAATTTTTAGGTTTCCTGTTGGTAGAACGGAAACATTAATTTTAGAATATTCAAGAACACAGAAACCTAGTCATAAATCACAATTTTCTTTTAAATATTATGTGTCGTTTAAGAGAAAATGGCGTTTTAGCGCTACTAAAAATGCGAAATTTGAAGCTCATTTTCACAGAAAATGTTTAAGTTTTCAAAATACTTTATTTGAAGTTATTTGAAGCACTTACACTCACAAATATAATAATGTTTACCAATTCCTGGTAATATGCATATTAAAGATGTGAGAGATCTTAAAAAAAATTACAATTATGTAATTTTTGAAAAAACAAAAAAAAACTCAAAATAAACTTTACGCTATACTAAAGAGTGTTATTAGCACTAACAGTTACAAAAGTTTGAAGAAAAAATTTCCAGCCATGTATGAGAAAATGGCGTTTGAGCGTTTCTGGAAATGCAAAATTTTGAGTAACTTTTCACAGAAAACGGTTCTGTTTTCGAGAAACTTTACTTGACATTATTTAAAGCACATGTATTCATAAATATAATAATGTGAAAAAATCGCCGCTAATGTAAATATTATCGACGTGAGAAACGTGAAAAAAATTACATTTTTGTAATTTTTGAAAAACCCAACCTATAGAGCAATATGGCTTTTATGACATCTGATAGAGTACATTTACCACTATCCCTACCAAAAGTTTCAAGAAAAAATTTTGAACCGTTTTCGAGAAAATCTTGTTTTTGTAATTTTTTAATGTTGCACATATTGCACGCAATCTTGCACGAAGACTACTAAAATTTTGAAAAACATTTACATGACTTTTATGAAAGAACTCAATATGCAGAACAAATTTTATTTGAAGAAAAAATATCTAACTTCAATTCTGTAGTTGGAGAAAGACGCCGAAAAAAATTCAAACTTTCACAATTTTCGAAAATTCATAGTAATCCGTGAAAATCGAAGCTACGTCAGGTTAATAAGTACAAGAAATTTCTATTCATACAAGAAATTTAAAGAAAAACTTTGGAGCCGTTTATGAGAAAATTTTGAAAATTCCCGGGGGGCTTCATATAAAGTACCCCCAAATGTTTGAAGAACCTTTTTCAAAATCTCAAAGCATCGACTAGAATCAGATCGACCGGGGAATATCCATTTTGGAAGAAATCGTACGTATGGTAGCAGCGTTCACAGACGGATAGACAGATCGACGAAAGTTTTCCTTTCAATCGGTTTTTCGGTATCAAGGACCCACAAAGGAGGGTTTCTGCCTTCACCACGTGTTAGGGGATTTTTTCCCCTTAATTTAGCAACTGGTTTTATCCACTTCTTTGTTTTCACGGCCCGGCAATTAATTTTTTTTCGCCGAAAATTGGCCATTTTTACTTTCCCGTATACGTACGTATACACGGAGTGATATACGTAGTATAGGAAAAGTTATGTAATGCTGCGCGAAAAAATGGCCAATTTTCGCCGGAAAAAAATTAATTGCCGGGCCGTGAAAACGAATAAGTGGATAAAACCAATTGCTAAATTAAGAAAAAAAAATCCCCCAACACGTGGTGTAAACAGAAACCCTGTTTTCTAGGTCCTTGATACCGAAAATCCAATTGAAAGGAAAACGTCCGTCTGTCCGTCCGTCTGTCCGTCTGTGAACACTGCTAGCGCCTAAACCATACGTACGATTTCTTCCAAAATGGATATTCCCCGTTCGATCTGATTCTAGTCAAAGCTTTGGAGCCACGTTTCCATATTTTTTTCCGATATTCAACATTTCCGTTCTTATAAAACCAGAAGTACTAGGATATGGCTCATGGCAGTGGCGTGTGACATACAACACATATTAAGGGATACGGTTATACCCACAAATAATTTTGGGCTTCTCTTTCTTTTCCAAAAAGTCGAAAATTCTCGTGAGAAATACAATATAACTTTTAACTAATCTTTCATTCCTCACAAAATTATTTCTGAAATACTTTAATAATTCAAATGAGGAACTGATTCACAATTGCTCATGCATTACCTAACAATATGCCAATTTCAAATAATTTTGGGCTAGCACCGTTCTTATTGGAAAAAATTGGAATATTCATCATAACACACCCAATTTTTTCGATATTCAACATTTGCGTTCTTATAACACCTGAATTACAACGATTTGGCTCCTGGAAATTCAAGGCCATATACAACACATGATACGGAATACAGATATACTAACAAATAATTTTGGGCTTCTCTCTTTCTTTTCCAAAAAATGGAAAAATTCTCGTGAGAACTAGAATATACATTTATACTAATTTTTCATTCCTCACAAAAAATTGCTGAAATACTTTACTAATTTAAATGAGAAATTTATTAAAGATTGCTCATACATTACCTATTAATATCACAATTTCAAATAATTTTGGGCTAGAGCCGTTCTTATTCGAAAAAATTAATATTACTAAAAACTTTCCCAATTCTTTTCCAACATTTAATATTTCCGTTGTTATAAAACCTGAACTATAAGGATTTGGCTCCTTGGAAACGCGTGTGACATACAACACATAATAAGAAATATGGTTATACCCACAAATAATTTTGGGCTTCTCTCTTTCATTTCCAAAAAATGGAATCTTCTCATGAGAACCACAACATACCTTTCAATTAATTTTTCATTCCTCACAAAATAATCTCTGAAATACTATACTAATTCAATTGAAGAATTTATTAGCAATTGCCCATTCATTACCTATTAATATTTCAACTTTAAATAATTTTGGGCTAGCACCGTTTTGATTGAAAAAAATAGAATATTAATCAAAACACACCCACTTTTTTCGATATTCAATATTTGAGTTCTTATAACACCTGAACTACAACGACTTAGCTTCTGAAAATTGAACTTCATATTCCACACATTATAGGAAATACTATTATACCCACAAATAATTTTGGGCTTCTCTCATTCCTTCCCAAAATATGGAAAATTTCGTGAGGACTACAACACACTTTTCGATTAATTTTTCATTTCTCACAAAATAATCTCTGAACTACTTTACTAATTCAAATGGGGAATTTATTAGCAATTGCTCATACATTACATATCAATATGCAAATCTCAAATAATTTTGGGCTAGCATCGTTCTGATTGAAAAAAACTTTGGTGTCTATTCACCCTTAAGAACCTATGTTAATTGTTTCGCTTTGTACAGCCCTGATTTTTGGAATTTGAAGGCGGGGATAATTTTTTTCCAAGAGCCTAAAATTATTCTTAAATTTTGGGATGGGTTGCTGATTTTACAATTGATTTTGAGATTGATTCTGGGTGGGCGCTGCTAGCTTTAGTCTAAAGCTAGCAGCGCCCACGATTTTCGGAAATCCAGAGGAGCCTAAAATTCGGGAATAGAGCATTTAATTAGGCTAAAATTTTGGATATGGTTTGGTTGAGTTTGGTTTCTGGGCGCTGCTGGCTTTAGATGGCTGTTTTTCTGGCGAAAATTCGCCATTTTCCGCCGCACGATTACATAACTTTCTCTTCTTACGTACTATTCGTAAGGCGAGAAAGTAAAAAAGTGGTGCTACAGAATGGCACAGACTTTCTCGTATTAGTTTTTTATTTCCTTGGGTCTGGGCTAGCTATTCGGAATTGCCACATAGTCTTGCCAGCTGCCACCTACGCCGCCCAAAGTACATTTTTGTGACATTTCACTAATTTTTCTGTTTCCTAATTGTAGAACGGAAATATTATTTTAAGAATATTAAAGAGTAGTAAAACCTCGTCATCAATAGCAATATTTTTTTAAACATTTGGAGCTGTTTTTAAGAAAATGTCCTTTAAGCGCTACTAAAAGATGCGAAACTTGAAGCTCTTTTTCACAGAAAATTTTTGAGTGTTCGAAAATCTTGATTTGAAGCACATTAACTTACAAATACAACAGTGTTTACAAATTGCTGGTAACTTGCAAATATTAAAGGTGTGAGAGATCTTTCAAAAAAATTACATTAACACAATTTTCGCAAAAATAAAAAGTTCTCCAAATTGAATTTTATGGCATATTAAAGAGTGCAATTAACACGATCAGTTCGAATAGTTTGATGTTCAATATATGAAAATACAATAATCTCTCGACATCCGCGTATTCGCTATTCGCGAGTTCCGAACATTCGCGATTAGAGAAATGTTACCGGTTTTTACATTCGCGACTTCAACATTCTAAGAGTGCGGTTTAGCAGTACTTTATTGAAAGCGATCACATTTTATGCCTTTTATCAGCGTTATCTGGGAAGCGAACTCGACAGCGAACTCGAGAGCTCAAATTATCACGTTCTGCAAAAGTATCAAAGTTGGAAAGTCAATTCACATTAATAGAATAATACAATTGAAAAATAATTCAATTCAGTTGCGTGAAATTGGAGATAAGGGTTTTGGCCACATTAACAGAAAAGCCATGAAGAATCTATGCTCATTATAAACTCTCATTATAATGACCTAACTGAAAAGCAGCTTCGGGAAATCATCAGCAAAGAAAACCTCGAATGTAATGAAGTAATAGAAGCGAATCTGCGTCCAGGACCAATTTCAATGTCAATGTTATTGTCGTTCTAAAACTTCAAACTCTGGTGGAAAGGGCATTTGAATGTGATCCAAACATGGAAATAACTTCGAAATTTAAGAAAGAAATAGAAGTAACAACTTTTCCATGTTTGGATAATAGAACTACGAGGAAGGTGATGAACACAAAAAATTACCAAATTCGTTATTCAATTACTTCCAACTTTGAAATTATTTTCAAATATTGTTTCATTTATTCTCTTTAGGAGGTTAATTGTGAATTGTTTTAGTAGCACATATTCAGTTCTTCTGCAATTGTTTGTTAGAATTTTTTCTTTCTTTTTTAAACAGCTTTTCGATATCCATGAACCTAACCCACCTTTTCTCATTAAAATATACTCAACATTCGCGGGCATTCGCGAGGTTTTTTGGGAACGTAACTCTCGCGAATGTTGAGGAATTACTGTTATCTACGAACGGGACCGAAGGGTTGTTAATAATCTATTAACAAGGCAAAGTCCTCCAATGGAGAGTGGAAAGTTCCGTCTTACATCATCGACGTGACCTTGCAAAATGCTAATCTTGAAATCCATGCCAAGTAAGAAATACATATCACATGATTCGGGAATCCCAGTGTTCGAGAGACTACTTTCAAAGCTGACAACCTAAATGTGTGAGTGATGAGTTCAGCATTTTGGGGTGTACCTATTCATGTTCTGTCGTTTGGCACATTTATTAAAAAATATTTACTTTTACAAGATTACTGATTTTTTTTTGCCTTTAACTGTTACAAAATTACGAAAACGAGAAAGTAATTTCTTCTCATAGTTCGAGATAAGAACTAGCATGGTTGTAACTAAGTTGGTAAATTGTAATGAGGACGTGTATAAAACGACGAAATCGTCGTAAGGAAACATACGTAAATGTGTATTTTCTGAATTCGCATCGCTTGGCTGTTGATATACATTGAAGCGAGTAATATTGAGGTAATTTTAATGTTTAAGTTTTGCTGTAATATACTCTTTCTTATTAATATTTAGAGTTTTAGAATTAGAACAGAAAATTTTACGAAGTTCTTGAAATTTCATGTATGCAATTTATTGCGCATCATTAATAGAGTATTGTGTGCAAATTTACTGTGTTATATCACGTTGATTGGTTGTAACAGCGTCATTTAAGTTTATTGATTTGTTTCTGGCTGATTTTGGTATGGAGCATTCTAATTTCCTTAAATGCACATTGTATGAACATGAAATTGGAAAGAGTTGCAACAGTAGGCCTATTCATTTTCATTTATGGCAATAATAATAATAATAATAATAATAATAATTTCAATAATACAAGTGTACATCATACAATGAAACTATGTTATACAAAATAAAATTAAACAAAAACAAAATTATCACCATAAAAACAACGTTAAAAAACAAAAATACAAATAGTGGTGCTAAAACAGCACGATTTTTTTCGCCCTGCTTTCATGCAAACTTACGCGAAAAGTACTCAAATTTTGGAAAAATTATACACGACCTATTTCAAAATCTAACTTTAAGTTGTAGTGTTAGGAGACACCGAAAAAATTTTATTTTCGCAATTTCCGAAAAATCAGTTTTCAACGAAAATGAGACCTGCACCTTTCTCTTGAACGTCTTTCACACTATCGAGCCACAAAATTTAATCAAAAACGATGGAGCCATTTTTTTTTAAATTTTGAAAATGTCCCAGTGGCTTCATGTAAGCCCTCCAAATTAAAATATCGGTTTCAAAATCAAAAGGCGCCGACATCAGCCATATCGACTGGCGAATATCAGTTTTGTAGAAAATCGTCTGAATGATTTAGCCGCTAGCGTTTTTCAGACAATTCATTACATTAATTTGTCTGATTATGAATTATCTTAATTTCTCTGGAAAAGTTCTTTCAATAATGCTTCAATTGATAATTTTTAAGATAATTAAACTATTGAGTTAATGTTCTGTTTTATGTCATAGGTATTTTGTCTATTCCCGGAGCTTTTTTGTGCATTAGGAGTAGGGAGGAAGTTGGAGCAGGTGCTGAGCAGATGTGACCAATGGGATAGGTTCATGAATTTGAGGTGGTGTAAGTGGAGATGGAGGTGGTGGTGGTGGTTGTGGGGGGGGAAGGTGGGAATGGATTTGGTTGTGTGGAGGTTGGTGGAGGTGGTGGGATAAGTGGGGGTGAGGTGGATGGTAGCAAGGATGGAAAAGCGCTCAACATTTGTATTAACATGGCATCAGGTTTCTGCTTGCCTTCCTGATTTAGGTGGAGACCATGTTTTGTAAAAAATTCTTGAGCGATTGTCAAGGTCAAAGTAAAGTAATTGGTGGCCCTCTCAAGTGATGATTTAGATCAGTGTTGTCAGGGTCGATGTCACGAGCGGGAGTCCGTGGTACGAGTGCCACGACGAAATTGCCCCTCCTCGCAGTTTATGACCCTCCACCAGAGACAACGCGTTCCCTATTGTAAAACGGCGGTGTTACTACTACTCATAATAGTTCCCTTTCCTGACGCTAGTTGCGCAGAGAAGCTCGTGGTATGCTACGGTGCCACGACGCGTGCCACTGCCACCAGAAGAAGACCTTGATACCACTGATTTAGATGTTTGTTTGCCATTTTAATTTCATTGTTTGTGGAAATGTTTTTTGTGCCAGGGGGGCAGAGTAATCAAGATGACATTTGAGTGTCTAGCAGTTTCTAGTATCATTGGTAGATGTTCTTATTGGTTAAATTTACTGCCATGATTTCGGCCATTCTGCGCACCTATATGAAAATTGGGAAGAATTGTAATGTCTGGGTTCCTAAATACTGTGATTTGACTGTATGGCAAGAGGCTATGGCAAGTGGCATGTAGTCCAAAGGTTGTTAACAAAAACATTTGACTAGGACCTTCATTTCATCTCATTCAAGCAATTTTGTTCTTTCCTTTCAGATGGATAAAGCTACTCAAGATAACAGGACTAACCAGTGCAATCCAAACCATTCGCCCACTGGGCCAGGTAAGACATAGTACTGAATTTATTGTTTACAATAATTTGTACATTGATTAGTGCATGAGGATTTATGAAAATATACTTTCTTGTGTTTCAGGCCATAAAGCAGGTTACAAAGGTTCTGGAACAAAAGCAGATCGGGACAATCATTCAGATCAACTGAACCCCAACAACCCTAAATATAAAAAGTAATGCCATAAAATTGTGGTATTTAATAACAACATTTGAAAAACTATGTAAAATTTAAATAGATTAAATTTTCTTTAATTCCAGAAGGCTCTTGTGTCATTGATAAGTTAAAATTGTTCCATAATATTAGAAACTTGTATTCCTTACAACTCTTTCCTTATTTTACAATGTTTCTGCATGTATTTTGGGGCAGATGCAAAGGAGAAGGTGTAGGGGGTACAGTACTGCTGCACCTAAATTTTTTTCTCTAACATGCTACTCTATCCTTTTCTATTACTCAGATTATATGATTTGAAATAAAACATACATTACATTTCAAGTGTTAACATACATTTTTTTATTGTTACTAGAGGATTTACAAATGCTAATGAAGTTCAGCTTATCTATCTTCTTACCCTTAGTTCCTAGTGTAAATGTAATAATTTATACCTTTGGTTAGTGGTAAGCATTTACTTAAGACAAGGATCATATAATTTTCTTCCTCAATGAACCTTTTAAGATCAACAAAAGAATAGTGAAACAATTTTACTTCTTAAAATTGTACATTTGAAGCAAAGCATTCTTTATTGGTAGACTAACAGATAATTAATACTTTTATAAATAAGAGATATTTGAAAAAGTTCCCTAACTGTAACAGCAGTTTTGGAATTTTTGGTTCTCAAATAATGCAGATGGTCAGCAATGTTGTAGCTTACTCATGATATTCACTGTATCTGTTTCTGATTGTGTGCTCAATTTCATGAGTGCTCAAGATTTAGTACCCAAGTGATAATTTATTCAATTCCCTTTGCAATTAAATTTCAACTTCATAAGTATATTCATAGGAAGTCGTACAATTACAATTTTGTTTCTTACTAGAAATCTGTTTTCTCAAATCATTGTGGTGTGATGACAATGGAGAAACGTCATTAAGAAAAACGTTTATGCACTATTTTAGAATAAGTGTCTAAAAAGTCTTTCTAGAATTTCCTTTTAATAAAATAACAACAAAACAGTGTGATGTAATTTCCCAGCAAAACCCTTTTTTCTAAAAGATGAATGTGGGGGAAAAAAAATTGATTCTTTTTAATATAATACTTAATTTTCTTGTGTCATTTGTGTAAAGGAACAATTGAAATTACTGTCACTGACACAGTAACAATAATTTTTCTTTTCAAGAAATCGAGTTTAATATCATCAGTACTACATATAGAAGCAGACTGTTGATATATTACTATAATAGTAATAATTAACAAAATTAACAGTAATAATCTCTTAATTAACAAATCTGAATTGCAGTATATGCTGTGTTCATTGGTAGCTGCCATGTTGTAAATTGATCACTCTTGTCCTAAAACTGCTTACCAAGGACCCTCAGTTAATGGTCTGGTAAGAAGTAATATGCAAAATAATACTTTTGTTTAAAATATTCAAATCAATTTAATCAATAAATCAGTAATAGTTCTTTAAAATCTAAATGAAGGTGAAATGACTGAAACAAAAATTAGTCATCAAAAAAAAGCTTCCTTTCACATTACCCAAATATCTCTTATGATTACAATTCATTTACATCTGCAGAGTCAGTTATAAAGCACCATTTTCTAAAATTAATGCACATCAATTACAATAAGTTAGGAATTGGAAAAGTTCCTGTGATTTCAAACTCACTTTTTTAAAATTATTAAACACTATTTACATTGAGATGACTCTAAAACACCTACTTAGTGCATTTGCAATTTGTCTTCTCTCAAACATTGAAACCAGTCAAACTCAACAATAGCACCACTAATTAATAATTGGTACGCACTTCCCATCACCCTCTGTTCCACACAAACCTTGTGCTGCTCACAGGGTAGACCTTGCTCTTGTTGTTTCATGCTGTAAAACTGCTCAAAAAGGAGGCTGCAATGCTATCCAGTCAGCGAAAAGTTCATTGCAATTGAAATATTACAAGATTCAACATCAAGCAAGACTCAACCAATCATCACTCATACATTGTAAAGAAACAAAGTGAATACAGTGTACATCCACATTAACACAAATAACATGTACTTGTAACATAATTTCTTGTCATTTCTGTACTGATGTAATGTTGGCTTGAGTATTACTTTTGGTTAATTAAAACCAATATAATAATATTTATCTCTCATCAACTGCCTTTTGCACAGTACCTCTAGGTCTGTATTCCCAATCCATGCTATTACCTCCTCATGTATTGCTGGAAATTCTAATATCCTGTAATCCCTGACTGGTTTCTTTGACACACATTGTCAAGTGTTAACATTTTCAATGTATATGTTCTGTATTTCCAATGTGCACGAAACTGAAAGAAAAGTATGTCTAAGAGGAATGGTTTCGTTAAATATCCTGGAACTCAGGAAAAATCCACAACCATGAAACAGTTTCAATTTTGATTGAAAAATGCAAGTTTTAATTACATTAATCTCCAATTTTTCATCTCTGAGGTCACAACTATGTCTTCATACTCAGGGCATCACTGTATAAGACAGCTGACATCATGCTACGAACAAGTAAGAAGCTTATATTCACATGTGCCATTTAAGAATAGCCACTTTTTGCTGCTCCAGGACCCCATTTTCCATTCACTCAACAGTAGCATTTTGGCTGCTGCAGGCTATAAATAATTCTCACGAATGAAATGTAATCATAGATTGAAATGCAATAATAGTGCAAGATCAAATGTAAGGTAGCAAATGAGAATTCAGTAATTTTTTTTAATGATATAAAATAATATTGTTTGAATGAATTGTTTTATTTCACTTTCTGATCTGCTTTCAAGTAATATGTATATTTGCATGAAGCACCTTCAAATCATTGCTCACAATAAAAAATGGATGGACATGACTGATTCCTTAATCTTTTTAAACAAGATATTCTAGTAACCAAAACTACTGTTTTAATTCAAAAACTAAGTTCAAAGAACATCAAACTAAGTATCACATTATTTTTATTCTTTGATCATGTTCTCTATTTAGTTATATGTTCTCATTTTGAAAGTATATTATTTTTCTATAAAAATTCTATATAAATTCTTCTTGTTTCAAATTCAAGAAAAAATACTCACAATAAAGGTTAGTAATTCACTTTTTGAAACACACTACACATCTTTTAAAACTAACAATATATATTTTAAATGTACCGTACAGCACTGAGTGATGCAAGGACATTCTCAGGTAAGTGCCAAAGCAACACTTGCTGCAAAGTTAAATAATATCATGTATATGTTTTTGGAAAGATGAGTAGTATTCAAACAAGATTATGTCAAAATTTTTTATTTAATAAGGTGACCATTTTTTTTTTCAATGGAAAGGAGGACAAAAACATTTAAGAAAAAAATACAATGTAAATAAACGAAAAAATTTAATAATTCACACAAAAATGTATTAATAACTTATCCCTTTTAATTACATGAGTATTTCTCCATTAAATGAATGCTTTTTGTTAAGATATCATTTTGTAATAATGTCTTAGAAATTTCAGAGCAAGAAATGTCTTTCATGTTAAACTTTACAGTAAGTGCTGCAGCTATGATGTCCACACTAAGTCTTGATTTCTCACTTGTCCCAAAATCATAAGCAATTGAAAAATCTCTTTCAACTGCTGCATTAGTTCCAGGGCAGCAGAATGTAAACTCAACCAGAATTAGTAAATTTTCAAATGGAATATGCTCATTTCTGAAACAGGTAAATACTTCCACCCATCTTTTATCTGTTTCAACATATTGATTTTCCCATTGTTCTAAATTATCAGAATTTAAATACATATTCATTCCTCTAATTTCTTCAAATAGGCAGTTGTCATCAATTTTAATATCACACATTTCTTTTGATAAAATCTCAACACAATTTTCAGTATCTGTCCAATTTACCTGAGATGAAGTCAAAAAACACCATTGAAAACTGTTATTTCTAGTGATATTTTTTTCAGACCATTCTTAGATGTATTGGAAACAAGTTTGGTAAAAATTCTGCACTTCTTTGGTAAACTTTTCTGCTATGCCCGGATTTTATTTCTTTAAGTTTGACTATTTTCTTTTCATTATTAAAGGAATACATTCTTCTTCAAATCGTGATCTATATTGCAGGACAAAATCATTCAAAATAAGCTTAACTTCTGTGGCTGAAATATGTTCCTCTTTATTTAAAATTGTTTTATGGAAAATAGATGCCTGATTATGTACAAAATACATTAATATCTCTGATAATTCATGATTGAAAAACGATTCCAGAATTTTTGGACCTATGTCTAACTTAAAAAATATGAACAGTGAGACTCAAATAATTGTAAAACATGCTATGTAGCAGATTGTTACAGCAAGCCCTCTAACTCTTGAATATCCTAAAAGTTTTTTGTATTCAACACTTGCATCTTCATAAAATGGTTTTTAAGTAGCATTAGGAAGAGTAAAACGACTAAAATAAAAATAAATTGTTGTTATTATTACTTCTACATTAATAGGCATGTCACAAGACGCTGTGTTGATTGCATCTGACAGAATATGTGCATTACCTACAATCTATTCCTAGTGTTTTCTTTTTGAGTAAATCTTGTAATTTTATTATCTATCCAAATATTCATCACATTTGAATGTACTTGATGCAACCTGAAACCAGTGAATCCTTTAAGCGGACAGTTTCAGAAGTGAATCTTTTGCACTATTCTGTGTAGAAATTTTTCTGTTGAAACCTCAAGTATAAAATGTATCACTGAGAAACATCCGGTTCTCATGAGAAATTTTTGCGGAAGAAAATCTAGGCAGAATTGTGAAAGATTTTCTACTGGAACGTATTCCATTGTAAATATTTTAGGTTAGGTTAGTTTTCGCAACCTAGGTGTACACGTCGTTCTGCACATCGTGTACACCCGACATCGTGTACATTCCAATGTACAGCTCAAGCGAACATCCATTTGGACCAAACTACACATTTGATACACAAAATTGCATATCCTGGCAAGCTCTTGTTCACATCCGTGCATTGGCACACCGTGTACGTTTGTCCGTACAGTGTTGTACGTTAGCGTACACGCCCATTTTCGCCAGGGAGGAGTGTCGAAATATACGCCAACAAGACTAGTGTATATACAAATGAGAGAGTCATTACTGATCGAAGACTGAAGGTGCCAAATGCTACTACCCAGCACAAAAACATGAGAAGCAGTGATAAGGGAACCAAAGGAGAAAGAAGAAATCTGGCCAGAATTCTACACAGCAGACTCTATGATAAATTGAAATTGGACAGAAGCTGGATGTGAACAGTAGAGGTCTGCATTCTCCACAATTTTTACCGACCAGCGCTCGCTCGCCTCTCTTCTCTCGAGACCACGCGCTCGACTGTCCTTCGCAGCCGGTTGCGGACTCCCGGGAGCCGGCGACCGGCCGAGACTCGGCCGGTCGCGACAACCGGCGGATCCCGTTCAGGCGAAGTGCGCCACGTAACAATCGGCCGACACGTCGGAGTAAATATCTAATGCCAAGTTTCAGGAAAAGGAACGGGTATTGAATGGTTTTTAAAATAAATGACCAATAATTTCGTTTTTTCAAAATTTAAAATATAGACGAATTTTCATATTAATTTTCAAATAATAAATTTTAATATAAAAAAAGAATAAAAAGCTTTAAAAATCGACTCCGCGGACGCACTGGAGAACCTCAAGTGGATCTATTGCAGTTCTGCCTGTGACTTCAAAGAAAAAGCATTCCAAAGTTTTAGAGATAAATTCCGTTCTTTGTAATGACTAGGCATCGGATGTTTCGGAAATTGCCTATTTTATTCTAATGAACATAAAATCATTAATTTTCCTTCGTTTTATATGGTGTAAATACAAATGCTCTGCTAAATTTAGATGCAAGTGCAATGAAATATATTAGTACCTTTCCCTTCCACTTTTGTATTTTTGTTTTCTTTTTCCAAATATTTTTGTTGTTGGTGTTGTAATTTTCAGGCATCTGAGACGCAGATCTTAGTTTCTTAACCCGGCAGTAGGCGCGCGGGGTGCCTCGGTCACCCCATCATTGTTTTCAGCTTATTGTACTTTTAGATTTATTTATAATCTTGCGAGCTTCTCAATATCTTTCGAGGAAAGCTTTGTGCACATATCTCGACTCTTCTCTTTCAACTGCTTTCTGTCCTTTCCTGGAAATTTCGTCGCAAAGGCGATGGCGCGCTGCGTGGGAGCCACCGAGTCACCTCCCACAACCTTTGTTATCGCTTCCTGCCACGCTGAGCAGTAGTTCACCCAAAGGAAGGGGGTCTCGTGGAGCTTCAATACTACTCCACAGAAGCCAATTATTCACAATTTCAGCTTTTACGATTTTTTAATTACAATTAATCGCTTATCTTGCATTGAAACGTAAAATAATGGAGTAATTGAAAAACATTGTACTCGTACATATAAAACCTTATATGCATCATTTCGTGAATACTTTTCACGAATTTAAAATAATGTTAAACGTGTGTATATAATAGTAGATAATGTATTTTGAATTATTAAGTTGAATAGGTGCCGTGACCGCTGTTGTTTGGCCGCCGACTGAGTCGACAAATACAGGGGCCATGGCGGCTTACATCAACTATTTCACAATAAATTACTACGCCTAATGACGACAAGACGTTTTGACGCAAAGATAATAATACCCACCTCATTTTTGTTTAGCATATGCTTTTTTCTTATATACTCGTGAAATTATGACCAAATATTCATTGTATTTAATAAATATGCCTTATATTCGGGTTTGTAAGAAACTTCAATGACATTACAATTGGTACGCAACGAATTATAAATATAAATAAATAAATGTTTTTATTTGTGGCGAGGCTCAGGCCATTTGGCTCGCTCTTCCGCCTAACCACTGAATTATCTTCCCTTAAGCACTATAAATATAGAAAAAAAATTATTTTCAGAGTCTTTGTTTGCCTTAATTTTTTAAAAAAATGTATTGTTTGTATCTATAAAATTATTTCCAGTAAATCGATAAATTGTTACTTTTCAACAAAATTAATCGTTTAATTGAAATTGTATTTTCTTTCGATTACAATGAATTGAAAGTGTTGCGATCACTACATGCGGCGACTTCATATCCCGTACATGCATTGAGGGGCGAAGCTACTGTGCAGTCCGGCGCTTGGCCGAGCGGCCGAGCGCTCGACCGCTCGAGCGCCCGGGCGCTCGGCGACTCCCGAGTCTCGGCGGGAGCCGCAAGGGCCGGTCGAAATGTCCGTTAAACAGCTATCTCTTCCCCCCCGAGCAAGGTCCCACTCCCTTCGCCGAGGGTCGGCGCGGAGCCCGAGAGTCTCGAGCGGTTGTTTTCGCCTGATTGCAGAGCTCTAGTGAACAGAGACACGTGACACGACTGGCGGTGCATGGGTATCACCACAAAACATATGAAACAAAAAGTTTCCACGAACCGTGTGAAAAATGCGTGTGTAGTGAGTGCGGAAAAATATACGACAGACAGAGTCTGGTAAAGTGTATCAAAAGGACAAAATCTATCACAGAATATGCAAAAGAATAATCACTGATAAAACGGAGATGAAAGTGCACATTAGTGCGTAATTCCTATTATTATTATTATTATTGCTCCATACCACGACTACAGATGTTATGAGTCGGCTGAGTATAAAATCTACTCCAAGTTGCGACCAGCTACCTAAGGAGCAGATCTAGGGACTGTCGGTGCCTCTACAAAACTTTGCGCAAAATGTGAGCTGTGCCAAATAAAGCAATTTCTTGCACTTCCCAGTCCTTTGAATGACTTGGAAATTTAGCCAAGTTCTTACACAAATTTTGCGGAACAAATCCCAGAGCTCCGATAACTATCGGTACGACCTGTGCTTTTACGCCCCACATTCGGCTGATCTCAATTTCCAAACTCTTGTATTTAAGACGTTTCTCCGCCTCCTTGGTTACATTTTGATCGCAAAGCACAGCAACATCCACAAGTAGACACGATTTTTTCTCGAAATCCCGGATAACAATATTCGGTTTGTTTGCTGCTATCGTGTGATCAGTTTGAATTTGTTGGTCGTACAATATTGTACACAATCCAACCGATGCCACTGGTTTTGGTGAGTGTTCGTACCACTTGGGGCATGTGTTTGGAACTTCGAGGGCGGTACAGATCTGCCAGTGGAGGTCACTACACACCCTGTCGTGTCTTTTTAAGTATTCGGTCTTTGCAAGAATTGGACAAGCTGAGACAATATGATCAATGGTTTCTACTTGCTCCTGGCAAATTCGGCATTTGTCATCTTGGGAAATTTTGAGAACCGCTTTATCTTAATGTCGTGTTCTCAACGCCTGATCTTGAGCAGCTACTAGAACTGCCTCCGATACTGGCTTCATTCTTCCCCTTTTAAGCCACATAAATGATTGATCTTTACCTTGTCCATTCTTTTTAGATATTATCCATGGAGGGGTTTGTCCCTCCATGACTTCTTTAACATTTTTGTGTCTCACATTTCATGTTTAGTAGTACCAGAAATTCAGTGTGTGTTATTTGACGTGTCTTGCATAGTATTCTTTGCAATGCTTTTTGCTACACTAACAATGCCTCTGTTTCCCATTCTTCGGCCAGATTTCATGGCCTGCCTCATTAGAGGGTCATCTTGATGACTGGCTACATACTTTCCCATTCCAACTATTGCATTGTGCCAGGAGGCTTCAGTTTGTCTGAGGCCTCTTCCTCCTTCCTTACGTGATACATAAAGTCTATGTACATCAGCTCGAGGGTGGGCGACATGATTAATTGTTAGCAGTTTTCTGGTTTTTCGATCCATGATGCGGATTTCTTGCTCAGTCCAGTCCACTAGTTTGGAACTGTACTCTACTACAGGCACCGCCAGACTACCAATTGCAGATATTTTATTCCGGGAGTTCAGAGCGGACTGCAACACCAGTCTCACTCTTCTGTAATACTCCTTGCGAATTCTCTCTTTCATTGTGTCGTTCGAGATGGTCTCACATTCTTCAATGCCCAGATATTTGTTTCAATGCCCAGACGTTTTACCAGGCTTAAGATCTTGAATTACAGTGTGCGTATCAATTTCAATGTTCTCAGACGTTGTCAGTTTCCCTCTTTTTAAACTGATTTTTGCACACTTGTCAAAACCAAACTTTATGCAGATGTCATTGCTAAAATCATATATCTGGGTTCCGCTCTCTCCATACCTTGAAAACTTCTCTTTCTGAGCCCCAATTTTTCGCTTTTGCATAGTAAAAGCACCACATCACCTCCTTCAATTCATCCCGCGTCCATCTCTGACAATGGCTTCGAGCTACTGCCGGCTCTGGGTCCCTGGGACTAACATCTGTGGGATGGCCAGACGTCGACAAGGTGACATTATCTCGGTTTCTGAGCAGGTATGGGATATTGGTAGAACAAGGCACGTTAAGATTCATTACATTTTTTGTTCTATCCATTTTACTCATTGGTTTTAAGTGAAGATTCGCAGGATGCGCATTCGAAGGGAGCTTTCTGTCCTGTCGGGGTATAACTGCTGCCACCACTCTCGGCATGTGGCACATGAAGGCATCTCGAGTCATTGAATAACCTATTTCTAGTGTGTGGATGCAGCCTTGCCGGCTTCTTTCCACATTTATCGTAAAGCATTCCTCGGTGTAGTCTATTGCGGGCCGTGAGATATCACCGTGATCAGTGGCGTAGCTTCAGTTGATGTCATCTGGGGCAAAGCTAATGGTGTCACACCCCTATAAATTAAGTATAAAAATATTTATTTATTTGTCAAAAAACAGTAAAAACTGTATATGACGTGTGGGGGAAGAGATTTATCTGCGAACATTTTCTTGAGGACCAGAATAAAAAAAAATTAAAAAAACGAAAATAGAAAACGAAAAAAATGAATTTAGAAAATAATTATTTTAGAAATAATTTGAAAAATGTTTGTTCCCGAGTTATAGAAAATAAATTTCAACGGTAAATGAACTACAAGCAAAAGGAGTGCTCAACAAAACGTGCGCACAGTGAAGCTAAATTTACGTCCAGAAGCAAAACAAGGGGCCATCTCAGCATTTGCTCATTGGATCAGGGAAACTGGACAAAAACCTGATCGAGATGGGGTCATTGACCCGGAAGCGGAAGTACATTACTTGTTACAGACGTATTAAATATTTTTTAAAAATGTATACAATGCAAACGTAAACTAATTCATTATATATCTTTGTTTTTTTACAATAAACATTTTTTTTCACGATCAGTATAGTCTCTAATTGTATAGAAACAGTTTTGCAGCAGAAAAGATTTTACTTTTAACTTAAATTTGTGTACCGACTTTAATTGTTTAATGTCATCTGGCAATGCCTTGTAAAGTAATGTACATATATTGTATGTTGATTTCTTTTACTGAGCTGTTGATACTGACACTTGATGCACGTGATTTCTACAGCGTGTGTTGTAATTATAAATATCAATATTGCATGAAAATATGTTCCCTCCGTTAAGTAGGTCATTTTTGACAAATATTACAGATTCGTAAAGAAATACACAAGGCAATGGAAAGATTCCCAGCTCAATGAACAGAGGCTTGCAGGGATCACCTGAAAGGCATTTTTTCATTATTCGAATAATTTTCTTTTGCAATGTGAAGGTCTGAATACTACAGGATAGCTTCCCCAGAATATTATGCCATATCTCAGGCGGGAATGTACATTTGCAAAATAAACGCAATGAGCTGCATAAATGCTGACAGAATTAGAAAGAATTCTGAATGCGAAACATAATGAACTTAATTTAGTGTTTAATTCTGTTATATGTACATTCCATTTGAGGTTTGATTGAATTGAAAGACCTGAAAATGTTGTTGCCTCAACATCAGCTAATTGCATATTGTTTATTTTCAATGGAACATGCGATTTCCGATTTGAAATGCAAAAATGCATTGAAACAGTTTTTCTTTCGTTAACAATTAATTTGTTATTATTAAACCAATTTGAAACTTCTGAAATCGTACTATTTACTGCTTCTTTTTTGCAAAGAACATTCGTGTCATCAGCAAACAGAACCGTTCTTTCATTTTTAATAGACGAGGGCATATCGTTTACATATAACAGAAAGAGAACAAGAACTAAGATCGAACCTTGCGGGACTCCATGCTCAATTGGCAAAGAATTGGAAACATAAGTATGTAATGTCCTTTCGTGCCAGTATGGTATTTCTATTCTTGAGTCCTATGTTTAAGGTACGAAATTATCCTATCTAGGGCAATACCACGAATTCCATACGAAGGTAATATTGAGAGCAAGATGTTATGGTCAATAACGTCACAAGCTTTCGAAAGATCTAAGAATATTCCGATGGGTACTTCATTTTGATTTATTGATTAAGCAACATCTTTGAGAAAAGAAAAAATGGCAGTTTCCGTAATTTTGATTTTCTAAAACCGTGTTGTGAGTCTGAAAACGCTTCGTTTTTCCCGAGAAAAGTTTCCATTCGTAAGTAGAAAAGCCTCTCTAATATTTTTGAGAAAACTGACAAAAGAGAAATTGGCCGGTAATTTTGAATATCATTTTTGTTCCCTTTTTTAAAAAGTGACTTAATTTTTGCTGTTTTGAAAATATCTGGAAATATTCCTGTACGTAAAGAAGCATTGAAAATGTGAGTTATCGGATGTATAAAGGCAGGTGCACAAATTTTTAATAAACAATCCGGAAATTCATCTAAACCAGATCGTATCGGAAATTTTTTGTGAAGTGTAAGATGTTGAATTTTGTGGATTTAGTATCTTCGTGAGATCAGACGCAATTATAGAAAAGTGTTTGTTGAAGAGATTGGCAACTTTTTCCGGATTACTCGTTTCTCTTTCATTATCCTTTAAAATAACATTCTCTATAAGGTATCGAGATGATGGGGTTGTATTTTTTACGATATCCCACTTTGCTTTACTTTTGTTACTAGCGCTCAAAATGTCCTGACTATTTTTCATTATTTTTGCCTGAACTATTACTTCTCTTAAAATTCTTTTCTCGGAAGTATATATGGAAATCGGGTGTTACGTTATGATATTTAGAAATAAAGTAAAGCGTACGTTTGTTTTTACACGATGTTCTAATTCCTTTTGTGATCCAAGTATTACTTTTGCTTGAAATGTTTAATTTTCTCTTTTTGAGAGGAAAGCACGCGTTAAAATGAAATGAAAGCTTAGAGAAAAATAAATTATATTTTTCATTTGTTTCAACATCGTTATAAACTGCGTCCCATGATTCCTTATCAAGTAGTCCGTAAATAATTTTATACTAGCGTACCCGTGCGAGAACTCTCGCATGTTAAAACCCACCCTTTCCCTGTCCATTTGTCTATCCTTTCAATTAAGAAGGAAATTTGTTAATGAAACGTGTTTATTTTTTTAATGTGTAAAAGTAGCTTCTAATGTACTTGCAGAATATCAAACAAAAATAACAATACAATTGATGTTGGAAACAAATTTTCAATAAAAGTTTATTCAGCATTATAGAGAGATGTTCTCGGAACAATTCATTAAAAACAACTTTGAACAAATTATTCACTCCTCCTTGAGAGTTAACTTTTCGCTTTCCTTGATAGTCACAAACATAATAGAAAAGTTTTTTACTCTTCAGAAAGCGAAGCAAAGTAGTGCGTAAATACCGATCGAGCAAGTACAACCCTACTCTTTGCAATATTTTTTGAATTTCCTTGATTTGTTATGAGAACAGAGGGGGTTTTGGAGAGTTCAGGGTGCCAGCTTGCTGGGGTGCGAAAATTGAAAAATTATTTGTGTATTAAAAGGTATTGGATTATTTTCAGCGTTCTTACGTACCTGAAGAAAAGCAAATCCGAGCCAAAAAATAAACTAGTATTTTTACCTTTGAGTACTAAATACAATTTGTTACCATTGGAAACAATTTAGTAGGCTTAGACTTCACTTCGGTACATGAGAATGTTACTCAAACGATGTTTGCATATTGAATATCTTAACGAACCGACACCTTGAGTTTAATATCACACGGTGTTGTTTCAAAAACTTTTTCAATCGCATATACATTGAATTCTGACAAGAAGGTAGAATCAATATCATTTCTTACGTAAATACACGAACCTCCGTAAGCAGGGCCCTTATTTGATTCCCTCGCTCTACAATACGATCATGCAAGGTAAAAGCTAGCAATTTGAAGTGTGTTTATATCATTTTGAGACAACCAATGTTCTGTAAAGCAAAAAACATCTATTTGTCTTAGATCACATTATAATGCTGCCTTAATAAATTCATTTTTTTTGAAAGAGATTGCACATTATGATGCATTATTCGAATCTTTTGCATGTACCTATACGGATGTTTTTCTGCTGCATCTGACTGTAGTTGCTATTTATTTCATTTTTACCTCGAGTGCGTGGTCGAAGGAAGTATCGTGTCCCAGCAGTGACAAGGGGTGATGAAGGAGGGATGACAGATGTAGAGGAAGGAATAGTGGGAGAGGTAATACACGGATTAGGTTCAAGGGATAAGGTAATTGTGTCCAAAGGGGTCCCAGAAGATGAAAGAGAACTAGGAGATGTGGGTGGGGATGGGTCTTGGGCAAGACACTGCCGACGTTGTGAAATGATGTGTTTTGCAAGCTCACTACCGAGTGCGTTTTCCGACAAGGTTCAGGTGAAGACCATGTCGGGTGAAGTGTTTTTCTGAGAGAAAGTTTAGCTCAAACAATTTAACATGTGTGCCTCTCAGATCAGTTTCAATTGGTGATTTGCGTGACTAATTTCTTTGCACAGTGTTGGTTTGTTGTACCAGAAGGGCAGAGTCGAGACTACAATGTTCGTGTTTTGGGCGGCACGTTGTAATTTGTCAACATGTTGTTCAGGCGTAAAGTGACCACCCAAAGTAATGTCATTCTGCCCTCCTATGATGACTGTATCCCGTTTGGTGAGAGTTTTTGTGTGCGTGTCCAACTCACAGGTCACGTCGGCAAACCTCCCGTTGGGTTTAAACACACACATGACAGAGAAATTGGTTGGGAGTTTCTCACTGAGCAGGGAGGAGATTTGTCGCCCATGGCTATCTGCTAAAATGAGTACCTTTTTGATGGGTTCAGAGGGAATGTCCTTGTTTTCTTATGAGCCAGTTTGCGCAACACTACGTGTCTTTGTTACTTTGCGCTTGCTATAGTCTATACTGCGATTTTTGTAGGAAGAGCTCTCAAGGCCACTCAAATCCCATCTTCGCGATGGAATATGTCACAGCATTTCGCGTCTTTTCTCGGTCTTGCCGGTAGAAGTCGCATGATCGCAAGCACTGCTTCATACGGTCGCGATTGTGCGAAATCTAGCGGAACGACTGTGAATGATACGAAATGCCGTGACATATTCCATCGCGAAGATGGGATTTGAGTTATCTTGAGAGCTCTTCCTACAAAAATCGCAGTATAGGCCCTGTATTAGGCCGCACTAGATTCGCATTATGGCAGCTAAAAGGATTTCCTGTCGGAATAGCCAACTTATGAAACAATCATTCCGATCAACTCTCTCGCTTTTGTTTCCTTTGTTGTCATTCACTTCTCGCGCGATTGAAGAGTTCACAGTACAATAATGTATGTCCCGATTTCCGTGAAAATTAAACAAGATTTTCATCTAAAAACGAATATGAACTCGGTGAACAATTAAACTAAATAAGAGTTTTTATTATCAGCAAGTGCAAGCGTGAGTGATGTTAAAACGCGCCACCAGCAAATGAAAAACATAAAATTAAAAGTTATCCCTGGTCTTGTGCAAAAAGGTATCTGCTGACTTGTGTTAATAATGATTTTGATGAGATGGTAATGTTATCGATTTATTCATGATTTATCTGTTAGTAGAGATTTATGTTGAAAAAATAAATACAATTATTGAAGATTATTAATTTACATAAAACATGGTAATTTTTGTGACCTAATTAATTATTTCTAATAGTCCAGTGATATTAATATTAATGCAATGCATCCACTTTATTTTGCTACTTAATTAAATTATCTTTCAAAAGTTGGTGATACTTCAAAAAATAAGAAATTCATAATTAATATAAATAGTCTTCAGTAAGTTGCCTAACCAGTGACAGACTTATACCTATTTCTTCTCTATTAAAACGGTGTGTGGTACGTGTTACAGTGATAGTTATGGTAATAAATATAACTTTTTGATTTTTTGAAAGTTATTTATTGAAACTGGAATGTAGTACACTGACAATATAATCGCAGTCAATAGTGTATAAAGCTGCACAATGATATTTTACTCTTGTACTATCAGTTATTGTGACTACAATACCATAAACTACTCCCTGATTATGCAGTCATTTCACAGTAAAACCTTTCATTAACTTGCTAAATAATTCAAATCAGGATGATCATATAATACTCTAGTTTCCAGTGTACTCCGGTTTTCCAAATGCTCCACATACTCCAGTTTTACGAATGCATGCCAAATTATTCCCCAAAGACATCCAAGCAGTAAAAGTTTAATATATTTATTACCCCACTTAAACACACACTTTTGTACTGCTGATGGGGATTGTGAAAAAGCTCAAGGTAAGACAATGGTTATTTTCACCATTAAAATTAGGGTATTATGTCAAAATTTCAAAATGCATGTGGGATTTGTGCAGAGAAATATGGTGCCACTTGTCCAAAACCAAGTTACAAGTAATGTTGAAAATGTTACCAACAAACGGTTACAAACAGGTTACAAAAAACTGAAACAATTTTAATGTTCCAGAAAACAAGTATAAGAAATTACCATTCCTAAATTTAGCAATGTTTCATTAAAAAACTACAATTTTTGGTGTGCTGGAGTTTGTTTGGGTTCCTAATATAATTCCTTGGAAGTATTCTCTTTAAAAAATTATTGTTTAACTCTCATTCATATGGGCATAACTGTCTTCCTTCCCACCAATAAAACCAATGTTTTTAGTAGACGCTTCAGGGAGGTTTGAGAATCTTCAAAATTTAATGTATCACCCACAATCTCTGAAGAAAAGGTTTCTTATAGAAATGCTTCACATAAAATATTACAAAATAAATTGATCATTGTATAGATGAATAAAATTCTAAAATAACAAAGTAATTAAACATTCTAAATAATTCTGCACTCAAATTACAATATATTTTATTGGAAATTCCATCCTTGGTAAAATTGTTAATATAGAAGCTGGATGAGTCCTTTTAGGGGTCTTTTTAGGTGTGATCAGAGCTTCTTGCTTTTTATGTTTGTTGATAATTGTTTCGACAGACTTCACAGCCACCTGTAAACATACAGAAAGTTGGAAACAGAAAATTGGATTTATTACTATTAATTCATAAGTAATAATAATTAATAGTTATAGACAATAAGTACACCAATAACTATTTTAATTATGAAAACTATTCCTAACAGTTTTATAAGATATTTAGAAAAAATAATATTCATACCTGTAATAATTTTGCCATTTGTAATGTCAGAGAAGTATGATTGACAATACTTGTTCCTCTGAGTAACAGTACCCCTTCTTCCATTGTTTCCTTCCACAATCCGCAAAATAAATTTACAACTCCCGTTTGAAGAGAACTTTGAATTCACTTTAACCTTAAAGACAATACTAAGAAAAGGCCCAGATGTACTTGGGCTATCCATTATTTTTCAATAATTAATAGATTGGGTTCAGAAACAATAATAAATATAATAAAATTAATTTTACACAAAAATACAAAATCGAAAAAACTAACCTTTACTACTAAAACTATCTCGACTAACTCCACTATGATTAGTGATGAAAGCAATTCAAAAATAATAAATAAAAATAAAACGCGTAGAACTAAATTAACACATCTGACAAAATCACTAAATGTAGATTTATGAAAAATAGCAAACCGCAATATGCAAATCGCCAGCAACAATAGCAAACTAACAGAGCACAATCTACATGAATGGCTTGAATGTTGGCGGAATCTACGGAAGTAGTCATTTTTTCATTGCAAACTTAAATTTTAAAAAATGTCCCTACCCCATGAGCGTAATATAGTATATACGGTAATTGTGTGAAGGTTGGCAACGGCATGTGCCAACACAAAACGAAACGAAACTACCCTAAATCGAGTATGAGTACGTGTTCTCATCCGACAGTGGCATTTTTCAAAAGTTGTCACGTTAGCTGGTTTTTTTAGCTGGCCACAACTATAGTGTGTTTGCGTTGGTTTGTGAATGGACGTGTCGATGATGGGTAGGGGTGGTGAGGATTGGGAAGGCAAGGAAACTCATTGTAGTAGTCATATACAGAAAATCTGTTTTGAGTCGTGATTGGTGGTGGAGATTGTGTTTTTGCTTCCGCGAATGGGTCGTTGGAGATTTTTGCGATGTTGCCTATTGTTGTCCAACCGTCTGTGTATTGAACGACCCCTTCGAGCCTAACGGCCTAAAGCCTAATGTTCATCTAATTAATTACTGTTGATGTGTGTGAAGGCTTTCAGAAGATCGGCTTTGAGAGTGTAGAGAGTAGAAAGTGTATAGCGATTAGTAGGCATATCACGAATGCGTGTCAAGCGCGTGGTAAATATGAAAATAAGTAAATAGATAATTCCGAATACTACAAAAAACTACACCCTAAACTATCTTTTTAATTTAATTGTATTAACTTATTTAAATTAAGTTACGTATTTATTAAAAAATAACGGTGATCTGATTCTAATTAGTATTTAAATGTGATTAATTAAATCCAAAAAGCGTTCAGTGTGTTTAATGTAATAGATTGAAGCTGTAAACTAATAAATACAATTAGATTACAATACTTTACCTATTGAAAGGCCACGAAATTCACCACTTCGACAAATTTAAATATAAAGTTAAAGTCTTTCCGTTACTGTGGTGGACGAAACTTTGAATTTTGATGTTTTCACGATTTTCACAACACTTTCACTAATAGTTTAAAACTGCGCAAATTTCAATTAATTTACAGAGAAAAATTAATATTGGTGGTCTTTACACTGTTCAAATAAACGTTTGTCCGTCAGGCCGTCTTTTAAACCAAATATTTGGATTACTTCTTTTTCACTGCTTCGGACAATATAAATCTCTTTCAGCTTATCTGTAACAAGTAAACAAGTAAAGAAGACAGTTTAACAGCAAAAGTCACCTGAAATATGTAGAAAAGTAGATGAAAATTAGTAAAATATTGGAGCACAACCACAGCACGTCAGTCACGTAAGCAAGCAGCATATCTATTGCTGAATTGATTGTACATTATTTTATTAAAAATACAAACGTATTTGCACATGATAGTTATTTATAATATATTTAAAAAATCTTTGTAATTAACAATAATTGCAATAATTTTAAATAAATATTTTACCTTGAAGTAGATTATGCTTTTGTTTCTATTAATACAAAACACAATTATGAGTTTTTCGTAATATTTAGCACTTTACTGATACCACAATACCTGAAATGAATATAAATGATAAAGCTATTGACTTGCTCCTATTTTCTCAAAGTTAGTTGCAAGACTGTTATATTCAACTCGCAATTAATACCCTTTTACCGATGTTACAAGAAAGAAATTCGTTAAAATAATATGATTTTGTTAGTAGTATCTCATTCGCATCAACAGTTCACCCATTAAGATTAAGTAATCACTGAAATCGAGACTCTTTGACCATTGAATTGTTTTGCGTTTTAGTTTTCAATATTTCTTTTCTTTGCTTTCTTAGTATTTATGATTTAAATGTATACTTATTAAAATAATATAAATAATTTTTAACTAAATCATAAAATTATACAATACCAAGAATAACATTTTCAAACTTCTAAAACTAAGAAAACTATTAAGAGATATAATTTTTAAGTAAATGATTTAAATTATATAATTCCAACTATAAAATATTTTAATTGGTGCACCCCTAGAATGGTGTTACCCGGGGCGCCCCCCCCCCTGCCCCGCAGCTACGCCAGCGACAGTGACCGTGAGATATTCCATCACGAGGGCTACAAACAATCTACCACGAAGTCTTGTACACTTCGTGCAATCTATACTCTGCAATCTACACACAGTATACTTCGTGTATTCCATCCTGAAGACAAGCCCTCACGCGCCAAGCAATAAAAACCAAAGTATATATACTTGGGTTTTTATTCTATCGTGAAGACAGGCCCTACGCCCCAAGAAATAAAAACCCGAGAATATAACACATGGTTGGTTGTTGTCGTTGGTTGTCGTTCCTCGTGGTCCTCAGATCTTAACCTCAATGTGTGTTTGTGTTTGAATGTTTTCGTAATCTTAACATATTGGTTAGTGTGTGCACACGTTTCACCAGCATTTCACTTTGTTTCTGTAATGGATTTAATATCCGATCAAGGATTGCGATTAGATGGCCGAAGACCAAACGAACTTCGGAAAATACGGTGTAAATTAGGTGTTTTTAATCAACCTGATGGAAGTGCGTACTTGGAGCAGGGAAATACGAAAGTATTGGCGGCTGTGTACGGTCCACATGAAGTATGTATATGAGTTTGAAACCTTTTGTTAATGAAAATGAAAAATAAAAAAAAAAAAAAATATCTGGTAATGTGAAGCAGGTTCAGATGCAATGTATCGTTTTTTCAGATTCGGGGCAGCCGAACAAAAGCCTTGCATGATCAAGCTCTAATAAATTGTCAGTATAGTATGGCAACGTTCAGCACAGGAGAGAGGAAAAGAAGGCCAAGAGGTGATAGAAAGTCGATTGAAATGTCAATACATTTACGTCAAGCTCTTCAGGCAGTGATAAAAACAGAGTTATATGCTAGATCACAGATTGATATTTTTGTCGAAGTAAGTTTTCCTTAAGGCTGCATTGCCTTTATTCCTATGTTTATACTGATGAAGGAGGTGAAGTAAAAGATTAATGCTTTTTAAGCTTGGCTCAAGTTAAAAAAATGGACACTTTTTTTAAGGGGGATGTCTGTTTCTTTTGGTATGCAATGACATGACAAAGATAACTCAAAACAATATTGATTCTGGAAATTGAAAAAATCTGCAATTTTATGCCAAAATACTTTGATTACGAACTTGACTTTCTTCGCTCTCAGTTCAAGGAAGCAGTTAGCAAGTTTAAACGTTTGATTATAGTATTTTACACAAAGTAATCTTGGGTTTATTGAGTGGTAAGTTAGATGCAATTTATTTCAAACAGTTCATTGAAGCATGTTCCTGTCCTTTTCACAAAAATTAAGAGGTAGCCAAGCCGCAGTAAAGTTCAACCAAACTGCCCTTTGAAGATGCAGAAGTAATTGTCTTTCTGAAGGATACTTGTTAATTCTTCCTAATTTTGGTTTAATAGGTAATATTTATTTAAGTTGTCAATTTAGTTTTTTTTGTGCTCCCATTATGTGGTTGGTATCAAACATGTTTTTTTAAGTTCAATTCAAGGAATTAAGTCAAAATTATGAGTAAACCAGGTTCGCAAGTCCAAAATAAAAAGTTAACAATTATCCCAAATTTTAAAGACTAAAAAGTTCTTAAAACCGGAACACAGTGTAGAAAACAGCAGAAAGTGTCCAACTGAGAAATGACTAGATTTACAGAAAGTTTGTTTCTCCTCCTACTTAGAACACTTACAAAAGTGAAGGTTACTGTAATGTTGGCTCAATACCTTCAATTATAATTCTCTGGTGGAATTTAATCTCTGAGTTTGTACTGTTTCAGTGTTTTCATTTTGTTCTTTACTAATGTTCTCTATATTCTCCCAGGATGCAAATTTGTCTGCTCTCTCTGGTTTAATCACAAACTCTTCTTGTAGGACCTCTCTTCCATGCTATAAGTGTTGGATGGTGCCATCTACCACTGTTCTTGAATATTCTTTTTATCTTTGGGTTTGTCGAGACATGAATATGAAATAAAAATGTCACAAAGATATGTTTTGTTAGAGTGTGGGCTAGAATTGTGTAATTGAAATTGATTGAGAGAATATCCTTCCAACTAATTTTCAGAAAACCTTAAAAATATCATGTAATGTTCATGTGCTCATGTAAATGTAAAGATCCAATTCAAATTTAAAGATTCTCAAATATTGTTTGTTGGGAATATAAACAATCTAAATTTTTTCAAAACAAAATTATACTTTATCATTATCTGAGATCCGAAGAATACTATTCCATTGGAACCTCAAGATTGAAATATTGTAACATACTTTATATTTTGAACATATTTTTTTTATATTTTGAACACATATTTTTATAACACATATTTTTATTTTTTTATATTTTGAACACATTTTGAACATATACAACTTTATATTTTGAACATATTTTGAACTCAAATAACAAAACAAAATCAATGTGGGATATAGTAAAAAATGCGACCAAACCAACTAGAAACCTTATAGAGAATGTTGTTTTAAAAGATAACGATAGAGATGTGAACGATCCGGCAACAGTGGCTAGTCTCTTTAACCAATACTTTTCGAGAATTGCTGTCGATCTCACTAAGGGTTTTCAGCCACAAAATTCAACATCTGACGTTTCCCTAAAAGTCTTAGACACTATGTTCGTTTCCGAAACCTCTTCCTATGAAATTCTCAAAATAATCGGTAAATTAAAAAATAAATATTCGGCCGGTTTAGATGAATTTCCGGATTGTTTGTTAAAGACGTGCGCGCCAGCCATTATACACCCGTTAACTCACATATTTAATGCATCCTTATGCACCGGAATTTTTCCAGATATTTTTAAAACAGCTAAGATTAAGCCGCTCTTCAAAAAAGGCAACAAAAATGAAGTTCAAAATTATCGGCCAATTTCTCTTTTGTCAGTTTTTTCAAAAATATTAGAGAGACTTTTTTATGTGCGAATGGAAACCTTTCTGAATAAACACGACGCGTTTTCAAATTGCCAACATGGATTCCGGAAATCAAAATCTACGGAAACAGCCATTTTTTCTTTTCTTAAGGATGTTGCCTCATCATTGGATCAAAACGAAGCAACTATTGGAATATTTTTAGATCTTTCAAAAGCTTTTGACGTCATTGATCATAACATTTTACTTTCAAAATTACCTTCGTATGGAATCCGTGGTATTGCTCTAGATTGGCTATGTTCGTACCTTAAACAACGATCTCAGAGAGTAGAAATACCTTACTGGAATGATGGAACTTTATGTACACACCTTTCCGGTTCTTTGCCAATTGTACGTGGAGTCCCGCAAGGATCGATTTTAGGCCCTATTCTCTTCCTATTATACGTAAATGACATGCCCTTAGCGATTCAAAACGGAAGAACAGTTCTCTTTGCGGATGATACAAATATTCTTTGCAACAAAGAAACCGTAAATAGTACAATATCAGACGTTTCAAATTGGTTCCGTAATAACAAATTAAAAGTAAATGAAAATAAAACAGTTTCAATGCAGTTTTCCATATCAAATAAAAAATTCTGTACTCCATTGAAAATGAACGGTGTGACATTGACTGATGTTAATGTAACAAAATTTTTAGGTCTATCAATTCAGTCAAACCTCAAATGGAATGCCCACTTAAATGAATTGAACACAAAATTAAGCTCATTATGCTACGCGTTCAGAATTCTTTCAAATTCCGTCAGCCTTCATACAGCTCGTTGTGTATATTTTGCCAATGTTCACTCCCGCCTGAGATATGGCATAATATTTTGGGGAAACACATCTTATAGTTCACAGACTTTCAGATTACAAAAAAGAATTGTACGAATAATAAGCAAATCCAACCCACGTGATTCTTGTAAGTCACTCTTTATTAATCTAGGAATTTTACCATTACCTTGTCTCCTGATTTACGAATCAGTAGTTTTTGTCAAAAATGACTTACTTAAGGACGGGAATATATTTTCAGCAAACGCCGATGTCTATAAGTATAACACACGACGTAGTAATCATATTCACCAGGTGGCAGTATCAACAGCTCACTACAAAAAATTCACATACAATTCATGTACATTACTCTACAACACTTTGCCAGAAGACATTAAACGATTAAATTCCATAGAAAAGTTTAAGTCCCAAGTAAAATCTTTTCTGCTGCATAACTGTTTCTATACAATTCGAGACTATACCGAGCATCAAAAAGGAAAGTAGAATTAATTTTAACAATGATAGTTAATGTAATTATTTATCATTTGGACTGTATAATTCTAAAGAACCTGTAACAAGTATTGTACCACAGTTTCTGGGTTGATGGCCCCCATCTCGATCAGGTTTTTCGTCCAGTTTCCCTGATCCTTGAGCAAATGCTGAGATGGTCCCTTGTTTTGCTTCTGGACATAAATGTAACTTCATTATTTGTGCACGTCTTCTGAATTTCAGTGGGAAATATAGTTATTCAAATTATCGTTTTTCATATTATCGCGGCAAAAAGTATTATTCTTTCATGAAGAACATGAGGGTTCAGGGCAGAAATTTATAGCTAATTTACCTTTGAAAATATATTTTATTATATAGGAGCGAATATTTTGTCAACAAAACTCGAAAAAAACTCTCTTTTCTGTATTCAAAATTCGACTAGAATATGGTTTAGGATAGAGACCACAGAATTATGAAAACGTGCACAAAATTCACTTCTCCCCATAGCTCGTCATACGCAGTTTTTAACTGTTTTTGACGTAAATAAATAAATAAATAAATACTTCCTATGTAAATTTTGCCTTCCATTGACCAAATTTCCTTCAGGTAAATTTAGTATGATGTATCTTTCAGTTTAAAGATTATTCAATTTAAAAACATACAAGTGTAAATTAAAACTAATTTGTTAGTCATTTCAAAAATAATGTTAATGAGTTTTTCATTCCTTGATTGTGGTTACTAAACCTGAATTGGTCTTATGTGGTCATCTTAATGAGCTTACTTTCTTCCTTTTTTTCTTCTTTCTCTTCAGGTTCTTCAAGCAGACGGAGGCAATTATTGTACCTGTGTAAATGCAGCTACATTGGCTCTCATAGACGCTGGCATTCCAATTACTGAATACATGGTAGCATGCACAGCTAGTCTTGCCAATGGTGAAACACCTTTAGTGGACATAAGTCATCTTGAAGAGACTTCTGGAGGCCCAAATTTAACAGTTGCTGCAATGCCCATGAGTGGTCAGGTACAGTTTCATCAGTTCCTTTTTCAATTATGCAGAACAGTGATGAGCATTCTCTTTTCTTTTCTCCTCTCTTACTTCTTATCTTTTTGTTTATAAGTAGAAAGGTTAGTTGTATTTTATTCCTCAATTAATGCTACTACTGTATGTATTGAAGGCTTATTTTCATTAACCTTCCAGCAGGCGCGCCTAATTTTTTCTCACCAGCTGGCATGTGTCATAAATTTTACGATGTTCAATGACTCTAGAATAAATCCAAGAAATTGTAGATTTATGCAATTTTATCTCTCTGTGTAATATCTTAGAACGATATAGTATATATATTCTACGTAATACATTATGTAAGGATTAAGTCAATACAACACAAAGAAAATAAAAAACAATGAAAAATAAGTGAAAGTGTTTAGTGTATCATGCTTTTCACAAGACACATTATAGAAAAAATAAAGAAAACACATCAAATAATCAAAGGATACATGAAATCTCAAAACAACAGTTTTATGCTTTATGCATTACATATGTATGCATTAGATTGTCTTCTTCACTGATATTCTTTCTTAGTCAAAAGCAATATCATTCTCATAACACTGAATACAGACAAATTTGTTTGCGAAATGTTTCTTGCTTGTATCAAATTTTGTTTATATCAAAATATGACAATTTTAGAACACTAGCAGGCGTGCAGCTTAAAATTTTCACTACACTTGCACCAAACAGAGCATTACAGGAACTGAATCTTGCGTGCAAACTAAACAATGGCTGAAGATAAGCATCACTAAAGATATCTGTGAGGAATATCAACAACGTAGAAGTCTGGCAACAATGAGTTGATAGTAAATTCAAAAAATCTGCTATTATCGTAAAATTTATGACAGTGCACCCATTGGAAGGTTAAATAAGAGTTCCAGGTAGTGTTGTGACTAATCTTTGTGACTAAACATGCAGCATTGGTTCTAAAAAAACAAGTGCAACAAACTTATTTTGGATTAACACAGTAAATCTCCTCAGAACAAGCCTAATTCTTTACAATACTTGGATTAAAATCCATCATTCAGACTTTCATAAGTGTAATGTCATTACAATTAATCATATTCTCAGTTATGTTAAAGAAAACAACTGCACTAAGAAAGTTCTTCAAAAACATTTCTCACACCATTTTGCCTCGAGTGTTAAAAGTGCTAGAAACCACTACAAATATACCTTTATGGCTAGGAAGCAACTTACTCGATTGAAACAAATGTACAAAATCTTAACAATGTATCAGCAAATCTAAATTGATCATGAGTACGGCCCAGATGTTTATGGCTTGTCATTAAATTTCTCTTTCATTTATTAGTACTTCAGACTTAAATTTTTTAGTGTAATGTGGATCAAATTTGATTGTTTTTATGGGATATATTAAGTTATTTTTTGGTGTTTTGTCATATTTCTGCAATTTTAATTTTTTTTCTTATTTGATCTTAATTTGAAAAAAAAAATTAATTAAAAAAAAATTTAATTTAATTTTTAAAAATTTTAAATTAAGTTAAAAAAAAAAAAAGAAAGAAAGAAAGAAAGAAAGAAAGAAAGAAAGAGGCTTGCATGTCAGAAGCATTGTAACTCAGATATGGTGTATAGGTCGGAGTATACATCTCTATGATACATACAATCCAAGCTTCATGTTGGATAGCATTCAGGAGACACACTGGTTGTTCACTAGAATTTTCAGATGAGATCTCATTAAACAAAATCTTCTCTAATCTAATAATATAATTGAAATGACATTTTCACAGTATCATAGAAAAGTAACACCCCTTTCCCTATGGAAATTGTTTGGGGAAATTTAGATTTGATTTTGAGCAAATGTCAGATGAGTGTTTCTGAAAACAATTTGTGCTCCTGTAGACATGAAAACTTTTGAGATTTCAAGAAAAATCATAAGAGATCATTTGGAGGATTTGTACTGCTCAATGCATTCATTTATAAAATATAACTGAAAAGGAAATAGTTATGAATTGGATAAAGCATAAAAAAATTACATGTTTAAATTTTCAAAAATCAAAATTTTAATCAAAATGACAATGTTATACATGCTTTATACATTCAAATAGAAGAAAAATATAATCAATTTTTGAGAAACGGAATTGGAATCTCAAAGCTCTGTTCAAGTAAACTATTCATATTGGGGTTGCAAAGCTGCTCGAATACAGTTCGTTTAATGCTTGATACACTGCACAAAGGGTTGGAGCCATCTGCCACCATTCTGTTGCTAGACTTCCCTGACAGCACTCACCTCTACACCCTCCCAAAGAGGTCTCCTACCATCCCTCCTCAGAGTGAAAAATTCAGTCTACTGTAACAGAATGGTGGGCGCACGCTACTTTATTAATTACTACACAACACCACGTTGTGGTGCCAATGTAACAAATCCGGGCTTTCTCTTTCAGCTTATTAACACCTATACGTTGTGCTGTCAATGTAAAAAAATATGAGCAAGGCTTGCTCTGCCAAGCTGACGATTACTATTACACTTCCTACCTATTACCTTATGCTAGCCCCCTTTGCAGTTTGTCACATAAATTTATTTTAGTGGGTTGTGACCGGTTTCATATGGAAAACCCAAACATAGCCTCCGTTGTAGTGCTGCCAGGATATCAACTACTTAAATAAAAATATCAGTGTGAGAGAAAATAACGTATGATAGGCAATTATGCCTCCCTTCATTTATTAATCAAAAACTTCTATCATCATACTCTGTTGTGTTCGTCAACCCTCCATATAAACACATAAACATACAACACAAAAATAAACACAGAAAAGAAAAAAATGCACACACTCAATATGATTCGTAATCATTACACCTAAAACAACTTCTCTCATTTATTATTGGATACGTACGTTCCTTCAATTAACTGTAATGGCCATTCATTAAACACCTTAATAACTACTACAATCTTGGCCTTGAATAATTTAGTTTGTCCTCTTAAAAGAAACCAAGGAAATGATTATCACCTCGCTGTTTGTCGAACACGCCCCTGTTTGTCTGCATCCGCGCTCTCCAACCACCAGACCTCGACGTCCCCTGCGTGCTGCTCGGCTCCCAACAGTCCGGGTCGGTCACCAACGCCGTCACGCACCATAAATGACACCAACGTGTTGTCCAGTTTGTGTCACCGCCTCTCACTATATATAACATGCGAATAGACTGGTGACGTACCGCCCACTCGCATCCTAAAATCTTCGAAGTGTTCTGATACAGTTCCTTCGCGGCAATAAAATATGTAAGCATTTGAATATCCAGTACTATTGCGGCCATCTATTTATGTACTGTAAATACCACGCAAATGATTTTCCTTTCAAAAGTTCCGAAACAATTTTGCACTAATTGTTCCGCCGCACAATACAATAACTCATGATACGAAATTACTCACATCTAAAATTCACTAACATTGCCCCGGAATAGTTCCGTTCGCATTAATGTTCTGCACACGAAGTAATTTCACCAATATCTCCATATAAAAAAATTCTAACAATAAAATTCTCGCAGCCACGAATACACCGTCTGCGTACTATGAAAAACACTCGCCAAAATCTGAAGACCATTGTTGTCTTCTTGTTATAGCTTGTAGCTCGAACAAATCAAGCTCGCTGCCATTCTTGCCCTGTCTGGTTACTTACGAAATAATTATATTTCGCCCGTTTTGCGTTTTCCCGTCATATTATAGTGTTCTAAATTCTTCAAAAATTCTCACTGCCTCTATTTCGTTCTTCAAACCGACGCTCTGCGCCTTATTCTGCCGCAGCATTTTATTTTACAATTTAATATTCCTTGCCATGACCACGCATTTCGTCAATTGTTTCTACTTCAACGCCAAGTTATGAATTCGATAAACTTTATTTACTTTCTTCTCCAGTGTCCTAAATTTTCGGTATTACATTCATAATTTTCTCTAAATTCTCCTCTGCATCCTTATAATTTTTGGTCTAATTTAACTCTTCTGTTTTGCCGTAATCTGAAAAAAAAAACACATCAATTTTGTCCCGAATGACGTCACAAATTTTAGCATTCGCTTATTCATTTGAATTTTTCTGTCGAATGTGCATTATCTAAAAATTGCTAAAACAACACAACCCGTGGTCCGCTTTTAATAAAATAAGTTTTAAAACTCGTCTCTGAAATAGCGCCCAATGTTGATGCACGAATTCATTTTCCTTCCGGCATTTCCGTGCTCAAAAAGTTATATTTACACGCGGCGCTGCCGTCGCTTCTTTATCCTATGCTATGTTTACAATAACTAGTCCGTTTTCTGTGTTCAGTCCATCTTTATTAGGCTCTTTTTACTAAATGTTTCAAAATAACACAGAAATGATCCCAGATCATTACACTACTTTTGGGGCAAACCTTGTGTTGTTTGTTTTATTAAAGATATTTACAGCTGAGGGTACCCTGAATATCTTTTTTAGTATAAATCTGTCCACTACTACTGATGACGTTTAGTTAAAGTTTAAAAAAATAATTATTAAAATGAAATATTTAATCATTATATTAATTTTTTAATGCAACTGAATTATTTCTTACTTCATTCCATTTCTCCACTCCACCCCCTTCATTCTTCCCTCCACCCTCCAGTTCTTTCCTTTCTTCTTTTCCATTCTCACAGCCTAGATGACTTCACTTGTTCCTTTACTTTATTGTTGATCACATGCTCTTGTTCTCTGCTGGGTTTTGTTTTTTTTTTTTTACAAAAGAATTTTTGTTAATGAGTAGGGAATAACAACTTGTTTTAACTTTGAAGAACACTGTACCATTTTATATGAGCATATCATTTTATTTCTTTGTGTTTTTAATTATAAATATCCAAAGATAAGTTTTTGCTTGCTTATGCTTCATATTTACAATATAAATTTAAAAGGATATTTAACTTCCATAACTTCTTTGTTCTGTAAGGAATAATGTTTATCTTATTTGATTTAATAATTACTGAATTTTGAAATTCGGATGATGTGGAAGCATTTGGCCAGGAAAAGTCATTGTATTCTATCAAATCTTATGGACGATTAGAAACTTACATCACTGCGATTTTATTGTCTTTAATAAACCTAGGGAACCTTCTTTCAATAATTTCTTGTTTTCATTATATTGTCTTATTTTGGTTGTCCTTGACAACCAAATTTTATGTATCATCTGTTTTTGTAGATTGTACTGTTGGAAATGTCTCAGAGGTTTCATCTGGATCATTTGGACAAAGTGATGAAACATGCCTTGAAAGGTTGTCAAGAGATAAAAGAAGTTCTTGATAAAGCAGTGAGAGACCATGTGGCAAGTGCTGGTGCTGCATGCAATTGGGAATTCAAGACTGATTAGTGTTAAAAGAATTGAAATTCACTCGGTAATTGAAAACAAAGTGACAATTTTCTAATTATTATATGAGTTTTGATCTGCTCTTGCGGTAGATAATATCTGGAGTTATATCAATGTTCATACAATTTTCATAAAGAGGGAGATTACTCTCAGGGTGATTTATAAATTGTGCTGAAAATGTATTTTGTTTTTTTATCAAATGATACTCTATTCTTTGTCTTGCTGTAGTTCATATATTTTGTGAAAAACATGTTAAGAGATAAATTGTTTATTTTCTTACATTTGTGAGTTGTGTGTACTGAATAATTTATTGTTTTGATGTGCGGATTGTACTGAAAATATAAGAATTACAGTTTGTGTAAGTACATACAATGTCGATAATCATCATTTTTATAGCTTTTCTAGTTGAAACTTCTCTTCATATAAACAGAAATGTAAGTCTCTTACAACGAAAGTAAAGGTTTCTCCAAATAAGTTATGTAAAAAATTTGATTTTTTTTTAAAAATTACAAAGAAAATCAATCCTGTATGTGAATACTTGTATATACCATTCTTACACTGTAATAACATTTTGATCAATTTCTTCTGATTTTATAGAACAAATAAAGGATTTGCTAATAAAATATGATAATCTACTTCCATAATGGAAGCGGTTTCAGGCATTTGATAATTTTGGTTTAAAGCATGTTTTATAACAATGAAACAACTGGAGATTGTCTATGGACAATAAATTGAATTGGCTATTACTCTACGTAGAGAACAGAGAGTATGAGCCAAAAATGATAGGATCACAAAAACTACGATTTGGAGTTTTATCATATTTTACACTGAAGCCAAATAATGAAGAAAAGTTGCATCATTATGTATTTCTGTAATTCGTTTTACCATTTGAAATTTTACCTTGTACTTTTCAAAGAAGTATTTTTTGTGGAATTATTATTGTAACTGAATGGGGTATATGTTTCAAAAGTTTGGATCTGAAGACTTTGTTTCATGCAGGGACTGAATACCGAAATAATAGCGGTAAAGGTATTTATACCGGTATAGAAATACCTTTACCTCTATTATACCTTTATTCAAAATACCTTAAAAAATACCGGTATTTTTAGAGGTATTTTACCTTTATTCGACGTCTATACCGGTAAAATACCTCTATTTAGAGGTATTTTACCGGTATTTTCTTATGAAAATACCGGTCTTTTCATGAGAAAATACCGGTATTTCAGTATAATCATACAGGTTTCGGAGGGGAAACATTCTGGTCTTTTACGCTGAGATGGCTCAGAGGAACAATTATGGACTCCGCAGAGTTTCTGATCGGGGGTCCTAGGGTTCGAGTCTTAACGTTGGCGTATTTTCGTCATCAGACATTCAACCTAGGTCGAGTTCTGTTGTTGGTTGAGAATGAATTATTATAATAGTGTGGGCACGCGAAGGCGTGTTTGGGGGAGCGAACGCGCGTGTGGGGACGCGAACGCGCGTTTGGCCAGCGAACGCGCGTTTGGGGAGCGCGCGTAGTCGGGCCTGCGGACTCTGCCAGGATATGACCTTCGACATCTGTTGTGAAAGAACGAAGGCGATAGAAATCTGACATCGGTTGATAAGACTTCATGCAACGTTCCTTGGCGCATTCCGATTCTCGGAATCAGTTTCCCTTTGTAAGAGCTGCCAGAGCTGCGCCGTTGCGTAGGCAGTTTCCAGAGGTCAGCGTTTCGACCCATGGGCGTCTCCGGTTCGGCGGAGGATAACGCACTCGACCTATATACTCCAGGCTATTAATTTCTTTTCGCAGTGAATAGAATTGAAATATGAGAGAAGGATGTTTGACCGTAGGCCCCAACAAACGCTTTGCCGAATGTGTACTGTGAGAGAGAGTGAGAGTGAGAAAGAGAGAAAGAAAGAGAAAGAGAACGAAAGAGAGAAAGAGTAAGAAAGCGTGTGTATATAGCACGAGTGTGTATAGAGCGTGAGTCTATAGCGCATGAGTGTGTAGCGCGCGTGTGATTGGTGCAAGCGTGTGTTAGGCGCGTGCGTTTGTTCGGCGCGCGCGTTTGTTCGGCGCGCGTGTTTGTTAGCGCTCGCGTTTGTTCGGCGCGCGCGTTTGTTCGGCTCACGCGTTTGTTGGGCGCGCATGTTTGTTCGGCGCGCGCGTTCGTGGGCGTGCGCGTGTGTGGGCGCGCGTGTTTGGCGCGCGCATGTATTTGGGGCGCGTGTGTGGGCGCGCGCGTGCGTTTGGCGCGCGCGTGTTGTTAGCGCGCGCGTGAGTTTGCCGCGAGCGCGTGTGTGGCACGCGTTCGTGGCGCGTGTGTGGGGTACGCGGCAGTATTTCTATTGAAAATTCCGGTATAACCTTTATGGACGTCCATACCGGTATAGACGTCCTATAAAGGTATTTTACCGGTATAAAAGAATAAAGGTATTTTATACCGGTATGAAAAAATACCTGTATTTTACCGGTATTTTTACCGGTATTCAATACCTTTTCGGTCCCTGGTTTCATGTTCATATAATCTCAAGAAAATGAGTTTTTGACACTTTCATTTAAGATCTAAGAACTGGACAGTGTTAAAGGACAAGTACTTTCCTTCCATTGGAAGTTCTTTTAGAACTCTGGTTCTGAAAATACGGATTGTGTAGCCCAAGCACAAAGAAGTGGATTATGGATATTTCATACTTTTTTGCATAGGCATAGGTGTCAGTAGCCTACAATAAGGGGAGGGGGCAACAATATTAACCACAATGATCCCCTTTTCCATCCAACCTTTGTATTTACGTACTAAGATTAAGACAACCACTTTTGTCCCCTGATGTCACTAGGAGTAGTCAGGAGGATTCTGTTGATGAGGAAGCTCCTGGTTGTGCCGACTTCCCTAGCTTCCTGAGTGAACAGCGGAGGCAAATGTTAAAGGCACATAGAACTCAAAACTCCTGATAGCTCTCTTATCATAAACTAAATGGTCTATGCCCACTCTAAAGACCTGTCATTAATCCAATCCCACAATCCCCCCTCTTCTTGTGTGTTTGCAGGAAACACATCTTTTACTCAGGCATGCTCTATTCCTCTGAGGTTTTCAGTTTTAAATTCAACTAGCGCGTTGCTGCCGCAGAAAAAATAATTGATGAAATATTTCTCCCCCCTCTCTTTCTTTCCCCACTCTCATTTCCCCTCTCTCTTCCCCCTGTCTTTTTCCCCTCTCTCCCTCCCCCTGTCTTTTCCCCCTCTCCCTCATCCTGTCTTTTGCCCACTCTCATTTTTTCCACTCCGTCTTTTTCCATCTATCTCTCTTTTTCCCCCTCTGTGTCTCTTTTCACTTCCGTTTCTCTTTCCCCCTCTGTGTCTCTTTCCCCCCTCTGTGTCTCTTTTCCCCCTCTGTGTCCTTTTTTCCCCTCTCATTTTCCCCTCTGTCTCTTCCCCTCTATGTCTCTTCTTCCCCTCTGTCTCTTCCCTCTCTTTCCTCACTCTCTTTTTCCCTTTTCCCCCGCTCTGTTTTCCCTCTATTTTCCTTCTCTATTCCCCCTCTATTTTCCCTCTCCATTTCCCCCTCTCTATTTTCTCTCTTTCCCTCTCATTTTCCCCCTCTCTCTTTGTCCCTCTTTGTCTTTTTCCCTTTCCATCATCAACGTGCGCCGCCTGCTCCTCCTGTTGTCCTCGACCCCACGGCACACAGCAACGCCCATCTCATGTGAATTGGGAATTGCATTTAACTGAAGCGCCATCTTTTGCTGTGGCGCCATCTAGTGGAGTTACAATAATTGTACTTTGCCTACGTTCTTCTCGCAAGTGCAAGCAATAAGTTGACCAAGTTTTATCGCAATTGGATGCCTGGTACGACAGCGAATTAAGCACGAACCAACAATCATTGATTTTTATATATTAGATTAATTTTCTGTGTAGTTATTTTTCGTGAAATTTTCTGGTATTTTAATAGTTATTCTGCTATTCGGGGCGGAGATGAATCCAACAAATCGGAGATAATTAAAATTGGTGCAGTCGTCCTTGAGATATAAATGGTTTATTTAACCCAACTTTGTTTTATTTACAGACGTCTTTGCACGTCTGCAAAGTCACATCTTTGAGTAGGTGGTGTAATATTGAGCCGGACCAGCAAAAATGTAATAAATTGTTCAGAAGGATCTCATCCTGTAGAAAAAGGTGTGAGGAATGTTTCTTTGGGGCCTCCGGCCTCAAGGTTTTAATTTTTAAGGTCTTAAAACGCTTCGTTTAGGAGTTATTTAACGATATAGATTCGAAGTGTGTAGCGGGCTATGTTTGCATGAATATGTAATTTTTTTATACTTCAGCGCCATGTAGTGTCATTTTTTAAAAATATTTTGTTAGTTATTCTGTTAATCGGGACGGAGATGAATGTAACAAAACAGATATAATTAAAATTGGTTCAGTCGTTTTTGAGTTATAAGTGGTGTAACAAACACATCTTTGTTTTATATATATATATATATATATATATATATATATATATATATTGACATTATGGTCCCTGTTTCCTTGGTGGTATTGCCTTGTTGGTCAGTGACAGCCTCTTTTGACAAAGAAATCACAGCCCATTCCAATCTGCAAATGTTTGATAGTGTCAGCCTTCATCCCTTTCCGTCCCACTTTGCAATATTTACATCCTGCCTGGTGTAGCATGGACGACAATCTCTCAAATGTAATATTTCAACTACTACAACTTTTCTTTATTGTTGGATATATCAGTGCCCACAATCAGGCAGGGCTGTCCTACTTAGAAGGGCTTATGGGCCTACATATCAATTTGAAGTTAGGCGGCGGGCCGCACTGTAATTTAAGATGGTTTTTACCCAAACTTCTGCGATTATACTGAAACAAATATTTATTAGATACAATTTATATTCAACATAATGATTAATGTACACACGAGAAAATTAATATATTATTAAATAAAAATAAGACGAATTGTGTAATTCTATTTGGTTGATATAATAAACGTAATATATCAGAAATGTGTGATTTATATTTCAAGCTTAACAACAATCAAGGATCGTATGCGCAGTATCTGGAAATAATTCACTATGATAACGTTGCATAGTCCCACCGAAACAATAAATATATTTCTTGAAATATCACTCAATTTCATCATGTTTTCCTTCACTCAATGCAAAAACGAACGGGATTTTTCATTGCGTTTCTACGTTTCTGGCGATTTTACGTTTCATGGGATTTCTAAGCGTTTTAACGTTTCTGGCAAGTTTATGAAGTGAAAAAAAACTTAAATTGTGATGCATGCATATTGAATAAAATCAACTAAAGAGATATTTCAAATGCTAATGACGTAGGTACAAATACTTCAATCACTACAAGACAGCAAATAGCTTTGGGGTCCCAAGAGACCCCACGTGCCCATCGGAGGGTTTAATGTATTGTGACGAAATACGGACGTGTTCGGACGACATTCGTCCCACACGCCCACGCGACAGATAATCATCGGCTGCAAACGTGGCGAGCGAGCGCGGCTCGGTTTAAAAGGGGCGCACTTTCTAAATTGATACGCGCAATGCCCGCGGCATAGCGCGGAGCACGATGACGTATGTCGGTCGAGAGGGAAATGACGCGTTGTTACCCCTTCGAGAGAGGGATGACTCGATCCATAAAAACGCCGGACGACGGAAGATTATCCCTTCTATTCCTGATCACCGTCCGAGCAACATCGACTTGAGATCTTCAGTGAGTTAGGAGTGTTGAGCATCAGAGAGATGCGTAGTTAGGCACGGCGTGCGTAGAATTTTTGAGAAAAAGTGTAAGTAATCAAGGACGGTCGCAAGTGCCGTGAAGTATTTTTTTACCTAAATTTTGAGCAAACACGCAACTTCATTCAGTTGCGTCGTACATGAGACTTTCGCACGCGGATTGATCGTGACGACGGGAGAGAAGCAAGAAGAGGACGTGGTCGCGAGGGTCCATGGGAATCTGGCGATAGAAGAAAGAAGAAGACGAGGAAACGCCGCGACGGGCAGCAGACGACCGACACGGATCGGTTCGCGACGCCGCCGCCGGGTGCACCTGGCCTCAGCGTGACGTATTCGGCCCGACCGCGTACCGGCCGCTTCTGGCCGTCGCTCCAAGGCCGAGGCACGCAGCTGGCCAGACTCGGCGAAGGTAACAGTGAGCTGCGAACTGCGAGAATATTGGTCAACGCCCCGTGGCCGGGGAGAAGTGTAAAAGGGGAACGTTGGTGGGGAGAGCGCCATAATTCATGGAGCTAGCAGAGATCGTAGAATTGACTGCCATTGTTTTAGTAACTGCCTGGGAAATTTGCATAAAATTGTGTTAATTTTGTGATATTTATAGCAAAGATTTCTTATTGAAGAGTACGATCTAATTAATGAAACTTATTGTCAAATTGATTTGAATACTGAATGTCGCAAGTCTGAACCCGGCGTCACCGGGCGACTTCGGTCGAAAAATTGATGTAAATTCTAGATTAAATAGTTGACGGAAATTCCCAAGGTAGGATTCAAGAGTAATGAAATTCATCTCGACAAAGAGAAAGATACCAGTGATTTAATTTTTTGTTCTGTATTTTTTTAATGATCAGTGTAATCATTTAAAAGAGTTAAGGAAAATGAACCCAAGTTTAATTGATTTTATGTGTGTGTATTTGTTTGCATTCCTCTGGACACCCAAAAGTTCCCACTGCCCTGAGGTAATAAAAAGCTCGCAAGAGCCCGAGATCTACGAATATCCAGACGGGCGTCTAGGGATTGGTAGACGGGGTTTTCGTCAGAGTTTACATCAAAACAAAAAAATCTGATATTGTCGTAAAATTTACGACAGCGCGTCCGCTGGAAGGTTAACACTGTGACGAAGTGACGTCACAATATATATATTGTGATATACCAAAATAAATATTTTGTTAATAATATTGGTTGTAAATGGGATGGACAAAAGGGTATGCAAATGGCGATATACAGCCTTAGCAACGCCGGCGCAGTGGTTGGCAAGGTCAACAAACTGCATTCAGGCCTTGAAGAGATGGGGGCGCTGGCTAGATAGACAAATAAAATAATGTGTGATTGGTCTGAAAAGGAATGACTGTCGGGGGCGTGGCTACTTGGTTTGATAAGAGATGAATGGATTGGCTAAGGGAGAATAGACTGTCTAATTTTGTCGTTTTGTTTTAAAAAAGAGGAACGAAGGACGGATACCGAAGCGTTGAGGGCGAAAGAACAGGGAGAACTGGACATTCTGATATTGGTCGTCGAGTAGTAAAGATCGCTCGCGAGATCAACATTAGTGAAGTAGGACTTGTAGGCTTCGAGTGAGACTCAATAGTTTTCCGGAATCTGGAAGTTGATGTGCAACGGGAAGTTCGATTAGGACTTTGAAAGTTTTATATATATTGCGGTTTTGGGCTTTAATATTTTACCACTAGTTGGGGGAGACTAAGAACTCTGAATACCAATTAAGAACCGGTAGATATTCTAGTCAGTGAGGGCTGGATGCGTCGGCAACGTCGCAAGATTAGAAGAGAGAAGCGGAACTTGGGATCGCTTACATTCAAGTGAGAAGAGACTGCGGGGCGTCGGCGACCAAGACGGTAAATAATTACTGCAGTACAAAAGATATATTTTAAAACGAGGTCATGACCTAAGGACAAAAATAATTGTAAATATTGTTAAATAAATTGTTGAATTTTTTTTCTTTTGGAAATGAAAAGATTTTCATTTAGTCAATCAAAATTGTTAAATAGTTAGAAATAGATAATTATTCCCTTTCAGATTCCTCGCCATACTGTACAGTTGGCAGATCAAGTAATCGGCTATCTAGGCGATAGCGATTATCCATAACGGGACCCAATGACCCAGCTAGCCGGACATTTATACATTTGTTGAAATTAGCTGTGGAAGCATTGGTCATTTTTAATTAACGTAACCTGTTCCTGGCGCCCAAAATTTTAATATAAATTCGGAACGGATCACGATTATAACCATCTTAGATGAATGATGCCAACAATCTTGTAAGAGTCTATGACGAGACGTTGGTACATTTCAATATATATTATATATATATATGTGTGTGTGTGTGTGTGTGTGCGTAAATTATACAATATCAGATTTTTACTTTCTCGCCTTACGAATACTTCGTAAGAAGAGAAAGTTATGTAATTGTGCAGCGGAAAAAGGAATTTTCGCCAGAAAAACTCTTATAGCAGGGGTCTGGTAACGAAAAAGCGTGTTGCTAAATTTAGAAAAAAATCCTCTATCTCGTGGTGTAGTCAAAATTCATGATTTGTTGCTTCTTCATACTGCAAAATCGATTGACGGCAAAACGTCCGTCTGTCCGTCTGTGGTCAACGTTTTTGGAAAAAAAATCCTCATCTTGTGATCAATGCTAGCGCCTAAACCGTTCGGCGGGTTTTCTTCAAAATTGATATTCCCCGATCGTTTTTACTCGTCTCACGGCCTCTTAAATTTGAAACCGATATTTTAGTATTTGAGGGTACTTTACATGAAGCCCATTTTGAGATTTTCAAAGTTTAAAGAAAATTGCTCCAAATTTTTTATTATATTTTGTTGTTGAATAGTGCGAAGAACGTTCAAGGGAATGACGAAGATATCATTTTCGTTGATTGGCCCAATTTTTCGAAAAATGAAAAAAAGCTATTTAAAAACTGCAAAATTGAAGATAGAGATTTTTGCCTCTGACAAAGTCGGTTGTACAAAATGAGCACTTCAAATAAGGTCATGTATAATTTTTTGGAGAAACGAGTAGTTCTTGCGTAAATTGATATTCAAATTTACAAAAAAAAATTCTCAAAAACCGCTCCAAATTTTTTCTTTAAATCTTCTGCACGTGTGTAATAAGGGACGGTAACTATATAAATAAACTAGTGGTGCTATAGAATGGCACATACTTTCTCGCAGTAGTTATTTTTCAAATGCCGATGAGCGGATAAATTATTTGGAGTAAGCCGTTCACCGCTGCTTTTCTTGGTCATGTTTGAAGGACATGTGTGTCGCATGGTGACAATTACCGGCTTCTTAATGATAGAACTGATACAATTACGTTTTGACTAAAATATAAGTAGTTAGCCCGCATATCTATCCCGTGGCGCGGCTGATTAAAGCACCTTCGGGTTGAGATCTTCAGTAAGGAAGATTCCGAGTTCGATCCCCGAGGGGGATTTTAATTTGATGAATGTGATGTTGCAGGAAAAAACATTGAAGAGTGTAGATTCTTTATTGAAAATCATTTGAAGTTCTACTCACGAAGAGAATCAATGCAGATAAATAGACAGGTCTTGTCTGTGTTTTCCCTACCTGCATCTTTTAAACAATTTTTCAACTTTGTTATTCGATTTCAGAAGCGTATGATATGTCAAATCAATCGTTATCTAGTATATATCTGTGTGAACCAATTTAAGTAAAATTATGAACATTTTAACGTTAAATTGTAATACATTATAACCAGAAGGCATGCGATGAACTTACAATCCATAACGGTTCCGAAATTATTATTTTCTCGCCTTACGAGTACTTCGTAAAGCGGTTCAACGCATCTTTTCTTTGTCATGTTTGAAAGTAATGTTTTTCGCATGTTGACAATTACTGGCTCCTAATGATAGAACCGATACAATTACGTTTTGACGGAAATGTCTGTATATATTAGTTCAAATTTTTAACTTTTAACAATTTTTTACATCTCTTCTTTGATTTGTAAAGCGGATGTACCATTGTATCAATTGTTTCTTTATCATGCATTTACCATTTTATATGTCGGCTCTATTCTTTCATGGCTCAGTTCGAAAGATGCGGTGTTGGTGTGGCGTAGTGGTATAAGAGCCGGTTCGTTGACTTTGTGTATCGGATGTCGGGTCTTGGTATGGAAAACGTTTTGCTGGTATAATACACTTTTGCTGGTTTATGAAGTTGTGGAATAGCAATAAGGACCGTATAGAAGCAGAGCGAGTAAGTATGTGTGTTGGAAGCACCACTAGTTTTGTTTTGATGTAAACTCATTGTTGTCAAAGACTTCTGCGTTCTTGGTATTCCTTACAGGTATCTTTAGTGATGCATTCCTGTAGCCACTGTTTAGTTTGCACGCTGTATTAAGTTTTTGTAACGCTCTATTCGGGATAAGTGCATAGTGACGTTAACTTTATGCTGCGCGCTGGCTGTTGTGCTAAAATATTGTATAATAATTTGGCCTAATCGAAATTTTCTGTAAAATGTCCAAATAAAGAATTCATTTGAACGAAAGTCAAAATATTCTTCAAGAGCTGCCTGATCGGAGGAAGATCATGAATTGGATAGTGACAGTGACAGTAAACGAATGTTGAAAATATAGACGAGCATCAGAACGATATAAAATCTTTTTGATACTAAATACGAACGTTTATCTACGGATATTTTTTTGGTAGTAAATATCATTCTTAGATATTATAATGCGACATAAAATTTCATTGTTCTACAATTTGTTTGATTTTTTCCATAGTCATTGAATGTCGTAAAATTTACGACACGCGTCTCCTGGTGTGAACATCTTACGCGCGCCCGCTGGAAGGTTAAGAATTTTTTTTAAAACATTTTGTTGACGTGAAAGGTGCAGGGATCTTGGTAGGGAGAAACGTGGATTTTTGCAATGCGAATGAAGCACAAACGTTATTCAAATAAACAAAAAATGTGGATTTATTCAATCCTTTGGAGTAAAAAAACACACCTCGTTAATCAAGAACCAAATTCACAATTGCACTAAATCTATAAAAGTTCCCTTTTTTATTCTCTTGAATGATTTATGTTATGTCTTTAAAATCAACCACAAGAAAAAATAAACAAAATTGTGAAAGAAATATAAGCCAAAACTTTCATCAAATTTCATGTTTAATTCATGATATAAAAAATTCCTCCTGAATATCCCTGTCCATGAATGTATATTGACTTAAATTTGCGGAGTTTGAAATTAGAGGGGTGAGCTATAAAAACGGACTGATTTTGAAGAATAACACGAGCGTTTTGAGATTAACCATAACAAGTGCATGAGTACTGTTGGTTATATCACAAACTTTTCACAGAAACAAGACTGTCAGTACTTACATTCGACGTATGAACGGTTGCACTATACACATAAAAAGCAATTTTTATCTATATGAGGCAACTATTTAATACTTCTAATTGTTGCTGCGAAAGTATTTACGTTTATTTGCATAATCTTGAATTACTGTACACAGAAAGCATACATACAATATGGAGAAATCCAGGGGCGGGATTTCGGATCTTTTATTGGGGGGGGCAAATTTGGGCGCTATTATAAATATCAAAATATTCGTTTCCATGCTTTAAGTTAATTAATTGTGCTGCAATTATACACATTGCTTTCAATTTTGTTAATTATTATTGAATGTTATTAATTATATTAGTTGCACACAGCTTTGAGATTCCGCATTGTTACTTGAACGGTCCGAACTCTTAATTCAACGATACATTTTTACTTTCCCGTATACGTACGTATACACGGAGTGATATACGTAGTATAGGGAAAGTTATGTAATAATTAAAAAATGGCCAATTTTCGGCGGAAAAAAATTAATTGCCGGGCCGTGAAAAGGAACTAGTGGTGCTACAGAATGGCACAGACTTTCCCGTATTAGTTTTCTATTTCCTTGGATCGTCGCTAGCTATGCGGATTTGCCACATACTCTTTCTTGCCAGCTACCATCTATCACCGCCAAAAGTGCATTTTTTTGGATTTTCTTAATTTTTTCGGTTTCCTATTGGCAGAACGAAAATATTAATTTTAGAATATTAAAGAACACAAAAACCTAGTCATAAATAGCAATTTTCTTTTAAAAATTATGTGCCGTTTAAGAGAAAATGGCGTTTTAGCGCTACTAAAATTGCGAGATTTGAAGCTCATTTTCGCAGACAATTTTTGAGTTTTCAAAATACTTTATTTGAAGTTATTTGAAGCTCTTACACTCACAAATATAATAATGTTTACAAATTGCTGGTAATGTGCATATTCAAAATGTGAGAGATCTTTCAAAAAAATACAATTATGTAATTTTTGAAAAAAACAAAAAAACTCAAAATAAACTTTACGCCATACTAAAGAATGTAATTAGCACTATCCGTGACAAAAGTTTCAAGAAAAAGTTTGCAGCCATTTATGAGAAAATGGTGTTTGAGCGTTTCTGAAAATGCGAAATTTTGAGCTACTTTCATAGAAAACGGTTGTGTTTTCGAGAAACTTTACTTGACATTATTTAAAGCACATGTACTCGTAAATATAATAATGTGAAAAAATCGCCGCTAATGTAAATATCGACGTGAGAAACATGTGAAAAAATTTACATTTTTGTAATTTTTGGAAAAACCAACCCATAGAGCAATATGGCTTTTATGTCATTTGATAGAATATATTTACCACTATCCCTACTAAAAGTTAAAAGAAAAAATTGGAGCCGTTTTTGAGAAAATCTTGTTTTTGTAATTTTTTAAAAGTGCACATATTGCAGGCACGAAATTAATTGCACGAAAACTACTAAAATTTTAAAAAACATTTACATGACCTTTATGAAAGAACTCAATATGCAGAACAAATTTTATTTGAAGAAAAATCTCATCTCCAATTTTGTACTTGGAGAAAGACGCCGAAAACAATTCAAACTTTCACAATTTTCGAAAATTCAGAGTTATTCGTGAGAATCGGACCTATGCCATGTTAATAAGTGTATTTTACTCTATTCATACAAGAAATTTAAAGAAAAAAATTGGAGCCGTTTTTGAGAAAATTTTGAAAATCTCCGGGGGGCTTCATATAAAGTACCTCCAAATTTTGAAGAATCGTTTTCAAAATCTCAAAGCTTCGACTAGAATCAGATCGACCGGGGAATATCCATTTTGGAAGAAATCGTACGTATGGTTTAGGCGCTAGCAGTGTTCACAGACGGACAGACGGACGAAGTACAAAATTATTTATTGTGGTACAAAATTAGTAGACAAATAGAAGATCATAATTGGCTAGTTGGATTTGAATTTGTGACTGTGTGGGTGGCTTGGCAGGCACTTTTGTTTCATGCCACACGCAATTTTTTTCTGTTTTTCGATTGCATTATCTCCGTTGGGGGACCAGATAAATTTTTGAAACAAATACTCCGGAAAGGTCACTATAGTAGCAAACCGCAGTATACATTTCAAGTTCGAAGTGTGACTCCAAGGGGATTTAAAAATTCGTCAATATGTGCAAAAAGTGTATCTTTTGCAACCGTTTTTTAATTGGTTATAGGTGAGTACAAAATTTTTAATTGTAACTTTAATTGTAAATTTTTAATTGTAATTGTTTTAGTTGTAAATTTTTAATTGTAATACGTAACCTGTAATATACGCCGGTAGTTCTTAGCGATCTCGCACCGAAGGATCGCGGGTTCGACTCCCGCCTTGGGCATGGTTGCATTTCTATTCGTCCTTTCACCCCCTGTCATCACCATATCATTTCATCTTCACTGTTACCAAAACGTCACAGTTAACAAATAACAAAAAACAGACATGCAATTCCGTGAAATCCCGCGGTCTAGTTATTAGAATCGAATAAAGAAACATAATTATTAATGTCAAATTTTGTGTGACGGTACACTTAAACTTTACACATTAATATATTTTTTGACAAAACATATGTAAAAATTTTGCTTTCACTATTTTGTTCTTGTTTCTGAATAAAATAATTACATGTATGTAGCAATTTTTCACATGTTAAATGTAAAATTGAATATTGAAATTAAATTATTTGAGGAAAGTGACGATCAAATAATTTTCTTTACAAATAATGATCAGTGTTAAGTATTAGAATTAAATGATTGAAGTATTTAAATTGTAATTAAAATTTACAGTTTTAATGACATACAAATTGCGTGCATTGAAGTACATAAATATTAGCTACGCAATGTTAAATCGACGAGATAAAAACATTCGACATTCTGGAAAGTGGACAAAATTGTCAGTTTGCCGAACTTTACCATGCACGAACTTTAACGATTCATAGCAATAACAAACCTTTTTTAAAATTATCGTAGTAAAAGTTGCTGTTGTCCAAAAAAGAACCAAAAAACTTTTTTGTTATAAAAACCTTTTGTTATAATAATACAACCGACATTAGATTAAAACAACAGATTCCCATTTATAATAACAGAAAAGGGAAGTTATTATCAGTGGCTTAGCGTGATCATTTTTCCTGGGTAGGCTGCAAAGCAGATTAACGTATTATTTGACACTCCTATGTTGTCATTAACGAAGAGATGTTATTCTCTCGATTACCCAGGGGATACTAGAATAACGTGAGTCAATGGCCACCGAAGTTTGCTATTTTGCTATAACTTCTAGGAGAACAAAGTATCTATGAGATTGTCGTCTGGTAAAGTCATATTTCCTTCAGTAAACAATAACACTTGTATTATTCATCAGCTATTGATTAAATTCTAATTTGAACTAAACGCGATGAACTAACATTAATTTCTCACCTGTCAGATACAAGAGATGAAATCTTCTTACTTTCTTGATCTGGATCGTTTCACTATAATAAAAGTTCGTGCGTTCGCCAGTAATGCAAGAACTCAATTGAGCTCTTATTCTTATGACGTCGCAGAGATGTCATCGCCACCTATACCGAAAGCCCTCTGACTGAGGACTAGGACAGTGGTCCGCATTCATGTTGGACAAACATTTATTTCACAGCCCGCAAAAAACAATTTAAAAATGAGAGAACCAAATGGGTGGACAACAGGCTTATTATAATTAACGACTGATTTATTTTGCTCTCTTTTGTCCCTGTCACTCACGGCTGTCGTTAAGACATTTTTAATTTTCTTATTAATAATAGAGTATTTATTTTGGTCTATAAGAAAAATCCTAAGAATCAACTTTCCACGCCATTTACAACACATTTCTCATCACAAGTGTGAATTAAACGAATTACGTGTGAATAGTACCGATTATATTAAATCGTACCGCAAGCCGCCCACTGTTTCCTCACACCTCTTTCAGCGCCTGTGAGGTTGGTCATTCCGATAAGCTGGGCTGATTTATGTGGGGTGTGTGTGTGTGAGTGAGTGTCGTGGCGTGAGAAAGCCCGCCACTGACCCCACTGATCTACAGTGCCGAAAGGACACGTACTGTGGATGCGTTGAGGGCTCCGAAAGAAGAGACTTCGTTCTCTCTTTCGCGTAAGTTCGAAACTGAGTAGGAAGTACAAGATGTCAAACCTACCATGATTTTACGCATGAAACTGTTTAATTTCTAAGTAAATATCATTTAAAAGTAAAAGATAATTGAAGGATTTTTTTAATACGGGATATTCACAGTAACGCTGAACATTATCCCGCGCGTTTTATAATACTGAACTAAAGTTTGTCAATTTATTTAAGCAGTATGGTATTATCTTAGCTTAATAAAATTATTATTCCCTTAATTATTATTAAAATTCTTCTGAAAATACAGAAAAAAGTAAATCTTTTTTTACATAAACTTGAATGCAATGTCTAAATATATTTTTTAAAATATGTCCCAACATTGGGGGGGCAGTTGCCCCCCCTTGCCCCCCCCGAATCCCGCCTCTGGAGAAATCTAAGCCTTCTAAACAAGACGTCACAAACAAAGAACGCCTCCAGCGCCGTGTAATATGTTTGGTATATCGATAAGCGCCGGACCAGCAAAAATGTAATACAACGTTCAAAAGTATCTCATCTGTAGATTACGGTGTGAGATAAGTTTATTTGAGGCCTTTGGCCTCAAAATTTTAATTTTTAAAGCTCTAATACGCTCCATTTAGGATTTATTTAACTATATGTATCCTGACATGCCGTCGTGTGATGCGGATTGCATTGGAAATGGATGTTTAGATGCGTTTTTTTTTCAACAAATCTTTTACTTTTGTGTAGTCAAATGCAATTCGTCACGTCTCCGTAAAAATCACTTCCTTTAGAGACCTCATAAAGATTGGTTTCGTGTGAGAGCCGCAATGGAAAGGTACACTACTGGAATAATCAGTGGCGAAGCGTCAGGGTAGGCAGAGTAAGCTGAGCTATCCCAAAGAATTTTGAAGAAGAAGAAAAAATATCTTTTTCCTAAAAAAATAAAATTGTACATACATAATGTTGCTTTTTAGCCAATAAAATCCGTACATATGCCCGCCAAGTTATTTCTTCTCTTTCTATTCTTATGCATAATCCATGCGATGAGTCTTTTCGCCACCCGTAGAGGCGGCGAGGCCTGGGAGAGGCTGATTTCCTTCAGCCTAACACGGTATGATGTCACAAGGCGAGGGACGGGGCGCGGGGAAGTGAGCGCGCATGCGCGTTGAGTGGGCTGGCTGTGTTATTTGGGCAGAGATTAGGCCGGCCTCACGACTGTACAAATAATTGAAACTCTTGCCGGCAGGCGCTCTCTTCACCACAAGCATGCGTGGAACTTCCGGGAATGTCCGCTAGAGGTCACTGGGCAACTTTTAATCGCTACAAACATCCCGAGTAAAACATTAATTTACTTCAAATTTCAGTATTTGGATTCATTTTTTCAGTATTCAAATTCCTAATTCAATAAGCACAATATTGAGAGTGGTCACATTCTCTCCCACATTCTTTAACTTTGTGATAACATTTAATAATACACGGTCATTTAGAAAATACTGATTTTAAGTATGTGTAGGTTGGCATCACGGCGAGTGTGGGAATCCCCTAGTAATATTCTGTGTGTGGAAAGATAAATAATAGGATCAGTTGGTGAGCTGCGTGAATAGCGTGTTGGTGTGTATTACTCGTTCACTTTACATTTGCAGACGGCAGAATTAGGAACTAATGTTGTTTTGAAAGCGAAGGCCCGAACACACAACCGAGAATACACGAATGGTGCCGATGTCAATCAGCTGTCTCCGAAGGCAGAACAAGCGCTTCGGGCACATCTGACGAATTATGTCTTTCTGACAGTGAGCTGGAGTCGCGCCCTTAAATAATTAAGATAATATACAACAAAATAGATCACACCACTCGCTGTTCACAACATTTCCGTACAATATTTTTATTTCTTCATTGCACTTATCTACTACTTAATGGTTATGTTCTTGCCCTGCCAGGGTTCTGTGTGCTGCTCACCGCCATCTATATCATATTATAAACGGTCAGTATTTACTGCAGACGCGCGTTTCTCATTCAGTCGGCGGTGACTTCATGTAAACAGATCGCAGCGCTCCGTCTGCAAATGTATAGTGAACGAGTAATACGTTACAAGTGAAGTGTTGTTCGAGCAATAACATATAACGGTGTTCAAAGTGGCAGTACTGCTTTATTGCTTTATTTTATAATTGACATATATGAAATAGTTTAGGTTTATGTGATTAGAACCACACGACGAAATGGGAGATTCTGTGAGTATAGATGGTGACTTATTTGATTCAGTTAACTTTTTGTTGAGTAATTCAGTTGAGGTGTTGTCCTTTGAACAAAAAGTGCAATTGAAAGAAAAAATAGCCAGACCAAAGTTAAATATTTCACAAAAGGATGGGAAATATACAAGGACTTTTCAAGAAAAATGGTACTCCTAATACAGATGGTTGTCAGGAAATAAAATAAAACAGACATATCATTGTTTTTACTGCCTGATGTTTGGTGGGGAAGAATCTTGGTGTAAAAATGGTCAGACTACATTAAAAAATTTTGAACTTAAAGCCTCGAAACATGCGACAAGTAAATTGCATATTCAAAATGCAGAGGCTTTCCATATGCTTGGGAGATACAGAATTGATCATTGTATTTCAGAAAGTGCTCGCATTCAAGCTGAAAAACATAACAGTGATGTTGCACGTAATAGAAAAATTGTAGGCCGTCTAATCGACGTTGTTTGTCATTTAGGAAATCAAGAACAAGCATTTAGGGGGCACGATGAAGGTACAGATTCTCTTAACAGAGGAAATTATTTAGAAACATTAAGTTTGCTTGCCATGGAAGAAGGAATAATGAAAGATCATTTGGAGAGCAATACGGTGCTTAAAGGAATTTCTTTTGATATTCAAAATGATCTAATAGAATCGGTCACAGTTGCCATAAATGAGAAGATTCAAAAAGAAATAAATGTCGTGAGATTTGTGTCAATACAAACGGATGAAACAACTGACGTTTCTATGAAGGCACAACTCAGTATTATTGTTAGGTATGTTTATGGCAAGAACATTGAAGAACGTTTTATGGGCTTCTATGATGTCTCGAGAGATAAAAGTGCCGAGGGAATATCTAACAAAGTCATTGCCGTCATAGACGAGTACAAAATGGGAGAAAAGTTAATTTGCCAAACATATGATGGAGCATCTGTTATGGCGGGTCGTCACGGAGGGGTTCAAGCCATCGTTCGTCGAAAATATCCGGCTGCGATTTTCATCCACTGTTATGCACATCAACTGAACCTGGTTCTTTTACATAGTGCAAAATACATTAAAGAAGTAAAATTTTTCATCTGCAACCTAACGGCATTTCATTCATTCTTCTGTAGATCTACACGTCGTTCCGAAATACTTCGTCAACATGGATTCCAATTACCTCATCCAGTGCAAACACGATGGAATTATAATTCTCGTGCTGTGTCTAGGATTAAACATCATTACCAAGAACTAAGGGATGCGGTAAGCTACATCACTGAGTCTAATGATTGGGATCCTGAATCTATGAATTGTGCAATGGGCCTCATGAGAACTTTAGACTCTTTAATGTTTACATTTTTGTTGTGCTTGTTCAATAGAATTTTTATATCTGTTCTGAATTTTCCAAGCAAAGTGCACAAGTGATGTGAACTTATGCATCAATGAGATTAGAACCGCTAAGACAAATATTACAGCTTTACGTTCTGAAAACGATTTGCATGAATGCCTTCAAGAGAGTTTGGAATTAAACAAACATCATACAACAGACTTCAATCCCGAGCAATTTGTCGAGAATCATAAACGCTGTGCTTTTGAAATATTGGATTCCATCATAGTACAGTTAGATGAACGATTCTCCAAATTTGATGAACTTTCATTTGTTGAACTCTTAAACTACAGAAAATTTGCTCAGTTCAAAAAGACGTTTCCAAACTTTGAATTTCAAAAACTTAAGAATGCATATCCTTTCTTTTTTAACTTCGTAGCACTACAAAACGAACTCATCAAAATATACAGTTCAGAAGACAAAGTCAGACCTTGCATTGAATTATTAGCTTTTATTGTTGATAACGATCTCCAATCTGTGTATGAACAAACGGAAAAGTTATTGCAACTGATTCTCAGCATTCCGATGTCATCAGCTACTACTGAACGATCAATGAGCACTCTGAAAAGAATTAAAACCCATTTACGCAATTCTATGTCAAATAGCAGACTTTCCAACTTGGCAACTATTTCAATAGAAAAGAAACTTTCTCGTAAATGTTCGCAAGATGCTATTTTTAAAGAAAGAGTGATAGACATTTTTTCTGAAATGAAAGCCAGACGTTTAGAATTAATTTTCAAAAAAACGTAAAACAATTTAGATGGCCGCAAACCCGCAATCTCGTGAAAACAACTTGTACACATCAATGTAAGTAAGCAGTTTCATTTATATATTTTTTTTTCAGTTCTGTAGTAGGATTATTCTTGATTTCAGTATTGTTGCATGATTGGATTAATATTCACCATCATTATTATTATTATTATTATTATTATTATTATTATTATTATATTACCTTTGTATTCTTCTGATCTCTAGCTTCGTAATATTCGATATTTCAAAAATTAAGTATGTGTGTTTACAATATGTTCGTGATTCAGCTTATCCAAAAATTAACCTCACGCTTCGCCACTGGAAATAATACAGGTGACTATATATATATATATATATATATATATATATATATATATATATATATATATTAGCGATATGGAAACATCCCATATCTCTACAACCACCCACGCGAATTCGTCACCTCGTGCGTAGGAGCGAAGCGCGCGGTAGCGCGGTGATCGCAAACTGCGCCATCCACCCGCAGTTGTCCCAAGAACGACGCGCGACTTGGCAACGAAAATTTCTCCAATGGTCAATCCTGCGAGAGGAGAAATGAGCACCCCTCCAAGGGCTCAAGCTGCACATAAATACCGTGACACGCTTCGAGCGATCTCTCTGTTAATCTGGCGGCGTGTAAGCCTTGTACAATTTTACAGTAAAAATTGGTGTAGATAATTTGTCAATTGAGGGAAAAATCAAACCATGTCATTGTAATATGTTTAAAGTCAAAATAATTTGATTTATTTTTGTGTTTTCTAGTCAATTTCGGTGTTTGTGGTTTAAGAATTTGTATTTCCAGTAATATGCGTGTAGCCCTAGGTCAATAATTGTGGGCACCGCAGAGTTATTTCAGTAAGCCCGTGCACGGCGAAAACAAGTTGTAGAATTCAGTTAATTTAATTTATTCAAACGACAAGCGAAGCAAACCGTACCTTTCTTAAGATTTTGAGTGTTAATAGAGAATTAATGTGATCCGAAGATATCTTTTTCTTATTGTTTTGTGTGCAACTGTATATTTTATTTGTGTTTTTTTCTGAATACATGCTCATTGTTATCTATTTATTTTCTTTGATTTATGAGTCGTGGGTTCAGACCTTTCTTGCACCCGAAAGATCCTGCTTCCTGAGATTACAAGCTCGCCTAGCGAGCATTCATTCGACCACCTCGCCTATCGCTTGTGTGGGTGGTGGGCGTGTAAGAATATTTATAAGGTAAACTCCGACACCGTGTGATCGATCTCCATGAAAGTGGGCAAGTTTTTTTTTTTCACCCAGAGAGTTTATGTGCTGTTAATTCCGTTGTTACCCAACTAGCAAAAGTAGAATAAATGTTAATTCGATTAATCTTAACTCCTTAATTCGATTTTCCTAGGTGGTCACCAGCTCCCCGTTATTATCATCGCTAGGTTTCTAGGATTCATCTTTGACGTCGCGGAATCATAATCTTAGGTTGCAGTTCGTAAGCGTTTCCTCGCAAATTCCTCCGCACACTTGGTGAATTTCACGGGGAGAAGACCGGATTTGTCTTCTGTAGCTGTATAGAATGTTTTACGTAGTATTGGACCAGGCAATATCGATTTTTTTGAATCATCTTCCACATCACTTCTTCATTCTTTGAATACTAGTGCCTTGATGGCATCCGCATAGTCACTGAAGCCAGTCACACCAATCACATTGAGTGCCTACTGTCAGTTGCTAGCGAACTACCTTTGATTACAAGACACGACATCCTGCACGCAACCTGCGGAGCGAACCATTCGGCCTCCTGGATCGTCCAACCCGTCAGGTTATTTTGTACCTTCACCACCGTTCTTTGTATGGTGTACAAAGCCGAAATCTAATATTCGTTTTCAGAAATTGCTAAAAGACCTAAATGTTCTCCTCCAATCTTACGTCAAACCCTTTCGTAACTCCATTGCTTCCTGGAAACTTATTTTCCGCACTGCAGGCCAAAAACTGTATATCCCCAAACGCACTACTCCCTAGTATATATCTGAAACACGTCCATGTGTTTAGAGCTGCCGATCCTCATCACGCTGTCCATGAAACAGGGTTTTGTCATCAATGATTGAGTGCGTTCTCGGTTCTGTTATGGAACGGCTACTCGCTCATTTCAAATTCAGCCATTCTGTAGCGTATCCTTTCAAGTTCTTTGTGCCGCAAATCCTAAAATACTACATCGAAGCAGGTTCGTCACGACGAGTTGTATGCAGTAATTTTCATAGTGCACTTCAGTCTCTCTTTAACACTTTCTCCCGAGGAACCATTTGACAACAATGCGACCCCTGGTCAGCAGTCTGCCACAGTTCCACAGACGAGGAAAAAGAAACTCAATATCCAATCACTCTAGAAGAAATAACTAAAACTAGTGATGCTACAGAATGGCACAGACGTTCCCGTATTAGTTTTCTATTTTCTTTGGTCTCAGCTAGCTATTCGAACTTGACACATACTCTTGCCAGCTGCCATCTATCGCCGCCCAAACTGCATTTTTTTGATAATTTTTTAATTTTTCGGTTTCTTAATAGTAGAACGGAAATATAATTTTAAGCATATTAAAGAACAGTAAAACGTCCTCCAAAATGGCAATTATCTTTGAAAACTTTGGAGCTGTTTTTACGAAAATGGCGTTTAAGCGCTACTGTAAAAGTGAAAATTGAAGCTCTTTTTTTCACAGGAATCTTTTGTGATTCCGAAAATCTCCAATAGAAGTCATTTGAAGCAATTTAACTCACAAATACAATAGTTTTTACAAATTGCTTGAAATGGTGTGAGATGTTTGAAAACATTACATTTGTGTAATTTTTGAAAAAAACAAAACATATTCTCAAAATGAACTTAACATCACATTAAAGAGTGCAATTTGCACTATCCGGTCGAAAAGTTTGAAGAAAATACTTGGAGCCATTTATGAGAAGATGGCGTTTGAGCGTTTCTGAAAATGCGACATTTTGAGCTAGTTTTCACTGAAAAGGGCTGAGTTTTCGAGAAACTTTATACGACATTATATAAAGCACATGTACTCATAAATATAATACTGTGAACAAATCGCCGCTAATGTAAATATTAACGATGTGAGAGGCAAGTCAAAAAATATAATTTTTGAAAAAAGAATAGAGCAATGCGACGTTATGCATAAATACACCACGTATCATCCAATACGGGATATTGAACGCCACCGTAGTGACGTTTAAGGTCCCGATTGGATGGCACCGTAACAGCTGATGGCCTGTCAGAGGTAGCTCTGAATAAATCGCAGTATAGTCAGACGATTCTCAGAAATCCACCCCCCCCAAACGAATGATTTCCCCGATAATTGATGATCAGGCACTGGGCTTGTAACGCGATTGCTGTTGAGATCGCCAATTTTCATGGTAACTGTGGGAAATTCGCTGTACTCTAATATCACAAGTTCCTTGAAATTGGTCTCTTAAGATCTGTGACAAGAGCGTTGCGTTGACGCGCGTCACCTAACGGTCATTACGTTAGCTGTGCCGATGGTTCAAGTCAATTAACACTTCCTTACGCGAAACGGCATACGAGCGCTCTTGGCGACGTGCGTTGTTGCCAACGCGCGTTATCTTGTCATTCGTTGTCACTTAAGATAGTGTTCCAAGATGCGCGTTAAGTGACTTGTGTGGACAGGCGTTGTTACAGCTGTCATCAGCGTTAGGTCACGCTCGTCAACGCAACGCTTGTGTGAACTAGCGGTGTAGGCCTAAAAGGGACGAATAAAGCAAATTGCTATTAAAGGTCTGGTTGGTGGTGTGGTAACAGAGATACAATCTCCATACAATATATGGGCTTGGGTCCGTTTCACGAAAATTCAGGGATTTCCACTGTAATTCAGGATTATGGAAGTTGCAATGTAGACTTAAAAATTTGCATTAATTCAGTGTTTTTAATAACATAGTGTGATATAATAATGAATAATGATTAATTTTACCTTTAATTTATTTGGCTAGCTCAGTTCTCTGGTTCTCATGCTCTCTATACAGAGAAGCCTGGAAGTCTGAAATTATTTATATTCCGAAGGAATTACATACAAAGTGGCACAACAATAATTTTGTTTATTAAGAATGTGATTTGAGATTAACAATATAAAAATTCTCTTGCTTGATTTCATGTATTAGATTCACGGTACCGGATTGTCTGGCGTTGTGAAACGATGGCCCGGCAGTTCGTAGCCCCTTGACTTCCGCGCCGAAAATCCGTCTTCGCGCCGGTCTTGCTGCTTCTTTCTTGCTGCTCACTTCTTGCACTCTTGTTCCACAATTTGTCCTCCTTATTCGCGTCGATGTCCAACTTAAATAATTCAGCTTACATACGCCGCTACCACCAGGATGCCAGTCAACCACCAACTCTCCCTCGTCCAGGGCCCCCTTCTCGCTCGTCAACAATCTTCGTTACCTAGTAACCGTGACCGTCCAGATTAAAGCGCGGCGTTTGTTTTGTAATCTTTTGTATATTACAGCTCCGTCCGTCCAGATTAAGGCGCGGCGTTTGTTCTGTAATATTTTGTATATTACAATAGTGACCTTGGGAGTATAATAAAATAAGAACATATAAACGTGGTCCATGAATTGCTAACAGCAATTCCTTTCAATTCGTTTCTAACAAAAACTTGAAATGAACAAACTTATTATTGCATCAACATTTAACAAACATAAAAAGAGATGGTGAATACCAGTGGTTGCCAACTCAATGCTGTGACGTCACAGAAATCTGCTCACTTGCTCCGAACCCACTGACAGAGCTTGGTAGAGCCAGTCGCGGCGGCAAGCGCTCAGTGTCCCAATGATGGTACATTTTAGGACAATATTTTATATAATAGTATATAATATAACTAGTTTGTTCTGAAACAATAATTAATGTTTACGAATAGGTTCCAGGTGAGGGTCACATAAGAAAATTTTGACCCCAGGCTTGATTATTATAGATGTCTAGTTCTGTTTGAGAATGTAAATTCTCGTGATTTTCAGTATCTTTACCACAATCTTCAATCTGCCAATTCCTTTACGTGATGGATTCCATTGTATGACCCACATGATGATTCCATGATTGCGAGTATGTCAATTCTCAGAATTTATTTTAATCTCGCAGATTTCTCTGGGTCGCAAAGCTATGTAATGCATTTGTAGGTTGGGCTTTTTAACATATTGCAATTCTTTCGAATACACTAAACACTTCGCCATTGTTCTACGAAAGGATACCTTCTTCCCCTAACAGAAAGAAAATTGACAGGTGTAGATGGTTTCCCTCACATGTTGCCTGAAATACCGGCAAAGGCCCACTGCTTTCGGTACCGGCGACCGCCGTCTGTCCCATCTTCCCTCCCCCATTAGCTCGCACCGCTTCTCCGAGTGCCTTATCTCGAAGGGGAAACTGCTCCGACGTCATTCCTTGTTCAGTTGGCAATCATGTGTATACTAAAATGTATAGTACCATGACTACCAGTGCAAGTCAGTTTACAGCTTCCAGTAAAAACAATTGTATTGCTAGGCATGTATACTTTACATTTTGGAAGAAGTTATTCAATTTTTTAAATTCAGCATTCATCAATAGTATGCTTTTATTTTGAATTTCTTCATACTAATTTGCAAAATGTTTATTATAAATTAAATAAATTTAATTTCCTGTACATATACTGATAATTTCAAAATTGTTTCATGGTGTAGAATTTATGGAAACAGTGAGTATTTGTCCAGTATTACATGCAATATCTCTAAAGCCTGCCCTACAGCTTCTGAAAAGCACAAATGCAGTGAACGTTTCTTCAGAGACAGCACTCCTTTAGGACTTTCATTTATCAATTTTTTCTGTGAGGACTGGCTGGATAGAAATTCATAAAATTAATAAAATACATTTGTGATTTATATTCACTAGGCATGCCCCCCTCCCCCAAAAGAAAAAGGTTAGACTTTTTTAGTCCAATATTGTCAAGTATTTTGCACATTTTTATTCCTTGTTTATGAATAGGGCTATTATTTTGCACTTTTCTCGTTCTTGGGAAACACAACATTTTTTGGTACAACATATTTTGAGACGTTTGATATATTTTTGAGTTGTTTTTTTTTAATACTATTTTCAATAGTTATATCTCATTTTTTTAGTACTTACATGTTCCTAGCTGAAAATCATCAATTATTTGTATTTCAAAATCTAAAAATTATCTATGAGACACATTTGCAACTCAAAATTCAAGGGTTTTTAATATGAATGTAAATTGTAAGTAAAAATAAATCATAATATTAATAAAATTTATTTACTATAATAAATGATATTAACTTCAATTCTTAACTGCATTTTACAGTATACAATTTATTACAAATATTTTATCATAGCAAGTTATTAGCTTAACCAAAAAAAGAAATATTTTGCAGTGTAAAAATCACGAAGTGGATATATTTGAAGGGCATTTTTATGTAGTTTTTTAGGTCATCAAAATCCCAGCCTTACTAATGAAGTTCTGGTACAGTAGGACCCCAACAGCTAGTACTAAAATAAATTTCCAGATTTTCTGTTAATCCATGGAGATACTTATTCAGAATAAACATAGTTCTTGGCTAACATTTATGAATTTTAATGAATTATCTTGTAGAAAATGACAGTCAAATATTCAATTAAACTGCAATTCCAACTGTAGTTAAGTAGTGTTCCTGGATTAATTGAAAAATCCTACTAGATATTCAAGTGGTAATAAGTTAAATACAGCCGACTCTGGTTATAGTGAACGTAGGAAATAAAACGTCCTGGAAATTACGGTAATTCCCTCATGGATAAGAACATATCGCTTCATTGCCACGAATTTCAACACTAGGCACCTTGAAAAAAATATCGTTGGTCAGAGGTCATAAACGAAGTCTCCCTTGAGGTGAAGGTAGCAGACCAGGAATGGGCACTTTACTGCATTACAATACTTAGACAGAGGGCAATGCAGAATAAAGTATGGAGAGAGCACGAACTCTGGAGGACTTTCAGAGATATAATGAAAAAAGTACAAAGCAAACAATTGAAAATTATTTTTTGAAGGACAAATAAAGATATTTAAATTTTCTATCTTCTATAACAATAAAATAAATCATGGAGAATTCTAATTAATTTCGACATCATCAGATATAGTGAACCTCTGATATAGTAAACATAAAATGTTGGTGCCCACAATTTCACTATAACCAGAGTCAACTGTAATTCTAATTATATATTTTGGGGAAAATTAAGTGAACTTCAGGAATGCCTGGGAACAATATAAAGGAGTTTTAATCTAAACCTAAGAAATGAGCTATTTTTGAAATTGTTGAAGGCTAAGCAATTAAAGAACCAGCTTAAGTTTAATGATGGAAGGGTGCAATTTTAATTATTTAAAATAACAATATAACAAGAAAAGTGTTTAAATAATAATTAATTTATGATCTATAAAAAGCAAATGATTTAAAATATACATCAAACAGATACATTGATACAAATTTTATGAAAATATATTACATCAACAATACATTATCTTCTTCCTCACACCTGAAGTCTTATATGAAGGGCTTTGCATTGATAGTTGCTTAGTTACATATGTACAGAAAAAGAGACTCATTTCAAAGCAGGGGCATCAGGATGACGCTCCACAATCATTGCCACACCCTGAAAAACAAAAGTCATGTATTTAGTAAAGCAAATATTGGTGTCAAATAAAATCTACACCTTATATTATGAACTGTCAGAGATGTATACTACCTTACAGCCAATACTTCTAGGCTGTAGGCCCTGTTATCTCTAATTACTCTAGCATGCTGCCTGTAGCCATTCTGTGACTGGCTGGTTAGACGAGGATTCTTGCACCACGGGTAGGCGCGCTGAGATGATGGATGCACAGAATGACTATGAAGCCATCTGACGCATCACTTAACCAGGTACAGGCAGCATGCATGATTAAAAATCAAAGCACATGAATAGTAGCACTCACCTGTCCACCAGCAGCACAAGCTGCAATAAGACCCAGTTGTCCATCTTCTCTGATCAAGCGATTGGATGTATGAGCTGCTAGTCTCACACCTGAAACCAAGTTATTGTTCTATTGACATGTATCAAAAATGCTAGATTTTGAAGATGGACCAACGTGTTATTTAGGTTTTGACAATTTCAGTGTAGCCTTTAAAAACTTCTCTCATAAAACCCACAATGACATCCTAGAAATAAACTATTTTGTACACTTCCCCCAAACACTTAAGATATACATATAGGTTATAGCATCATTATCTTGGCAACCATGACAACCAATCCTTGACATGTAGAACGTCTCTACAGCAAAAACAGAGCTAAACATTTATAAAAAATTTCTGTTGAACTTTGCATTTCCTAATTCTGAGTAAATTCAAAATAATAATAATAATAATAATAACAACAACAACTTTTGCTTGTGTAACTGCCAGTGTGTTCAACTATTTTCCCAACACTCACAGCTACTAACACCTGAAATAGATTTGAGAGCAAAATATCTGTAAATCACACAACTTACTTCAGAACACAATTTGAACCTGTATACATTAATGGCTTGTGAAAATGAAGTCGAAGTATCCTCAGAGTAAAATTTAAATATGACTTTTCTGCTCAAAGTGGTATCTCAAGTTTGTTACCAGAGTACATTGTAGCACTGGGTTGTCCATCACAAGTGTCTACCATATTTACCCGAATAAAAGATGACCGCCCCCTCTAATTTTGAAGAGGAATCCTATATATTTTGTTGCGTTCACTTATCACTGTATTTTTAATTTCTTATGTACCACTTATGCAATGAAGAGAAGGTATTGTAATGCTGCAAGTAATCCAACAATTTTTCAACAGAAACTTATTGCCAGGCCCTGGTAATGAAAAAGAAGAGTGGGATATCTTGTTCCAGTAGGAAGTAAATTACTTCATCTAGCACATTCTGTAGACTGAATCCATGGTCAGTGAGTGTTTGATACCAAAAAATTGATAGGCTGTCAGTTTTGCTGTCAATCTGTCTAACAATGGTTAATGCTAGCACCTAAACCGTTCCGACTTTTCTCTAAAACTGTTACTCCTTGATATTGAAGATATGAATTAATTTCTTAATGATATCCATTCATCAAAAATAGATCTTAAAATAGGATCATGTACAATTTTAAAAATCTTTTTAAGTAGTTTTACATAATCATCATTCTATCTTTTTGGAACAAGCTTACAGCTGGCATTACAATTTCAATGTAAAAAGCAAGATGATGGTTTCAAAATGTTTTCTAAGTGAAAGAAAAAACACATTTAAAATTATTTCAGTGCATGAAATAATGTTCATACTTTTAACAATATACTACAATCTTGATCAATTGTCCTAATAAACATTGGCGTATGAGGTCTCACCTGTGGCAGCAAAAGGATGGCCAATACTAAGAGAACCACCCCAGTTGTTCCACTTGTTGAGAGAAGGAATGCCCACTTTTGAGCTCCGTCCCATGTAATTTTTGGCAAACCAATCAGAGTCCATTGCCTTCAAGTTGGCTAAAATTTGACCCTATGAAAACAGGAAAAAAAATAGACATTGTTGTTTAAAAATTGTTGTTATTATTTCTTAGTTTGGGTTCTAAACCCTTCAATCCACTTACAGCAAAGGCTTCATGGACTTCCCACACATCAATATCATTAAGTTGCAATCCTGCTTTCTCCAGCACTTTGGGAACAGCGTAAGTAGGCCTGTAATGTTAGAAATACATGCGTCAGGTGTCAAGATTAAGTTTTGGTGACTATACTTTAAGGATATGAAGAAAGGAGCGAGAAAACATTTCCTTTCTCAGAAAATAATTTACCCTAAAAGTAACTGATCAATCGGGTCCTGAGAAACATAGATGAAGTCTCTAAGGTATGCTTTGGGTTTTAATCCCAATTCTTTTGCCTTTGCTTCTGTAGTGATAAGACAAGCTGATGCACCGTCAGTCTGCAAATAAACACCAACAATAAAATTAATGGAAAATACAGTCTTTCCCAATGAACAATATTTGAAAAGTCTCAATTTAATAGCAATGGAACGCTCTTGTACTCTCAACACGGTAGTGTTACAACACCATAAAGCTTACGTAACATCCCTTGAAGTATAATATTAGAATAAAATGAGGCAACATGCCAAAATATTGATGTAACACGTTTAAAGGAAGAGTTGAGTGAATTTTCTCTCACCAAAAAAGATGCATTAGCTGCAGTAACAGTACCATGGGGCTTAACAAAAGCAGGTTTCAGTTTCGCTAACTGTTCAGGAGTTGACACACGAATGCCATTGTCTTTGTCCACAATGTTTTCCACCCCAGGAACTGTTGAATTTTAATACAATAATGAAATTAGTGTATTAAAGAATTACAATACAATAATGAAATTAGTGTATTAAATTAGTGTATGTAAGAAATTACACTATTAATATGAACAAGTTTGATTAAAAAAAAATTAACACATACCTTTGAATGGCACAAGATCATCAAAATAGCCTTTGTCTTGAGCTTGCTGAGCTAACTGGTGAGATCTCAAGGCATAATCATCTTGTTCTTTACGAGAAATGCCAAATGCTGCAGCCAATCTGTCACCTGAATGACCCATTGTCTCTCCTGATGAGAACTCTGCAACTGATGGCAACTAAAAACATAACAAGCATATTTTCTTTTCAAATATAAATTAAATATAAGTTTTATAAATTTTGCATTTATATATGGAGGAAGTTTTAAAAGAATAGTTCTTATTGCTTAAATAGTGGAACACTTTCTTCAGAACATATCTATTCAAAAACTTAAGTTACAACATTAATATGCATAAATGAATTCCAAATATTCACATTAAACCAAACTTAATTTTGCTTGAATGAATTAAAAGTACAAAATGGTGTATGAAAATAAGTAACAATAACAAACCAACAATATCTTCTTAATTCATCCACAAATAACGTGTAACATTAAAGGGTCTGAGATAGCGTAATGCTGCATTACATAGGGGTAGGGAGGTATTAGTTTAGTGTTATGTAACATTGATATTTATTTTTGTACATTTTTCAACAGATGCAGAAAAAATTCTTTTTTTCAAGGCCTGTACTTAAACAATAAAATATTAATGAATTCGTTTTAAAAATGAACTGAAGTTAAAAACAACTTAAGTTTAAAAGCTAAAGTTATTAGTTGTAAATTGTTACAATGGAAATATTTTTTCAACTTTTTTGTATCTGTAAGATTATGAACAAAATATTCTAAACTGAAATGAAGAGTACTCTAGAATCGATTTAAATTGGTACTGTAGACTCTCGCTTTTGCATCACTCACAACCGCCTGTGCATAGCTGATCAACCATTTCTCGCCCAAACATTCTATTTTCACTCACAACTTGCCCCAATCTTATTGTAAGGTGCAGCCAACAACGCCAACTAATTTCTACTTTAATTTTAATATTTAACAAGTAAAATATATACAACTTTTTTTTACTGTGATATATTTTGTTTTCACTTCTGGCATTTAAAAAAGGGGGGGGTGCAAGTGTTACAAAATTAATTAGGGGAGGGGGTTCAAGCGTGTGTTATGGGTGCGTTACAAGGGGGAGAGGAGGTATTGAAACTAATGGAAATTTACATTATGTAATTTATGGACGACCCCTTACCCATTTTATATTGTGTTATTTCACTTTTCAGTGCCCAGACTGAATAATATTACTTAAACAAAATATATACTTTGACTTAACATGAATTAATTCTTGAACAAGAAAGCTTTTAAATGTTCTAAGATATCCTTTTCTTGCAAAAGCAATAATTTCAATGAGAGTAACATTTGTGAAAATATAAAAATACTTTACCTCGGGAACAAGGAAAGAAGGTCTAAAACTTGCCAGTAGAGATAATGTTTGAGGCAAAGTTTTAGCTTTGTTTGCTTTCAGCATCAAACTGCGCATCTGACGAGAGTGCCTGATAGGAACATCAGACATACTTTCAACTCCACCAGCAAGAATAACATCATAAGCTCCTGATGCAATGTAGCCAATACCTAATTGCAACAGTGAACATAACACCATACACGCCTTGAACAATCCAGATTTCCTATGCAGATAGTTGCTGCAGCTGCTTACCAGTAGTCATGGCAACATTTGAACTAATACACGCCATTGTCACAGTGTGCGCAGGCGTTTTATCTGAGAATCCTGCACTCAGAGCTGCTTCTCTTGCTATATTACTGGTTTTCACTTCTTGAATAACTGTGCCATAAATGATGTAATCAATGATTTCCTTGGGAACACCAGTTCTTTTAAGTATTTCCCTAAAACAGAATCAACTAAGTCTTTACTACGAACGAACTCGCTATTAGTTTCCATTACTAAAAAAAAATCATTTACTTACATTAGAGCATGCCTGGCTAATTCATGGGGCATTAGCTTAGCATACTGCGTACCAGACATAAGAAACGGGGTACGAACAGCGTCGACAAAAACAATGTTCTTGCCAGTTCTGTCCTGAACAGTTTTTCTCGGATACTTCTGCACATTTGATGTTGAGAGAAGTCGTAGGGCTCCTGTAAAAGAAGAATAAATTCGGAAAGGCAAACTAAATGCATGTAGTACAATAGCAATTGCATTTTTGTGATAATAGATGCGAGATCATTTGATTGAAGTTTTTAAGATAAAACAAATTGGGCACCAAAAATGTATGAAAATTAAGTCAGCGAGTAGTGTAAAAATAAGTCCAACTATCCTTACCATACTGCGTTGGTGATGAAAGTACTCCGCAGCATTTGGCTAAATTACGAGACACGTACGTTGCCATATTCAAACTGAAGAGTAACACACTAATTGTACCTACGATTGAAAGCGACTCAGTACGTTTCCCTTAACTAATGTAATCAACTAGGGTAATGCATTCCACAAACTTCTCTTAACCCTCCCACGGCGCGGATGACTGGATGAGAAGGCTGAGATAATGCACTTTGCTCGGACTCGGAATAGCGGCCAGTCAGAGTTCAGACTCAATATCTCATTGGCTGGCTTCGGGCCACCGACGCAGAGTGCGCTCAGAACATTAAGCGCCGTTAAAAGGTTTAACTGACCCGAACGGGCCATTCAACATGTTTCTCGCTAAAAGTGTTTTCACAAATGGAAATTCAGGTAGTATAATTGAAGTAATATCTATTTCTCACCACATATAATCGAAAACTAACCACAATTTTCTTTAAATAATAACGCTTTCGGCCATGTTTGATGACGTATACTACTAACACGTAACATACGAAGGAAGGGAGCGAAGTTCGCGTACGTTGCCCTTTCTCGATATGCCATTGAAAGTTTGTTTTCGTAGGAGTGTTCAACCGAAATCAAGGGGGAGGGGGGAAACACATTTCTGGGCCCTCGCTTCCATTAATTTTTTAAAATTAATTATTGCACATTTTACTAGAAAACTAATAAAATCTACAACGACAAATCAAACATCATTTTGACCTTAGAAATTCGAAATTGATTGAAACTTCTGAAAGTATTCTGAGGTTAACTAAAAGAGCCTTATTTTTTTTTGTTTTGTTAGAATTTAACTTTATTATTTTGGAATTTATGCCGCATGACATTTTCCGAAAAAGCGCGCGCACTAAAAATGCTTATTTCTCCTGCTACATTGATCGTAAAGAACTGAGATTAGTCTCAAATAAAAGCTCAATCTCAGATATTTCAGACTATTTATGCTTGGATTTAATTGTTAAATATAGATCATTCATTAAATCTTAATTAATTGTCAAAATTGAAATTTTATAAATTTCGCGAAAACAAAATTTCATTTTAAAAATAACTTTATATTCTCAGTTTAACGAACTTTAAATGTGCAAAATTTCAAATTGGGATATTTATAAATAACGTAATTAAAAAATATTAATTGAACGCATGCTCAGCCACGTAGTATACTGTGGATGTGTTTCAATATTAGTACTTCGAACAGTGGAGATCGAATTGAAACGGGGACAGTCTGCACAATCATAAAATCTTTTTAAATGTCTGAGTACGAATACAGCTTATTTTTAAACCTACAGCTTTGGATGATTTTTCTTCTTCTTTTTCCCGTTTTGTTATTGGTACCTAGCTCTGAATGTCAAAACCTTCATTCTGTCATCGACGGACACAGCGCGTGCAACTCCACGGCCTTCCCAGACGTAAACAAAAATACACTTCTTCGAAATCCAAAGAAGCGCCTCGTCAAAGTTTCTGCCAGTATTTGTTTAACTTTTCCTGAGTTCGGTTCCACAACAGCTTCGTCACAACGAGAGACATACTACGCTTCCGGCAGGTTCAGTATTATTTTGGAACGTGGAATTTGGAATTTTGGAATATTTGTTATAGTGCGTTGTGTCTATGTGCATCAAGTGTAAACCATGTTTACTGCAGGTTTTACATTATTAAATAATGTCTACAAATTTTGTGTTAGACTGTTATCACAATGAATAATATCAAGCACCCAGACATAATTTTTGTTTTAATCCATTCAATCTAAAAAAAATCACTGTAATGAGTAAAAAAAGAAAAACTTCTGGCATGTGACATCCAACATGCTCATTAATTAACGTACCAACTTCTGAATGCCTAAAGCTAGATACAAATGCAGTTAACCTCTTCCAAATACATTTTGATGTAATTGCCGAAAGTCGAATTAGGTAATACCAAAAAAAGTAATATATTTTTCTAATGGAGCAAGTGCACAATACAGAAACCGGAACATTTTTGTTAATTTATGTTTTCACGAAGATTTTAGTATGAAGCTTGAATGACATTTCTTTGCTAATTCCCATAGGAAAGGCCCTTATGATGGAATTGGCGGCACCAGCAAAAGATTGGCTGAGCGAGAAAGTCTGCAGCCACTTCAAGATCCAATCACGGCACTACGGAAATTATTCAAGTGGTTAACTAGTGGTGCTACAGAATGGCACAGACTTTCCCGTATTATTTTTCTATTTCCTTGGGTCTTCGCTAGCTATTCAGAATTGCCACAAACTCTTTCTTGCCAGCTGTCATCTATCACCGCCAAAAGTACATTTTTTTTGTCATTTTCTTAATTTTTCAGTTTCCTATTGGTAGAACGGAAACATCAATTTTAGAAAATTAAAGAACACAAAAACCTGGTCATAAATGGCAATTTTCTTGTAACTAGTGGTGCTACATGATGGCACAGACTTTTCCGTATTAGTTTTCTATTTCCTTGGGTCTTCGCTAACTATTCGGAATTGCCACAAATTCTTTCTTTCCACCTGTCATCTATCACCGCCAAAAGTACATTTTTTGTCATTTTCTTAATTTTTCGGTTTCCTATTGGTAGAACGGAAATATTAATTTTAGAATATTAAAGAACACAAAAACCTAGTCATAAATGGCAATTTTCTTTTAAAAATTATATGCCGTTTAAGAGAAAATGGCGTTTTAGCGCTACTAAAAGTGCGAAATTTGAAGCTCATTTTCACAGAAAATGTTTGAGTTTTCAAAATACTTTCTTTGAAGTTATTTGAAGCACTTACACTCACAAATATAATAATGTTTACAAATTGCTAGTAATGTGCGTATTAAAGATGTGAGAGAGCTTTCAAAATAATTACAATTATGTAATTTTTGAAGAAACAAAAAAATAACTCAAAATAAACTTTACGCTATACTAAAGAGTGTAATTAGCACTATCCGTTACAAAAGTTTCAAGACAAATATTGCAGCCATGTATGAGAAAATGGCGTTTGAGTGTTCCTGAAAATGCGAAATTTTGAGCTACTTTTCACAGAAAACGGTTGTGTTTTCGAGAAACTTTACTTGACATTATTTAAAGCACATGTACTCGTAAATATAATAATGTGAAAAAATCGCCGCTAATGTAAATATTGTCGATGTGAAAAAATTTACATTTTTATGATTTTTGAAAAAAAACAACCTATAAAGCAATATGGCTTTTATGTCATCTGATAGAGTACATTTACCACTATTTCTACCAAAAGTTTAAAGAAAAAATTTGTAGCCTTTTTGAGACAATCTTGTTTCTGTAATTTTTTAAAATTGCACATATTGCACGGAATATTGCTCTAAAACTACTAAAATTTTGAAAAAAAATTACACGACCTTGATGAAAGAACTCAATATGCAGAACAAATTTTATTTGAAGAAAAATGTCTATCTTCAATATTGTAGTTGAAGAAAGGCGCCGAAAAATATTCAAACTTTCACAATTTTCGAAAATTCAGAGTTATTCGTGAAAATCGGACCTATGCCATGTTAATAAGTGTATTTTACTCTATTCATACAAGACATTTAAAGAAAAATTTGGAGCCGTTTTTGAGAAAAATTTGAAAATCCCCGGGGGGCTTCATATAAAGTACCCCTAAATTTTTTCAAAACCTCAAAGCTTTGACTAGAACCAGATCGACCGGGGAATATCCATTTTGGAAGTAATCGTACGTATGGTTTAGGCGCTAGCAGTGTTCACAGACGGACGGACGGACAGACAGACGGACGTTTTCCTTTCAATTGGTTTTTTCGGTATCAAGGACCTAGAAAACAGGGTTTCTGGCTACACCACGTGTTAAGGATTTTTTTTCTTAATTTAGCAACTGTTTTTATCCACTTTTTCGTTTTCACGGCCCGGCAATTAATTTTTTTTCCGCCGAAAATTGGCCATTTTTTCGCGCAGCATTACATAACTTTCCTTTATTATTTAATATTACTTATTATTTAATATTACTTATTATTTAATATTTACACTGCTGATATCCCTACATCCAACACAATCAATATAGCACAATTTGCAGATGATACAGCATTGTATTGTTCTAGCACATCACTTGATATATTAAAAAACACAATACAACAATATCTAAACCAAATCAGTGCTTGGTCAAACAAATGGAAAATTAAATTAAATCCATCCAAATCAACAGCAAAAATCTTTTCATTAAAAACCATTTCAACACCACCACCTCTCACACTGAACAATAACATTATTCCTTGGACTCCACAAAACAAAACAGTGAGATATCTAGGACTACATTTAGACACTAGACTTAACTGGAAAGAACATATAAACATTAAAACACAACAAACAAAAGTCAAACTAATCCAATTAAAACCATTAATAAACAACCACAGTAAAATAACAATAGAAAATGCTAAGCTCATATATACAACAGTAATAAGACCCCTAATGCTCTATGCCTGTCCTGTCTGGATTAATGCAGCAAAAACCAATATCCATAAATTACAGGTCATACAGAATAAATTCCTGCGAACAATAACCAATGCACCCTGGTTCATCACAAACAAACAACTTCATAAAGAAATTCAAATAAAGCCTATCATACATCACATCACCAAGTTATCCCATAATTTTTATAACAATTTACCATCAATTACACAACTATCCCAATATAACCTAGGCAAAGCACCCAGAAACGCAACCAGAATAAAAAATAGATTTCCCAAGCATGTTTTTTATATACAATTTGCCAATTTGGATGATTCCTTGTGAGGTGCTCAGTGGGTTTCCTCTCCCTAATAATTAGTTTGTAAAGAAGTAATAGTTTAGTTTTTTAACGTAGATATTAAGCATCAAAAACATGTGAGAAAGTTTGTATTGCTAAACTGAGCCATGTATAATCTTCAAAATAATAAAAATTTAATAAAAAAAAAAAAAAAAAAAAAAAAACAGACCTCCACAAAGCGAGCTTTAGATTATTTCACTTTCTTGGAAAATCTAGAGATAATTCTGAACAAAATTAGTAAACTCTCTTTTAAATCCATTGTTGTATGTGGAGATTTCAATATTGATTTTCTGAGCGAATCACACGAAAAAGAGCAGTTTCTCAATTTACTTCATTCTTTTAATTTAGATATTACAGTGAGTGCTAGTAACAAAACTAAAGCAATGTGGGATATCGTAAAAAATACAACCACATCTTCTCGATACCTTGTAGAAAATGTTATTTTAAAGGATAAAAAAGAGAAATGAGTAATCCGGAAAAAGTTGCCAATCTCTTCAACAAACACTTTTCTATAATTGCGTCTGATCTCACGAAGGGACTAAAACCACAAAATTCAACATCTTACACTTCCCAAAAAATTTTCGATACGATGTTTATTTCCGAAACTTTTCCCAACGAAATCCTCAGAATAGTCAGTAAACTAAAAAATAAATATTCATCTGGTTTAGATGAATTCCCGGATTGTTTATTAAAATCTTGTGCACCTGCCTTTATGCATCCGTTAACGCACATTTTCAATGCTTCTTTATGTATAGGAATATTTCCAGATATTTTCAAAACAGCAAAAATTAAGCCACTTTTTAAAAAAGGGAACAAAAATTATATTCATAATTACCGGCCAATTTCTCTTTTGTCAGTTTTCTCAAAAATATTAGAGAGGCTTTTCTACTTACAAATGGAAACTTTGCTCAGGAAAAACAAAGCGTTTTCAGACTCACAACACGGTTTTAGAAAATCAAAATCTACGGAAACTGCCATTTTTTCTTTTCTCAAAGATGTTGATTCATCAATAGACCAAAATGAAGTACCCATCGGAATATTCTTAGATCTTTCGAAAGCTTGTGACGTTTTGCTCTCAACATCTTGCTCTCAATATTACCTTCGTATGGAATTCGTGGTATTGCCCTAGATAGGATAATTTCGTACCTTAAACATAGGACTCAAGAATAGAAATACCATACTGGCACGAAAGGACATTACATACTTATGTTTCCAATTCTTTGCCAATTGAGCATGGAGTCCCGCAAGGTTCGATCTTAGTTCTTGTTCTCTTTCTGTTATATGTAAACGATATGCACTCGTCTATTAAAAATGAAAGAACGGTTCTGTTTGCTGATGACACGAATGTTCCTTGCAAAAAAGAAGCAGTAAATAGTACGATTTCAGAAGTTTCAAATTGGTTTAATAATAACAAACTAATTGTTAACGAAAAAAACTGTTTCAATGCATTTTTGCATTTCAAATCGGAAATCGCATGTTCCATTGAAAATGAAAAATATGCAATTAGCTGTTGTTGATGTAACAAAATTTTTAGGTTTCTCAATTCAATCAAACCTCAAATGGAATGTACATATAACAGAATAAATTAAGTTCATTATGTTACGCATTCAGAATTCTTTCAAATTCTGTCAGCCTTCATGCAGCTCGTTGCGTTTATTTTGCAAATGTACATTCCCGCCTGAGGTATGGCATAATATTCTGGGGAAGCTCATCCTGTAGTATTCAGACCTTCAGATTGCAAAAGAAAATTATTCGAAAAATGAAAAAATGCCTTCCACGTGATCCCTGCAAGCCACTTTTCATTAAGCTGGGACTCTTAACATTGCCTTGTCTATTTATTTACGAATCTGTAATATTTTTCAAAAATTACCCACTTAACGGAGGGAACATATTTTCATGCAATATTGATATTTATAATTACAACACACGCCGTAGAAATCATGTGCATCAAGTGTCAGTATCAACAGCTCAGTACAAGAAATTAACATACAGTACATGCACGTCACTTTACAACGCATTGCCAGATGACATTAAACAATTTAAGTAAAATCTATTTTGCTGCAAAACTGTTTCTATACGATTAGAGACTATACTGATCGTGAAAAAGAAAAATTATGTTTATTGTAACAAAACAATGATATATAATGAATTAGTTTACGTTTGTATTGTATATTTAAAAAAATATTTAATACACCTGTAACAAGTAATGTACTTTAGCTTCTGGGTCAATGACCCCCATCTCGATTTTTGTCCAGTTTCCCTGATCCATTGAGCAAATGCTGAGATGGCCCCTTGTTTTGCTTCTGGACGTAAATGTAACTTCACTGTGCGCACGATTTGTTTAGCACTCCTTTTGCTTGTAGTTCATTTATCGTTGAAATTTATTTTCTATAACTCGTGAACAAACACTTTTCAAATGTTTTTATTCTTCTAAAATAATTATTTTCTAAATTAATTTTTTCGTTTTCTATTTTCGTTTTTTTATTTTTTTTCTGGCCCTCAAGAAAATGCGCGCAGGTAAATCTCTTTCCCCACACGTCATATACAGTTTTTACTATTTTTTTGACAAATAAAAATAATTTACTAACATGTATCGTCTGTAGCCATGTAGCGCAATAAATGTTGGTACTACAAATGTTAAAGTGTAATCATTTTCTTTACGTGGTACTCTGTACTTGCCTGCCAACGGTGATCGCAATCCGCTTTGTCCTTCTGGGTGCAGCTCTTTTCATGACAATGAGTGTATATACAATTTCTTCACATATTGTCAAGTTAAACTAGTGGTACTACAGAATGGCACAGACATTCTCCTACTAGTTAGTTTTCTAATTTCTTTGGTCTGGACTATCTTTCCGGTTTTGTCTCACCCTCCCGGTGCCTGCACCTATCTCCGCTTAAGGTATATTTATTCACATTTTCTCAATTTTTCTTTCCTCTAATGGTGAAACTGAAACATGACTTTATACAGAGTGATCCCCGTAACTTTAGCATCTCCTGTAGTTTTTGAACGGTTGAAGTTATTGAAATGCAATTTTCACTGATGTGCATGAGGGAATGGAGCTAATTGATACACATTTTCATTTCCATTTTATCATTTGTAGTTTACGAGATAAAAAACACGTTACTTCAATATTTCGTAGTGATAAAATAGAAATGAGTACATGCATCAATTAGTCCCATTCCCTGTTTCATTTCAAAGAAAACTGCATTTCAATTCGTTCAAAAACTGCAGGAGGTGCTTAAGTAACGTGACTCACCTGAATTTAGAATATTATATAAGGATAAATCTTCCTGCTTTAGAGATGTTCAGAACACGTGACTTTTGCAGCTTCCCAGGGCAGCACCGTCGCCTCTGGGTGGCAAGTGGCAGATTGCTGAATGGCGGAAACTAATGGTTAAAATACGATATACGTGTCGATTTTTTTTTAGTTCGTCAAGATTACTCTTCGCTGGAAGTTTTTCTCAGTGTACAGCGAATTTTCGGCAGAAAAACTCTTATTACAGGGCCCTGGTAACGAAAAAGTGCATAAGTCCAGTTGCTAATTTTAGAAAAAATTCCTCTAACAAGAATCCATATTTTGTGGGTCCTTGATACCGGAAAGTCGAATGACGGCAAAACGTCCGTCCGTCTGTGAACAACACTAGCGGCTAAACCGTTCAGCCAATTTTCTCCAAAATTTATATTCCTTAATCGATGTGGCTGATGTCACCCCTTTAAACCCTTTAAATTTGAAACTGATATTTTAATTTTTGGGGTACTTTAAATGAAGCCCCTGGGACATTTTCAAAATTAAAAAAAAATGACTCCATCGTTTTGATTAAATTTTGTTTTACGGTAATATGAAAAACGTTCAAGTGAATGGTCCACGTCTCATTTTCGTTAAAAACTCAGATTTTTCGAAAATTGCAAAAATTCAATTTTTTTCGGCGTCTTTCTACAACTACAGTTGAAGACCTGATGAAACTTTATTTTCTACTCTCCGAGTGCAAGAGCCAGATAATAGCCGGAGTTATTCGCTTCTTGCACCCAGACCTGAGCTGTTCTTGGACAAAAAATGAAGAGCAATGGGTAAGAAATACACAGGAAAGGAAAATGACTAAGAAATATTTTACTTGCGTCAGATACGTGTTCATACATGTAAGTTGGATTTCTATTCATTTAAGACCGAATGTCATAAACGTATATGTACGATGAAACTAAAGAGAAGAAATATTCAAATGAAGCTGTATTAATTCTTACATATTGACATAGTACATGCTTCAAAATATTAAAAACCTACATCTATTCAGTGATAACTGGGCGGGGCAAAACAAGAATATCTTGATGCCCCAATTTTTAAGCTCACTTACTTCATCGGATTTTTTTTTCAAATACATCACCACTTTCCTAACCTTGGATATTCATTTATGTCCTGTGATCAGGCCTTTTCTCAAACTGAGGAAGTAAAAAGGAAAAGGATATGTCTTTGTCCCTGAAGAATGGTATGACATACTAATAGCATCAGCTTCTCGGAAAGTTTCAGTTGTTAGAGTGAATCAGTATACGATATAAACTTAAAAATAACACCTACATCCATTCTTCAAGAAGGTTATTAAGAGAGCAACTGAGTCTTTCAGAATTAATAGATATTGCAACTTCATTTATGAAGGAAGAGATGTGCCTGTTTCTACTGAGCATAGTGAGCATATTACATACTGAGCAAATTACATGTTTGCTACTGAAGCTGCTGCATTTAATATTCGAGGATATGTTCATATTGTTCCCTTCCTTCACCTCACACACAAAAATGTGATCCATTTCATATTTAAAGTAATGTAAAAGGTTTTTCTCATTTTTCTCGAAACTTTACATTTGGTTATTATCTGGTTCTTGTACTCAGGTCTTCAATTATGAAGATGAAAGATTTTTTCCCTTAACGAAATCTGTTTTTTAAAGATAGATTTTGGAATACGATCATGCACAATTTTTCGAAAATTTGAGTACGTTTGGCGTAATTTTACGTGAAAGTACGGGGGAAATATGTTGTTTCAGCACCACTAGTTTTTCTCTAAAATAAAGTTGTATTTTCATGATAACCAAGTTATGTGCGGTCCTAGACTGGGACAAATGGGGGACGGAGAGATAGTAAGCTTTTTTGGATTCCCTACTGTTCCCAGAAATCAGGAAAGTAAAATTATAGCGGAGTATACAATGTGGCACGGTGTCAAATTTTCAATAATGCACTGAATTGTATGTCGGATAACAAACTCTTGACATTGGGCGACAAACTCTTGGCATTTGCCTCTCCACAATCACTTTTATCGACTAGTCTTAGTTCGTACTTCAACAAAGCCACTTAAGAATCGCCGCCGTTTTCTAAGAAGTCAGTGGCGTCTACCTGCAGTTTTGCGCCATATCGCCTTATGGCATGCTTGGTTAGTGCTGCACCCTGTAAGTGGAATGAAGTACTATTCATTAATTTCAAATGAATTTTGATTCCCGCGGATTTTTGCCTGAACCTCGCAATATATGGGCGATTGGGATTCATCATCAGCTTCTTCTTCTTCTTCTTCTTCTTCTTCTTCTTCTTCTTATTATTATTATTATTATTATTATTATTATTATTCCACATCACGACTAACGATGTTATGAGTCAGCTGAAAATAAATTTTACTCCAGGTTGTGGCCTGTTCTAAATAAAGCAATTTCTTGCACTTCCCAGTCTTTTGAACGATCTGGGAATTAGCCAAGTTGTTTCACAAATTTTGCGGAACAAATCCCAGAGCTTCAATGACTATCGAGACGACCTGTGTTTTTACGCCCCACATTTGGCTGATCTCGATTTCCATACTCTTGTATTTAAGCCGTTTCTCTGCCTCTTTGGTAACGAGGTTTTGATCTCAAGGTACAACATCATCGACGAGTAGACACGATTTTTTCTCCAAATCCCGGATAACTATATGCGGTTTGTTCGCCACTATAGTGTGATCAGTTTGAATTCGTTGGTCACACAGTACTGTACACAGTCCAACAGACGTCACCAACTTTGATGAGTATTCGTACTACTTGGAGTTTGGAATGAAATGCGTTTGGAACATCGAGGGCGGTACAGATCTGCCAGAGGAGGTAACTACACACCGTGTCAAGTCTTTTCAAGTTGTTGTTATTGTTATTATTATTATAATTATCATCATCATCATCATCATCATCATCATTATTACAAATGATTCCGATTCTGGCTTCATTCTTCCCCTTTTAAGCCACATAAATAATTTATCTTTATTTATCTGCACCTTGTACATTCTTTTTAAATATTGTCCGCGGAGTGGTTTGTCTCGCCACGATTTCTTTACCATTGTTTTTTCCTCCCATTTCATGTTAAGTAGAATCAGAAATTCAGTGTATCAGTTATTCTGCGTGTCTTGGTTAGTCTTGTTTGCAATGCTTCTTACTACACTTACAATTCCCCTGTTTCCCATTCTTCGGTCAGATTTCATGACCTGCCTCATTAGAGGTCATTTTAATGGCTGACTACATACTTTCCCATCCCTACAGTTGCATTGTGTCAGGAAACTTCAGTTTGTCTAAGACCTCTTCCTCCTTCCTTACGTGACACATAAAGTCTTCGTGGAGGTCACTCCACAAGTAATGCACATGAATTAAAATTTTAAACATTCATTTTATTTTCTACGTCTTTCCTCTTTAGAGATTTCGTAGAATCATTCTTCTCGCTTGTATTCGAATTTAGGTCAACCTGTTTTCGCAAGTTTTCCTCTTGTAGCACTCGTTTATGATTGCTGCTGTATTAGATGTTCGTCGGAGTGATAGAATGTGTTGTGAAAGAATTCCTGTGCTGTGAGAATGAGATAGGGACGAACATTCACAAGATGTTAAAAGATATTTACAGAGCTGTCGATCTCGGTCTGGGCGCAGATTATCTGGAGGATTAGGGCAAGAGAATACTCAGGATCTCCCCCACAGCGGTAGACCGCGCTCTTCACATTCTCAGTACTAAGTGCAGCGCAATCACAACCTCATTTTGGCTGACCAACGTGTAACCGCGAAAGAATTGTCAGTGAATGTGGGTACAGGATAAGCGAGTGTGTGCACAATATTGAAAAAACTGTAGTTTAAAGGGCGGGTTCCAAGAGATGATGACTAACTTGTGAGGGCTACTAAACCGTGGCTCAGACGTAGCCCATATTTCTACCGTGCGAGTATACATGCCCTTGTTCTAAAGTGGCGTAAACCAGCAGAAGGAGATGGAGATAATGTAGAGAGGTGACATTTTGTTCCTCAAAGATGGATGAACATTCTGTAAAAATAGAACAGTTTTGGAAAATAAATTGAAAGTTTAAAAATGTGCATTACTTTTGGAGTGACCCTCGTACATCAGCTCGAGGGTGGGTCACATCATGCATTGTGAGCAGTTTTCTGGTTTTCGATCTATGATTCGAATTTCTTGTTCAGTTCAGTCCACTACTCCGAAACTATATTCAGGTGCAGGCTCCGCCAAATCACCTATTGCAGGTACTTTATTTCTGAAGTTCAGAGCGGACTGCAGCACAAGTTTCACACTTCTGTAATACTCTTCGCGAATTCTCTCTTTCATTGCGCCGTTCGAGATGGTCTCACCTTCTTCATTGCCTAGATATTTGTAAATTTTACTTGGCTCGAGATCTTGAATCACAGTGCATATATCAACTTTAATGTTCTCTGTTGTTGTAATTTTGCCTCTCTTTAAATTGATTTTTGCACACTAGTCAAGACGAAACTTCATGCAGATGTCATTGCTAAAGTTATTGATGACAGACAGCATTTGGGAGAGAATCGCTTCTTCTTCTTCTTCTTCTTCTTAGTTAATAATTTGTCTATGTCCAAGAGGGCGCTCCCACCGACTGAAACCCGGTAGCCGGACACCGCTAGACTTGTGGTCTGATCGTCAACAAGTTAGAAGAACCCAAATTGATTGAAAACTGCAACATAGAGCAGCAAGGATAATGAAGCGCTCATCAAATATCAGCGCTGAGAGGCTTGTGGGAGAAACGATGTTCGCTCTGCACAAGACCTGCGAAGCGTCAATGCCCCGGAACGGCAGACAGGCAGTCTATTGGTGGACGGAAGAGATAACGCAGCTGAGGAAAAACTGTCTCAAGCTCCGACGACGGGCCCAAAGAGTGAAACTGAGACCTGAATCCGCGGTGCTGTCCGCCCAATACAAGGATACCAAGAAGAAATTGAGAAGGGCGATCGACCGAAGAAAATCTCAGTGCTGCAAGGCCCTCACTGCAAAGTCGACAGAGATCCATGGGAACAGGGCTACAAGACAGTAATCCGAAAACTCAGGAAGCGGATACCGAAGGGAAACCCCGGCGCTGATTCCACACGACTCCATGTGGACACGTTGTTTCCCAGACATCCGCTTACGCCAACGGTCAAGCATGCTGACGACAGTACTGATACAGATATCCCGCTCTTCGAAGAGTACTCAGAGAAGCAACCACCAGCCTCCAGAACAGTAAGGCGCCAGGCTCGGATCACATAACAGCAGAAGTCCTGAAAACAACGGTTCGAGAATTCCCGAATCTCCTGCTGAACATGCAGAACACTTGTCTAAGAGAGATTATCTTCCCTAAGCGATGGAAGAAGCAGCAGTTGGTCCTAGTGGACAAGGGTAAGGGTGGGCCCCACCTACCATCGTCCTAAAGGCCCTGCTTTCTTTACACGGCCGGGAAGCTACTTGAAAAGTTGCTCAAATTACGATTGCTGATGGCGATTCGCACTGTCGGAAATCTATCGGGCAGACTACGGTTTCAGGATTGGGCGATCTTCTGTGGACCCAGCCAAAGTTGTGGAGGCTGTTGAAGACACACGGCAGGTAAACCACCCTCCCCGTTAAGTTTTCGATAAAAAATAAAAAATAATAAAAATAAAAATAAAATAAAAATAAAAATAAAATAAAAATAAAATAAAAATAAAATAAAAATAAAATAAAACAAAAATTATAAAAATAAAAATAAAATTAAAAAACTATTATAATTTTCCGTAATCCCCTCCAACCCCTCCCTCCCCATCCTTTTTCCAACCCTTCCTTCCACCGTCCAAAAGACCCTTAACAAAATAACCCACTTCACCCAAAACTAATAGACCCGTTTATTTTACACAGCTACCCAATCCTCGCATTTGTGCGAGGGAGTGGGGGCTAAGAGTTTCAGCTACAAGGACCCAGCAGACGAGACCTGGCTGAAGAGCCCCTGCGGGGGCAGGCAGCCTCGAGGAGACATCCTGGAAGCGACTCGTCAGATCACGCGGTGTGCGCAGTCCAATCGCGGTGTCTTCGCAGTCCAATCGCGGCGGCCGTTGGCACTGCGTCTTTGTATGACAATTTTGTCGTCACGAGAATAATCGGAATCCTGGGTGGGCGCGTGGCGATACTCCTTTGCGCGGCGTACGTATTTCCCCGGTGACTCAAGGCGTGTCCCCCGCTTGCGAACGTGCCTACACAATGGCGCCCAGTCCCTTTCAGGCGCCCGACGGCATCCTTAAGAGCGCAGGTAGCGGGAAAGTGCAACTTTCCCGGCCTCAGCTTTCGCGAACTCCCGAAGTTATTCGAAATAAAATTTAGAAACCACGTCGAAACCTGACGCGTATGACCGTCCCATATCAGTACACATCCTACGAATTCTCAGTGACTACTTGAAGAATAGGAAACTAGTCTATAACACCGCAGACGGTCCCCGCAAAAGAGGCGTTACGGTAGGAGTAGCGCAAGGATGTATCCTGGATATCATACTTTTGCAACGTCTCCTATGACGACATACTTAAGATGGAAATGCCAGAAGACCCTGCCCTGATAGGGAACGCAACCGTCATCCAGCACGCACGATAACAGAACTCCGGAGGAAGTTTAACCAGGTGATGAGACGTCTCACAACATGGACGGGCTTGGCCTTGCTACGGAAAAGACAGAACTCGTCCTTTTGACAAGAAAGCAGATCCCGACACTGATTCCTATCATGCACTCACAAGGGAACACCACAGGCAACGCTTGACCGCGGTACAGAGGAAAGGGGCTTTGACAATTGCCTGCTCCTACGGAATTGTGTCCGAAACTGCAGTACTAGTAGAGGCTGGAGTCACACCCATTCACCTTCTTGCTCAGGAGAGGAAACTCATCCACCAGACGAAGACTGAATTGGGAAGCCGATGAGTCCATAGAGAAGGCAGAGCCCTCACAATGGGGCACTAGTAAATGAAAGCAGAGGAAGATGGACAGCCAGGCTCATTCCGCATATATCTCCTTGGATCGGACCTAAGCTCGGGGAAGTCTCCTTTCATCATTGTTCCAAAATTTCAAAATTTTATATTGATAAAATTGGTTTTAATTTTTTTCATTATCGTCCACATTGTTTAAAAAATATTTTAAAAAATAAATATTAAAGATGCTATAAGACACATTGTAGGAAAAAAACTGAGACACTAATCCAATGTCACGTGGAACATCATTTTCAAATTATTATTTATTTTTTCTATTGGTCATAAAAATTTGTCATAAAAATTGGTTGACAAAATACCTTAAAATTGAACTAATTTCCCCGTCCCTCCATTTGTTTTAGACCGATACACACAACAGAGCTGAGAAAAAACCCCTGAAAAACACGTTTCTCATATCTCTGCAACAGGTTGCTTTAGGAGACTGATGTTTTGAAAAACTACGGCATTTTTTATTCTCTTTCATATAAGCATCGCGATTATCGATTTGGTTTGGGGAACTTTTCACCGCCACTTAGGGGACAAAACAGCTGTAAATCTTAACCACTCACTTCCATCCGTATGAACCCGAACTTCGCCCGCTTGAATGTTTTGAAGCTTCTTGTTGAAAATTATTATGCATTCTCTTCCTGAGGAGTCCTGGTACCACATTGCCTCGTCAGATGTATCGTACTGATCACTGACTATTAAGTCAGCTTTCTTTTCAGTGGCGACCTTATTTTTTTCTCAGATTTATTTGTATAACCCTGAGCATACTTGGACTTATTGAGTTTTCCAGATGCAGCTATGAATGAAGCACATATGTTACTTCTTAGCATGTGGACATCGCTCTGATTTTTTGCTTCCTCTTGTACCTACGTTTATACGGAGTAACATATTATGTAGTACATGAAAGTTATATAATGCTGTAAGTTAAGTAATGCTGCGGCACAAAACGTCGATTTTTCGACAAAAACAACTCGTTTTGTGAGGTCTTCTTACAGAAAAAGTGGATAATTCTAATATATAGTAAATTACTACCTCTAACACATTACGTAGTCATTATTCAAAAAATGTGGGTCCTTGATACCGAAAATGTTTTCTTTTCAAAACGTCTGCCCGTCTCTCTGTCCTCTGTGAACAACACTGGCGCCTAAACTATACGTAGATTTTTTCTAAACTGAATATACTCTGGTTGACTCACTCGAAGCTCTCCGATTTCGAATAACGTTCTTTAATTTTTGTGGGTATTTAACAGGAAGTCCCTAGGACATTTTAAAAATTTTCTCAAAAATAGCTCCAAATTTTTTCTTTAAATTTATTGTAAAAATAGAGTAAAACACATTTATAATGATATCCTAAGTCCGTGTTTCACTGTTAACTCTAAAGTTTCGAAAAGTGCGAAAGTTTGAATTTTTTTCAGCGCCTTTCTACAACTACAGAAGATTTTTCCCTCAGATAAAATTTTGTCTCCGTAATTAGTTCTTTAATTAATAACCTGCACATTTAAAAAAAATATTAATATTAGTTTTCGCGCAATGTTGAGTGAAATATGTGCAGTATTAAAACTAGTGGTGCTACAACAGCACATACTTTCCCGTATTACTGGAAGCAGCTATAATTGAAATATTGCACTTTCTGACCTACTAACATCTTAGCTATTATTTGAAAACGTCCAATTCAACCAAGAAGCGATTAACCACAGTGTAAGATATATACATAGGTGTTAACTTTAGGACTAATTTTCTGAAGCCATTTTGACTCTAGTTCCTCGCTTGTCTGTACGGTGCACACGATCGGTTTGGGTCGCGGTGTAAGATATACATCTTAACATGACACCTTAAATTGTGGTTGTTTCTCATTACACGACCAATCACTACCTTGCCCAAATTAGACCCAAAGATCACAGCACTTATATGCGAGAACTGTGGAAACTAGATTCACATAAAGCTTCAGTTTTAGACTGGGAGTGAACACACTTGCATATCTTAACACAGTGCGAACAACTCACTGTTTCTATCGCAGTGTTGTCAAAACTATGTGAATTCCACAACTGCATAAAAATATAATACACAAATTTTGTAAACTTGTATTGGAAAAGAAGTCTGATACCATACAGCTCTATCAACACACAACAATGACACGAAATAAACATAAATTCGGGAAGCGGAATGGAATTCAATTGTTGTTCCTTGCATTGTCAATACTCCCATTAAGAGCTAGCAATTTTTATTTACAATATTTGAAAAGAAATAATTTCTTTAAAGATTAATATGTAAATGTATAACAAAAGGTCGAATGTAAAAACGAGCAAAGAAATAATATACAAAATTGCAAATTCTAATTTACGACGCATCCGGCTGTCTGAAGTGCAGTAATTTTGCAGCGGGCTATTTTCTTTATCACAAAATTATAGAAAAAATACTCGTATTTTCAAAAAGAAAAGCATGACCTTATTTGAAGAAGTAGTTCTGATAAATATTGAGAAAATCAGCTGCCATCTATCACCGCCCAAAGTAATTTTTTTTGACATTTTTCTAATATTTTGGTTTCCTAATGCTAGAACGGAAATATTAATTTTAGAATATTAAAGAACACAAAAACCTCGTCCTAAATGGCAATTTAAAAAATTGTAGTTGTTTTTAAGATAATGGCGTTTAAGCGCTACTGAAAGTGCGAAATTTAAAGCTCTTTTTCAGAGCAAATTTTTGAGTTTTCAAAAATCTTCATTTGAAGTCATTTGAATCACTTACTTTCACAAATATAATAATGTTTACAAATTGCTGGTAATGTGCATATTAAAGATTTGAGAAACCTTTTCAAAACAAGTCGAAAAAATGTTATTTTTGTAATTTTTGAAAAAACAAAAGAATACAGCAATATGGCGTTTTTGTCATCTCATAGAATACATTTAGTACTATCCCTATCAAAAGTTTAAAGAAAAAAGTTTGAGCCGTTTTTGAGAAAATATTGTTTGTGTAATTTTTTAAAAATTGTACGTATTGCAGACAATATTGTGCAAACACTTCTAAAATTTTCAAAAAATGTACATGACCTTAATGAAAGAACTCACTTTGGAGAAGAAATTTTATTTGGAGGAAAAATCTCTATCTGCAATTTATTTAAGACGCCGACAAAAATTCAAACTTTTGCATTTCTCTGAAATGACCTTCAGACTATCCAACAACAAAATTTAGTCAAAATTGGTGCCGCCAATTTTTTTTGAAAATTTTGAAAATGTCCCAAGGGCTTCATATAAAGTACCCTCCGAAATTAAAATATCGGTCTTAAATTCAAGAGGCCACGAGACCATTTAGATTGATTGGGACGTATCAATTTTGGAGAAAATCGGTTGAACGGTTTAGTCGCTAGCGTTGTTCACAGACAGACGGACGGACGGACAGACGTTTTGCTTTCAATTGATTTTTCAATATAAAGGACCCACAAAATAGCGATTCTGGTTGCACCACGTGTTAGGAGATTTTTTTCTTAATTTAGCAACTGGATTTATCCACTTTTTCGTTTCCGTTACCTTTATCATAAGAGTTTTGCTGGCGAAAATCCGCCATTTTTTCGTGCAGCATTACTTAACTTTCCCTATACTATACGGGATTATAATATATTATATGGGAATTATACTATACGGGAAAGTAAAATAACAAACAATAATTTCTCAAAAAAGCTCCAAATGTTTTCTTTAATCTTTTGGTACGAATAGTGATAATTGCATTGCTTAAGGTGCAATAAAATTCATTTTGCTGTGTTCTTTTGTTTTTTCAAAATTTACACAAAAGTATATTTTTTTTGAAATATTTCTTATGCTGTTAATATGCACATTTCCAGCGATTTGTGTACATTATTGCATATGTGACTGGAAGTGCTTCAAATAACTTTCAATGAAGTGTCTCGAAAACTCAGCAGTAGTTTTCTGTGTAAGAGGGCTTCAAATTTCACATTTATTCAGATATTCAGAAAATTAAAAAAAATGTACTTGGGCGGCGACAGCTGGCAGTTGGCAACAGTATGTATTAAGTACGAAAAGCTAGCCCAGACCAAAGACATTAGAAAACTAACTAGTACGAGTGTCTGCCATTATGTTACATCACTAATTATTTTCTCCTTCGCCACCAATTTTAGGGCTGATTCTGTTGACAGAAGGATTGTCGCCATTTATACTTTGCTTCATCCCTTCCTCAGTCGACCTGAGTCAGCGATCTGCTCTGTCTTCTCGTATGCAGTAATCCCTCGACATCCGCGAATTCGTTATTCGCGAGTTGCGAACATCCGCGATTAGAGAAATGCTGCCGATTTCAACATTCGCGACTTCAACTTATTAATATATATATATATATATATATATATATATATATATATACAGACTTATTAATATATATATTAATACACACACATATATATAAAAGCATTAAAAGGTTACTATTTTGTATGTTCATGTGTATAAGTTGTAAGTCACATTAAATTGAAAATCGGTTTTTGCACACTTAAGAAATGTATTGTTTAGTATTTACAGTTCTTGTTTCCTTCGTATTTACTTCACGTTCTTCAAATTTAATGTTCTAAGGCAAGTTGCAAATTCTTTATACAAAATACACTTGAAATACTTCAGAATTTTCACATTTCACCACTGAAATACTTTAGAATTTTGAGAACATTTTCCCGGGCGATATTCATATAAATTTTATTCGTTTGTCAAAAATCAGTATGGCCATCTTCATGGAAGAAAATTATGGTGTCGCACAAGGAGATAAGAATACATGGAGGTGCCTTTACCTATCTCTGCAATGTTCAGAAAGTGAAGCCAGTCCGCCGTATTGCTGTGCCCCAATCACGTCACGTCAATACGTCATTAGCTGCTTGTGATGTAGAAGTATGGAGGCCGACTATCACCATGTACGACAGCCATCTTGCTTTAGTTAATGCTATGATTGTGCTAGAGTTTCTTACTGCGCCGCAATGATCGAGAACTTCGTATTTAAATTATTACTGAACATAAAATCCAGAATATGGATTTTTAATGGAGTTATCCAAATGGAGGGAAAATTATGATTCGAAACGGGAAACCGAGTATCTGTGTTTTCGTTTCTGGCTGTGAAAGAAATGGATATACGCCAAAAGAAGACGAAAGTTTCTACGAAATCATCATTCCAAGGTAGGGAAACGTTTCTAATTGATTTGAGAGCAATAATGTGGAAATAATTTAAAATAAATGACTAGGCGTTGAAAACTATAGTACAAAAATCTCAATTATGAATTGTAAACAACAAAAGATTGTCTTATCAATCGAATAAGTTCCGTAGAGTTTCTTTTGACTTGCTGAGCAAATGCTGATACGATCCCTTATTCTGCTTCTAGAAAATAAATGTGGCTTTCTTCCCCCACAGTGACGATCTGATTAAACAGTCATATTTTACATTAAATAAGTGCATCGTAAGATTAAATCGCAGCGTGATTGAAGGCGATGAGGTTGTTTGATTATTTTACTGTCATGGTTTCAACATACGCTGAAAATGTGATGAATGCAAGGAAAATAGGAATGATGAAGGTTTATTAAATGATGTTATTAAATACTACTAGGATTAATAATTATATTATGAATTTATAAAGAGAATGATTCAACAATTTTCATTATTTCTAACGTACATTAAATTTTTATAGGTTTGTGAAGCACATTTTCGTCCAGAAGATATCCAAGGAATTCCTGAGTACTATGACGAGAACGCAAAGAAACAACTAACATCACTAGGAAAATCGAAATTAAAATATGGTACAGTGCCATCAATATTTTCGAATTGTTCTAAATATTTATCGTCAGTAGCAACATCAAGAGAGTTTTAAGTATCAAAATTTGCAACGTGTAATTAATGACGACGAATTAATGATGAATGATTCATTGAAAGCAAATGCAAGAACAAATTTTGTCTTGAAAATTTTCGGAATATGATCAGTGTGTGACATTGTGACAATTCATTGCATTGAAGAGTAAAGTGCCGCATTTTGATTAATGATACAAGAAAAATAAATTTGATACTGTAAATTATTGTTTGTTTTAAATATATAAGAAATTGGTGAAATTACTTCTTGGGTTCCTTGTGGTTGTGTTGTTGTTTATTTCTTAATGTGTTTCCATATCTCTTTCTCAATCCACACATTTGAATATTTATATTATGACATTGGGAAAGAGATATTAAACTTTCTTAATACTGGAATTTGTATGTAAGTAATATTCATGCAGTATCATTTTAATAAGTAATGACATGCACATTTGAACACCCAATCCTTGCTTCTTTTCGCTCCCTCGAACACAGAATGGATTGTACAGAAAGAAACGCTATTTATATGCAGTAATTTATTTTATTGCTTTTCTATTATTAGGAGGAAACGAACTACTGTAAATTCTGGATGGAAACTAGCTATTCTGAAAAAGGTTTTTAAATATTAGAAACGATGCCAAACAACACAACTGAACACGATCATAGCCAAACAAGCGTCAGAGCACATGCAAGCGACAGAGCACTCACGCAGTTTGTTTATGCAATAAGCTTTCTGGGCACAGCAATATGGCGGAGGTGGCTTCAAGTTTATGACGTCATGCCATCTCCATGTATTATTAGCTCCATGACTGTCGAAGACTGAAAATAACCACGGAATAATGGGGTTTAATCAACGCCACCTGCCTAGATCTATTTAGGTGGCGTTGGTTTAAGGCCCGTCATCTAAAGATCTAAAACACGAAAAAACACGTTTTTGACAATTTCTTGGAATCTTATGGCCGGATCGAAAAACAAATTATCAGTTCTCCAACATGGGACCGAGAAATGTTCAATGACACCTCATATGTCTCGATTAGTGCACGAGAAGTGGTCTAGCCGTGAGACACGGAAATCTCCACTCACGCACGGTATTGGAATTTACTCATATACTATATAAAAATAGGGATTAATATAATAATGACAACAAATCTCCGCTAATGTAAATATTAACAACGTGAGAGGCAAGTCAAAAAAATTACATTTTTGCAATGTTTGAAAAAACAAAAGAATAGAGCAATATGGCGTTTATGTCATCTAATAGAGCACATTTTGCACTATTCCCACCAAACGTTTAAAGAAAAAAATTTGGAGCCGTTTTTGAGGAAATCTTGTTTTTGTATTTTTTAAATTGCACATATTGCACGCAATATTGCGCGAAAACTAATAAAATTTTCAAACAATATACCTAATCTTAAAGAAAGAACTCACTATGAAGAACAAATTGTATTAGAAGGAAAAATTTCAATCTGTAATTTTGTAGTTGGAAGAAGACGCCGAATAAAATTCAAACTTTCGCAATTTTCGTAAATTCAGAGTTGACCGTGAAATTCGGACTATGCCACATTAAGTGTATTTCATTCTATTCTCACAAGAAATTTAAAGAAAAAATTTGGAGCCGTTTTTGAGAAAATTTTGAAAATGTCCGGGGGGATTCAAGTACCCTCAAACTTTGAAGAAATGTTCCAAAATCGAGGCGCTACGAGTGGACGCAGATCGACCGGCAAATATCCATTTTGGAAGAAATCGCACGTATGGTTTACGCGCTAGTGTTGTTCACAGACGGTCAGACAGACCGACGGACAAACAGAAAGACGTACGGTCGGACGTTTTGAAAAGACCCACTTTTTCGGTATCAGGGGACCCCAAAACATGTATTTCCGTTGAAATCTCGAAATCAATTTTCCGCAGCATTACATAACTTACTATACTACATATATTACTCCGTATATACGTACGGGAAAGTAAAAAATGCCGAAATTTTTTTGGCTTTCGTTTCCCGAAGTATTTTTTTGGGGGAAAACTCAAGCTTTTCTTGCTAATAACAATAGAAACAAATTAAAAAATAAAATATTCTACCTCACCTTTTGCGATGTGGACCCCCTTTTGGCTCTCCATCGACTACACTACTTATACAACTAGCTGAATGTGGCGTCGCCGACGCTGTAAACTATTTTGAAAGTATCTTCATGTGTAGAAAATTTATTTCATACTTCATTTCCTTCATGCGTAACTTTGTTCAAACTAGTTCTTGCAGTATCTGGCATTGGACTTACCAATGATTCGTAGTAGCTGATAATGTTATACTCGCCTTCAAAAATTCCCAACATCCAATGGCCTTGTATGTTACTTTCATGTGGGATATGAAGTTATAATATTGCAATTTAAAAATTATAATTGTAGTAAGAAATACTTGAAGGTATTATGCGAATAGTTAAGGTTTAGTCAAGCCACACTTTTTACAATTTTTGTTAATATGCACAATAATACACAAAGATCATCTGTAAGTTGTTCTTCTAGGTTATTCTCTAATCCTAACATAAGATCATTCTCAATTAGTTCAAAAATTCTTCCGCAAAATCATCTACAACATTAAGTGTAGTTGTAAATGATTAAGTGAATTCTTTCTCGGATTTGCTTAACACTTCCATGTTTTTCCCCACAATTTTTGAAGAGATTAAATCTCCTCAAACCCAGTCTAATTTGTGTTCACTTCCACTTTTGCAATTGCTCTATTAATCGTTTCCTATGCGAATCTAAATAAATATTAAAAGACAACTGTTGTGTATGTTTGTGTTAATAAGGTAATAGTCAAATTTAATGTGTATAAGTTGTGGGTCACATTCATTTGAAAATCGGTATTTGTATTGGTATAGGTATTTGTACACTTAGGAACATAAAAGTGAGAAGTCAAACAGAGTTTATTCATTTTCTAACATTACTCACAGTTTTGTTTTCTCCATATTCACTTGAAATTCTTCAAATTTAATACGTTCCAAGGCAATATTGTTCGTACATTTTGCAAATTTTTTTTTAAATACGATATTAGGCCTACAGATATAATTTAAATTGAAATATTCCTCGTGCGTCACTTGTTCAAGTTAACTTCAATTGTTCACGTAAATATGTCAACATCAGTGTTATAACTTGATTTAGTTATTAACTAATAATATGAGAATTGATAATTGATGGCACATTGTGTTTAACTCAACAAATAATAAATTCTATATTTCAAATCAATATACATTGTATGAGCATGATCTAAAACATGTGAAAGTCATTATAATAAATCGCTTGTCGCTATGGTTGAGTGATCCAGATGGCGCTGGTTATAATGGGAGTATAAAATTTATAATAATCAGTGTCGCCAATTGTGAATGAAAACAATCGCGTATTGAGCGAAAAAAATGCCTTTGGATACTGAATTTTAATCAACGCCACCTACAGAGGTCTATTACAGAGGTCTATCTACAGAGGTCTATAGTCACGAATACGGCAGCACCAAAACACGCAAAAACCCGTTTTTGGAAATTTATTTTAATCTTCCCGCCGGACCTGAAAACAAATTATCAGTTCCTCTTCAGGAGACCGAAACGCGTCGAATGACACCTCGTATGTCTCGATTGGTGCACGGGAAGTGGTCTAACCGTGGGGCACGGAACCGTATTTTCTCCACGCACGCACACGAGGAATTTACTCAAATACTACATAGGGATGATGTATTTTAATTACACGTCTCTGATTGAACGAGTAATTCAAAATTTACATTGACATTTTTTCCTCTTCAGATAGATAAATATTCTAGTATTTGTTACTTTGTATTTAAATGTTCAAAAATGTTGGAAACTAGTGTCCAGTTGCAAATATTACTCGTTCACTTTACATTTGCAGACGGAGCGCTGCGATCTGTTTACATGAAGTCACCGCCGACTGAATGAGAAACGCGCGTCTGCAGTAAATACTGACCGTTTATAACATGATATAGATGGCAGTGAGCAGCACACAGAACCCTGGCAGGGCAAGAACATAACCGTTAAGTAGTCGATAAGTGCAATAAAGAAATAAAAATATTGTACGGAAATGTTGTGAACAGCGAGTGCTGTGATCTATTTTGTTGTATATTACCTTAATTATTAAAGGGCGCGACTCCAGCTCACTGTCAGAAAGACATAATTCGTCAGATGTGCCCGAAGCGCTTGTTCTGCCTTCGGAGACAGCTGATGACATCGGCACCATTCGTGTATTCTCGGTAGTGTGTTCGGGCCTTCGCTTTCAAAACAACATTAGTTCCTAATTCTGCCGTCTGCAAATGTAAAGTGAACGTGTAATACAAGAACAAAATTATTTATATTTCTCTTAAGAATAGTCATACTAACTGCAGAATACTTACATGTTTCTTCGTAACTTAAAAAGAAATGTAGTAAATTTCTGAACCAATGAGGATAATGATCTCCTAAATTAGACCTAATACAATTTTGCGAATAACAGCCTTCTGTAATAGGAGATCTAATGAAATGTTATTAAAATTTTCCTACTTTTACCGTGAGTTATAGCATACCCTACATTCCAGCATATCTACATTCCGCAGTAAATTCAGTAATCAAAGTAATTGGCAAGGTATAATTTTCCTAATGGAATCGTCGTAGGCAATTCCTATCTTGAATTTGAATGCCGTTTTCGGATCATTTCTGAAACACTCCTCGACAGTTAATTTAAACATTTAGATCGGGATGATGTTGAAAGCGCTCATCGTAGATCAATTCCAATATTGTTATAGATCTACTTCTAATTAGTTCGTTTTTTCCGCGGATATGTTCTATGGTGGAAGATTAAATCCAGCATTTTCCCAGTTGAAAAAGTTGACATGTTTATGTCACTGTCAATACCGTAAAACACGAATCTAAAACTATTTATTAATTAAAACAAACAGTTCATCTTCAAATTTCAAAAAGAAGAAAGGAAAAAGTTTATAAAAATGTTTATATTGAAACACTTGGGGATTTTCTTGCTACCCTAAATGCCTTCTCTCGATACATTAAATTTACATTTACATTTCGTGTGAAAGCACACAAGAAAACCAGTGAACAGATTACTAACGTAGGCAAAATAAAATTTCTGGGCGATTTTAATCTCTAGTTCCCATTGGGCTTCCCGATGTTTTCTGAACAGCGTTTGTATGCTAGAAGGCTCTACTGCCCATGGGCACTATCACCCTTCTCGTCTCTCTCGCTCGAACTTCAACTGTCGTTGAGTGCACATATCTCACACAAATTGTATTCTGCCGGGTGACATAGCGGATAAGCTGGTTGTTCGCGGGGCCTACATGCTTACGTTCGAATCTCAGCCCTTACGTTTTTTTCTGAGGGGGAGGGGGCTTGGAAACTCATTTTCGACTTCAACTAGCGTTAGAATGTTAAGTGACCATTACAAATAAAACGAAAAAGTTACGTGCTATCGTAGAACTTATTATTTCGCTTATTTTCTACATAATTTATTTTTCTATAATCTCATATTAATAAAAAAAACAACAAAATAAATTCTTGGCGAACCAAATAACCTATACATAAAAGGTGCACATCACCAGTACTAGAGAGACAGTTCGTAAGTTTAGAGGGATTTTGTTGAGCCTTTGAGACACGTCATGAAACTCATAAAAGAACACAAAGCAGATGAAAACTTCCTCTCGCATTTCGTCGCGGGGTGATGTTTTAAAGGTCGTTTCGAAATAAAACATGTGCCACATTTTTCCACTTTTTTTTTCGAAACGAAGTTAGAGGAAGAGCGCAAAGAAATGGGCACCGCGACCGTCGCGCACAAAGAGAGTAATTATGGGCCGACAACAACGGGGCTGCGCGCGCAGGCCCAGAGGCTGCGAGATTTGTGGAGGGGATAGGAGAGAGGCTCGGCGGAGCGACCGCATGAGCTCAACCATACAGGGATGGTAAAACCCATAGATGATTTTAAAACATCGATATTTTCCACCAGAAACGTCGATATATTAACATCGATGTTTTGTTTTCGGTGATTTTTTTTTTTCAAATCGACATATTTTTACAGAAATATCGATGTTTAGAAAAAATGTTTATCTTTTTCGATGATTTTGTACGTGGTAATATCGTTAAATTGCATTTCGAACCTTGTCTGTATAGAATATTGATTAGAAAAGCTTGACTTAAAAGAGTGATTTAGGGCAAAATATATTTTAAACTAATACTTAAGTATTATATGCTAATATTTACGTATATTAGATACACGAAGATTTACTTCGGTGATTTCTGAATGAAAGTGAATAAATGGAGTAATAGCAAACCACGACGTTCTTATATTTCCTTCTTTACATTCGATAAACATTATTAACATATTACTTACACGCGACCAAACAATAACATGAATCTCATAGGCCTACGTGAGTCTACGTATATTACGGGTTTGTCACCAGGATAAACCAGTAACATGCGTTGTGTAGGGAAAGTAATGTAATGCTGCGGAAAATCGATTTCGAGATTTAAACGGAAATACACATTTTGGGGATCCCTGATACTGAAAAAGTGTTTTTTTTCAAAACGTCCTTCCGTCTGTCCGTCCGTCAGTCCGTCCGTCCGTCCGTCCGTCCGTCCGTCCCTCCGTCCATCTGTCCGTCCGTCTGCACGTTTGTCTGTCCGTCTGGTGTATGTGAACAACACTAGCGTCTAAATCATAGGTAGAATATTGTCCATATTGAAGAAACTCCGATCGATTTGGTCTGAATCAAAGCGCTACAATTTTGAAATTAAATTTGGGGGGGGGTACTTTACATGAAGCCCTTGGGATTTTTTCAAAAATAGCTTCAGACTTTTTCTTTAAATTTCTTTCAAGAGTCGATGAAATACACTTATAAAGGTGACATAGGTCCGATTTTCACGGTTAACTCTGAATTTTCGAAAATTGCAAAAGTTTAAAATTTTTCGGCGTCTTCCTACAACTACAAAATTAAAGTCAGAGATATTTCCTTTACATAAAATTAGTGAGTTCTTTCTGAGTTCTCCATAGTGAGTTCTTTCATTAAGGTGATGTACATCTTTTTGAAAATTTTAGTAGTTTTCGCGCAATATTGCATGCAATATGTTTAAAAAATTTCAAAAACAATATTTTTTTCAAAAACGGCTTCAAATTTTTTCTTTAAACTTTTGGTAAGGAAAGTGCTAAATGTATTTTAAAAGATGACATATAGGGCACATTTCTCTATTAATTTTTTCTCAAAAATTACAAAAATGTATTTTTTTAAGAGTCTCTCATTGTTAATATTTGCGTTAGCGGCGATTCGTTTACATTATTGCATTAATGAATACAAGAGCTTTAAATAATGTCAAATAAAGTATCTCAAAAATTCAATAATTTTCTGTTAAAATGAGCTCAAAGTTCTTCATTTTCAGAAACGGTCAAAAGCAATTTTTTCTTAAATAGCTCCAAATTTTTTCTTCGAACTTTTCGAACGGAAAGTGCTAATTTGCACTCTTTAATGGGACGTAATGTTCATTTTGTAATATTGTTTGTTTATCAAAAATTGCATAAATTTTTTACATGATTTCTCATACCGTTAATATGAACATTTTCAGCCATTTGTATTGTATTTGTGAGTGGATGTTCTTCAAATTACTTTTAATGAAGTTTTCGAAAACTCAAAAATTTTCTGTCCAAAAGAGCTTCAAATTTCGAATTTACAGTAGTGCTGAAACGCCATTCTCTTAAAAACGGCTCCAAATTTTTCAAAGAATGTTGCCATTTAGGATGGGGTGTTACTGTTCTTTAATATTCTTAAAATAATATTTCCGTTCTACTATTAGGAAATCGAAAAATTAAGAAAATATATTTAAAAAAATGTAGTTTGGGTGGCGATTGATGGCAGCTGGCAAAGGTGCGAATCCGATGGCGAGTCAGAATAGCTAGCAGAGACCAAAGAAATGGGAAAATAATACAGGAAAGTCTGTGCCATTCTGTAGGCGCGGAGCAATGACTAGTTTAACTTGTTCTTATCTCGTGTGAAGTAGGCTCAAAACATTTTGAAGTAATATAACCGGAATGACAATGATTAAATTAGTGTAGGATGTTTTTTATTTCAAGTACTAAATATGTTTATATTTTTTGAAACTTGCGAGATAGAAATGTTTAATAATTTTCGAAATCAGCGTGATCGTTTCGTTTGAAATCACCTACTTTCATCCTGGAGGTATGAAAAAAAATTGTTGCTTAGTGTTGTGTGCGTGAGGAAAGGAATACTAATGATGAGAAACTACAATTGTTGATATTTCCGGGGAGTATTCTCTGCTTTTTTTAACAAATCACAGTTACTGAACATAAGAGTTGAAAAGGGTACATCTCTGACTCATGCTGTTGCGCAATATGAACAAATCTTTGGCAAGAATATTTCGTGTAATATAACATGTAATTGTGTCCAAACCAACACTAATAGTTTCGTAAACTGTTCGGTGAACCCTAATATCCATGAAAAATACTTGTTGATAGTCAGTAATATCAGAAAAATATGCATTCGTTGTTTCGATGTAAGAGCTATACCTCTCGTTTCAGCTGAATTGCCAAAAAATATTCTGCCAATCACTCAACATTTTCCTCATTAAATCAGAACAAAAATGATAATCAATCACGTTATTGAGTCTCAATGTGTGAGCGTTCTAATTAGCAATGGCACTTCTAGCAAGGGAAGACCCACCTAGAAAAATTTGAAATCTTTGCTATTGTATAAAAGAATAAGCTTGGTTTTATTCACACCATTTCAAGAAATTACTGGACAATTCAGCATTTGCTAGACTAAATTTCCTTTCTTTTAGCATGCAACATTTTATCTGCTTAATTCACTAATTTTGAAGAATTTACTAATTTTTTCTAGTAAAATCATTTTGCACCTCTTTATTCACTCGGCTCATTATGTCTGACCGACATGACAGGGATCTGTGACTTAAAATACATGGATCTCCCCCTCGATTTGCATTTTATGCAACAGTGAACAATTATTATTGTTGACTCGTGCTGGAGGGATATGCCGATGGGCGTGATTAAATGACTCTGCAGCACTAGCACCGAGATTTTGCAGCGAAGGACGAAGCCAATTGGAAGAAACCAGAAAGAATAACACCGAAAGAGGAATACCACGTACACGATTAATGCGTATGTATGCTGTTCCACAAAGACCTTGAAATATAAATTATGTCTATTGTTATCGAGTGAATGTTATATTGTTTAATTTGGTTAATTGTTTACAGTTCGTTTTTGGCACGACCGCAAACGTACGGTACGTAGATTATGGTACCTTACCCATGTTGAATGGGAGCAAGTACATCTCGAGAAGGACCACTGGAAGTTATTGGAACAGAACAGAGTGTCCCAGAGTATCAACTCGTTCGTACACTTTAGAACAGCGTTGCCAATTGGAGAATAAACGACCCTCCGCGAACAGGCCTCGGAGAAGCGGTGCGAGCATGGGGAGCAGACAGCGGTCGCGGTGACTAAAACCTTTCGGGTAGGCCTTTGCTGATGTGTCAGGCAACATGAGTGGGAAACCATCTACACCCATCAATTTTCTTTCCGTTTGGGAAGAATAATTTCCTTTTGTAGATACTGGAACAATGCCGAAGTGTTTAGTATTCGTATTGCAATACGTAGACTTGGTTAATATACGTAGATGCATTATATTTAGTATAAGTAGATGCATTATGTAGCTTTGCGACCCAGAGAAACCTGCGAGATAAAAATAAATTCTGAGATTTGACATAACCTGCAATCATGGGATGAGTAAAGGAATATGCAAATTGATGATAATGGAAAGATACAGAAAATCACGAGGATTTACAACATTCTCAAACAAAACTATACATAAAAAATAATGAAAATCATGTCGAAATTCTCTCAAGTGATCCCTACCGGGTACCTATTTCTTAACATTAATTATTGTTTCAGAACCAACTAATACGTTATATTACATACCATTGTATAAAATATTATTGCTCTAAAATGTTAAAACTGTCTTTTCCAAAAATGTTATCTGATAAAAAAATGGAAGTGGAATTACAGTACTGGTCATGAAGTAGTCGGATATTGCATTGAATTATGAAATAATATATGTTATATTTCTATCTATATCTATCTATCTATCTATCTATCTATCTATCTATCTATCTATCTATCTATCTATCTATCTATCTATCTATCTATATATATATATATATATATATATATATATATATATATATATATATATACAGGGTGTCCAGAAGCTCCCGTTACAAAAAAATACCACAAATTCTGTGATGCCTGACATGAAGAATGGCAGGTCCAGTTTTTCCGAAAAAAATTTTGTCTTTGAGAAAATTAAGTTTAAAAATCACTTCCGGGGCGCGAAATTCAAACCGGCCGCAACGACACTGCAGACAGCGGTCTCACCTTCTACGCGGAGCATTTCCTCGTTTCTCCGCGTAAACGGTGAAACAGTCGAGTAATATTCTGGAAAGCATCGCGTTGCTTACACTAGAATATTTAATAGTATCAAGTATTTGCAAGTTCTATTCAATAAATATTTTTAAATGTACGTACAGAATATCGAGTTTTGTTCAAAATGATAGCCACGGTACACGGCGGCGTAAACATAAATTATGAACACGATCCAACATTTATGAAAAAGATTGAATCTCCTGGAATGCTCGAATTGTTATTTTTAGCACATATTAATATGAACTAGTGCTTTAGGCTTAAGATTGCCACGTAAATGATAGTCTCCTGTAGATTATTCTAAATATCGTGATACACTAAGGAGCATTTAGGAGATAAAATATTCGTTAATGAAAATACTGAGTTTATTGATTTTCTTTGGAATTTGAATTGATTCTCCCGGCTGTCATTTTCTGAATTCTCAAACTAACGATAGCCAGCTTTAAACTTCTTAATAACCGCTGGTCAGTTTATCTAAGATGTAGCCCTAATTGATGGATATCAATATTTCCCCCCTCAAAAATATTGCATCTTTCCTAAATAAAAGTATCGGTTCGTGCCGTAAAAGATCCATGAACTTCAATACCACCCGTCAAATATTATTTTAGCTTAAGTAATATGTGGTACAGTAAGAGCACTTCCTGCTGACGCAGCGAAATTGTTCCGAAATAACCGCTATTGCAAAATATGCTAAACTGTTCTATGTGGAACATCGAAGTTACGGCAAACGGCCTCGACTATCCATTTCTCGAAGTTTAATGACCATTCTACCCGCCGCTTTGCTTTTCCAGATGCAAGATGAGAGCATGTCTTTCTCCCAAATCTTGGAGTTACTTCGTGAAACCATTTCATAAGGCAGATGACAGCTACTCGGGAAAAGTATTCTTTGAGTTGTTTTGTTTCTTTGAGCTTGCATTGTAGTTAGCAGATACATACACAAATGAGTAACGACCATTTCTTTAATTTAATTCTTCTAGGTTACTACGTAGTACAGAATGCACTACGTAAGGGAGTAGAAACTGTCCACTACTACATTACTTCAGTGTTGTAATTTTCAATATTTTTCTTCGATATTTTCATAATGTACAACAAAAGTCGACAAAGAGGAAAAAATTATGCAGTATAATCAATTTTTAACCCCAAACCTTCTTCTGAATTATTTATTTTTTAACTTAATTTTAATGCAGAATCATTATCCTTACTACTTAAATATTTTAGAACATGCATATTTTGCTACTTGAAATTAATTAGAAATACTTTACATGCAAGTCCTAAATCTTTCAGTTATATCTCTACATGTTCAATATTTTCATTTGTTTAAAAAATTAATCAATTTATAACTTTTCCATTTAATAATTGCATACTTTTTTGAACTGAAAAATATTAATTGTATAATTTTTAGATTTTACATAAAAACACCCTATTAATTACATAGTTTTAGGTCGGTTATTTTTTTATTTATGAGGGATTTATATCTCAAAAGAATATTTTATGGAAAACAGGAATAAACATAAATAATATACAAATTAAATCATAGCCGCACGAGCGTTGCTCCGGCACTCGCCGAAGACTAAGTACATATCGCAGTACTCATTAATTGAGAACATGCTTATTCTGGCCTCTCGCACTCAAACTCGATATTTCTACTAATTTGCCTTGACGGCGCTTAGCTTTTAGTATACGCTGCCAGCGGCGGGACGCTGGGGGAGGTGCGGAGGGGAGGGAAGGGGAAAGATGACTCCGTACAGGTGCTTTTTTCAGCCATGACCACTGTGAGGGCAGGGTTTTGAACTGCGCAATCTGTTGTTTTGAGGCAAAACTGACATGCGGATGATGGGCGAATCACTAGGCGGCGGTGGGAGGTTCGCCATACGATATAAACCACGATGTGACGCGGCCTAGCAAGTGACAAATGCAAGGACACAGACCATAATACGAGCTGCGAATGGCAGTAGGCCAGTAACCTCAGTGAACCACGGTCAGACTTTTGCCTGTTAGAAGTATTTGTACATCACGCAATGCAACATCACAATTTTTCTCAGTATTTTACCCTTTCACACCAGTAATATACTAGTTTTGTATTTTTTATTCATTGTTGCATGGCACATATGGCGACGCTATTTTATCTCTGTTGACCTGTGGGTTAGGTTAATGGCCTACGTACCCCTACAAAGATCCTTCAATGCACTGTTCGGTCTGCATCACCACAAAATGACTGTAAAAAGTATCAATTCAAATTCCGCGCCCAGAGATAAACTCAGTATTTTCATGGAACGGGAATTCAGAAAACGAATATTTCATTTCCAAAACGCTTTTAGTATATCACGATATTTAGAACAATCTTCAGGAGACTATCATCTACGTGGCAATCTTAAGCCCAAAGCACTAGTTCATATTAATATGTGCTAAAAATAACAATTCGAGCATTCCAGGAGATTCAATCTTTTTCATAAATGTTGGATCGTGTTCATAATTTATGTTTACACCGCCGTGTACCGTGGCTATCATTTTGAACAAAACTCGATATTCTGTACGTACATTTAAAAATATTTATTGAATAGAACCTGCAAAAACTTGATACTATTAAGTATTCTAGTGTAAGCATCGCGATGCTTTCCAGAATATTGCTCGACTGTTTCACCGTTGGCGCTGACAAACGAGGAAATGCTCCGCGCAGAAGGTGACGCCCCTGTCTGCAGTGTCATTGCTGTCGGTTTGAATTTCGCTCCTCGGAAGTGATTTTTAAACTCAATTTTCTCAAAGACAAATTTTTTTTTCGGAAAAACTGGACCTGCCATTCTTCATGTCTGGCATCACAGAATTTGTGGTATTTTTTTGTAACGGGAGCTTCTGGACACCCTGTATATATATAATTCTTTATATTGTTATTAATCATAAACATTCTAAATAATAATACCATTTAAAATCTTAATTATCGACTTTCGAAGTGAACCTTCCCCCCCCCCCCCGTTTCCATAGCACATTGGAACACTGTGCGCCGGCCTCCGCGTCGGGCTCTGCCTTTGCTCCGCGTCCCCGTGCACGAGCAGATTGCTGTGACGTCACAGAGATTTGAGTTGGCAACCACTGCTCTAGAACGCGTTGTTTCTTCCGCCTGTTTCCAGACATCACTTTCTACTCATACGCCGCGGTGGTTGCATACTTTAGTGGATCCCAGGCGCGGAGCAATGCCTTATTTAAACAAAGTTGCTGAATAGTGAACACGTTTTTCCGACCATGCATGTAACTAATTTTGGACATTATTGGCAATAATAGCCGAAGTCCGCCTATTTCGGGATTTGCAATAATTGGAGTTACCACAATGTAATGCAAAATCACTACTTGCGAGATTTTCTTATTAATTTACTCACAGAATCCAAGTCGAGCGTCTGGATAGAAGCATTCTTCTTGTCTGCGCACGCGAAACACAAATGCGAGTAATAATATGAATATTCTTTTATTGAAAAATTAAAAAATATTGGAAATTATTTTTTATTTTAAATATTCAAAGAAAAATTAGATGAAAATGATATATTGTAAATAATCAGTAAAAATGGTAGACGTTTTACGTATACCATATATTATATACGTATACCATATATTTATCATCATATTTGAGTCAGAGAGCTAATAGATGTGACACCATATTTTAACCCATAAACGTCCAGCTTGATGCACATTTCTGGTCAACTTAAATTAGATTCTTTTGCAATAATTTGCGAATTTTATATCTTCAATAGATTAGACATTCTTAACGAAATATGTAAGCCAGTTTTAACGTTCCTATGCGTGCAATTATTATTATTGTTGTTAATTACTTCATTGAGAAACTATAAGTGATTAGTTCTTTTCTAACGATTTAAGAGTTTACGGTTATCAATTTACTAATAATTATATTGTTCATTTTTCTACATCAGAATTATTTTGAACCAGAGTGTGCCGTGGACTATAATTTTATGTCTACGCATAATTCTATGTCTACATATGTAGTCTGCGTGACATCATTAAATTCATGTTATTCATGAGTGCAATAACTTACTGATTTTTGGTTCATTTTTACCTGACACACTGAGGATTTTTGGGTTTCGTGCAATTCTGTCCTAATGCGTATTTTTAAAATATCCCTATGGACAAAAGTATTGCACAGACCCCCACCCACGAGGTTGCAATTTGACAATCTCCATCAACAACAACAACAACAACAACAACAACAACAGAAAAGATTGATTACATTTGTATACACAGATTAGGCTGGGTACGTTGCCAACACATTATTTATGTAAAGACGTGGACTTCAGAACTTTACGCGTAGATGCACGTAGTAGCTTCTTTTAACTAGTGGTGATAAAAGAGGAATCGTCTTTCCTCCACCGAAGACGTACCTTGCTCTAGCTCTGTGCCAACCGTTCCCATCCTAATCGCTCTCCCCTCGCCCACTCTGACCGTTGTGAAGTGCCGTTGGCTCAAGGTCACTCGTGTTGACGCCGCGGGAGAAAGATCGCCAAGAGCCAAAGGCCAAGCAACTGCCCGCATCACCTTCACCCTTTCCAGCTCTTACAACGTCCTTAGCTTTCTGCTGGGGAACAGCTAGTTCTGCTCGTTAGCTCTAAAAATTCAGCAACGGGAGGGGGGAGGACGCTCTGACAAATTCGGAGCATTTTTGCTACAGTATGCACAGCGGACGACGGCCTTATTTGTGTATTTGCAGAACACTTGAGATACGTACAGCGACTCGCAAAACTATTCGGACATTTATTAATTTAACCAAAAATGGCATAAATTTTCCTCAGAGAATCATATCGTCATTAGCTAGCCCACACATTTTATAGAATACAATGTACTTATGACGGTTAACATCATAAATACTTTCAAAAATATGTTTTTGTTTGATTGATTGAACTATTGATTGATTAAAAGAAAATCGCCGATGCAGAGACTTCAATAAATTGTGCATAATATAATTATTTTTCTTGATTTAATGCCATACACTGATCAATGCGTACGCTAGTCTCCAGAAGCCCCTAACGTCTTCTTGTGAGACTTATCCTGAGCAATTATACCTAGGATAGTTTGTCATTGCTTTCCCTAGGGATCCTAGGGCGCCAATTTTGACGTTTGCTTTGAACACCATATAGCGCAGGCCAAGATACAACATCCGCAATCTCATTAAGTAATTCAAATTGAAACACTGATTGATGCTAAATTGCTAGAGGATTTAGTTTTGCCAGGAGCGGCCAAGAGCCTTTCCTGGAATCTGTTTTACACGCCAACAGGTGTCCGCATACATGCCGTCGAATTTTGGCACCTCAAAACTCCCCCGACTTTGACCAGGTTTAAACCACGAACTTGGGATCAGTAGCCCGACATGATAACCACTATACCATCAAAACTGACTATAATGTATTTAACATCACAATTTTAAGAAATGGTTAATCATTGAGAATTAAAATCAGCTTGTTTCAATTGCGGATGACAGTCAACCTTAAAGCAGGAAAGCACTGAGTTAAAGAAATAACGGAAGTTTTAGTCTGAGGAAAATATTCGAATTGTGTTTTTGCTATTTCAGTTAAAAAAAAATCTCTCGGAAGTCTTCGTTTTTACTGTGAAATCATTAGTATAATAAAATTCTAAATTTTTCGTTTTGGATTCATAATCATAATGATTGAAATCAAGAACTCCTGGTTTAGGCCTTAAAACTAACATATCGCTTGAGGACTGAAATAGTAGCACTACTAAAAATAATACGAATTTTGAATTAATGCACTCTCCAGACTCGCAGATTTGTCTACCTTCCAGCAGCAAACCGTATAGTTCAGTATTCCACCAACAAATGCCCGTGTGAACGCAAGCATTTTCAGTACAACGTGAAAACCTGAAACTCATTTATCTCAACACCAGAGTTTTTGAGTTGTGCACTATTGCAATTCACGAACGATTATCGTAAGTCAAGCACCGACCCCTTTCATTTTCATGAAGTATTTGAATATAAATCTGAAAGAAGACAAGGTAGCCTTCCGTAACTGACTTCTAAGTACTTTTGTAATCCGTACTTTTGACACTACGTACTACTATTTACCATACGCCTATGTTTTAATAACCCCCACACCTTATTTGGAAATCGTTGAAGTCGTTTCGTTTATGGATTGTGTTGATTTCGTTTATCGATTTGGAGAAAATATATACTATATGGGCGCCATCTTAGGAAGATCAATTCTTAAGAGATCAAACGCGATGAAATTGAAATACAGCGCGACTATTTTTCTAGAGTGCCATGATCGAGGAAAATTCTGTTCGGTCGACGGGCCCTCACTCGCCGGGAACACGACTCAACTCCCCTGCGAACGCATTGGAGGTTTTCAAAGCCTCGCCCTTCGAAAGACACGCTTTCCCGGGCGAGATCTTAAAAACCTCCCGTCCGCAGGGGAGTTGATCGCACCGTTCCCCGGCGAGTGAGGACCCGTCGATCGAGCAGAATTTTCCATGATCGCGGCACCCTAATGAAATAGTCGCACTGTACTATAGAATCCAATATTTGTCAAAGGCTTCTGCTAAGTGAAGGACAGATCGTTTAAATAGGATCCACAATTGATCTAAAAGTTCGCGAATGTTTAGGGTTCTTGCGAAATCTGAAAGAACATTTGCGTGTTTTTGATTCAGATATATTTTCACTGTTGACTAGTATTACTATTAGTATTATTAAGAACATGTTAATAATTAATAGAAAAATGGAAGGTCAACAACTGAAGGATGGACTTTTCAGAAAAAAGGGTAGGTTTGTAAGGGGAGTTTTTTCTTTTCGTGATTTTAAATAAGTTCATTTTATTCTCTTGTTGTACATTATATTTATGCTATATTATCTAGAAACTACATATAAAATTCTTGTACCATGTTTAAGAATTTATTTTTTCTTGGATGTAAAACCAAATGAAGTTAACGGTCGTTTCGTCGGAAATCTACCGCGCATTCATTCATTCATCCAAGTGTTTAGGGAAATTTATGTATCATTTATTATTGAAATGCAATTTGGCGCTGGCGAGCTCCGCTCTTGCAGGGCGAATTAACCGAGGGCGCTCCCGGGGCGCGTGGAGCGCGTGGCGGCAGCGGGCGGGGTGCGTACGCGCGGCCGCACACGCGGCTGTGTGCCCTTCGCGGCTCGGCGCGGGGAGCGGAGCGGGGCGCGAGCGAGCGAGCGGGCCTATCGACGCGCGGGCCGGGTCCGCGTGGCCCGCGGCGCGGCGGCGCGGTGGTGGGGGCGCGCACGGCGCCAAGGAAGCCAGCCGCTCCGCCGCCGCCGCCGCCGCCGCCACCGCCGCGCGCGAGGAGGTCAAGTCGCCCTCCGTCAGTCGCCTTGCGTCCTCCGCCCGGTGCGAAGGCTTCCTCCGGCCCGCTCGCCCGCTGCCTGCCGCTGCGCGTGCGCGCGTGGCCTGTGCCCCCGCCCGCCCACCCGCGTGTGTTTGGTTCGTGTGCGTGCGTGTGTGCTGTCGTGGTCGTCGTCGTCGCGCGAGCGGCCGGTGCACGCGTCCGCCTCCCTCGGCCTCCCGTGCCGTGGCCGTGCTCGTCTCTTGGGTCGTGCGCCGCGCCCCCACGCAGTGTCTCGCGCAGCGCGCCGCCGCACCCGCCGCCGCCGTCGCCGCCGCCGCGGTCGTCGCGCCGCCGCCGCCGCCGCCGCCGCTGCAGCCGCCACCGCCTCCGCCACCGTCGCAGACGCCGCCTGCGTCCGCATAAGGGTGAGTAGCCCATCTGCGCACGTGGAGCAACGCCCGTGATCCCGTGTTGTTTTTGTTATTGTTGATGTTGTTGTTGGCGTGACATGTCAGTGTCAGTTTGTGTTGAACGGCGACGTCACTTGTCGTGGATGTAATAGACAGCTTCCCATGACAGCGTACATGACATTTGCGTGACAACTCGTGTATGTGCGTGCGTATGCTTCCTCATTCGCAGTGTAAAGGTAGCCGTACAATTTCAAGTCACGTCTCACGTGGTTGTGTTTCTTTATTTTGTATTCGTTTTGTTCCCATGTGTCATTAAACACACTGTCCTAAGAGACTATGACAGTGACTGTAGTGTCTGTACAGTAATTTCGCCGTTTGCTGTTGTGACTTTGTCCGTAATCATCCCAAGATCGTGTGATGACATCATGAGATTGTGAGGACATTGTGCTTCATTGTGGTCTGTGCTGACCACGTGTTCCTGAGTACTCTGTTCCGAATCGCGTCCACCCTAGTGCGCTGATGTTCGCTGACTGAATACTTTACCATATCATCTGTCTCTGTCGAGATCTTCGGAGTGCAGACAATGGCATCATTGTCCAATGTTTTGTTCGTTTATTTTGGGTGGGCATTATCCTTTGATCAGAGACTCACGTGCGGCGTGGCTCCTTGTCTAAACTACACGACTTCTGCACTGTCTTGTCAAGTTGTGTTACACGTTATTTTTTATATTGGATGAGGCATATTCGCAGCGTGTCCACGTGCCACTCATTAGGGCAGATTCGCATATGTGTCTTACTCTCTTAATGTCTATTTGTATCACGAATACACAATCTAAAGTTTTATTGATAGTGACATCACATTGTTTCTCATGACAAGTCAATACTTGTGTCAACACCATGGGTGTCAACACCAAATTATTGGGCGAATTCAATAGATAATGTACAAATTACCAGGGATTCCCGTACAATGTACTCCTTATGCTCCAAAAAATTGAGCATACCGCCTACCGCGCCCCGTTGATGGGGGAAGGTCAACACACGACTTTCAATGAATCTCTATAACTTCACTTGGAAATTTGACGAAAGTTCCACGTGTTAACTGTGATCCTTGTATTAGTTTCTGATCATAATAAAATATCCTAATTGTGTCAATAGTTTATACTTGTCAGAAAAGAAAAACTTAGTGATTTTTTAAATTATTATTATTCTGATCAAGCTGTTCCTGACAGTGTAATTTATTTAACACAGTAGCAGAACTCGTATATTTCGTAGAATACATCAAGAGGCTGGTAATAGTTACCTAGCAAGTTATATCGTTGAAAATTTCTGTTGACTGAATTTATTAAACTACTCGACTTTTCAGATTTCTTCACCTAAAGGTTTCCAAGAAATTGACTGAAGTAACAGTCTCATTTCCGACGCTCTGCTTCTCCCCCAAGGTCAAAACCCAGAGTACTTGGAAGGTGTACTGTGTTTAGGAGTGCACTTGTCTCAAGGCGCGTTCGGTTGAGTCACCCAGGAAACCCGGAACGCCCCAATGGTAAACCGGCTGCCAGTGATGCTATGTCCTCTTAAGGATCCGTCCTGTCACTTTCGTTCGTGTCGTCACCGCCTCCAGCACACGACGCATGGTGGCCAGTTACGTTCGCGTTCTCTACGTCACTTGTCCTCACTGGCCAATGTCAGCTGTTATAAAACTATTATGATGGCAACATCTCCATGTGAAATAACGACATTCCTCCACTTATGACTTTCACATACATTTCTACAGAAGGCTTTGTTATTCCACAGGAGGCACTTTTAGAGAGGATCTTTATAACTGATACTCAAATTTCTAGACTAGAGAATGGACCTAGATTCAGACATTGACGAATCTTTTAAATCTTAATTTGTTATTTGAAAATTTCTTGCAGCTATTGTATTCTGTAACTTGTAGTAAATTTGCTTCCTCAACTACACCTTCCATTCTAACCTATCAAGTTCCTTCCATTCTAATTTCAATGGAAAGAAACGCCTTAGGCGTCTTTCCGTCATGTTCTTCTCTATTTTCTGACGCTTCCGATTTCCGTGTCCTCCTGTCCCTATGCCACGACTTCCCACTGTGGGTCTCCTTCCGTTGCGCATCGCTCGTTGAGCCCTGACCGTGTCCAGTGCCGCGCCTGGTGTGACGAGGGTCAGCGACCACGGCATCCGCGGACGATCTACAACCACCCTGCGTCCTGCCACACACGCCGGCGCGGCGCGGCGCGGCGCGGCGCGGCGTCCTCACGTGAGGCCACTGGGCCTTCTCACGCGACGCAGGCCACAGTGGGCCCCACGCACATCAAACACGCGCGTAGCGTACTTCTGCTGATCTCCAAGCGAGTGCTTTCATTAAACACGCGCCAATGAAATTAAAGCAAATAAAAGAAAAAAAATAGACGCCGAACTTAAAAGTAGTTTTGAAACATCCTGTTTATTGGCATTGTAAATTTTCTTGAAATGGGAAGTTCGAAAGTATTTTGTCTCAAAATTTATTCCTAAATATTTCATTTCAAAGGTTTCATTCCCTTTCCAGATAGTTCTTTTCGTAGTTTCGTAAGTAGTGAATATTATTTTAGTTTCATTCATTCATTCTTCGATTCGAGATTCATTCTTCAAGATTCGAGTCAAAATGTATTCGAAGATTAGCCAATGCACCATGGTACGTGACAAATGACACACTACGTCGAGACCTTAAGATACCTACAATATATGAAGAAATCACTCAGCGTAGCACCACCTACCAAGAGCGGTTAGCCAAACATCCAAATCCATCAGCCATCAATCTACTGGACAATAGTGAGGAAGAACACCGACTTAGAAGATACCATATTCTGGAATTACCATTCCGTTTCAAACAACCCTCATGATGATGAACTCTAACTTCAATTAATACATAATTATCACATTTACTGAATGTTTGTTTAAAAAAACAGATTGTAAATAAACAGAATATTAAAATTAAAAAAAATTCATTCATTCATTATGTATGAAATAGTTAACAAGAGTTGAAGCGAAGAAAATCGCTGTGTTCTTTGCCCGCCATTTGGCGTAGGAGGATGAGCCGCTGGCCTTCGGGTCCATGCGGGCTCAGTGGCGCGGCCGCGTGGCCAGCGCCGTGGCCGTCGTCGCGGCCGCAAAGTGTTTACGGAGGTCGTGCACCCCATCGATCTCCCGCCGCCCAGTGGCGACCTTAATTCGCTTTCTGTTGCCGGACGAGATTCGCCGCTCACGTCCTGCTGGCTGCCGTGCCACCGCCCACGCGCGCGCCAAGGAGCCGTTCCGCCTTCGCTCGCCACGCCACCTTCCACCCCGTAGCGCCGTCCCTTTTCTCCCCTTCTTTTCTTCCCTTTCTTCACATTCTTTCTTTTCTTTGTCTTCCTCTTCTTGGAAATTCCTCCTTTTCTTCCACTTCCTCTTTCACCTTCTCTTCCTCCTTTTCTTTCACTTCTTCCTTTTCTTCATCTTCCCACATCCGTATTTGCTTCCCTTCCTTCTTTTCCTTCTCTTCCTTCTCTTCCTCCTTTCCTTCTCTTTCTTCATTTTCTTCCCTTTTCCCATTTCTTAATTTTCCTCATTTTCATTTCCGTTCCTCTTCTTGTTTCTTACTCCTTTTCTTTTCCTTCCTCCTCTTCCTTTCCTTTGTTCTTACTATTTTTCTTTCCCTTTCCTCTTTTATTGCTTCTTCCTGTTTTTCTTTCCCTTTCTATTTTTCCTCACTTACCCTTTTCTTCGCTTCCTCCTTGTCTCTCTATCTTTTTTTCATTCACTTCCTCTTGTCTCTCTTTGCTCTTTCTCCTCCCCTTATTCCTATTAATTTTTCTTTTCTTACTCCTCGTCTTTCTCTTCTATTTACCTAGTTTTCATCGTCTCTATCCCGTTCTTTCTAATTCATCTTCTCTTGCAACTGTCTTTCTTTCCTCTTTTCTTCTCCTCCTCTTCCAATTTCTGCACTGTCAGTTGGATAGTGTGGAACTGTCATGCTTAATATTAATATTACAGAATATCCAATTCGTTGAAAATGGTTCTAAAAACAGTCGCAGATTTACTCAATTCAAACATGAAATATTTCCATGAACGAAAGGAATAAGCGCAGCAATTTTTTCTGATTTTTCGCCTCGTCACTCCTTCTCGACTTACCTGCTGCGACTTAGCACTAATAGTGAGCGTCAACACCAGCCAAGACAAACCCGTGTGTGCGCGACGGCACAGTCGTTTATGGCTGTCGTGTTAACAAAGGGCCAAGTCGTACTCTCGCGCGTTGAGCAAACGCGCCGGAGGGCGACGCGATCGGCCCGTGTGTACCAAACGCGCGCGCCCGGGGCAACCGCGCTGATAGCCGATTGATGACCGACAACCCATCGGCGCAAAGCAAACACGCGCGCGAGCCAGGGAATATGGAGCTTGTCGGCGCGGATGTATCCTGACTTCATAGACAACTGGAGTTGGAGCCACTCGCGGCACTTTTTGCTTGCCAGCATTCAGACGGAGAAGAGAGGAAGGCGGAGAAGGCGAGATGTTCACAGATCTAGTCATACAATTGCTTGCGAGAATGTTGTTTAAGGCCTTCGATTTTCTTCCGTTTCGCGCTAGTCAAAACCTCCCGAACACACAGATGGCCGATTCTTAACAAACTGAGTGGAACAATCGCGAAAATGAGTAAATACAAATGGTATATTGTGTTCCAGAGCTTATAACTCCAGCAATCCACTTGTCTGACGCGATGAATGAAAATGTTTAAACTTGTCGCTGAACAGAATCAAACTTTTTTGATAATGCGTCAAAATAAACTAATTTCAGAAAACACATTAGCAAGCGTTGAAAACAAATTGTACGGCATATATTTAATAAAATATGTCAATGCATTGAACTATACTTTTGTCGAAGTCAAACATTTGAATGTTGCGCTAGCCAGTGCGCTATTGACCAGTCGGAGGAAGATGTATTTAGCCAGTGGACCGTCTAACGACCCTCCCAGTGGAGTCCTCTCAGTCACTTCCGCATCCCCGGCCACTCAGACTTCTTCACCCCTGCGGTCGGTTGGTTGTTAGTGATCCCGGGGGCGTTAACGGCTAAAGGACATTAATCCCGTAAGTGTAGTGCATGTTCTTTTCCTCTGAAGGGGGCGGTGGTCTTCCCCCGCTGGATGGCGAGAACCTGCGCTGACCTACCGTCGGCTAGCGGGGTTTCCCCATCCAGTTATCTCCAACCAGCGGGGTACCGCCCCAGCCGGGACAAGCTCCAACATCCCAACCGGTCTCCCGGCGGTAGTGCCTCTTAGTGTAAGTGTGTGAAAGTAAAGGATGAGAATAGGACAAGGAAGAGGAAGGAAAGATCGCGCGCGGTCCATGGCTCGTTTGCTAGGTTATTGCTCCAGCATTCGCCTGGTATTGATCGGAGAAATTGAAAGCTACCGATAGTTAGAATTCTCCTCCAAACAGCGACAAAACTCGACCTAGCTATCTGGGCAGTGACGAAAATCCTGCCACCGTCGGGACTCGAACCCCAGGACCTCCCGGTCAGAAGCACGACAGTGACATGACGCCCTGAGCCACCTCTGCCGGCCCGCCCCTGCGCTGCCCTGTTATAATCGCTAAGCGGCGCGGCGCGGGTGTATCGCGATGCCGTTCCAAATTGCGCTCGAGGAAGCGCGTGGAGATAGAGCTCGTAATTCGGGCCCGCGCCGGGGTGGGGGGCGGATGCAAGGGCCGATAGGGCGGGCGAGCGCCCTGACGCCCTGCGCGCGGGCGCCGCCGCGGCGCGCACGTGCACTTTGCCCGTGTGGGACGCGTGCCCTGGACGATGGCCGTTCCCTTGGTGCGTTTCCATTCAGACGAGAACCTCACGTTAAGGCTTTGATCGTTCCATCTCGTTGAAGCATGCTTTCGTGAAGTCTTTGATCGTTGGGTTCTTTATATCTTGTTGGAGTATGTTTTCGTCTCTTCTGCCATTTGAGAGCCCGGAGCAGATAATCCGATAAGTTATTTTAACAAAGAACGCTCTATCGGAAGGAAAAGTGAACAAAGTTGATCAGTGACCTTCTTCGTAGAAATGGTTAAGTCTCGCGATTAGAGCTATCCTCTGTGTCATTAATCATAATCAGTGTGACAATGTGCGGGTGATATATATTTTAAATCATACAAGATAACAGAGGTAAGCCGTACTATGTATAAACGGAGATTCTCATACACTGATACAATGTATTCCCTCTTTCATTAAAAAATCATTACTTCTACGACATTCTTTTAGGTTAGTTTTTTTTCTAACTTGATACCTAACAGGTTTAGCTATTCTGTTACAGTGTGTTTTAATAAATCTACAGAACTTTTTTCCTGAAGGGGGCCCAACATGATTTTGTGCTTGAGACCCTGCAGATCCTTAATCCGGCCTTGCGTGCGCTTCCTGAAGTCTTGTGAAATCCCACGGAAGCAAACACGCTGGAGAAAATACTTTACAGAAAGCTTTTAGGACATCTCTTATTTGAACCACACATTATTTGAAGTAGATAGTATACTAAATATGTATGAATTAAAATAAGAGGTTTTGTAATGAAAGCAATAATTTGGAAGACCGTGAAGGATTGAGGTATTAGTTCTCTTTTAATGACTTTCATTATTCGATTTTTTAAATTTTTGTTTATCACTAAGTTGAATGTTTTTTCCCTTGTTTGATTGAAAGTTATGCCAGAAATTTCCCTGTTTATAACCGTAGTGCATTGGTTTGGGCATGAACTGAAACAATATTTAAACACTAACTGTATGGTGGGATGCCAAAGAGAGCAGACAATAAAGCGACCACATTTTTAATATTCCGTTTTCAATATTTTCACCACAGAGAAAGGTTGATGATTTACAAATAACATTTTACCGCAAACCTCAACAAATTAAAAGCCAACCACGTATGCCATTCAATTGCTTTCTGTAATAGATTGTATTATAAATGCAGCAAAAAGAAACATGCTGTCCCCTACGCTGTACTGTATGGGAGTGAGGGACTCAGAGGTGAAGAGATTTTCCAGAGATTATAATCACCTCTCTCCAACAGATAATTTAAAACTGTATAAACTGTTTAAGTAGACTTTAATAGAGTATGCTCGTGGTATTAACAAGTTTCTTATCTGTAAAGTGTTAGCGAATTCGAGACAAAAATAAGTGGAAATGATAGGCTTTACGTTTTCATGATTAAAATATTGGGATGCTGTCTCCCTATTAAACTCTCTGAAGACTTAGAAATGTGAATACAGTGCTACAGCGAAGAATGAATGGTTCTTTCTAGGCCCTGGCATTGTGGAAGCTCATTGAAGCAAACTGCGCTCGCAACACTTGCGATGAAGTGTTTGCCACGAAGAACATGCCTCGGTGGAGGGAACATGATCAAGGCAAATTATTCGCCACGTGCGATGAGCTTAGCGCTGGAGAACCGGTTTGCTCGGCGTGCAACTTGGTTTGTGGCGAACTTCAACGCTTTTATGTTCGTCCTTGATGCTGTGTCTCTCTGTTGCAAGTACCGAAAGTAATCTGTGATAAAGTGTTTCAGACGATTATGGATTTAACCAATTTAAACTTTTATCCGATGATACTGCCTTCGGGTAGTAAATTAAATCCATCACCAGGCAAAGAGAGATGGCATTATATTTTGGGGGGTTAAAATGATTATCATTCTATAACTGCAACATGCGTGTTGTTATTTAATGTATCTTTCATTCTATAACTGTTGCTTACATGTTGATATATCATGTATATTTGATCGCTCCCTCGGAGAAAATATAATTAATTTTGTTTATTCAAATAATTTCGTACCTGCGGGGAAATTCATTCGTTGAGCATGCTCGCCACTTCAACTCGTTTGGTCCCGATGGGAACTCTTTTATTTCCAATGTTGACCCCAGTGTCGTGTTATACTTTTAAACTGGGGAATTCTGGGAATGAAATGGAAGCGAAATTCTGTTCCCCACGTGTTACCAGCTATAGAACATTATGTTAAATGCAAGTTTACCAACAGAGACGACACCGCTTGTTGATCATGGCGCCAATTGATTTGTTTTAACATAGTTTTTCGTGTATTCAATTAATGTTATAAATTGCTCGTCTGCACTTTTGTAAACAATTAATTTGGACATTTTATTAAAGGAAATGATGATGGGCCAAACCAAGGAATTTAAAGCATAAAAATGAAAAAGATAAAATAGTTTTGTTGATTTAAAACTATCATACATTTAAATCAATGATTTAAAACTATCATACATTTAAATCAATGATTTAAAACTATCATACATTTAAATCAATGATTTAAAACTATCATTCATTTAAATCAATGATTTAAAACTATCACTTCAAGTCCATTGATTTATATCAACGCCACGCTATTAAAACTAGAGCAATGCACAGAGTCCTCACAGAGCGAACCAGGTGTCTCAACAGGCCTGAGCGAGTAAGTCGCTTCGTCGTGACCTTGGGGACGCGCGTCGCCGTCTGGGTGTTGGGATTTGTCGCTATATGCGCAGAGATTTCCTTATGTAGGCCCGCTTAACGCATGTTGCGAAGCACCTCCACCCGTATGATTCATGACACTATTCTCGACACCATTACGAGTTTCATTCTTATTGGGAAGCCGTCTTACTTTTTTAACTAAAAATCCATGTATTTATTGCCATATTTTTATAGCCGCGATAAGGTTGATAAGCCCAAATACCGTTATGTCTTTAGGCGCGTTTACTTCTACTTTGAATTTTGGTGTGTCGATTGCGGACATGTTTGAAAATCTGTATATTTAAATATTTGTAATAACTGTGTGTGTAATGATAAGGGAAAACTGATATCTAGTGTAGACGAAAGAGGGGGTGCGCCTTCATGTTCTTCGAATCCCTGAGCATGTGATGTGCGTGGTGGTTTTCTTCACCGTTCATTGTTGTGTGCTTCATGGCGCCCCATTCGCTGACTCTTTTTTGCTCGAACGTTCCGTAATCAAGAATCGTAAGTTCGGGCGTCTTGTTTTCCCGGTGCGCTGATGTACGCTTCTTGCTTCGCTTGACCTCTTGATAAAGCGAAGGTGATCGCACGAGACACGTGCGATAGCCTCGCAGAACTACGAAAAATATTATCATGAACCTTTGAGGGTAATATGATATTAATTATTGCTACATTTAAGCAAACTGAATTTGCATGGAAACGCAATCAATTAATAAATGATATACAGATTTTTCTAAACTATGAATTAGAATGCCACTAATTGTTTTTCCGAATCAATATGCACCATTTTTGTAAAATAATATTTATTAGCTGCACAGAAGTTTCTCACACTTGCTGAAATTCCAGTAGGAATGCAAAATGTTCTATTTCCGATAGCGTAACTACACTTTTCTTTCCCATTACACGTAATTTATACTCAATGATAAGAGGTAATTTTACAGCAGCTTTAGTTTTGACGTTTACATATGAAAACGTGAACTCGACATCAGACACTCGGTTTTTCTCGGCCGAGCACATCGCGAGTGAGGCGAGCGAGAATCTTTCATACTGGACTACCATCTAGCGAATCGTGCTAAATTGACATATCGCTCGGGCGAAATCATCTTGCTCAGGATCAGTCTCCACTGTACCTGTGATGCATAGTAGTGTCAGTGAATGATAATTAGAGACTTTCGTGTCGTGTTCGTTATTATTTTGTATTAGCGGGTTTTACAACAATCTGAAATTAAAATTATACACGCGAATTCAAAGAGTGATACAAAACTTTCATTATTCAAAAGACTGAAAAGCTTGTAGAACCCGAAGGATTTACTCGTAGACTGAAAAACATGTAGGACGTCTCATCTCTACTCGCAAAACAATTTTGGTCTTTCTGAGAAGACGTTTCTCCTTTCAAGACATTTCCTAGGCGCCTCGCTCGTTTTCGGCCAGAGGCGATTTTCCTCTCGGGCGCGCGGTGTGCCCCTTGCACGTGGCGAGGCGGCTGCTGGGAAGTGCACTGGCCGAGAAAGCGCGGACGCGCCGCGCCGCGCCGCGCCGTCTTTTTGCGGGCGGCCGTGAATCAGCCTTGTGAACGAGGGCGCTCCGCGTCCCATGGGCCACCGCGCCGCGGTCGCCAGGAAAGGAAGAGTGCGGCTGCATCGCTGCACGCGCCGCGGCTAGGTGGCCGCGGGACGGCCGTGCGGGTGGCGGGGCGGGGGCGCCTGCGATCGCCAGGGACGGCAGGGGTGTCAGGGGACGGCAGAGGGCGACAGGGGCAGTGGTGGCGGAGGTGGAGCGAGGCAGAAGGACTGGGGTGGAGCGGGGTGGCTGGGATGGCAGGGGGCGGCAAGGATGGCAGGAAAGGCAGGGATGGCAGGGGGCGGCAAGGATGGCAGGGACGGCAGGGATGGCAGGGGCCGGCAGAAGGCGGCAGAGGACGACAGGGGCAGTAGCGGCGGAGATGGAGCGAGGCAGAAAGACTGGGGTGGAGCGGGGCGGCAGAGATCGGCCGGGGACGGTAGGGATGGCGGGGGCGGTAGGGATGGCAGGGGCCGGCAGAAGACGGCAGAGGACGATAGGGGCAGTGGCGGCGGAGGTGGAGCGAGGCAGAAGGACTGGGGGTGGAGCGGGGTGGCAGAGATGGCAGGGGGCGGCAAGGATGGCAGGGACGGTAGGGATGGCAGGGGGCGGCAAGGATGGCAGGAGCGGCAGGGATAGCAGGGGACGGTAGGAGGCGACAGGGGCGGGGGTGGCGGAGGTGAAACGAGGCAGCGGAACTGAGGTGGAGCGGGGTGGCAGGGAGGGCAGAGGGCGTCAGGGGCGGGGGCGCCGGGGGTATGGCGAGGCAGCGGGACTGGGGTGAAGGGGCGGTGGTGTTCGTACAGGGGATACGAACCTTCTCCAGGCTGCGAGGGTTGCCCTGTGATGGGAGGGCGGTGGGGGAGGCGCGAGACGTAGGTGGCGGCAGGGAAGTGAAGGGACCTTGTGAATCGGAACGTGGAGTCGGCCGCGTCGCAGGTCGACGGGTGCCCAGGAGTTGTCGGCAGCGAGTCGCGCATCCGACGCGTGCAAATTGCTTTATAGATAGTAGTGGGAAGATGTTGATGGTAGATTGTTGCCGGAGATTAACTCTCTTCCTTCTTTTTTTCCTGCTTTTTAATTTTCTTTACTTGTTCCGTTTCTGTGAACAGCATTGTTCAAAAGTGTTTATGCATGCTCATGTATCACGATCTGCAATCGACTAGCCTGCTCTCAATACCTGAAAAGTGCAATTTATCCAATGAGTATTTTCTTATAACGTTGTTATCAAGAATAGATCATTCGGAGGGAAATTCGTTATTTCACTTTATATTTTCTTTTCTGGGAGCAAAGATTTCGAGGTTTTAATCAGTTTTAGTTTGCAAACACCACATCAACGTAACCACACTTGCACGATCGGATAATGTATGTAAAGAGCATTAAGTGTTTGACATTACGGCATTAGGCAGGACAAATGTAGGTAATATTATAAAGTGCATTTGGCACCTGGTACAGACAAATCTACCTGGTTCTGACAAAGTACACAAAACATTCTTTGCCAAATACAAAATAAATAATTTGGCTTTTCGATCCTCGTGTGTGCGTGAGCACCATTAGAAAACGCGTCATATTTTACTGTACTTACTACACGATAAATGGGAAATATAACGATGATAAACAGCAAAATTTTGGGCTTTTGCTTGAACGTTGACTTATTTTTTCGTAACGTTTATTTTGTCATTTGAAATCAATTTCTTCCACTTCAAATATCATGATCGGGAAGATCGGAAAACGTTATTTGTTTTGTAAAATTAAATAATAATGAATAATTTAGTTAAGATAATGTCACACGGGCAAACAGGTCGACATTTCGTAGCATATTTTCATGGCTGGTTTGATTTATAAGCGTTCAAATAGCATCTGATGAGTGATCTGCTTTTGTACTGATTTCCATTGATACGTGTTTGGATGTCTAATATTGTTTTAGTGATCAGCGAACTTTGTATAGCATTATGACTGATTAGCCCGGCCGAGCAGACATTGTCACTTTATCATTTGTTATGTATCCAAACGTTCTGTTAGCATTAATTTTGTGTCGTGTTTGAACATTGGAAAATAAATTTTATTTTCATAATGAATTATAGGACCCTGGAACTTTTAAAATTATCTTATCTGTAATAATTATCATATCTCTGTAATATTGTGAGTTCAGAATATTTAACATAGACTGTTCTTAAAGAGTAATGTTTCGGCAAAATTTTGCTTAGACTGTGGTTGTATTTCCTGATGTCATAGTGGTGACATGAATTACTCAACTCTGAAATAAAGGATTAAAGTTCAGGTTCGAATGTGACGTTGAAGTTTTTTATTCCATAGTACCAAATTATAATTCATGGATATTTCATTGTGGAAACGACTAGGTATTCATATATGTCTTTGAACCCATGTTTTTAGTAAAGAATTATTCTCCATCATTTTTTCATCTTTTCCTTGCATACCTGACGTTCACTAATACACTATATTTATTTGCTATTAACCTCTCCATTAATCTACTATTAACTTTCCCTTCAGTGGCATCAGATTTTCTACCAATACATAAATTAAATTTGGAGCTAACTGCATATTCTACACCATTTGCACTCGATCCTCTAGTGTTGTGAAAGTAGTGTAAAACATCTCGAGCGTTGTTACTCATTTATCTTGCTATTTGTCTGCAAAAAGAAGGCTGCTTTCCCACAACTCATCATCTAATTTCTTCGTCCCCTTTTGGAACTCACACAACGCAGCAAGAACTCCAGAATAGTTTTCTCAACGGGCAATCATCAATTCGTCATTAAGAACGGGAAACTGCAAGCGCAGTAGATGTAAGATTTGAGTGGAAGAAAACCCTTACATCGAAGAAGTATTTTAGGCCAAAAGGATAAAAAAATCATACAAAAACACGCATAACGGGTACAAAAATGTTTGATATCTGAATTGTAAGAAAGGTAGCTAGTTCTCTGAATTGAGCGCTTTGTCCAGCCGATGGCTTTTTTATTCGTATTACGTGTCGTCTATATGTATATATGTTATAATTTACGTCTTACATTAATTTAACATATTAAAAGTTGACCAAATCCTAAAGATAGCCTTTTATTTGGCCTGTGTTTCAGTCTTCTGTTTGGGATTTTCATCAGGTGGATCTCTTTGGTTAATTTACAGTATTCATGATGAAATGTGAAATTGCGTATTAACCCAAGAGATGATCTGATGGACATTCCAAACAGAAGATTGAAACGTCGTGCAAATAAAATATTGACATTGAATTTGATCAATTTAAAGTGTACTTGCAAACATATTCTTCCGTTAGCTTAGTTTTCTTGTTATGGTGAAATCTGAATGGGGAAATCATATTCCCTCTTTTCAGCGGTCACCTGAATGAGCGACCTGCGGCACATTGGCACATTTTGCAACTGACATTTATTAAACGGCCACTTCAAGCAGGTTTGAACTGCATTATAATAAGATAGCTTGACAATTGTGGAGATTTCTGTTGATTTAATATCTTCCTGCGACGGGTCACAGTGTCACATTACTTCAAACAGTGACATCTATAGCCACTTATCTCGCAGGGTGATTGATTTCCGTTTTAGGTAATAACAGATGATTTGAATCAACATTTCTCCTAATGAATCAGCAACGTATTTACTTCTCCCATTTCACAGTATTCCTATGCTTCTCGTAACTCGTGCTTCCCTTCCGTGGAATCTATAAGGACTCGTGGGGCACGCCACGTATGCGAAAACGATCTTAAGGTCATTCTCTATCTTCGTCATCAGACGACCGTGCTGTTAAGTTTCTACAGGAAGTGAATTACATCTTCAAGTCCAGTTTGCTTGTTAGATTTTTCGGTCGAGTTTCTCGACTAACAGAATGTGAGTGTCAAATCAATGGTGTGTTTTGATATTGGCCGGGAAGAGGCAAATAATCCTAAATGCCTTGTATTTTGTCTTTTGTGGTAAATTCAAATGTTAAAGAGAACATACTTCGTAGCAATTAGCGCTATTGTCTGATATACGCTTTCAATAACTTCGTTAATCTTAAACGGTCGCCTGTATTAACGATCAGTTTTTGCCAGGAACATTGGCGACCGCTTAAGACAGCTTTTGTTGGATTTTTAGTGCAGCACACGTCTACTTGCCTCGGTTCAGCCACATCCGTCGGAGAGCAATAGCGGGGGGGGGGGGAGGACGGGAGTGGGCCGGGACAGGGGCAAGGGCATGGGCGGGGATCTCGAGGTTGGCGCAGCTGAGAGATCCGCAAATCCTCCGCCGGAGGCGCGCCCTGCGCATTAGTTGATTGTTGCTGTTTGATGTGTTGCGCAAGTGCAAGCGGCGCGCGCTGTGCGGCGTACGTCGCATTCGCTTTTACTGCTGGTAAATAAGCTTAGCCTGGGACCCGTTTGAGCGCGCACACGTCATGCTGTTGGGTCTGCTATCTTGAGGTCGGGTGTACTTCGTTCTCGATTTGACAGTAGATAGTACTACCGAATTTTCTGTGTGTGAATGGATGTGTATTTTTTGAGTGTAATGTTTTGTGAATGTGTTTTTTTTTCAACCTCTATCAATATCCACCCTTTTGCAAATAAGTTTTCTCGAAGTTTAATGACTTTTATTTGTGACAAGGGTTCTTGATATACACGTGTCGTACTGTTAAAAACTACAATTGTTTTTGTACAAATCCATTTCAAAATTCTAGTTGGAAAAGTAGGGATAATATTGCGTTCCTAATATTGATAAACTAACTCAACCACTGGAATGAGTAAATGATATTTCGAATTCTGTAGTCGTAGCTTCAGATTAATCGTACACGAGTCGTCTCATTTCTCTTCGCACACAGAGCGACACTTGACTTGTACAGAAGCGAGTACACGATACTGTGTCGTGGGAAAAACGATCAAAAGCTATAATATGCAATTATTGTTTGAGTTAATTTGTATTTCTTCATTCTACATTTAAATAATATTTCTCATTTAATGAATGATCGTGCAGATGAATCGATGTCATTCGACGCATTTCAGTATTGTAATGGGGAACTGATCCTTTCTTTATCCATCGGGAAATTTTAAAGAATTTTCTCTAGAAATACTTTTTTTTCCGTGTTTTAAAGTAACAAAAACGCGTTTTGCAATGACTTAAGGCACCGACAGAGGTGACCAGTAGCTCATTCAACTGCATTGTGACTAGATAAATCGATTGTCACAATTCTTAGGCGGTGACCTGTTGGATATTCTGGAAGAACTGTAGTAAAAACAGCAACAACAAAAAGTGTTTTTTTGGTGGTTATAAGAAATAGTTACGACTTAATGCATTAATGCGATCGTTAATCCTAATTTTGCAACAAAACAAAAAATTAAACAAGTATTTTAATCGATAATTTTTATGTAACTTTCTATAACCGAAAATGCATGAACCGGGCGACTGTAATATGTTTAAACTTTATTTTTATTTCACACTTGCAAATCACAATGAAACCTTTTTAACATCAAAATACCCGCAGGGGGCGCCACGTCAAGCGAGTAAAACGTATTTTGAAGCATATTCCAACCAACATCTTCTGATTTGACTTTGACACAAAACGTGCATAATTCGAAATCTACTGTTAGGTCTTCCCAGGAGCATTAGTTATTTAGTGTATGGACGAGAACATATAATATTGATTCTCCGATTCGAAACTCTCCGCGTTTTGTTTCATCACTCAGGCAGGCAGTATGTCAGATTCTGTCACGGTGATTAAATCGGCTTCGTTAGCTGAATTGCTTAACTACGCCCCGTGAAGTCACCGAAGTTACGCAACTCGAGACTCTAAGAATTCCTGAACGGGTGACCGTCTTGGAACCCCAGTTACTAACGAAACCCCTGACCGAAGGGATAAAAGGCTTTGACTGCGACGAGATGAGACATAAATACAAAAACCTAACGGTAGATTTCTCCAGTTTTATGTACGCTCAGTACCCAAGAACGGCAATGAGACGTGTTGCGAAAGACGCAAAAAAAAAAAAATATATAAAACAAAAAAATCTACGTGAACTCTCCGCAGCAGACGAACTATACTGCGATTTTCTTAACTGTGCCCCTGACAGGAATCAGCTGTTTCGCTGCCATCCAATCGGGAGCTTGTATGTCGCCACAGTGCCGTCACTATGGTAACGTTCAAGCTCCCAATTGGATGAAACCGTCAGCAGCTGATTCCTGTCAGGGGCACAGTTAAGAAAATCGCAGTATATGAGAGCCACTACCATACCAATAGCCGGGTGCAATCAAAACGACGTCAAAGAACGGAAATGAACCAGACTGGGCCGTATTTCTATTTGCCAAATGACGTCCCCCCCCCATCCCCGACTTCTTTAGCCACAGCGCGTGCGTGTGCGAGCGCGTGGGCTCGGCCCCGGGCGGCGCGTGTCGGTGCGGGCGCCCCGAGCGGCCGGGGCCGTGCGCCGGGCTCTGTCACGGATATCCCGAGCGCGGCGCGGCGCGGCGCGGCGCGGCGCCGGCCCCCTCGAGGCACGCTGTCCCCCTAATCACTGCGCAGCGGCTCAGCACGGCTCAGGGGCGGCGGGGCCCAGCGCGCTCTGGCGATCAGCCGCGGCGGCGGCAGCGGCGGGGCTCGTATCGGTCGCTCATTGTGACGTTTATTGCTTTTCCATTAATCAAACGACGCCCCTGGAACTTTGAGAGATGCCCCAAACACTCGCTCGTTAGAGGCCGAGGCCGCCCGCCAGGACGCTGCGATGCGGGGGGGCGGAGGAGCGGGGGATGAAGATGGAATTTGGGGTTAGGAGGAGCGCGCGCCGAGACTGCGAAAGGGCGGGTGGCAGCACGAGAGCGAAGGGAGGAAAGAAGAGATCGGTGTAGGGCGAGAGAGGAGAAGGCGGATTGAAATGAAGGAGGGTGAGGGTTCAGAAAGGACGTGGTCGGGGGCAATGGTGCGTGATAAAACATAAACGCTTCAATATATTCTCCTTCCCTATTTTTTCCAAGGAAAATAATGAAGAGGACGTAATGAGGACGTGAAGGATTTTTTGATCGAGAGAAGAAAAGAAAGCTAGAAATGCACGAAGAGAAAAAAGAAAACTATGAAAGAAAAATAATGAAGGGGATGAGAGAAATAAATTAATGTGAGAGACCGAGGGAACTAGAGAAATAATAAGAAGGCAGGAAGAAAGGGATATTGATATAGAAACAGAAAGAAAGGGAGAGAAAATAAAGATTCAAGATGGTAATAGCGACAAGAAACATACTTTGCTTTTAGTCTTAAGGTGTATGGCGGAATGGGAAGCTTGAGATAATGTAAAGAAAATTATATCCAATCTATCATATGCGTTAAACGCAATATGATGAAGCACTAGCGAATGATTTGGGAAATAGAACGATTGTAATGACTACATACCGTTGATGATCTGTAAAGGACATTTCAATGCCAGTGCACCATTTTCCAGTTCGCGTGCAGAAAAGGGAATGTGTGTATCGCACACGACACATCTCGCCCGTCAACTTTACGCTGTAAGGCGAAGAAGCCCGCGAGAAAAGAAGGCGTGGTAGGCGGGGGCGGACGCAAGCAAGCTGGAGAGCGCCAAGCTGCTCCTGCCCTCATTGTTCCTCCCTACCCTCTCCCTACGCCCCTCGCGCCACCCTACCGCTCGCGCCCGCCCCCTCGCGCCACCCACCCGCTTGCGCCCGCCCCCTCGCGCCACCCACTCGCTCGCGCCCGCCCCCCTCGCGCCCGCCCCCCTCGCGCCCGCCCCCCTCGCGCCCGCCCCCCTCGCGCCGGCCCCCCTTGCGCCCGCCCCCTCGCGCCCGCCCCCCCTCGCGCCCGCCCCCCCTCGCGCCCGCCCCCTCTCGCGCCCGCCCCCTCTCGCGCCCGCCCCCTCTCGCGCCCGCCCCCTCTCGCGCCCGCCCCCTCTCGCGCCCGCCCCCTCTCGCGCCCGCCCCCCCTCGCGCCCGCCCCCCCTCGCGCCCGCCCCCTCCCGCCGCTCACCCCTCCACGCCGCGTGGCTTAAATCGCTCGTTTCAGAAAGAAGCAGGGGAATCTGCTACCGCACCTTGGAAAGGGAGGGGGGAGGTATCTCATTGTTCAGTGGCACGATATTTTGTGGGAAGTTTGTACCGTCGTTTCGCTTCTCAACTCCTCCAGGTCGTAATTTCCTAGTGGAAACAGTGCTGCGATGAGGTTGTATTCGAGCCTAAATTGATTTTTGATGACTAGAAATTTATTTCAAACGTTTAACTTAATTGCTTTGATATTTCTGTCAATTATTTTTAATTATCTCCACTTATTTCCATTTATTTTAATTCGTTCTGAAGTAATCACATGTGTGAACATTTTGTAATTTTGCTTTGAACAATTTGAGATCGTGTTAAGCTATAATTATGGAAATCGTTACATTGTTTTATTACTATTAAGGGAGAAACCTACAATTAATATCATTTTAAGATTGGAAGAAAAACGTGTTTGAACTCAATAAGTACGAATACAAAACACGTGTAGTTCGCTGGTATCTACACATGCATTGCTTCGGGCAGTATACGTTAGAAAGGAAACATTATTGTGACCTTTTGTATTATGTCTTCTTTGCCTACTATTTCTAGATTAAATAATGCTAATAAATCCAATGTGCTTCGTGAAGCAGATACTTTATAACATCTTCTAATTCGATATTGCCAAGCTTTTTTCACATTTCGAAGATGATAAAACACTTTATTGTATACTAATTTGATTACAAATATGCTTACATTTGATTTTATATATATATATATATATATATATATATATATATATATATATATATATATATATAATGTAAAAAAATTAATAAGTAAACTACATAAGAAATAAAAACACAAATATATAATTCAAATAAACAAAGCATCACACTACGTATATTATTAGAAGTACGAAGTAGACATATGTGAATCTGAGTTGACTAGTCCAGATGTGTCAGCGATTCTTTTGGCATCCTTATTAACGCCTAATCGAAGCCAAGAGGTTGGGTTCAGAGGTCGTCTATTCCAAATGGTTGAGCCAATTTGTTTCTGTGGTTATGCGAATATGAATGGGATGTAACAATGCATATATAAGGGACGATATGACGTGTAGCACCAGGCAATTGTAAGGGAAGTTCTTCACAGTGGTCTTGAAATGAACTCAAAGAAAGGTCATAGTTTTCTTCGTACGTACTGTGAGTGATTTTTCATTTTATATTTAAATTTTGATCACTTATCAGAGATCTCGTTTACTTTGAATCCTTGGTTGGCATATTTCTTGTATGATACATTAATTCAATCGCTTAAAAATTAAAACTACTTATATTTTTGAAATTAAACCACATGCAAGTGATTTTACTTCTGAAAATTAATATAGATTATCCATTTACAAATCTTAACGATATAAACTACATAAAAAGTGAATATGAATTTTAATTGTAAGTACTTTCATTCTTCCTTTAACAATAAAAGTATAGTTCATTTTTATGTACAGTGCATTGCTATATAATGCTGTTTGCACATATGCCATGTAACTAAAAATGAGGTCTATGAAAGAAATTTTCAATTTTTAACTTATTACAAACTGCTTAAGACTTGAAAATTGTTGCAAAAAATTCTAATCGATTTTTTTATAGAAAAAAGCTGTTCATAACATCGACTTGCAGATATACTAATTTCTGTCTTTGCTAAAGAAATAAGTTATAATGAAGAAACTATATTCGCTGAATGTTAATAACATGTGTTATTTTACGTCTCTTAATACTTTCACGTAGTTCGTTTTCATCATTTCGCTCATCAGTGTACACTGTCACACTCTAGAGAACTCGATGGAGAAAAGGGCCGCGCAAAACGAGCTCGAGGCCTCTGGTCTCTTCCCGATGCGAAACAAATCGTTCCGGAACAGGTGTTGTCTGCCGCGATCGGAAGCTCCTTGGATCCCGTGCAGCCTGCGGGGGTGGGCGCGGGGCGGTCGCGAGGCCAGGAGGGGGGGTGCGAGGAACCGACGATGGCCATTAGAAAGCGCCTCGTTACGTTTCTCGAGTCGGCCGCGAGCGGAAAAGCACGAGGAAGAGCGGATCGGGATGCGAGCGAGCGGATAGATGGGATGGAGTAACGGAGGATCATGGAGTGAGCACGTTACGCGCCATCGGCGTAGGCTAAGGAGATATCTTTCCTCTACGGCTAGTGTTGTATGGAACGGTAGAGCGGAACATGAAGTGCAAGGTGAGAGTGACGTCATTGAACACGGGGATGAAGAGGTGGCAGAATACTGATGGGGAAGGCACGTTGAAGTGATGGTTGGGATGGTGAGGGCGAGCGGCGAAGGTGGGAGAGCGTGGTCGGAGGTGTTAAAGTGAGGCATAGGGTGCGGGCATAGTGCGCCTGACAGGGGCGCTGGAGGAGGGGGCGACTTGAACAGGGCTTCTGGAACGGGGGGTGGGGAGGGGGCATGAAGGAGGGCGGTGGCACCAGGAGTGGAGCGCGGAGCGAGGAGAGGGAGCGACGAGGTGCGTGGGGCGCGGGGCGCTGTGCGCGGGGCGCAGTGCGCGGGGCGCGAGGGGCGCGGGGCGCGAGGGGCGCGGGGCGCGAGGGGCGCGGGGCGCGAGGGGCGCGGGGCGCGAGGGGCGCGGTGCGCGAGGGGCGCGGGGCGCGGGGCGCGAGGGGCGCGAGGGGCGCGGGGCGCGGGGCGCGAGGGGCGCGAGGGGCGCGGGGCGCGAGGGGCGCGGGGCGCGAGGGGCGCGGGGCGCGAGGGGCGCGGGGCGCGAGGGGCGCGGGGGCGCGGGGCGCGAGGGGCGCGGGGGGCGCGGGGCGCGAGGGGCGCGGGGCGCGAGGGTGCGGGGCGCGAGGGGCGCGGGGCGCGAGGGGCGCGAGGCCGGGGACGCGGGGCGCGGGGCGGGGATCGTGGGTGCAGGGCGGGGGTTCGGGGCGTGGGGCGCGTGGCGCGCGGGGGCGCAGGGCGCGGGGCGTGGTGCGCGTGGGGGGCGCGGGGCGCGGGGCTTGTGGCGCGGGGCGCGAGGTGCGAGGCGCTGGGGCGCGGGACACGGGGTCCGGTTCGGCGTGAAGAGGCGCGCTGTGCTCGGCTGCTCCTGGTAATGGGCGCACGGCGCTGCCCTCATCGGCGCCCGAGGCCACAACGCGCGCAGTGTGCAGGAGGATGTGGGTGCGCGGGGGGCGCCTCTGTCGGCGCGTGGCTGGAGCGTGCCCGGGGGAAGGAACGCTGGGAACCAACTTTGCCTATCAAGAGAGCAACAGGCCAAGAAAAATAGTTACACATTAATGAAATTGGAGGAGAGCGCAGTTGCTTAAAATTGTGAACTCAAATTTCAGACGAAATTTCAATAACGTTGATAGTTGTATAGGGGTCATCCATAAATTGGTGATTTAACGCTAAAGGGGGACGGAGGGGATCTGAGGCAGCGACGCTGCGTTACGTAGAGATAGGGAAGTGCGTTACAAGGGGGAGGGGGTTTTGAATACACTCGAAATTTGCGTTACGTAATTTATGGATACTAGAAATGGGAAACATTGGAACTGCCTACAGCAGGGTTTTCCAACTGGTGGCCCACGATGTCATGTATTGTGGCCCGCGAAAGGTTATTAATCAAAATTATCTTGCATCTATGTCCGGCAAAACCAGTGTCCATCCAGTGCACGCCCCCTACCGCGGTCAATACCCCCTTGATGTAAAAGTAGTTTAGGTTTAGATTTAAGGATTTGTTACAGTTAATTCTGAAATTCAAAATCATCCCGACGTTTTTCACTGAGTAATGTACGGTACGACCTGATAGCAGACATCCATTCCCGCCGCCCCCGTTTCAGAGAATTTGGAAGGCAAACGCAGAAGTACTATAAATGTTTTTCCTATAGTTCAAAATGATGCCGACGGATGTGGAAGTGTATGTTCCTTCTGCTATCTGTTCCTTCGACCACTAAATGTACCGTTCAGCATTTTTCCATTTTTTGTTTTCAATTATTCTTTTATAATTTTTACTTGTTCACAAATACAAAAAATATGAGAAAAGAATGACACGAGAATTCTGTGGACTATAGCTGACCCTTGTTGCGATCGTATCAATTCTGTATATTACAATACGCAAAATTCATTTTTGATATAATTTATTATATTGTGAATGAATGATCTTCTCATGACTTGAGGAAATTGTAAATTCCCAACTTCCCAAGAAAGTACAAAGGTTGTCCACATTTGTTACCAAGCAATTGGAAGAGGATACAAACAACAAAAAATACCAAGCGGATGTATAATTGAAAAAGAATTTTTTTCCAGAAGTGACATTCATGTCTACATTGGCACAGCTCCTTGATATTCATGTCTACATTCTTAATTCAAGTGTTTTCTCCTTGTTAAATTACATACTCGTAATTTATAATATGGACAGTTTAAATCCTTCAGTCATTGATAAGATCTTACGATCGATCATTCGGCGGCGTCGCCAGTGTGATTGTCGTGGTCCCCGTGTTGATCGTCGCCAGCATTGTCGACATCAAGGGCGGCACCGAAAGCATGATTGATTGGGTGACGACTTCGTCATCATTGTTAGCGGCGGCGGCCGCGGTATTGTTGTCGTTGCCGTTGCGGCCGGAGTCCGCGTTGTCGTGATCATCAGCGTCGTCGTCATGGTTGTCAGTGTCGTGGTCGTTGACGGCATCAGTGTCGATGTCGTCGGCGTTCTGTCATTGCTGAGTGGTCGTGGTCGCCGTTGCGGTCACCGTCAGTGACGTAGGCGTCGTCGTCAGCATCGTGTTGGACGGCTGTACGGAAGGCATGATTTACACTACCGCAATCGTCGGGAGCTTGGAGCTTGTGTCGGCTGGGGCGGTGCCACGCTGGTGGGAAATACCGGTTTGTGGAAAATCACTGCAAGCCGACCTGGGCGGCGCCGATCTTGACATTCACAGAAGATCACTGCCACTTCCTACGATACAAAACATATACTACACTTACGAGACTAGTGATCTAAGCAGTTGACGAGCCCGGAATCACTAATCAATCAACCGAAGACGATTGGTTTGGGCGGCGGCATCGTCATCATTGTCGGTGTCAGCGTCGTCGGCATGGTTGGCGACGATGTTATGGCCATCGTGAGCGTCATGGTCATTATCAATATCGTCGTTATGGTCATCGTCAGCGTCGCCGTCGTCGTCGTCATCAGCGACGTCGCCGTCGTCGTCGTCAGCGACGTCGTGGGGGTCGCCGTCGCCGTCGTCATCAGCATCGCCGTCGTCGTCGTCGTCGTCGACGGAGGCGCCGAAGGCATAGTTGATTGGGGCGGCGTCGGCGTTAACCTCTCAACCCGAGCTGCAGGGCGGCCGCAGCGGAAGGGCTATAAAGGGCGCCCGCAGCGACAGTCGGGCCGCGCCCGCGCGTAACGAGCTCCAGATCAGGCCCTGGAAATAGGTTGTTATTATTCATGCGCGCCGCTCCGGATAATTATTGAAATTTGTTGCTCCTCGCCATGTCCTCGTGATAGGGTAGGGAATACACACCCTTATGGAGCATTGATACTTAACTAGTTTTACGCTTTTAATGAGATTACTATGTTGTTATACGAGTCCCGAACGGATTATGATATGCATAATATTTTTCTCAGCATCTATTTTATGGAAATAGTTAGAGGTGGTTTACTACAACTAAACTCATCTCGCTCTTTTCCCGGCCGGAAGCTGTAGCAGGCGCCCAAATTAGCAAGTACGACCGAGTTATATACTGACGCCAGTAATGTATGAGACCACCGAAACCCTCAAGGGAAATGTCTGTCTCTGAAGCTGCCTCTACTGAATCACTCTGGTCAACGCTTTCTTCGTTACTGCCATGTGAGTGCGCATGAATGTTATTCTGAGATGAATGCGATGATAAACTTCATGAGCGAAGGAAATGCGAAAACAAACATTTTATTTGCATCTCGCAAGAAACGACTACGTCATGCACTACTTTCCTCGGCCTTCTGACTAAAAATAACTGCACTTGAATGACACTACAATTAACCAAACTGCGAGAATTTGGGATGCAGTCATTACTCGGAGGAATGCAAGTCCTTCATATATGGAGTTTAACCTACCGTATACTCTTTAACTAGAACTGGTACTCAGGCATAATTGACCGAGTTTTCTCGAAACTGTAGAAGAAGGGTAAACGGAATTAAGAGATTGGCAGATTTTTCTCTGAATGCTCTATTTTACTAAATCGCTTGACTGGGCTCTCCTGTTGATGTTGTGGTAGGAGAGGAGTCAGAAGGGTATAGGTTGTTATTTGTTTAACAATACTATCAAATAAAAAGTTTGTTTAACATTGTATAAGGCAAAATTTTCTACTTTTTAAATCTTGCCGACCTTGCTTTATTCATCATTCAATTTTCATTCAACGTTCAACTGTGTTTAGTTGAAGGGTGAGGAAGGGATTTTGGATCTCAAGAAAAAGTGAGCAGGGTATACTTCTTCCCTATACCTCACATACAATTTTAGTGTTTTTATAACAAAAATAAATCAAATCAAACTACGATAATCCATTACAAATACCTCTTTATGTATTCACATCAACATTCTTCCTTTCAGCGTTACGATAATATTGGACATTCGTTACACGCCCGTAAAGAAGAGCTTGAGCCCGGAGGAAGGGTCGTTCGGGGCCCTCCATTCGTCACAGTGCTCCGCCCTTCCCCGGTCCGTCTCGGCGCTCAGCGCTGGAATGCAGGCCCCGCCCCTGCTTTGCGAGTGCTGTCACGTCTGTCGTTATCTTTTGCCATTGTCACCACTCGAGCAACATTCCAATTTTCTCCGCTGACTAGTGTGTTTTATTACTTTTGACTTTCGTTTTTTTCTCATTTATTTGTCTTCCCGATTTTATTTCTTTATTCTCTCTTGCCTCTTTGCTTACTTTTTTCCGGGAGGCGATGATTTTCTGATTAGTACAACCCTTTCATGTATGCGTCGCCTTTTGTTTCTTCTTTACTATCATTACCTTCACTGTAATCTCAATTTTTGAATGTGTCATTCAGTGTGCGATTCCACATCGGCTAAAATTTGTCTCGAGAGCGTTTACATTCATATATTCTTTTCAACTTATTTCAAGACTGTGCTGTTACTATTGTTTGTCGTTTTTTTTTTGTTAATTTTTACGGTAAATGTTTTACTACTTTTGCTCCAAACTTCATTTGTTCTTTCTCAGTCCATTGTTTTACTTCTTCATTCGTGCTCTCCCCGCCCTTGCCGAGTCATCCACTGTTTTCTTTTTTTCCCGTGTAGCGCGTCGGTCTCCGCATTTGACCCGCGCTGCCAGCGACCTCAGGTCTCGGTTTCCAGTGCAGAGACCCGCCCCTCCCCGCTCCATCCCCGCCCCTCCCCACGCGTTGGAGTCAGCGGCAGGAGGCGCCGCAGGGTGACGCAACGGGCGGGGAATTCGTTTTCGCAGCTCGAGCGGTGGCGGCTGGCTGTCCGCACTGTTATACACCGGTCGTCGGTAGAGCTCGTCGAAGCTTGTACTCTGTTGGGGAATTCTATTGGGGAATTTACCTTCACTCCTTTTGAACTTTCTTCGGCGTCGTCATTTTTCGAGCTCTATGACGTCAATTTCCTTTCTCTGCATCCCCTGCCTCTGCTTCTTGTCTCGTTATGGTTTTGAACGTTATACTCATCGCTTTCCCTAGCTGTTTCGTCACCCTGGTCTTCATTCACTTTCGACGATCATGTAGTTTTTGTTTCAAATTTTGATTCGGAGAACATTCAGTCTGTTATCAGTCTACATCTGATTTTTCTTCATCAAATTCATCTTGCGCTCCCAAAGAGTTTTCAGGTTTGCTAGGCCTGAACCTTTAGTCAGTGTTCGGTGTTCTGACTGTGTTTTATGTTTGTTCTCGCAAAAAGTTTCGGCATTTTCTCGCCCAATTCATGTTCGCATTTTTTCAAGAAAAATATAAAAACCGTATAAAAAGTGAAACGTATAAAAAATGATTAAACTACACGCAAAAATCTGGCTTAACTGAGTGATGTGTTGCGCATCATTGGGTAATATTTATAATATGGAATGTTGCGGGTTGATGTGTTTCAATTTTGTAGAGTTCAATTCAATAAAAAATTTAAAATATTTAATTTGTAGTCTTTTTCAATGTAATAATGAATATGTTTTTCTTACTTATATATACATGTTTACATTTTTTGTTTGAATAATGTAAAATTGAAACACTAAAGAATAGTTTCAAAATATTGAAAAAAAATACAAAATAAAATGTAAATTGTTAGGATTTTCTTTGTATTTCATCATCGAAATTTGGGCGTGGGGAGTTCGATGAAAGTAAGAATAGGGGCCCCCAAATTATCCCAGGCTCAAGGGCTCTCAATGCTGTTAAAATGGCCGTGCCTCTTCCTCGGCCTTCAACACCATCGTTGTCATCATCCTCTTTTTCATTGTGTGTGATGTTTACTTTTCGAATAGAGTTTCCCATTTGTGTGTGTGTGTGTGTGTGTGAGCGAATGTGTGAAGCCTCTCGCTCCACTCTCTTCTAGACTTGAAACTGCCGTGTTACCCATTACTTGCCGTTCTCTTTGCTTCAACTGGGCATTGAGCTCTTTTTTTTTCCTTTAGGATCTCTTCTCTCCTTAGTCTCATTTGACTTGTGCCAAAAATCTCTGATTTATTTTTGTATTTGCTCTATGCCGTTACGACTACGCTCTATTCTAGTCTTTGCCTATATTATTTCATCTAGTTTTGTCTTCTGCATACTCCTGGCCGTACACCTTGAAGTTCTATCATGCTCCCTATTAGGTTCATTCCCTATATTTTTTCATCTGCGAGCACTTGCCTCGTTTTTTCTTTCTCCCTTTTCGTGTCTCTCTCGTCCTACCTCCTCACGTCCTACTTCGTGTCCTCACGTTCTTCGTGTCTCTCACGTCTTCCTCTGTTTCTCCGATTACATTAATTTCTCCACCAACATTTTTCCCAGCGTCTTTGTCTCTCCTTTCCACTGTGTATCTTTCACCACCTACTTGACCGTTTTTCTTTGCGTCTGTATTTCTTCGTCTGATTGTCCTTTTCCTCAGTTTCTTTTTCCGCCTACCTTACTCTCTTCGCCAATTTTCCTTCTACCGCCTTCGCCTTTCTATCGCTTACATTTTTTATCTGCCTACGATTCTCCGCCTACCTTTCCCCTCCTCCTCTATCCATTTTTGCCGCCGTCGATTCTCCCTCCGCTTGGCTTTTCCGTTGGCCGTGCCCTGCCCTGCCGCGCCGCGCCGCGCCGCGCCTCTTCTCTTCTCGTCGTCGCGAGCGGCGGCGTGGAGTCGCGTCCGCCGACGTGGACGAACGAACTTTTATAATCTGCTGCGCGCTGCCGGCTGCTCTGTGCAGCCGCGCGCTGTTAAAACTTGGTTGGACGGAAGTTGCCGCTGCGCTGGGCACATGTAAGAACGTTTGTAGTCGCAGTCGAGGTCGACCGCGGGCGGATCTGAGGTTAACGCAGGGGGGGGGGGGTCACGTTCAAGAAGGTACTTTGCTAAATCAGTACAACTTTGTGGTTTATTCGAGCTTGAAAAAAAAAAGAGATGGATGTAAATTGCGGAACTGACGTCCGTTGTATCTATTTTTATGGCCCTGGCAGTGTAGGTCAGTGTTATGAGAATAGCACTTAACAACAGTTGCAAGGTGGTCTGATGTTACAAAACAAAAATGTATTAACACATGTGCCCACCGTGGTTTCCGGAGGAAATGATAGTTGCGGTCGTAATTCTAGGTTGTATTTTTTCTCTTCTGTGGTGGTTTGTGCATTGTCAGAAAGGAAACACAGTGGCAACAACTTAAGCATAACATATTACAGCCACATTTGGAAATAGGATAAATACTTTGTTCGCATTTCTTAATTGTCATCTATTCGAAGAACGGAAACACGTCGACTTGCAGTGACATTCATGCTTTGAAATTATTGTTCTAATGAATATCAAACGAAATATGAAAGAATGTCCAGAAGACTTGTTTCCACAAGTCCTCAAAGATGTTCTCAAAACAACGAAATATTTGCGTCGAAGTTTCCCGATTTCTGATAATGCTACGCGAAATGCATGTTTTGCAAAGAATAAGTTAAAAATTTCTTTTTTGGGTGGAGGCGAAAGAGGTAAATTTTGTTTTAAGGCCTACACTATGATTGAACAGTTAAATATACTAGTAATCATTCAAGGACTCTTTAGGACGGTTCATTGGTCAATCTGTGTAACCGCTGTGTAGATAAAAGCCAGACCCGTAGATACTCCTTCATCAGATAAAGTCTCGCATCAGTAAATGTAAGGCATCCACAGAAAGAGAGAAAAATAGAACAATTCTTGTACAAGTCAAGGGGCTTCAATCACAATGGTTTTATGTAAAAAAACGGACTTTTGGTGTCGTCTGAAGCCAATGCCCTCGCGTTAGGAAATGGGGTCTCTGGCACTCCATGGGCAACGTGGGGATCGGGTTCTCCCTTAATTAGCTCATTTACTAACCCAGAAATTAAGCCGAAGAAATTCGACGCCCGCCGCCTGCCGCTCGAGTTGTAAATTTAACTCGCGGTTTAACGACCGAGCGTTTCCATCGTCGTGAAGCAGTCGTTCGGGAATTCTCGTAACTGAGACAGCTACGCCTCGCTTTATGGGAAGTGGTGCGGGCGGAGGAGGAGGTGGGGGCTGAATAAAAACGGCGCGAAAGAAAGCATGAGTCCACTTTACTGGCGCTGCAGAGGGTGCACAAAAGGCTTCCTGCTGAGGGAGCCGTTTTCCCGTTCGTATGGGATATTCGTTCGTTCGTTCGTTCGCTCGTTCGCGCCGAGGCGAAGCGGCGCGGCGCGGTGCGACGCGGCGTGGGAGAAGTGCAGGCGGGATCGTTCGCTGCGGGGCGTCGTCCAACGCAAGTGGCAGGCGCTGCCGCAGAGCGCCAATCACGGCGGAAGGGCCTCTGGCCTTCGATGAGTCGATTCATTGAACCGATTGGCACCAAGCGTTGGAAGAAATAAATAGTTTAACGAATTTGATTGAATTATTGTATTCGATAGTTGCAGATTGGATTGACAGGATAGAATAAATACCAATTGTAAAATGTTTTTACTTGAATAAACTAGTGGTGCTACAACAGCACTTATATTCTCCCCCGTATTTTCACGCAAAATTACGCGAAAAGTACTCGCATTTTCGAAAAATTGTATATGACCTTGTTTCAAACTTTTTATTTTTGTTATCTTTAAGGAATAGATTTCATTAAGGGGAAAAAACATCTCTTTCTTTAATATTTTAGTTGTAAGAAAAATCTGAAGAAAATTGAACGTTTGCAATTTTCGAAAAATCAGGGTTTTCAACTATCATGAGACCTGCACCATTTTCTTAAACATCCTTCATATCCAATTACGCAATTTAAGGAAAAACGATGGAACTTTTTTGAAAATTGGAAAATGTCATGGAAAGTATCCCTCAAAATAGAAATATCGGTTTGAAATTCAAGAGTCAGCCAGATTGATTAGGGAATATCAATTTTGTTCAAAATCGTCTGAACGGTTTAGCCACTAGCGTTGTTCACGGACGGATGAACGTTTTGCCTTCATTCGATTTTTCGGTATCAAGGACCCACGAAACATAGACTCTGTCTACGGGTGTTAGAGGATTTGTTTCTAAATTTAGTAACTGGATTTGTCCACTTTTTCGGTATCAGGACCTTGTAATAAGAGTTTTGTGCCGAAAATTCACCGTTTTTTACAGCATTTCAAAACCTTTTCTCTACTCCGTAGAAAGAAAGTAAAACCATCACAACAAACAATTCTAATTAACTTAATAAATGTAGCGATTATAGGGCTAAGAACATTTATTTTTAACAAATTAGATAAACTTAAGGTTTTGCTCTTTGGTTAGCTTGATTTACGCTCATTTTATTTTATGGTGTGTTTATAGAGTGTATTTGTAAACTTTAATAGTTATATTTTGTAGAAGCAATAAACTCTTAATGTTACATCGCAGTGTTTCGTAAATTAATAAAAATTGTGATCGATTTGTCTATATTAAGGAATAATTGTTCATCATGTTGTAAAGAGGTGCGGTTGAAATTTGTAATAGATGGAACTTGGAACACCAGTAAACACAGAGACCTGGGAGAAATTGTAAATAATACATTATCAGTTAAAGAATGAACTTGAATAATGTGCCCCAAATATTTACAAAATACACATTTTTGTAAAATATACAAACGTTTATTGTTGTGCGGAAAGTTGTGTCTATCTCATTAAAATGATAAAGATGTAGCTTGATTACCTTTTATCATTATATTTGGAGCAACCATGTGATTTTCTCCTGATAAAGTTGGCAAACATCGTTTATACTATATCACTGTCATGAGATCTGTTTACTGAAAATTTGATCGACTCCTTCATTTTACTCACAAGTCTAGGTTTTTTGCGATTTGAGTTTGGTGATCTATTTCTTCAAGCAACTTCCACTTCTTGATAAAATCTACTCTTTCGTGCTTTTCTTGCCTCTGTGGCTCATTGCCAATCCCAGTTCAGAAAGTGGCATGGGATTGGTCTCAGAGACAAAAACTCGTAATGTCACTTCTGATTTATTGTAGTATTTGTAAAAGTATGTCGATGCCTGTTTTCCTGTTAATTTTAACGTACGAGCGTGGTATGCTTAGAACATTATGAATATGTGTTATACTATATCGTATCAATTTTAACGCATTTCTTTCGATCAATGATAATGTATTTTATTTGTCACTCGTGTATTGACTCTAGATTAATATGTTAATTATATACTTTGTAATTAATATTTTCCGTTTCTTTCTATATTTTTAATATATCAATCAGTTGGTCCATCATTTACATGACAGAAATGTTTTAAATAACAGCTTTATGTATTAAAAAGAATACAAATTTCACACAACGTTTCGGAAACAGTTGGTTTCCATCATCAGGTGACAAAAAAATGTCAAAAAAATGTTTTTTGTCACCTGATGATGGAAACCAATTGTTTCCGAAACGTGTGAAATGTGAATTCTCTTTAATATATAAAGCTGCTATTTAAAACATTTCTGTCTTGTAAATGATGGACGAACTGATTGATATATTTATTTATTTATTTATTTATTTTATTTGTCAAAAAAACAGTAAAAACTGTATATGACGTGTGGGGAAAGAAATTTACCTGCGCACATTTTCTTGAGGGCCAGAAATTTTATTAAAAAAAAAACCAAACGAAAAAATGAATTTAGAAAATAATTATTTTAGAAAAATAAAGATATTTGAAAAATGTTTTTCCCGAGTTATAGAAAATCAATTTCAACTGTAAATGAACTACAAGCAAAAGGAGTGCTCAACAAAACGTGCGCACAGTGAAGCTACATTTACGTCATATAAATTATATTCTTTATTTGATAATATTTTTAAATGTTTTGAAATTAAAGAGGAATAATACATTAATAAAGAAACAATGATAAGTGTACGTAGAAAAATTTGAATGATCTAATTACCTTAATTCCTGATTAAAAATCAAACAATAATTATGGACTCGTAGTTTCTGTTCATTAACGGACGAAACTTTCACGGGATTCCTCAGTTTTTGGTACATTACTTGCATGATCCGCACCATGTTCACAACTTACAATGCATACGCCTTTTTTCAACTCTTGTCTGATTTGGACCAAGGACGAATGGCCGTTGGCAAACAATGAAATTAACGAGCGGAAGACAGCTGACGTGAGCTGAAGATTTACAAATGCGACTCATTCATACAACACTTGCATACATTCACACACCCTTTCATACTCGATCATTCAGCTTCTCACGTATCGGTAGGATCAAATATTAAACTTGAGACATGATTATGAAGTTTAATATTACTTTCCAGAAGCAATTAGTAAGATTGCACTTGAATTCTTCCAAAAACCCTAGTTAACTTAGATATAAATTCAGGTTCTTTTTCCTGGTTAACCCTGAACTCAAACGTTTTTTCTTCTGTTTTTGTGATAACCGGGAGAGGAATTAGATAAGAACGAGGCGTTCGAATAGGAATGAACATTATTCACTTAAAAATAAATGTATTTTGTAAAAGATTTATGTAAATTAATAAACTAGGCCTATTATTCTTATTTTTATTACTTTAATTTAAATCTTATTGTACTCCCTAAGCTCAAGTGTTGATTATTGATCCATTGCACATCCAGAGTTGATTATTGGTCCATTGATCATATACCGTAACATAAACCCTATTTGTTACAGGTTTTGGTTATATACGTTCTTAGCTTAGCTTAGCTTAGGTGAGCTTAGCTGGGCTTCCTATTTCTGAAATGGGTATTACTTAAGTCTTTTTCGATTAGGCGAAAAACGTGATTACCTTGACCCCCAGGGCCAATCTCAGAGATACTGAGTCCTTGCGTCGCTTCTGTGTCTATACGAGTTCTCACCACTCTTTCCCATAATAAATGTCCTTCACTGTCAGTACTGCTTCCAGAACAGCACCGTGCAGCGTCAAAATCTATTTAATTTTGTTTTGCCAGTTTTGTCTTTATTGGTTTAATTAGTCAGGGTATTGATGTTTGTGTAAAATTGATAAGCATCTCTTATAATTCTCACATAAATATCTTGTTTTCATCTGATTGTTATGTAATTGTCGAATAGAAGTATAGAATGAAACCGGACGCATGGAACCTGAAGGAAAAAAAACATTAAAGAATTCGGAATAAACACTTGAAGTTGCAGAAACACATAATAGAATGTGGCCAAGTTTAAGAGAAATAGGTGGAATTCATTGAAGATTCCTTTGAAACGTTGAGGTATGGTATTATCCCATTTCATTACCACTCTGGATTGTGATCTTGTTGGTCCTTCCATTACGTTCTCAGACCAAATATTAGATTTTAAAATGGTTATTTACAATAATGTTCTTGGGCAGACGTGTTTTGTGATTTCATTATCTGACCTTCAATTTCAAGGAGGAGAAACTTATTCGAGTAATTTAAATACAATCCTTATGTAAAGGTCTGTAGAGAATGTAAGTAAACAGAAAAATAAATACGTGGACTGAAGTTTGGTTTCTCTTCTCTGCTTACGTACCCAATGCAATAAAACAGCTTTATCGCTGTGAACCAAAGTGGCTTACAAAAACAAATCAGCGCAAAACAAGCCCTGATAAAAAAAGAAATTCTGGAAGAGTCCATGTCCTCTTCTGGCAATCTCGTCATTTTCCTGCAAGTACTGGAATTTACCCTGACAGTTAACCACACTAGTCTTTCTAGTCTCTGGCCTCTCTAGCAATCATTGCTCGTTTGACAAAGAAACTGGAGGGCTTTGGTCCACGCAGATGGCCATGTTCGAACACAATCGGTCTCGAGGCCTCCCCTCCTCCTATCAACCTGCTCCGCGGCCTCCCTCTCCCCTCCTCCTCCCCCACCCCCCCGACCGCCCACTCTTCGACAAGCCATCTTGCCGTAATTACATTCCTCCTGGAGACCGTTCGTCGTTTAATGAGGCAGCAGCTTTCCCAGCGCGCCCGTTACAGCGCTGCCACCCGGTTCTTCTCGGCGCGATCTTTTGGCGCGGCGGCGGTTATGCCAGTCCCCACCCGCCCACCCACCACCCACCGCCCACGCTCGCCCGCCATTGGCCGTTTTAGCATCGTAGAAGTCGTAAAGAGGCATAAACACATTGCAACTGCAGTTACGGTTTTATTGGAACTCGCCCCCCCCCCGCCCTCCCTTGCTCCACCCCCTCCGCGCTCCTCAGTCCTCCGCATTTTGGCGCTCATGAAGCTTAAATTCCCTTAATCGGAATGTTAAAATTTTCCTTGTTAAATGGGCGGTAATGCGGGGCCGGCAGTCGTTTTCCCGGCGTTGCGCTGCCTGCCGCGGCGGGTGCCGCGCCGGGCAGAGATACAGCGGGGAAAATGCCGCATGGGATGGTGCGCTTGTTCACGAGCGCTTGTTTCTTTCTTGCGGAAACGACGTGAGAAAGTATACAATTTGTTAGTAGTTCATTTTTATTTATAATGTTCGAGTGTAAACTCCAATTTTCGTGTATAAACTGAAATTTTGAAATGAGTGAACCGAGACGAAAACGAGAAACACAGTGTATCAGGTTTAATATGGTCACAGCTTATGGGTGAACAATAACCTTGGTATTTTTTTAAAATTAGAGCTTTTTCTCTGGAAACTGATTAGAACAATGGTGTAAAAATAGTAGTACAGAGCTAGTTAAGTAAAAGGACAACTTAAAAACGCGAAAACCTCATGTTCCTTTTCGGGAATAGGGGGTACAGCTGTCAGTGAGTGTGCTGTGACGCCGAGAAAATACTTCAAATTCACTCAACAATCGGTGTTCATTTGTTGAAACGTCTCTCACGACAACGAAAATTTAGATTACTAGTGCTCCACATAAAATTTTCAATCAGGAAATGCAAGAACAAGGTGGTTGTAAGTATGAATAGAATAAATAGAATATCCATGTTTTATTTTCTTAATTTACAGTACGAAAAGGCAATCGATTTCGCGGGAAGACGTAAATTGTTTATATTCAATAGTGCGAAAGGCCGGTGCCACAGAAGCTAATGTAATCCTGATCATTTTACATTTCCAGGTGCGTACCTGAATTTTCATCCTTGTCCTTTGAAGAGTTGGGTGGAAAGGGCCCTCAACGGTGAGTTAGTATTTCACGTATGCAAATATGAATACATTTTAATGAGTGTTCCAAATTATTGTTTTATTACCATGATATTATTTTATATATTATTCTTGATACTATATTTTGATACGATATATATATAAATGACACGGGAATGCAGATTGACGTTTAATTGTGTTTCATAATTTTGTTTATTTTAGAAAATTAGTAAAATATAATTAAATTCAGCATCGAAGCATATTATGTTTTTACGTCATACATTTGTATGAGAGTGATGTTATTCGTTATTAAAACAAATTAATGACATGAAATTTCGCAAATTTCTAAGTTTTATTGTTCTACGTTTCTTCAGTTTTACTAAAATAAAGCAATTTTATTCTGAATATAGCTTATATCAAGAATAAAACAGCCAAAAATCGCCTTTAGTTTTCTTTATATCTTCACAGATCCTTCACTTTTATTTAATGTTTCCTCTCATGATTTCACTCGATGCTGCTACCATCCTCCTGAGTTTTTAGTGTGTTTCCGGAATGGTGATTTTGTCCTCCTTGAAAGGCGATAGGAACTGTATTATTTAATGGCTTAGTTAGGATTGTGTTTTATGAGAGGTATTTGATTTTACGACATATCTTTGTCTTATTCGTTCGATCGTATAAAGAGACTATTTCATTCGAAATCGTGTAATTTGGTTTGGGTGTAGAATTGGGCTACTTGTGCCGCACATAACCAATCGAGATAAAGAAGAAAAAGGCCTTTAGGATTTCGACTGGAATAAGAGCTGGATAATTCAACTGCTGAATGAGGTCCTTTATGATAGTGAACAGAAGCAAATCGGTTCCATAAATGTTATTGATTCGCGTGAATCCTCCTGCCATCACATGGCACAGAAATAACGAAGATTACGATCGTCTTTGGGATACAGTTTTGAAAGATTCAACAGTGAATCACTTTGGAACTTTGAATTGTTGAATTTGTGATATCGAAGTAAGTGGCATCAGTATTTTGCAGTTTGTAATAAATAAGAATTGATTTTGGGTATTCTTTGCAGAAATCTTTTAGATTTGTCAAATATTGTACGAGTTGTAAAAGAGGAAACTAATAGCACACTTTTTCATAGCTGATAAACTAAATTAATGTGTAAAGTATTGCAATGAAATGATGGAAAATGAAAACTTTTTGTCTAAATAATCAAATTTTCGTTTTGTTTATCACAAATCCAACAAGTCCTAAACCGGAATGTACAGGCGGAATGCGCCCAGGTAGTCCATCCCCGCCTACAGAAGCAAGGACTCGAGTTTGAATCTCTTAGTTAGCTTTTGATTTCAAGAAAAATGTATGGCAGTGCGAGAATGACGATGACGAACTTTGATTACAAAGAGAACTAACATGCAATGGTGCCCAATGTGAGTCACAGGTGAGGAATACAGTGAGTGACACGAGCAAACATAGTTCCCAGGGGGAGACAAACGCGCTTGTTCCTGTGCCCGAGCGGCCCTCTGACGGACGCGCAATCATCGCAGTTTTATCCTCCATCGCTACGCGCGTCAACCCGGAGCGCGATCACGCGACAGGCTCGTCCCACGAGCCCCGCGACGGGACGGCGGCGGCGGCGGCGCCGGCGGCGGCGGCGGCGGCGGCGACGTCTCCGCGACCGAATTTGCCGTCGCGCTCGCGCCCGAGAAAAGTTCCCGGCGGGCGGGATGGGGGTAGGGATAGAGGTGGGGATGGAAGAGGGGGTAGAGGTGGGTGGGGGTGGGGGGGTGCGTGTCGCGTCCCGTCCCGTCGCGCGGCGCGCGCGCTCCCGCGCTGCCTGGCGCGGCACGCGATACTAAGTCTTGCTTTACGACGGGAAGGCACGACACGGGGATGAGGAGGCGCGCCGCGCTCCGCAGTTGTTCGTGGAAGCGGCCGGGGGGTTGGGGGGAGGAGGAGGAGGCGGTGGGTGGTCGCGGTGCTCGCCCGGACATGGCTTGGGTTGCATTTATTGGTGTCGTTGTTGTTATTGATATTGCCATTTATTATCATGGTCGCACCATGTCAATATTATTACAGTACAACTCTTCTAAACGACCATTTCTTTACGACTCACTTTTTATACACAATTATTTAAATTTTGATCGTAGTGTAAGTCCACTATCATCGATATTACCTGAAGGATGAGAAATTGGAAAAAGTTGAGGTATTCAAGAATATTTCAGGAACGGGGATCGAACCTGACAGAAAATTAGCTTCCATGTCAAGTTTTGTCATGTGATGTGTATTATTTTGTAGTTGTGGTATAGATTATTCTATGCTTGTCTGTGTCGAATTACAGAGTTAACCTGTGACGCCATCACTTTGATAATTTTGTGAATAAAAAGACCTTCCCAATTATTTTAAAGTGACATATATTGTCCTCTATAAGAATATACACTACAGTGAAAACTATTTTCAACTGCTTTTAAATGGCATTTAGTTGAGGAATCCGCTTAATAGAGATTGTGAGAATGTAGGTAGCCGATGGTAGTCCTGTTATGCCATTTATAATGACATTATGTATGCTTTAAGCATACGCTAATGTTAACAGCTTTGTATTTTCACTCAAGTAAAAAACATAACAATATTTTTTGCGCTTGAAAAAAACCTGCTACCCAAAATCGTATAAAATTTCCCATTCTTGCCATTTTCACGCCACTATTTCTTCTTATTTCACTTTATCTTCATTTTCAACTGGGCTCAAAGCTTCAATTCATACCTTGAATAATATTCAAATGTAAGCTCTCCCCTCCGCTCTTCCGCTTCTGATAGTGTTTATCTGCTTCTTCTGCTAGGGCAAAATCTCAAAATTGTCAGAAAATTGTGACCGATCAAAGATTTATCAAAGAAATGTCCCTTAATGTTGACCCCGTGTTCACGTGAAAACTTAAAAGAGGAAATATATACACGTATGTAATAGAAAAATCGATCTGTTTCACGAAAAAAACGGCCGCTAATAGAAATGACCGCTTAATGAAGGTGGCCGTTTTATTGTACTAGCAAATGAAATTTGAATATAAACGTTTGGGAGTATTAAAATAGTATGACTGACATCCGATTGCTCGTAGTTAACTTGAATCTAATGTGACTGACATCCAATTTACTAGGGACTGATAGATACTAATTTAATTAACACAACGACAATTAAGTCAGAGCATCATGTTTGTAAGCGGACGAACCCGCGACGTCTGTCCGACCGGTTCTCTTCATCGCTTTTTAACGCCTGTCAACAACGCTTTACCTTTCTTCTCTTCCAGACAATTCTATAATTAGACCATTTTAGCGAATCTAGCTCGTTAGCGGGGACAATGCAGACAAAGCTTCACGCTCGTTTTAAGAACGCTCGCTTAATTGTACCGAGCGTTTTAATGTGCTCTCTGTAATTTTGTTGTGCTTTTTGAGCAACGAGACGCCTTATAATTTAACCGCCTTCCACCAACCGCCTTGCAGCGGCGACGTGCAGCTGAAATACGGCTGCCAGTTCCGTGCGGCGCGGCGCGGCGCTGCCTTCTCGCGATTTAAACGTCTCCGTTCCGTTAATTCGCCTCGACGTCTGAATGCGGAGGCGCCCATTGGAGGGCGATTGTTGGCGCATGCGCGTTGTGCATCGTGCCGAGCGGCGGACACTGGGCCCGAACGAGCCGAAAGACGCACGCAAAGGCGGAGATTATGAATCAATTTAAATTCTAGGAACCTCATTGCTCTAAAAAGATGCTAATCGGACAGTGCACTAACCCGAACGAACCGAAAGACGCCTGTAAGTAAAGAAGATTATCAATAAATTTAAATTGTAGAAAACTCCCTGCTCTAAAAGATGCTAATCGGTCAGTGCACTGACCCAAACGAGCCGAAAGACGCCTGCAAATAAAAAAGAAGATTGTCAATCAATGTAAATTCTTGAAACCTCACTGTTCTACAAGATAATAATCTGTGACGGTGCACTAGCATCGGATTTGCTCATTGACTCTTCTTATGAGTTTAATTGAGGGAATTTTCTTCAATGGGCTCTTTATAGCTTTTCGTTAAGAAGAGAAAAAATAATTAAAAGACCAAACATTAAATCAGTTGGTGTTGGTTCCTTGAATACTTGAGAATGTCCGCCGTGATGTATGTTTTAAAAATATTCTGTAATATTGATTTTAAATTGACGTTTTGGTAACTTTTCCCAACATCTCGCGATCCCCATCCTAATAAGCAAAGGCTTCAATCAAAATGCGTTGATTGATTCGACGGTTAAACTACGAGAAGAAACTCAAAAAAGCAAGAAGAAAAGAAAGAAAACACGAATTTCCTTCTTTCGCAACGTCATTTAAAATTAATGATATTGATAATTATACTTTTTCATTCGTATCATACCTTCTTGAAATATTTAATTTGATTTTTTAAAATTTGTGTTTGAAAAAAATGTTCATTACGTTGAAGGGGATTATAATTTATATTTCGAGGAATTTTGATACGAAGATAGTGATAATCGGCGAAGGTATGAACATTCTTCATTATCCTAAAAGAGGGCATTACTAAGTGATTGTAATAAAACCTTTTGCAGTATATCGCATCCTGCATTAAAGAGAATTGTTGCTCTTAGTGACACACACGAATCTCTAGTCATAAAAATGAACTTTAAAAGTACTGAATGAATTTAAAACACGAAACAAGTTGTGAGATAATGAAGTGCATTTTGTTTTCTATTCAATGTGGTTTCATGATTTATTATTGTTACATACACGTCAACATTGTGAAGTGTATGAGAGACGGGCGAAAGGCGGTTGAGTGTGGAGGGTAAGCGCCTGGAGAGCGGCTGGCAATTAGGGATGTGTCGATCGCGAACGAACTAATTCAATTGAACTATTCTTGAAAAGGAACGGTACGATACGGAACGACCATTTAGTGAACTATAGTTCATCTGTCACGGGTTCGTAGTTCGCCGCTCACCATTCCTAGTTCGTTTAGTTCAGTTAGTTCATTTAGTTCAGTAGTTCATTTAGTTCTCTTAGTTCGCCGGTCATCGTTCATTAGTTCAGTAGTTCAATTAGTTCTCTCCCGTAGTTCAGCGGTCACAGTGCGCCTGAGCCCACTGCGCAGGTTTCAGCATGCGGTGGTCGGAAGTCACGTGACTTTGGGGATACTGGCTGCTTGTATTGTGTGTAATGTACCTTTGCATGCTGTTTGTATTGCTGGAATTGCATTTTGATAACTTGCTGTATGTAAATGTCACTAATCTGGATTATCAAGGGCAGACGCTTGCTTTTCGCCCAATTGGCGGTATTCCGCCCAATATGGCATCCCTGTGTACGTGGCGAAAATAAATGAACTATTTCGTTCTTTTGAACTAGTTCAACGAACTAAAAAGAACTAAAAAGAACTATCTTATAAAGAACTATTCACATAAATGAACGATTTTGCCCATCCCTACTGGCAATCTGTGAGTGAATGGTGGGTTAGCGGCGAGTGACAATGTGTGAGACAACAATGAGTGAACGGCGATAATCAATAAACGAATCGTTAATTTACGGTGAAGATCGGGCGAGATCGGGCAAGGGCGAGCAACGGACAGGCAAGTGTATGATGAGGGGTAGGTTAGGGACGTGGGGGAGTTCGGTGAGGGGTGGGTAAGAGTCTGAGGAATGTATGTTTAGGGGCGGGCTAAGGACGCGTGGGAGTATGGTGAGAGGTGAGTAAGAAATGAGTGAATGAATGATGAGGGGCGGGTAAGGGAAGGGCGAGAGAATAGTGAGGACGGGTAAGGGAGAGGTGAATTGTTGGTGAGGGGCGTGTGAGAGATGGGTGAATGTATGGTGAGGGGTAATCGGCGGGAGCGGATGAGCGAGGCTGGTGAGCGGTGTCTGAGCGGGGAGAGAGACCAGGGTGAATGGGGAGTTAGTGGAGGGAGTAAGGGACTTGAGTGTATTGTGAGCGACGGAAAGAGGCGGGGTTAAAGCTGGTTCTCTCGTTTTTTTGACTTTGAAAGTCCATCCACTCGTACACGGAGGCTTCTTATTAGAAGTGTGTTTGTTACGGATGTTAAAGTTCAACTAGGAAGACAAAAGTAGCCTTTTTTCTTGTTTTTCCGTTTTTTCTCGAGGGCTTTCAGCAATTTTTAAATTTCATTCAAAATCATCGGTATTAACTTTGGGGGAGTAGGTAGGTGCTATGGGATTTTTGTAGCATTAGCGAAGCGAGTTCTAGGTTTATGGTGTTGGAGAAAGTTGTACGCAATTTTTGTATCGACTCCTATCCATTTCAAAACGGTCGAAATTATTCAAGAAGTCGCCTTCCGTGGCAGGTGTCAAGTTCGCTCTCTTGAAAAGCTTTTTAAGTTCGAAGAAGGCCACGACATGAAGACGTGGCTACCGGCTTAGGTGGCATTAACTGATGTCAGTGCAGTACCTATGACCAGGGGATACTAGGGTTCGAATCCCGACGCAGAGCCAGAATTTTCGACACTAGCCACATAGCTAGGTCGAACTCGGCTGCTGTCTGGAGGAGAATTTTAGCGGCCCGCTGCTCCGATCGGTAGTTTTCCGATCAACACCTGGCGTTTGCCGTAGCAGTACCCTAAAAACTGCGCCACGGACCGCGCGCGATCTTTTTTTCCTCTTCCTTGACCTATCCTCACCCCTTACTTACACTCATTTATACTTACGTATACTGCACTATCACACATGTCGGGAGACCAGTCGTGAGCTTGTACCGGTTGGAGCGGTGCGTGCCCCGTTGGTGGGAGATACCTGGTTTGCGAAAATCCCGCTGGCAGACGACGTGTCGGTCGGGGCCGGATCTCACCATCTTTCGTAAGAAGATCACAGCCATCTCTCGCGATAACAAACAGGCGGTACAAATGACCTTAGCAGTTGATGCGCCAGGAATCACTAATCAGTTAAAACGACACAGCCTTGCACAGACAGTGAATTGCAAACACTAGATCATTTTAATCAGACCAGCCCTGAGGAAGACCACGATAAGATAGATGGTCGAAACGTCGGCAACACAGCGTTCGATGCGGCGTCGCCCGGACACCCAAGATCATTGACATGACTCCGGCCACGGAAGCCTACGACTTCAGTGGATAATTTTCTTTGTTTTATTTTTAATGGCATGATACATATTTTTTATTTTTCATTTACATTTTTCTTGGTTAAACTCCCCCTCGGTCGCAAGAGCGTGTGCTGCGCATGCTCGTTTCGACCCACTGTGCGGTGCAGCGCGGCGCGAGAGCATGTCGGTCGCATCTGTTGATTGCACATTCCTCGAGATTTACGGGGCGCGAATATGAGGGTGTCGCGCTCCTGAGTGGCGAGCACATGCACGTGAGCGCTCGCTTGATCGCCCGATTCCTTTCCAATTGCTCCTTCCTCGATGGATAGCGGAGGGCGACTGCAAATGAGAATTATGTACCTGTGCGTGTGAAAGTTATGCGGATCATGTGCTCCTGACAGTTGTTTATGATATGTGGGCGGTAATGAAAATGCTGCTACAACGCATAAGGTACACAATCGAAAACTCTTGTTATTCATTGCACTGTTAATAATTATTTTCGTTTTAAATTTAGAGTAATCTCACAGAGTAAACAAACGCTGATTTATACACCTTGTTAGAGCAACCGAGCTCAATATTCAGTATGAGCTAGGAATTCGTTAGAACATCATCCTTGAGATTCCTTGAGATTATGAGATCCGAGGAAGAGAATAAATGCTTTCTAACAAAATTGATGATGTGGATGTTAGTATATTGAAAATGTTGATATTGCGCTCGAGAGCAACTAGGAGAGATACTTCATTCTTCTCTTCAACATCATTCTCTAACTCAACCTGACTGTGCACGAGTATTTCGATGAATAATTTGCAATTATCTATGTGAAAGAAAACCATGGGCTCTCGTTATCTTCGCATACATGTAGGTTTTCTAGAATATTGCTCGCTGTACGGGTGAATGTTAATAGCGTACAACGTCACAAGAAGCATTTCCTCATTATAGAGTAAGACCAGTAAGTTGTGGAAAGTGAACTCGCAGGGCTTCTGGTGTACTTAAAAATCCAGAGAATTGAGCACTATTGAAACTATTTTTATTTAAAATAATTATTTTCAATACTTTTGTTATTTGTATTTTGTACGGAAAATTTGTGTGGAGACGTGTATTTTGTGTCATAAATCTGAAAATATTTAAACTTTTCGTGACAGATCAAGGACTCGGATGTCTTAAAATCAAGAGAATATTAATCGAGAAAAGTGTTTCGCGGGTTACAAGGTTTACATCAAATGGTCTATTGAAATACCTTTCTCATTTGCTGGACTCATAAATCGTACCCAGAGAAGAAACATTAGTAAAACCATGGGCTTTAAGAGGCCCACAGCACTGTCTGAAAATTATTAGGCTAAGCACATAGATCCATTTAATATTATAAGCTGAGGAAACAAGATTTTGTCAAATAAACTCTTGGGAAACAATTATAAATCATATCCAAATATTAAGAAATGTATTTTGGGATACCCTTAGATCATTATTGGTTGAATTGTGTATTACGAACAGAATTTTAAAATACTGTATTTTTATTTTGTATCTAAAATCATTTAATGGAAGTATTTTGTAACGGAAATATTGCAGTAGTTGCAGTAGACTTCTCGTGCCGTTTTTACTCTTTGTACAATGACTTATGTACTGCAGGAACTCTTTAGGGTTTCAAGAAGTTAGGACTCCCTCTATACCTTAGACTTCAGTTTTTGGCATTTGTTTCTCCTGGGCCCTGGGCCCCACTTCCTGGGCCCTCTGTACATGTATCGCATCATAAGATATCGTAAATGGGGAGAAAATGGCGTGGCAAGCGCCACGCTTCATTTGCATTTTCATACTAGTGCCGTACTGGTGTTAGCATGCACATTTGCCTCAAAACGCGAATTTTATACTCACTTTATGTTGTTTTGGGATGTTGTTTAGCAACAGTTGAGGAACTAGGGTATTAGGGAATACATTTTACATTTAGAACAGTATCACAGCCTGATGTCGTCTAAAACTTGAAACGAAAATGAATCACCTGTGCAACCATGTATGAGGAGTTATTTATGGCCAAACAATTATTTTAAGAAACATAGTCACTATGTATGATACCTTCATGATAAAATTCAATATCTATTTTCTCCTGAATTTGACTTTCCCTCTTCTACTGGAAATATTGCAGAGTGCCCTGAACTTGGTTATTGTATTTTTGGCATACCCACCCCTTGAATTTGTATATTAGTAATGGGTAACGTATTTCCAATGTTTTTTTAAAACTAAAACGTTATTTCTTTGAAGTCGCATGTTCTCGGTGCTGGGGCCACAATTTTTGAAGTCCGCCTCCGCGTCATTGGGCTCCGGGCCTGAAAGGCCGTGTCTCTCTTGAAGAGGAGGGAATATTTGGGCGGCTGCTGAACGGCGGGGGCGGGGGCGGGCAAGGGGCGGGAAGCGCTCGCGGCTGTCACTCTGCCCTTCCTTTCCCGGGCGTCTGAGGAAGGCTGACACTTAATAAAGGCTGGGGTAATTAGGAAGAGGGATGCACGCCGGGGTCAAACCGAAGACCTCTGGCGTCGCATGATGTCACCGCTGAGGCCTTATCGCGCGCGGGCGGACTCGGCCTCTCTACCGGTTATTCCGGGAGCTTTTGCTTTGTTGCTTCTTGGGCGAGGGTATGGAAATGAAGGCGTGGGAAGGGAGTAATATTGAGGAAACCAGCTGGAAGGGCGAAGCTGACGAAGAGTTTCTCTTGTCGTGGAGCAAGCATGCGAACGGTTAATACGCACTGATGAAGCAAGAAAATAACAAGGCAAACTAACATATTGCAAAAAACGCGTTGGTGAACACTTAGCCTGTCAGTAAAATTTTAAGTATATAGTTAGTTGTAGTTCGTAGGAGCATCGGAGTTTAGATTTCTGTTGGTGATTACTGCAAGAGGGGAAAAAGGATTTAATTCAATATATTTAAGAACTTCATATCTCCTGTCAATAACTGTTCCCATTGCAGCATCTCGAGGAATCGGTCTCATCAGGGAAGTCCTACGGCAGTGTTGTCAAGGTCGATGCCACGAGAGGGAGTCCATGACACGAGTGAAATCGCCCCTCCACGCAGTTCATCAGCCCGCCACCAGAGACGCCATCCTTATTGTAAAACGGCGGGGTTCCTTCTACTCGTCATAGTTCCCTTTCCCGACGCTAGTTGCGAAGAGAAGCTCATGCCATGCTACAGTGCCACGAGGCGTGCCACAGCCACCAGTAGAAGACCTTGACAGCACTGGCCTAGGGTTTGAGATCCGAAGGTGGCGGATTTTCGACACTAGCTAGGTAGCTAGGTCGAGTTCACTAGTTGCCTGGATAAAACTGGTAGCAGTCGGCTGCTCTAATCGATAGTTTTCCATGGTTCCAGCGATCAGTACTGGGTGTTTGCCGAGGCAGAACCATAATGAACGGTCCACGGACCTCGCGGAATCTGTCCCTCATCATCAGGAGCGGAACCAGCCGATCATTTAGGGGGGGGGGCATCGTAGACTTTTGTTAAATAATAAACATATTTGTTATTGTATTGTATATTATTTATGTACTATAGATGCGATACTATACAATATTATTGTTTAAATAATTCCATAATTCGAACATAAATATTTAAGATAATTTTGCTAAATAAGGTAACGTAAAGGAAAACATTAGGCCTTTGGAGGGGCATGGCCCCCGTGCCCATGCAAAGGAAGGTAAAGGAAAACTCTTTGGGGGGGGGGCATTGTCCCCTTGGCCCCCGTTGGATCCGCCAATGTTTCGCTCTACCCTTACGCCTCGTCTAACTTTAATCGTCTCTAACCTTACGTATACGTTCTTTTATGGACTACCACACATGTCGGGAGCTTAGAATTTGTCTCGATTATGATAGTGCTTCAGGCAGCGGAGCACTATCTAGCAAAATACCCGGAGAAAGTGGGCAACCTCGTTAGACAACGTTTACGGAGGTCGACTGTGTTTATCATATTTCATCGGGGAGGAATACAGCTACCTACCGTAGTATACATACTATATGCAATACATATTTCGGAATTAGTGGCCATGGCAGTTGACGCAGAAAATGAATAATCAATCAAGAATTGCGTGTTTTAATGCTTTACTTTGCCTTGTTAGATTGTGTAATATTAGGACCGTCCCTTAAAGCAGCTACATTAAGAGTATTCAGGTATTCTATTCATAATGTCACAGAAACGTTTTGACAGATAAATTACTTTTACTGTTTGTTAGTGTAATTTTCCCCCATGTTCATACAATTTTAAGAATGGACGTGGAAGTATTTCGTCACAAAGTTTCAAATGGCGCGCTTTAATCCAAAAGCCACTTTCAAATTTTGTCAATTGGAATTATTTCTGGCAACATTTGTTCCTCGTAGTTGCTTCGCTTTATACTGAAAGACAATTGAACCATTCGTTTATAAAAACGTATCGCCCTGCCTACTATTAAATTTTCAAACTCGTTAGTACTTTAATCCTGGGTGGGTGAAGTGCGTCCACCGGGCGGGGCTCACGCCGGGCGCTACGGACAGATGAGAAACGATCGTCCTTTCTCGAAGCCTCGAATAAAAATGGATTACTTTGGAACAGTTCAAGAGCGATTAGTCGTAGCGTGAACTGGAAAAGGGGAAATCGGGAGCGGCATGTTAATCTGCAGCTCATCGACGCAAACGGCCGCCATAAAACGCGACGCCCGCGGCCCGTCCTGGGGGCCCCGCGCTCCGCCCAATGCGAGTGCTGCGCGCAACAAGCGCCTATGTCGTCGCCGCTTCGACCGAATTGGAAACAATTGCTTGTTATTCCTATATTTCAATGGTTCGGGGAGAAAAGGGTAATTTTCACTCGTCGTCATTTGCTAAATACAAATATTTAATAATAATAATAATAATAATAATAATAATAATAATAATAATAATAATGATAATATCATAATAATAAAGTTTGAATGGTATTCCTGAAAGCCCCATGATTAATTTTGAAAATCAATTGCCGGAAGGACCACTGGGAGTCGAGTCATTTGAACAATAGTCGAGTCATTTGAACATAGCAGGAAACTATGCTTCGCATGTTATAATTGCATTTATTCTGAGAAACGTTTCATTGAACTTTGCATCTATTTTATTATTTTCTAAAAACAATGGAAGTATATAACAACAGTTAGAATCACCAGCATACCATCAAAAAAATAATAATCGCGAAACAACAATAAAAAGGTATATGTGTATACTACTAAATGTGGAGTTGAAATTGATGTGAAAACACATTACAAAAAAAATGAAACTTTTCTATTGATTTAAAATTATTACAGTTTAGACTCAGAGAAATCGCATGAGCCGAAAGTAGTAGGAATAAATGAACTGTATTCATGAAAATGGTAAACTCTTTTCTCTTTTTGACAAAATCAGTTTATTTGAGAAATTTGATGTAGATAAAAGATTCTCATCTGAATTAAATGTGTGGTATAGTACATAAGAAAATGTTTAGGTCAGGATGAGTTGGACCCAAAGATCCATAAAAAGTTGTTTCTAACAGTGAATAGTATTATAACATCCATTTCCTGCTGCTTCAAATGACTAGTCCCTCAGTTACCTTTCTTTGAATTTATTTACAATAATAATAATAATAATAATAATAATAATAATAATTTAATAATCACTGTGACTAGGAAGGACCTTTTTAATACCAAATCGGGTACATTGTCTCACAGCTTCACTGCCCACACACCATCATCAATACGCCAAATGCAATCACTTTAGTGTTATTGGCCCCTCCTCGCTGTATCATAGATTGATAAAGGAACGAGGAGTTTATTAATATTATTTTGGCATAAATGAAGAATAGCAGTGTAATATCCAAGGAATATTCCCCCTCGCAAATGAGAGGACACAATCGAGCAAACAATATCCGCGCATGTTTATGCTTCTTAAAATGTGTTTTCTCTACATAATTTTTGCCCGTTACAGTGTTTCATATATATATTCTACACATGTGAGAAATTAAACAGATATTTTTCGTAGTTCCTTTTTAAAGGCCTTTACCACATCGAAGTTGTTATCTTCCGGCGTTAAGCGTAATTGCAATCGTAGGCCGAAACTTGTTAATTTTCGTTTATCTGCGGGCGCGCCGCGCGCGGCTGGGTGTCTTTCTGCATGAGCAAAGTCAATTGCAGTGGGCGTTGCGGGCGTAATCGTGTTCGGGAGCGCGAAAGCGCGCGTGCCGCCGTTTGATCGCCGCTTCACACGGCATCCGCCGCGCCGCTCTGCCCCGCCCCGCCCCGCCCCGCCCCGCCCTTCCCCCGCCCGCGCCACATCGCGTCGCTTCGACTTCGCCTGGCACAGCGCCGCGCGGACGGACGGGCCGTGCCGTGCCCAACACTGACTCCACTGCTGGCGCTATACACATTCAGATATAAATGAAGTGGTGCTTCATGGTCACGAGCTCCAAGCAGAGGGGCACATTGTAATCCATCAGGAGCAATACCAAAAAATTGTCATAATGAAGCTCCATATTAGCTCCATATTAGCTCCACAGTGCCCCCCCTCTTCGTCCAGTTCGTGATCTTGAAGTGGCGCTATCTTTAAATCGGAATATTACTTCGATTTATACATCATGGCCATTTAAGTTCACGAGCTGGAAGGAGAGGGAGACTTTGTCACCCAAACCGTAGTTCCAATACCGAAAATTTAATTCGTATCGAAGCTCCCGATTGGATGACAGTGTCTCCCTCTCCGTCCAGCTCATGACCTTGAAGTGCTACTGTGGTTAAATCGGAGTATACGAGCTGGGAGGAACTCACCGCGCCTGACTATAGAAGAAATGGAAGAATGAAAACGGAAGGCAGGCGCGTCTCTCTCAGCTCGAACGTTCGTGGGCTCTAATCCCACGTCGGACACAGATCTTGTGTGTTGTGGAGCTCTCCCATCTACGGTGTATCGCCTTTGAGCCCTCTTCCATGTCCATCATTCCAATCTGGGTACATAATTGTCTCCATCCAGTGCAGAATATGTTCCGCAGTCATATAGAATCAACACCCAAGGGGTGTAGATAGAATCCAAATGGTGACTATGTTACCAAGTAACAATGCGTTTTAATAATTAAATTTGTTCAAAGCGTTCGGGCCGACCAATTCTTTGAACAAATTTAATCTCGGTACATTTCAACAAGTTCTCACGTTATGGACCTACCGGCTACAACGCAACGATGCAATGAGGGAGCTGCTTACTCCACTACAATTGAAAGTACCGAGATGGGCACAAGGGTTACCTCGGAAATCATGGTCAGCGATTGAAACTGTCTAAAGGCCGCTTTACACGGTCACTTTTTATTTTTTTTATCGATACAGAAAAAAGAAGGATCATTCTGGATGTCATCTGATCCAAGAAATTAAGCATTTGCAGTTTGCTTCCTGTTTGACCACCGCGTTCTTGGTGTCACTTACCGGAACATTTTCTCATTTGTGATGCGTATGGTACGATGTATTGAATTGTACTGCAGAGTGATTGGTGCTGTGAGAAGTAAGACGGTTGACACATATACGTCTCGTTCCGTGCTAATTTTTTACTTACTCAAAAATAAGAGTATGAGTGATAACGTTCAATAATTCGATCTATTTTTTTTGACATTACAAGGTTTTGTCTGTATCTTGTTTACACGAGCTACTTCCAAATTAAAGATCTCAACATTTGTTTCTAGACGAAATAGCAAGTTCCATGGTGGCATCAAGTATCTACCAGGGACCAAATAGCAAGTAACTACAAGGGACAACATATGTCAACCCTCTGTCATTACTATGACACACTCTTGGTCTACCGCGATGTCGGAATGATTATGTGGTTGGATAAGCCAAATAGTAAAACGCGTGTTTAAGATTTCTTCTTTGGCGGATGTTGTTAATGATTGTACGTTCATTGCATATTCTTATTTCTTCCGAGCCGTTGAAATAATTGAGCAGTTTTTGGAAGTGAAGATTTTCAGAACGATTGTTTGAAATCTATACTCCAGACATTGAATACAAAATAAACGGCTCTTTTACGAAATTTCAAAATATTTTGCGAAGACAATTTTTCAGCGATCAAACCTGCTGAAGATAATTTACGGAAATGGTAGTGGAGCGGAGAGAATGAGGCAACGACGTGCTGTATTTTGAACTTGCCGGGGTACAAGGGCATGGAAGACACCGAAAATGAAGTGAGAAGAAGGTTACAGAGTGTGCAGATGGATATCAAGAAGCACAGAACGAAAATGCATTCGTCCTTGAATGCCTTTAATTTGTAGTAGAACCATTTATGACTCTAAGCCATGTTATCCTCAGATTGCAATATGACTTGCATTGACGTTTGTACCTTCCATAATGAATTCAGAAGCATTTCCGCGGCAACATCACATGCACAGGCGACCCGAATGTTGCTTAGATATTACGGTTGAAAGCTCCGTCACGCGACGTGCAAACTCCTATCATTTTCTTCTTTTACAGTGAGGACAGAATACAACGAACATGTGTATGCATAGGCCCGTTACAACTTAGCAGAGCATGCGAATACCGCAACCGTTCTGCCATTACGGTACCCGAACAGGGTAACAATTTTTTATATAACGCACAATACGGCGAGCCGAATTATGGTGCAATTACTGTGATTATGCAACTTCTGGCAAGCCCGAGCCGTAATCATCGCCATTGGGCGGTTGTGCGGAAGCGCCCGCTTGCCGCCCGGCCGCCTCGCCGCGCCGCGCCTCGCCTCGCCCCGCGCCAGTAATTCGGTGCATAAGCTTCGGCGGTTAGACCGCGTTCCATTAGGCGCTTGCTGCAATTACAAATTAATTATTAGCGAGGGTGATTGACGGCAGTATTAGCAACGTTGCACCTCGCGGGCTCGCGCGCGCTCTCGCTTCTCTTTGCTTCAGGGCCGCGGCGCGCCGGTGGGCGGGGCGGGAGCGGGGCGGAGGCGGGGGTGGAGGTGGAGGCGGGGGCGGGCGAAGATGTATGGAGAGGGGCAGGGCGGGGAAGGGTGTGCCGTGGCTGGAGGGGGCGGGGAAGGCTGGCGAAGTCGGGCCCTGGCGGGCGGTGGAGGACTGGAGCGCGGGGTGGAGGCGGGCCGGGGGCGGGACGGGGAAAGGAAATAGGAGGAACTGTCTCGAAGGCTGATGGGCGGAAACACTCTGCAGTTCTGGCTTCGTCGGAAATGTGTGGGTTCCATGCGAAGTGCCGGTGAGCCGAGTGTGCAACTTGCACCTGGATTGAATGAAATCTGGGAAATCCAACCGGTGGATAGGAGAAGGAAGTGCTTCCTCCGTTGGATTTTATGAGAACACTTACGCAGAGTAGCATTTGTCACTAGAATGCAGTGCGCAGTGAATATTAAAGTCACGAATGATGCAAATGTAAATCAAAAACATATTATTACTTAATTATTACTATATATTATTACAGTGTTTGAATGTCTTCATATTGTGTGTCCTAATTCAATTTTCATTGAAATATTGTATGGATCGCAATTGCACTTGTTTTATTATAGAATTTCACTTGTGCAATTGTAGTATTCCTTCCTTCACATGGTCATCAAACTGAATTATATCTGTTTCAGTTTGAATTCAAATATCTGCTCTCAAGCATTAAAGCATGCGTATGCGAAAGACGTGCGCTATGTGAGCTGTAGGTGAAGAGGAAGAGAATGAAGCTTTGTGAACTATCTTAAACGCATCCTGCATACAGTATAGGGAACGCAGTAAGTTCTGTGAAATTTCTCCTCTGCCACATCAGATTAAAATGGCGGGCTGAATAAACGGTTGGCGGTCAAACAGTTTCCGTGGGAGAACACGAAAGATTTTATACCTGTTTTTTTCACAAGCTTGTCGCCCTGATTAAAGAGCAAAAATGTATCTTTCACGATTCTATCACGATCTTTTTAATGCAACTGTGAATCCAGTTTGTTATAATTTCGGGCAATAAGAGTGATTAATAATGAGACGATGATAATTATCGCCAGAATTTACTTTATCACTGACTGAACCAACGCTTCGATTGTGCGGCACATTTTTTGATATAAAATGAAATTGTTCGTAACCGCCCTTGAAATCCTTTGCAATCGTTCATTACTTTCTTAAAATGTATTCAAAAAATAATTTATGTAGTATTATTACTGTAAGTTAAACATGTTCCATAACCGCAGAAAGATATTTGAAGCTCAAATAAATAAGGAATTGCTGGGTTCTCCTCTCATGCTAATGAAAACAGGAAAATAAATGGAAGTCTTCGAATTATGTAGTTTCGTGACCAAAGGTGTCGTGATCTTTGCAGTGATTTTCCAGCCTTATTTAACCAGCGATTGTGTAGACAGATTGATACTCGTAACAGCGCGATGAACGTACTGCCATTAAGGAACCGGTGTGTGATGAAGTCGATAAGCTGAGTGAACGCTCGCCGATGAGGGATAAAATGCTAACGTAAGCACCTCTAAACGGGGAGTGCCGATAAGGGGCACGACAGAGTACCTAAATGCAAAATACTTTCCTGAAGAGGAGAGCGTTTCATATTCACGACAATTAGCGGCAGCATTTTTCCTGAGCGAATGCCGTGTGCTTCAAAAGAGATGAACCGCTATATCAATCTCTTCAGTAATGTTTAAATAATTTTGGACAATTTTAACAGTAAAAGATAGTATAAAATAATTGTTCATACACAGAAATGCTTACCCCACACCCATAAATAGTTTTCCTCTGGTAGTGACATGCAATTTCGTACGAAAATTCCAGTTTTGATTAAATAGTGTAAACATTAGTTAATATAACACAATGTTTATTTAATAAAATTTACTCGTCTTCATAAGCGAATGAAAAAGCGTGGAGGAGGCTGTCCATAATATACGCTTCATGCTAGCTTCCTCTTGCAAAGTCAAGCTGTCAACGTATGTTGTATAGGTTTTGATCGGTCTCAGTTTGTCTCTTCAAAAACTGAACGCGGCAATAAATCATTCATGAGCGATCCCAGAGCCGTCGTATGGAGCGCGCGGCGTTGTGCATCGCAACCAGGTAGTGGCACTTGTGTGCGCTTCGGAGAGCTATCTGCTCCGCGACGCGACGTCTCGTTGACAGTTGCTGCACGCAGTGCCAGAGCCGCGGAATGGCAGGGCAATCGTCAGGCGGGGGTGATGGCGTGGGCGGACTAGGGGACGTCAGCGCGGCTGAGGGTGAGGGAGTGGGTGTGCGGGCGGGGGCAGGGGATGGGGTGTTGGCGGAAGAGGGGGAAGGGGTGCAGACGAGGGCGGTAGTGGGAGGGGGCCCAGACGGGTGCGAGGACATGGGGGATCGAGGGGCGTGGCACGTGCAATGACACGGACATGCGTGAGGGGGGGGGCAGGAGATGGAGTGGGTGGGCGGGAGGGGATGATGCCGTGGATGGATGTGGGGACGTAGAAGGTGAGTGAGTGGGTTTGCGGGCGAGGGTGGAGAATGGGGTGTGGGCGGAAAGTGGGAGGGCACGGGGAGGTGGAGGGAGCGCGATCGAGGGGGCACGGGCAATGAGCGGGCGGTGGATGAGGCGTGGGTGGGAAGGTTGATGTGAGAAAGGGAAGGAGGCGGGCGAGGGCAGAAGTGGGAGAGGGGCCGGGAGAGGGCGAGAGTGTGGGGGCGGAGCGCGGCGGGCAACGGGTGGAGAGTGAGAGGATAAAGAGCGTTGCTTCGGTGCCACGCGGGCTGCTTCTCGGGGGGGGGGGGGGCGTTGAAAGCGAGGGTGAGGGTAAGAGGTGGAAGAGTGGTGGCAGGAAGTACCAGGCCGGAAATGAAAAAGGAAATGAGAGAGAATAAGAGAAAGGATTGATGGAAGGCCAGAATGACATTGGACCATTGAAAAAGAAAGATTTAGTAATATTGAGGTTTAAAACAAAAAAAATTGAGGATTATTACTACTTAGAACAGAATCTGCTGGAAAACATTTAGTAAGTTTTATGGCTAAGGTAGCTGTTCAAAGAAAGTGGAAATAACTAAGCTGTTTAGAGTAGTTGTTGAAAGATTTATTTACAAATTATTGGAAAATGGCGAAAATACTTGACCTGCGGTAAAGGACTTGATGATATAAATGGTTTCCTTTGCGATGAAGTTTGGTGGAAGTCTTTTGAGGATAATCATTCAAAATAGTCATCAGGGCAGTGATGGGGTAAGGTAAAAACTATGGTGCTGCACCTCTTAAACAATAATGGAAAAATATTCATAGCAGCCAGAGTTTTAGCGAAAAGTATTGTGTTGCTAGAATTACCAGCAGAATGGGAAATAAGTAATCAGTGAGAAAAGGAGGTATTCGCATTTATATATTGATGTGGGCTGTTTGTGTAAGGGATAATGTGAAAACGAATACAGAAAGTGCGCAATGGGAAAGCCCAGAACGAAAGAAGATGGAAGAAATAGAATATCCTTATTACTAAAGATTGGGCGCAAAACTCGTGCATTCGACACGAAAGTCGTTCCATTCGGAAGAACAGGGTTAATAGGAACATAGGAGAACACGATGCGGGCAGCGGCGATGTTCGTTGAGAGCGGGAAGGGAGCTATGACAGATGAGGCTCTGCGGAGGTGAATCGACGACAGTGGCGTTGCCGCTCCGCTGCGGGACGTTGCGGTGTTAGGGGCGGGAGGGGGGTTGGACACCGCGTCGCGGCCTGGGGGGTTGCGTCGCCGCTCGAGCGGTGGGCAGGACGCGGGCGGAGAGGGGCAGGGCGGGATGCCGGCGCGGTCGGGACCGGGTGGGGAGGGGGCGGGGATGGGCGGCGCAGAGCGGCAGAGGGCGGCGCTGAGCGCGGCAGGGCGGGACGCGGGCAGGGCGCGGGGGAGGGTGGTGGGGCGGGATGCTCGCGCGGGTGGAAATGGGCGGGGCTGGGCGGGGATTGGCGGTGCGGGGCGGCGCAGGGCGGGACGCGGACAGGGCAGGGCGCGGGCAGGGCGCGGGCAGGGCGCGGGCAGGGCGCGCGCAGGGCGCGGGAAGGGCGCGGGCGGTGCGGGGCGAGGCGGGTTGCTGGCGCGGGCGGGACTGTGGGGGGAGGGGCGGGGTTGGGTCGTGCAGGGCGGGACACGGGTAGGCGGCGGGACAGCACGGCGTGCCGACCGGGGGCGATGCGTTATTCAGGGCGACGCGACCGTGCGGATAGCAGCGATCGGCCTGTCCGACCGCTGATAACTGGGTAATCAGGGCCGTCGGCGCGGCGCGTAACGAAGGATAAATCCCGACTACGCGCCCCGCCCCCGCCCCCGCCCCCGGGGGGGATCTCGTGGGAGCACGTGGTCACGGCACGCTGCACTGCCTCTCCCCCCCCGCTGGCCCTACCGCGCCGTTTCCGATATCCATCTCGACGAGCGCCGTTGCTGCTGCCCTCTGCACTATTTCGGTCGCCTCCCCTGCCCCCGAGACCACCGCCGCCGTTTCCGTTTCGGTGTTTCCGCTATCGCAACTGGCTGCTTCTGCTCGTCGCTGTGCTCCTGCCTCTGTCTGCGCCACGATCGCTACGGGTATATAGATACACACCAAGAATGCTACACAAGGAAGGATGCAAAACTTTAATTATTAAATTAGGTTGTATTGGTTCTGTTGCTCTTTTAACATTCAATTGAAACGTTGGATGCGAAGTGTATGCGTGCCGACGATGTATGGTGCTTACGAAGTACCCAAACGCAATGTAGTGGAAACTATTATTTAACAGTTATCTTGACTCTGTATTGCGCACTGCGAGTAACAAAGATGGGAAATATTATTTGTGACGATTTTGACCTCACAGAACTTATCGCTTGCTGATGGTGTTCTCTCGTGCATCTAGGCGTTATTTCATTCGTACAAGAACATTCCAAGAATTTTTGATCTTTCAACGTTAACATTTGTTCTTTTTCCCTGACATTTCCAGATTTCACTATTCCTGATCGAGGAACTCTTTGAACCACTGTTACATCATATCTGATTGTGAAAAAACACAATATTTAGCAAAGGCCTATTTACGAAGGAACTATCTGGTAGGTTGTTTCACTAATGCGTGCGTAAGCTCGTGTTCGCCAAATCTTCATTTGAAACACACTACTCTAAGGGAAGCTCGTATGACTGAATTCAAAAATCCAAATGAAATAAATCACTTGCCAGCACTCACTTTCACAGTATTTCTCTATCTGGATAGGGTTTCATGTGAACATAGACCACATAAATGATGTGTGATAAATTAAAGACATCGAAAATTGATACTCAGAACATACAATCTGTACAAAGGTACCTTCAATCACAGGCAGACGCTCATATTGGAAATGAACAAGTTTTACAGAACAACCTTTTTGGCGTCAGAGGCCCAGGAAAGAGGTCAGGCTAATTTTTTATAAACGAGATTTATATAAAAAAGAAGCAACTTTCTTTCGGAGAGAGAGAGGGGAAAGGGGGAGGGAGGGTGAGAGGGGAGGGAGGGGAGAGGGGAAGATAAAGAGAGGGAGAGAATGAGAGGGAGTGAGAGGGAGAGAATGGGAGGGAGTGAGTGAGAGGGAGAGAATGGGAGGGAGGGAGTGAGAGGGAGAGAATGGGAGGGAGGGAGTGAGAGGGAGAGAATGGGAGGGAGGGAGTGAGAGGGAGAGAATGGGAGGGAGTGAGTGAGAGGGAGAGAATGGGAGGGAGTGAGTGAGAGGGAGAGAATGGGAGGGAGGGAGTGAGAGGGAGAGAATGGGAGGGAGGGAGAGAAGGCATGGTCCCTCCTTAGCACCCCAGAATCTATTGTCTATATGTATTTCCTGCAGCAATAATTAGTCTGCAGTCCATCCTGCAACGTGGTCCTACAGTGTGTCCTCGCAGCGCCGTGTCTCTGATTTTGTCATCTCGTACATCTTGCCTTATCGCTTATCGGCCTCTGCGCACTTCGTAACTCACATACTACTTTCGATACTGGTTCTTCATCCAAGTTTTTGCATTAATGTAAGTTTTTTGCCGTGATTTTCTGTACAATTGTTTCATTGCACGCCTTTCCTTAGAATTCTTACTTGCTTTTTGGATTCTTCGTGAATTTTCATTTTCCTACAACTTTAGTTTGACGGTTAGGTTCAGTACCGAACTGAAAATAGACCTGTACACTGGAGTGAGTAACCTAAAACAAGAGGGGGGAGGCTCTACTTTTAGGCAGGGCCGTTTTAACAGCACTGGAGACCCTTGGGCCTAGGTTAATTTGGTGGTCCCCATTCTTACTTTCACTGATCAAATCTGAAATTTTTAAATTCTTACTTGCACCCCTAATTACGATGCTAAAATGTTAAGAAAGTCCTTTCAATTCCCATTGTAGTTGGTATTTTTTTTAAATATTTTGAAACCGTTTCTTAACGTTTGAATTTAACATTATTCCAACAAAAAAATTAAACATACGTGTAAAAGTGTGTACGTGTAACAGATTTATAATTACATTGAGAAAAGTCTACAAATTAGTTAAATTTTTATTGAATTACACAATATAAAATAGAAACGCATCAACTAGCAACATTCCATTTTATAAATATTATCCAATGATGCACGAGACATCATTCCGTTATGCCAATTTTTTGCATATAGTTTAATCATACATTACATTTTGCATATAGTTTAATCATACTTACATACATCACATCACGTCATGTATAAACGTTCCTTTACTTTATTTTTGAAACATTAAGTAATAAATATTTTTTAAAAGAAATCTCGGAGACCCTAGTCCCGGGCCCATCCGTTAACAGGGCGCTGCTTTTAGAGGCCCCTCTGGATCACCTGTTCCATCAAACATTTTTATTTACATAAGGCATATTTTACTAGGAAATAATTAATTAACGGAGAAGAAAATTACAACTTTAATACAATATTGATAAAAGCATTGATTTTGTATTGAACTAAGAGTATTTACAGGGTTGCCAGATGGTTTGGAGAGATTATTCCCCAAATGTCCTGCATCTCTCCCCCAGTCAGCCTTGTCAGCAAAAAGGAGAAAATAAGGAATTGTTCACTTTCCGAAAATAAAACATTTTATTGCGTAGTGGCTCCTTTCGAAATTTTCAGGGTGCCACGGACCCCCTGACCCCCCCTGGCCTGTACTTCTGTATTTCTCGCTATAGGTGCTAATTTGGATTTGTGTGGATTTTCTTCATGCTTCCCTTACATGGTCTTCGCATGGTGTGCTGTTGTACTCGTCTTGGTGGCTTAGAAGAAACGATTTACCAAAGATTGTGAGGAATTGAAGGGTATCGAATATTTGTAAGAAAATCAAGCCACGCCTTATTCAGATTTCATTTACCAAATAATGTTCATATCTATTGTAGACGGGCTATGGTTGATCACATTGTGAATTTGTAGTGTGTATACAAACACAAACATTTGCGGATTTGAGCCTTTTTAAAAATGTCATTAGATTTTGTGTATTTTAAATTCTTGAAATAGTGGTTCGTAATAATTAATCTGTATGTACTGTAGGTTTAATCCGTTGCCTTACATCCTCAAAGGTTCAGTATTAAAGCTTACAGGAAGAACTCATTTCGTTTCGCAAGATGTATCACTTTTTTTGGTCATATCGTGTACCTTTAATGTTTTCGTAACAAATGACATTACTTCCATAACGATTTAATGTACGATATCAATAAGCGTGAAAACTTTGATAAAAATAATTTTAAAAAAATTGTTTTTGGCAAAGCTTGTTTATCCTTTTCCTGATGCCGAAGTCTCTTCAGGAAGGTGCCCTGAATTCGATCATCGTCTACGGTCGTTGAAGAAATGGTCGTTTCAATTTCCTCTGTATTTCATGTTTGACACTTCCGACACTATAATCCTCCTCCACTGCCGCAACTTCTTCCTCTCTCTCTCTCTCTCTCTCTCTCTCTCTCTCTTTCTCTTTCCCTGCTCCTTGTACCTCTGGCCTGTGGGATGTCGCCTCCGGATGTAGGAGTCGTAAAGCGAAAACTTGGCACGCACATAGAAGATTCATAAGGAAGCGCGACGACGAAATCCGCCGAGGTAGTAGGATCCGCGCCAAGAGAACTGAAGGGATGCGTCGGTAACTTCTTCTGATAGTATTTTTCTAAAAACAACGAAAATAGGTTTGTCTTTGAAAATATTTTGCAGTGCGCAGACTGCTGTGACAGATACAGAGCGAAGCGAGAGAAACGAGAAAATATTATGCTTCTTTTGATGCAATGAGTTTAAAATTTTATTTGTCAATAGAGGTGCTTGGATGATTAAAGAGAATTATCTGCGGCGCAGTACGTAAACAATTTGGTCAATTGAACTGATATTTGAAAATAAACTACACAAGAAGCTGCACAAATATAAATCATTTCAATAAAAGAAATCTTACAAAACGTGATTAAAATTGTTTATTACGTTATGTATTGTATTTTAGGTTTTTAATCGTTCTGACAATAATAGTTTATTACAATTTGCTTTTGAATTTTATATCCCTAACCTTAGTGGCAGAAATGAAAGCCCTTTCTCATTTATACTACGTATCTACAAACGTGGCTTTCTTTTATTATCTTCGTTTGTTGCTCAATCACCAAATTACATTTTTCCATTTCCCACTTATAGTTTGAAAGTATCGAATGGCGTATCGTTGGCGAACCCATTTTCTACTTATCCTGCATGTTCGTTCGTTTGAATCCACTTTTCCTTACCGAGGGCTTACAGTGACTGCTTGAAAAATGAGTGATAAATTGAGAATTTCTGGGTCTGAGTGCCCCAAAAATATCTAGTATGGTCCTAATTTTACAGTATTGTGTCTGGTTAAAATAAAAAACAACAACTTAATTTTAAATATATTACTAGGCGTATTATAATAAGTAATAATGTTCTCCAAATCCACCTCAATTTATTATTGAAGATTTTTTAAAATTATTTCCCCTTTTATATGCATTTTATAAAAATAATAACAGATTAGAATATTGATTGTTTGATTTTTTTGAATAAATAATATGAAAGGTTCATTTTCTGAAACGTACGCTTATAATACGAACTGATACCTACTTCGGAAAATATGAAAAGGGATCAGCATTATTAATAGACAAGAGTGCCCAGCAGCCGAACTACACTCGCATTTCTTCAAATACCTTACTGCCCAGTTTCCCCTCTCCCGTAGAAAGCATCACTGGCAAACGGCAACCCACATACATGAGTTGCATGCAATACCCACCTACCCGTCTCTACAGTCGCATTCCCAAATCCTCACATCTCCCCCTCCACCCGACCCATGCCCTCCCCCTCCCCAGCGCCCCGTTCGACCCGAACCGACAACATCGAAGCGGCGCGCGGCGGCATCGCCGGCGGTCAAACTCATAGATTTGGCAGCAACCGCTGGAAATGAGATATCACAGTCGCAAAGGATTATGACACCGAATTAACCACTTGAATATTCATGGGTAATTAGTTCGGAACGCCCACTGTGCAGAGCCGGTCACTACCCCTCCCCTCCCCTCCCCTTCCCTCCCCTCCCCCTCCTCGCCCCGCCCCCACCCATCGTTCACGCCTCCGCCGCTTGCCTCGTTGTTTGCCTGGCTGCTGTGGATTAGTTCCATGAGGCCATCTTTCTAAATATTCTATTTTCCACCCAATATGGGGGAGTTTTGTTTTGTTATTGTATTTTCGAGATTGGGTCGTGTTGCCAAAGGATGTTTTTTTTGTTTTCGAGACAATCATTCGATCCGGTGTTTGTTAACGGTTTATTTATTTTTGTTCTAGAGTGGATTTCTTTGTACGAGAAGCGTTCCGGATGAAACAACTGAATGTTACTGGAAAAGAAGGATTTTGTCTGTTGCGAAATTAAATTTTCGACTCATCTAAAAAGCAGTGATTGATTTTTCTCCCAAACCTGCAAAAAAGAGAAAGAACTTTTATTTGACGTTCGACAAGACATGTAAGGCTTTGGAGTATCCAAATAGACGGAACAAAATTATGACTGACTATTCGCCTTTTTCAAATTGTATTCAATTGCGTGAGTACCGCGTTCTACGTTTGATCGTTCGTGCACATTGTCGATGAGCAAAACAAATCGTAATTCTGTTTTCATCCAATTTTTAGAATTTTTCATTTTGTCACAATGAGACAAACATTTGCAACGTTTATGAAGGCGCATGACTACCTTCATATTCACACGTGATACTGTGTCGTTGCCCTTTATTGATTGCCAGACTATAAACGAAATTTCGATCCGTACGTCAAATGGCGTGTTCACCATCCTAGGGAAAATTGGACGATCAGTTAATTATTCCAAACACATAATCGCGCGCCTGTGATGTATTTTCATCAGTAAACAAAAAGAAAGGATGCAATTTCTGTGTGACTGTCACTACACTATGCCTTTGACCTACTCCCGTTCCATTTTGACCCACGTAGGTATTGGAAATTGTTAATACTCTGCGATGAAAGCGATTCAATAATTTCGGGGTCCCGTTGCATTGCATGATGCAATGCATTTCGCACGTAGCAACAACGATGGAAATGCATTACAGGCACCTACAGTGTGTGCCGTTTGTATCTGCACTCCTAATTCTTCCACAATTTATTTTATGTTAAAGATAAAGAAAAAAACCTCTTCCAAGTCTCAGTTCTTGGGCTTTCAGGTAAATAAATAATTAATTATAAATCTTTAATTTTAGGTATATGATATGGAAGTCATATCTTAAACGTTCTCATATGAAGAAATAAACATTGTATTTACTAAAAGGAATTGTGATAAGTCTACGTCTAACGATTTGCCTAACGAATTGTAAGGGGCATATCTACTCTCTCTCTCTCTCTCGTTCTCTCTCTCTCTCTCTCTCTCTCTCTCTCTCTATATATATATATATATATATATAATGCAATACAATTCTTAAAGGGATCGAAGTCTTGGCGCAGTTGAAATCTGAGCATATAATAAAATATGCCGAACTAAGGACATTTACACAGAGCTAATATACAAATATATCTGAAAGAATAAATTGTAGAACATTATTAAATGTAGTACATTAGAGTTTATGTACACAAATACGTGTATTCCTATATGAAAAAATGTAATTATTACAATTTAATGTCTTTCGTGATTGTTGATTCATCGCTTTAGGGTAGGGCTCTCCAACTTAGAAGGGCTTATGGGTCGCATATCAAATTCTAATTAATCCGCGGGCCGCGCCGTAATTTAAGATGGTTTTTACCCTAACTAATGAGATTTTACGGAAACAAATATACATTATTTGCGACTTTTATTCAACATAATTATTAATGTACAAACAACGAGAAAATTAATACGTCATTACATAAAAATAAAATGAATTGTGCAATTGTATTGTATTTGGTTGGTATAATATAATTTTTCAAAACAATCGCGGGCCGCTCAAAAAGATCCGGCGGGACGCGTGCGGACCGTGGGCCGCCAGTTGGAAAGGCCCGCAGTATGGTATAAAGCGCGCGGCCGGCTGTGGCGCCATTGGCCAGCCGCCTCCCCGCTCGTCGGCTCGCCGAGTGACGGAGGGTGAGCTGAAAGCCGAACTCCGTCGAGTCAATCGCCGAAAGGCGGCTGGGCCGGACGGAGTAATGGCGTCACAACTGTGCGCTGTGCAGGGCTTCGGAGTCGAGTATCTTCTCGAGCTCCTGAATGCGTGTCTGGCGCGCGGTTATTTCCCGAAGGCGTGGAGGCTTGCGACCATCGCGCTTATTCCAAAACCTGGCAAAAATAAACTACTTCCGAGCAGTTATAGACCAATTAGTCTTCTCTCCATCCTAGGGAAGTTGTTCGAGAGACTGATTCTGTCGCGTTTGCAACAGGAAATACGTCGTCTCAATCTTCTCAGCGATGAGCAATTTGGTTTCCGAGCTGGCCACAGCTCCGCGCAGCAGCTAATGCGTCTTTGCACTGAGATCGGCCTCGCCCTGGAGAGACGGCATTCTATGCCAGCGGTCTTTCTAGACATGCGATCTACCTTCGATTCTATGTGGCATGCGGGCTTGCTTGCCTGCCTTGCGGAGTCGGGGATTGGCGATTGCTATGTCAGATTGATCGCACGTTTTCTCTCGGACAGGCAGTTCCGAGTGCGCATCAACAACGTATATTCGTCCTTCAGACGAGCCGAAGCGGGGGTGTCTCAGGGGAGCGTTCTCTCTCCTACCCCTTTCAGCTTATACGTAAATGATGCGCCGCTCGCTGCTGAAGCACGAACCGGTATTCAGCGCTGCGGGCTCCTGATGTTCGCGTGTGATTTTGCGTATTATGCGAAGTCGGCGAACGGAAGGCAGTCTGTTAAATACTTAAGCGACTGTCTCGCCGCCCTTCCTGAATGGCTAAGTCGGAAACGACTCGCCCTCAACCTCGAGAAATGCGTGGCTGTCAACTTCACTCGTAAGAGGGCTGACCCCGATGAAACGGTGAGCTTGGCGGGCGCGCGTCTCCCGTGGCAGAGCGAAGCGAGGTATTTGGGCGTGTTGCTTAACAGCGGTCTCCGCTGGCATGCGCACGCTCGATATCTCGCGGCCAAACTCAAAACCCGCGCTCTACTTCTAAAACCTCTTCTCCGTTCTCCCGACCTTGACATCCGTCTAAAGCGCCGCCTCTTCACCGCGTGCGTGCGCCCCCTGTGGGCGTACGCGTGAGAGGTCTTCGCGGCCGCTCCTCCGTCTACTTTGCGACCAATCCAGGTCCCAGAGAATAGAGCGGCGCGCCTCGCGGCGCGCCCGCATCACCCTTTTACCGGACCTGACCGCTACCCCAGCAATGCTGACGTGTTCGGGGTTCTAGACGTGCGCCATCAGTTTCCGGCGGAGCTGCAGCGGCAGGCAGAGACGGCGCTCGCAAGGACGCTGCGGCCGTCCGCTCCGCGCATTCTGCGCGAAACTGGCTTAGCGGCGAACAGCGGCGTGCAAGGGCCTTCCATAGAAGAATGGGCCCGCAGCACGTCGCCTTCACCTTCCGCGCACTTCCCCCGCACAAGCTCGCTGAGCTGTGCGCCGCGGGGGAGCAGACAGTGCTTGGGAGGCGGTCGCCGCTCACAGACGCCAGAAACCGCGCGGGCGGCGCAGAAGCGCGCCACGCCGGACCTGGGCCGCTTGGGCCAGAAGACGTCGCGGCGCCACGGACGTTTGAGTAAAGTCGGCACCGTGGCGAATAAAAAGTGTATATAATGTACAGTGAAGTGAAGTGTGTATGAATGTGTGAATGAATGAGTCTGTAAATATAGCTTTAAGTATGAATGCGAGAATGAATGTAAAAAAGAAGAACCATGAACATTTCTATGAACTTTACATTCAACTAAATAAATAATTGTACATAGCCCAAAGAGGCATTGTAAATAGTTTTAAGTTAGAACAGATAGAATATTTAAGATACCGCCCTCCAACTACTCCAAAAGCCTCACCGGGTGGAGTAAATTGCTGTAAGCCACTAGAATTGAATAAATTCCTGCCTCTCCAGGGAAACTGGAGAGAGGAAAGAAGAAGAAAAAAAGCGTGAGCTGTAATGAGTGCTCTGTAGTGCAGTAGTGAACTGTTCTCCGACTTTTCAAAGTCGGAGTCGTGGTTTATTGTGTCAGCGCCCTGACAGCAAAAAGGTTATAGGAGCCTTAAGGGACAGCATCCCGATCTCTTCCCTCAGTGTTAATTTTCTCTAATATTAAAACCTTTGGGAAGGCATGTCTTTCTCGCTCAGGTGTTTTTCATTAATTTGTCACTGCATTCGATTGATTAATTTCTTAATGTTTACGGGCGTGTCAACTGATTAGGCTAAGTGCAGTGCATGTTTTTATCTCGGAGGTGGCAGTGATCTTCCCCAGCTGGATAACGAGATCCGGCGTCGACATATACGACGGCTTGCGGGATTTTCCCAATCCCGGTCTATATCCCGCCAGGAGGCAGCGCCTGACGTGAGACAATCTTTAAGCTCCTGGCTGATCTCCCGATACGTGTGGTAGTGAAGTACATGTGAGTGTGTGTGTGTGTGTTAGGGGTGAGGATAGGACAAGGAAAGATCTTGCGCGGTCCATGGCCACTTTGTTAGGGTAGTGCTCCAGCATTCGCCTGGTGTGAGGCAGCGGATGTATTCGACTTAGCTAGTGTCGAAAATCCGCCATCGTGGAGACTCTTAACCCTACGACCTCCCGGTCACAGTCGGCAATACTGGCTCTGAACTCAACTCAGCCGGTTGATAAATTGCTGACTGATGGTCTCCCAATATGCGTAGTAGTGTACTACATGTGTGTGTGTGTGTGTGTGCGTGTGTGTTTGTTTGGAAAGGGAGAAGCGAGAGTAAGAAGAAAGAAAGATAGTGTGAGGTACGTGGACCATTTGATAGGATATTCTCCGGCATTCTTCTAGTATTGAGGAAAATAATCAAAGAAAACTACCGTTCAGAGCAGATGAACGGGAGAATTCTCCTTCAGACAGTGCCTGAATTTGATCTACCTATGTAGCTAGTGTCGTAGATCCGCCACCGTCGGGACCCGAATCCTAGGTCTTCCCGGTCAGAGGCACTGCAGTGACATCAATTGATGCCCTGAGATACCACCCTTCGAGTGATCGAGGGGTGTTACTTCAAATTCTTTTAATAACGCATGATTTAAGTAACTCAACCGATGTATTATGGATTCAAAAATCTTGACAATGGGATAACTATTTTTTAGTATTACGGCTTGGAAAAATTCTTGCCTTGGTACGCTGTCTCCCAATTTGATTTTGTCACGGCACGCCACTGGGCACGACGTCGTGTAAGAGACCTCGAGAAAGCTGTCTGTGTGACGCGAGGCGGCCCAAAAGCAATGCGTTACGCTCTCCGAAAGGACGGGTTATGCATATTGCCCGCGGTAGCATTTGCTCTGGCTGAGACGTGTACCTATGTCATGAATACTAATAGTGCAAGTCTAACTTTCTGAGTTCTTTGCCGCATTATGTAGATCGAAGTTCATTTGTATAATTGTGATAACCGTTCATAATTTTTTTAGTAGAATACAATGATTTTTTAGCGAAGGATGAAAGAAGATACAGTGGGAATAATGTAACAGAAGGTCTGCTGTGAGTCGAACCGAATGTGGGCTACTTGTTTAACCAACCACCCTATTGTCCGGATCTGCAGCCAGCAATTTCCATCTTTTCTGACGCCTGAAGAATTCGGGAAGCTTTTCGGACAGCATTACGCTTATTACAGGGACACCTAGTTGGAGGTGGCTGTCAAACTCGAATATCTGTCTATTGCAGGTGGCAGTGTTCTCTGACATAGAGATACAAAATTTGACCCCACGGAATGACAAATGTTTCAGTGCTGGCAGTGATTATGTGGAAAAATAGTACAACATATGTTTTATCTATTACTGGAAACGTTTTTCTGCGAAATTAGTTTTCTTTTTGTTAACGACCTAGGGGAGCTCTAGAGAAGCCTCGTATTATAAGGTATCATACTGTGTTTGTGAACATGTCCTTATAGCCGAAGTAAAGTTTCTGAACCTCCTTTTTGTGATTATGACCAAAGGAAGCGTCTTCGTTTTACGAGTGCCACTCAAGTGGCGCGTTTCGTTCACGACCCGCGCCGAAAGAGCCATCCGTCGGCCCTCGCTAATCGCTCCTGCGTTACAGCCCCACTCGCCGTGCGTCCTTCGTCCGAGGGCGGGGCGCGCCCCTCTGCCTCTTGCCCTGGCGCCGCGGCGCCCGCCGCCGGCGGGGAGAGGCCGAGCGATCGTGAAAGATGAAGGCGGCGCCGCGCTCAGAAGCGGGGAGGGGAGGGGGAGCGGGGAGCACCAGGTGGAGGAGGGACGGAGGCGGATCTACAGAGGTTTTCGGGAAGGGGCAATTTCTGTTAGGACCCGTCCTCATAAATATTTTGTAAAATGAAAAAAATCTTTTATCAAGATATTAAAAAAAATTATCGTAATTGAAGGGCTTAGTAAACTAGGGGCTATCTCACGTTGACCTAGCTTTGAAATATTGAAGGCTTTACTAGGTCATAGTAAAACTGAGTGTACTTTTAATCCTTTAATCACAGTACACTTGCATATAAGTCCATAATGGATTTAAATAACATAATAGTATTACACTAAAAAATAATATTTGAAGTTATACTTAATGCTAATAACTCAATTTCACAAAAAAAAGTGAGAGAATCCCCTTGTTCAACTGAGCCCTTCCATGGTGATATTCCTCTGGAAAATTATGCGAAAAATATGTCATTATCGATTTGAATAAATTGAGTGAAAATACCAAAAAAGTTGGGTTTGGAGTGGGTGGTTTGGCCCCAGTGCTACCCTCCCTGGATTCGGTGACGGTGGAGGCCCTTGGGTGGTTTAAGTCCAATCGGGAGCTTTGAACTTGTCCCGTGTTACCCACACGGGAGAGGTATTTGGAGAGGTATCTGGAGTAAGAAAAAACGAGGCGCAAGAAGCGACGTAGGTGATGTGGGCGTGGGATCTGATGAACCAGCGGGGGGAAAATCATCGCTTTCTCACGGTATATAACAGACACTACACTTTTTTTCTTTCTTCAGATTTTCCCTCTCCAGTAACCCTGGACAGGCGGGAGTTTATACTGCCCCTTTGGTAGCTCCGCCATTATTTAGGTTTTATTCAGATTCAGCTGCAACCGATGGAGCTTCTGCAACTTTCAGCAGTCTTAATTACACAGATTAAGAATTAAACTATATCTAATTTATAACTAATACAAAGTTCAGGTTATGGCCTTTAAGTTATACTTGTGGTTTCAAGTTTTATTATATAAGTTCTTTACTCTTTTTCTTGTGTCTTATTTTTATTTTCATTCACTCATTTAAGCTGTATTTGCAGAATCAGATACACACACAGAGTACACTTTGCACACTGCACTGCATTCACAATGCGCACCCCCTGTACACTATCTTCACTCTTCCCTTCACGGCGCCGTATGTACTCAGGCGTCCGTGGCGCCGCGACGTCTTCGCCTCGTTCGGTTATTCCGCGCCTCCCGCCCAGATTGCGGCTCCTGGGAGCGGCGATCTCCTTCCGCGCACTGCCTGCTGTGCCGTGCCACAGAGTTGTGTGAACTCGTGCGGGAGCAGTGCGCGAAAGATGAAGGCGACATGCAGTGAAAGACCCGATGCACGCCGCTCTTCACAACTATGTCGCGCAGGATGCGCGGGGCGAGCGGTCCTAGTGTCCTTGCAAGCGCCGTCCACGGCCCCATCGGTAGCTCCGCCGAAAACTGATTACGCACGTCAGAAACGGCTACACTTACACCACACTGTTGACTTAAGTAGTTGACCCGCGCGGAATTAATAAATAGGTACTCGCTCACTCGCGCAGGTATGATCGGTTCCGCTTTGACCGCTGCCTGCTCCAGCAGGCCTGAAACCCTGCATGGCTAAAAACACCCGCAAGATAAATAATTAAACCTTTTATAAGCACGGTTGATTGATGGATTGAAAAGTGAATCCGAGAGCGTCAACTGCTAAGGTCATTAGTCCCGTAAGAATAATGCATGCTTCTCTTTGGTAGGAGGCGTTTGTTATCGTCCCCCACTGGATGGTGAGGTCCGGCGCCGATCTACTCTAGGATAGCGGGGTTTTCCCCAACCAGGTGTCTCCCTCCAGCGGGTGAACTGCTCCAGTCGGAACAAGCTCTAGGCTCCCAACTGATATCCCGACATGTGTGATATAACATGTAAATGTGTGTAAGTAAGGGGTGAGGATAGGACAAGGAAAGGAATGGAAAGATCGCGCACGGTCCGTGGACCGTTGTTAGGGTACTGCTCCAGCACTCGCCTGGTGTTGATCGGAGAAACCACGGAAAGCCATCAATCAGAGTAGCCAACCTCTAGAATTCTCATCCAGACAGCGGCTGAATTCGTTGTAGCTAGTGTCGAAAATACCGCCGCCGTCGGGCATCGAACCCGAGGACCTCCTGGTCAGAGGCCCTCAAGTAACATCAGTTGATGTCTCAGCTATCTAAACCGGTTTATGTTGTATGCACGGGACATGGCTTTCTTGGTGACGGAAGGATGTAAAGTATCGTTAACGCTGTTCCAAAGCTTAAAATCGAACCTCGCGAAAGGATGAGTATTTTCACTATTTGATTATGACGTGACCTTATCATATCAACACTTACTTCATCTGAAGACTAATCCACCCTTTATTCTAACATCAGAATTCAACTTAAAAAAATATTATACCCGAGCAGTGGATAAATCACTTTGCAGGTTTGAAATTCAACTTTCAGTATCCTCATACCATTCTTATAACTGTGGGAGTCAAAGAGATCCCTTTCCGGTTATCACTTGCCCAGGAAAGGGGAGGACATCAAGTATAATCTGCCTCCTCGCCTATGCTCAGAATCTAACATTGGACCCTTCCCACAATTACAAGTGTTTCACGAGTACAAAAGTTGTTCGGACAAACTTTTTGTACAAACTCTTTGTATCAAACTGCCTGTCTGGTTGCGAAGTCAATAATTAGACACAATGCATCTCTTAATATGTCCTCCAAATAGTTTCACCACTGACGTGCAAACAATGCCGTGATATTACTTGATGTGATGTAGAAGCATTTATACAAAACGTGTAGCCCATGAGCTTGAACATTATTTCTTTCGAATTTGGACCCATTCAGTCAAATGTTTTCAATTTAAAACGGTTCCAGCGAAAGTTTGTCACTAATGGTGGATTTGTTTGCCTCCTCTCAACCTCAACCGTCAGACAGCATTCAAAAGATGAGAGCGACATTTGTTATTGGAATATATCAAAAGCCTAGAAAAAATACATGTGATGGCTCCTTAGAATCAGAGATATATTAATTTATCTGCGGAAACCACTATGTATTAATTTGCCAATTTACCACGTACAAGTCCCCCGCTCCTGCCATATCCACTCATTTGCTCGACTTTTCGGTCGGTTGCTCCCACTGGCCCCAAATCCGTCGCCACCCGTACTTTCTCCGCCTCCATTGCCCGCCTCACTGATGTCGCCGCCGCGCCTCCGTGTCTGACGTCATCATCGTCTCCGCGCCGCCTCAAAATATGTAATTAACATTGTTCCCCCGGCCGGAGGCGCTCCCGTCTCGGTAGTCGTTTGTCTCGAGCGGCGCGACGCTGCGCGGCGCAGCGCGGCGCGGCGGGATGAGGATGGCCGTGGAGGGGGGAGGGAGAGAAGCGGAGGCGGAGGAGGCGGGAAACAACTGAAGCGCGCTGGCTTTTCTGTATCGGGGTGGTATCGTGACCGGGTTGGCTTCCTCTTGTGTGGTTCGCGCCGAAACCTCCGGGTCACCGCGATACCAAACGCCCCCAAACCCAGCCATATGTACTATTATTCTTAATTGTTTTTTTAAAATTAACTACTCTCTTGTAATTTAAATATTCTGCCACCAAGAAATAATACTTAATTGCAGAATTAATACTAAATCTAATCTAATAATTGCAAAATGTGAGTGAATTTGCTTAGAAATACGCATATGTGTGTTTTGAGGTAGCTCTATTTGAATGTTGTAATGAAATTTAAAAATTCAAAATGGCGGACCGGCTTAAAAAATGAACTGAGATTGCGTAGATCAATGGATTTTAAGGTTTTCGAGATTGCTCTATACAAATATTGTAATGAAATTTCAAAATTTTAAAAAGCTGAATATTATTTAAGGGGGAAATAGATTAGAGATAAAATGCAGTTCGTCCAAAAAAAGTATTAATTGGAGCATTAATGAACGAATTAGACGTTATCGATCCAATTTTAACTTGACGTTTATGAGACAGAGAGACAAAAACCCTTTGAAATAACTTTATGGAACAAGTTTTGTGTTCGAATGACTTGTATGCAAATTTGATTATGGAAATTCTGGAGGAGAATACTAACGGTCGGCTGCTCTGATCAGTAGTTTTCCGTGTTTTTTCCGATCACTACCAGGTGTATGCTGGAACAGTATCCTAATAAACGGGCCACAGACCACGCGCGATCTTTCCCTTCCAATTCTTGTCCTATCCTACTCCTTCCTTATGGACACTCCTTCCTTACATGCACTATACTGCCACTCATGCCGGGAGGCCGGTCGAGAGCTTGAAGGTTGTCCTGGCTGGGGCAGTGCCCCGCTGGTGGGAGATAACTGGTTGGGGAAACCCCTCTAGCCGACGGTAGGCCAGCGCCGGATCTCGCCAGCCAGCGGGGGATGACTACTGCCTCCTCCCATGGAATAACATCCACTATACTTACGTGACCTTAGCAAATGATGCACCCTGAATTACCAATAATCAGTCAATCAAAATTCTGGGCGCGCAATATCAATTTTCTGAGGGCTCGCACAATCAATGGCGAGGTTTTCAGGCACGTCGTACCGATGTCTCGCGGCGGCGAATTGCGCATGCGCAAAGCGGCGTGAGCACGGCTTGCGCTGACGATGACAGATACCGCGGCGCGTGTCGCTCTTCGGGAGCAGTAGTGGGGAAGCGACGCGACGCGACGCGACGCGACGCGACGCGACGGTGCGGGTGACAATCGGCGTCCCCGGCGCACGGGGCCTTAGACGCTCTGGCGCGTCGCTCTTTTGTCCGCGAGCGGAAGCCTTCGTGATTCTTCGCTAACGAGCAGTTTCCACAATCAGTTTGAGAAGTTTTCGCTTAACGAGGGGCATGGGCGAAGGCGTATAAGTTTTTGAAGAAGGGGTCAGCGGTGTAGGAACAGCTCGGCGATCTTTCACAGAATTTGACACGTGTTTGGCAGAAACACGCGCTGCGCACTAGGGGAGGGGGAGTTGTGCCCCCAGAATATTTTGAAGGAGGTCCCATTGTCTTACCTAAAAAAAACATTGAATTTAACATAAATATGTTATATCTCTGATTCTCCCCTAATTGTAACTGAACAACTTGGAAAATTGTCAAATGACATTTTTTTTAAAATTTATTTTCTTCCTGTTCGGCATAATATGCCTTTCAGGGGTTTTAATGTACAATCTTATAATACAACATAATTTTTGGCCCTTTGGCTAACAGTATTTGAGGAAGGCCACACGGCTACCTCGAAAAACAAAGTCTGCAGAGCAGTAATCCAGATGAAATTGTTTTACGTTTTATTAGCTTTTAAGTTAACATCTTAAGTTGTTTAACGTTTTGGCAGCAGGGGTGGTTAAGGGGGAGGATTCATTCTAATTTACGGTGGTTTAAGAGAATCTTTGGGGTATCGGGAGATAATGCGGTTTGGAATAGAAGCATTTTTGCCTAGATTAAATATTTGTGCACTTGTACAAGACGGAAGAAGGGTAAAAAATCTGTTGCTCACCTGTTGAATGTACTCATTGATAGGAGGAATATTTAGCTCTCTGTGTATTTGCTTATTTGGAATAAACCATGGGGCTTGTACGGCTTTTCGTAAGTACTTGTTTTGGATAATTTGAAGTTTCTTTAGATGCGTGTTTGCTATATTGTTCCAAATTTGACAGGCATAAGTTAATGAAGGACGTATTACACTTTTAAATACGGATAATGCGCATTCCAGACTAAATGAAGACTTGTTATTTATTACGGGATAAAGTTTGTTAATTTTTGCATATGTTTTGTTTGAGATCTCTTGAATGTGGTTTTTCCATGTTAATTTTTGATCTAGTAATACACCTAGATACTTAACAGGTGTTTCATTACGCAGCCATGGAATTACAGTATTATTAATTTTAATTTGTCGTGGTTGGTTAAGTTTTCTTAATGTGAATATTTTAGGCTGTGATTTGGTAGGATTTATGGCAATTCTCCATTTCATTGTCCATTTGACAAATTCGTTTAAATCCGACTGGAGATCTTTGCAAGCGTTGGTAATATCAGAATTTGCATTAAATAATACTGTGTCATCCGCGTAAAGTGCTATTTCTGAGTAGGTCATTTCTGGGTAGTCTGCAATGTATACATTAAACAATAAGGGAGATAGTGGAGAGCCTTGAGGCACGCCGGCTTTAATGATGTGTGCTCTTGATTTATTATTGTTAATATTAACTTTGAAATCTCTCTCTGCTAAGAAACTTTTAATGATATTTTGGAGATAATCTGGAGTTCCCAATGTTTGTAGTTTGTAAAGTAGTCCCAGATGCCATACTTTATCAAAGGCATGTGCAATGTCGAGAAAAATTGCAGCTGTGTACATGCGGTTGTGAAATCCTTCCGCGATGTATTCTGTTACTCTTAACAACTGATGGCTTGTGGAATGGTTTGGACAAAATCCGAATTGCGTATTGGGTAAGGCCTTGGTTTCGGTGAAAAATTTGAATAGACGAGATTTTATAAGTTTCTCGAATATTTTGGCAAAGGTCGGTAACAAGCTTATTGGTCTATAGCTACACGGATCTTGTGGATTTTTGTTCGGCTTACGTATTGGAGTTATAATAGCTGTTTTCCAAGTCTTTGGATAATATCCTAATCTTAAACATGCATTGAAGAGTGCTGTTAATGCTGCAACCGCATTGCGAGGTAATTCTTTCATCATTTTATTATTGATTAAGTCATGACCTGCTGATTTTCTCGGTTTTAATGTCTTTATGATTTGCTGCGTCTCTGACGGGGCTATAAATTTAGTTTTTGTCGGAACGGAATATCGCGGGGCTGACAAGTTTTCTTCCACCTCTCGTTGGAAATCAATGTCAGTTACAGGGTTGGTTACAAATATTTTTTCAAAATTTTCCGCTAGAGTTTCTGCTTTTTCGAAATCCGTCGTTGCTAGTCCTGCGTTAGTTGATAACTGGGGGATAAAAGATTTTTCCTCTGTTATCATTTTAACTGTATTCCACATTGCCCTAGAGTTTGGAGGGATGCTGGCTAAATAGTTTTGAAAATGTGTACATCTAACTTTATGAAGCTCTTGTTTAATTTTTACAGAGATACTATTTAATTTTTGTTTCAAAATTTTGTTACGGGAATATTGCCACATTCTGCGAAGGTTATGTTTTTCTTTGATTAAATTTAGTAGTGGTTTTGGAAGAGGAGTATAATTTTTTGTGAAATTTCTGATTTTAATAGAAGATCTTTTAATAGCATTTTTAATTACGTTTTCGAGGGAGCTAATACAATTGTCTATTTCTGATGATGTTTTAAGATTTTTCGGATACTGACATTCATTAGTTAGAAAGTGTCTATACATGCCCCAATCTACTTTTCCATCAATTATTTTTTCGTTTTGATATGGTTGAGGTTCAGCTTTGAATGAAATTATTACTGGGTTGTGGTCCGAATCTAATTCTGGTTTCACATTTTGGTAAATTGGTAGATTTAGATTTTGTGTAATCACTATATCTAGAATGTCAGGAACAACATTTGGATTATAGGGGTAGTATGTTGGCTCTGAAGGAGCTAATATATTAAGATTTCTTTGCAGTGCAAATTTCTGAAGGAGTTTGCCATTATATGAAGTAGTATTACAGTTCCAAATTTGGTTTTTACAGTTTAGATCTCCAGCTAGTAATATTTGCGATCTACCATCAAATACTGCTTTCATGAAACTCGACGGAAACTTTTTGTTTGGAGGTTTATACGCTGCAATTACAGTTATGTTAGAAGATACCAATTCGATCTTGATGATAATTGATTCTATTTCGTTTGAGGACGGGGATTGTATCAGCGTATGTTTAATTTTCCTGTTGATGAGAATTGCTACCCCACCTGATGCTATTAGCGAGATTCTATCACTGCGGTAGGTTAAATAGTTGGGGATCGAAAATCTTTCTCCCTGCTTTAAATGTGTTTCTGAAATACACGCTACATCTATGTCATGGACTTTTAGAAAGTATCTTAATTCGTTCTCCTGGCGCTTTACGCCATTGGCATTCCAGTTGAGAAGTTTAAAGTTTTCTATTTTATTTTGTGCCATTAATATGCATGGAAATAAGTCTTTCAACCATTTGATGTAACTGAGGTATGATTGCAGAAAGAATATTGTTTATAATTGTTTGAATTAGGTTTTCGTTTATTACATTCATATTTTGGAGAACTGGCGGCGGGTTCCTGTTATCTTGCCTAGGCGGTTGACTAGCGCGATAAGCGAAAGAATGCAAGGGCGTTGGGTTTGACTGCAGAGGAGGAAACTCTTGAGGGACATAGTGATAAGGTTGAGCGTTCTGATTCGGAAGGTGATTTATGTGCTGCCTATTTTGGTGATTTGAAAATTTAAGATTAGCCCGATTCCAGTTATATTTTTTAACTGCTTCTTTATAAGCTTTGCAGCCTTTGTAATTAGCCGTGTGCGCCTCACTGCAGTTTACACATTTCGGTACATTATTATATTTAGGTTTATCACATTGAGAGTAATGATGATTGTCTGAACATCTCACACATCTAGGTCGCCTTCCGCAATTTGCCTGTGAATGGCCGAAAGTCTGACAATTTTTGCACATGATTGGGGCTTTAGGCTTGTTGCGAATTTGCACTTTAATAATGTTATATATAAATTTTGTAAGTCTTAAAATTGCTTTGTTATTTTCATTATCAGTTAAATCTACAGCAACGGTGATTAACGGTTTACGTTCTCTTCCGAACAGCCGAACAACTTTTAGAACTTGAAAGTTTTTCGAAAGTTCGTTAAATATTTCCGATTCTGAATAGGTAATTGGAAGATCTTTTATAACAACTGAAAAACATTTTTGAGTAGGGTCCCTGTATGTGTGGTGTTCAATTTTCTCTTTTTCACAAAATTTCCGGTATTCTCGATAGTCCTCTATTGAGCTAAATAGAATTTTTACAGTATCTTTTTCTAATTTAGTTGAAAACGTGTCTTTGGCAATAGATTCCAGTTCACTGATAAATAAGGTATAGTTGATAACTTTATGAACGTAAAAGGGTGGTATTTTAATGAATGTTTCGTCACTTCCTTCCCTTTCGTTTTGTGAATTTTCTTCGCTCATATTTTCTAAACCATCGTACCTATTCTGAGTTGGCACATTGTACAATAATCTTTTAGAACCACAGTTTTCCTCTGGGAGATCTACATGCAAACGTTTTAGACCTTTATTTTGTTCATTACAATCACTAGTAAACTGTTGAGAAACTGAATGTTGCGGGGCAACTCCATACCTGTGAACATCAGCATCGCTAGTGCTTACTGACTGAAGGTTGGTCAATGTTCTGTCTGTTTCTCCATCCAGCTGCTGGGCGGGCGGTTGAGATGTATTAAATTGCCCCTGGGGTTGAATGTCTGCCATCTGAATTGGGAATGGGAGGACACCTCCATTCATTGCTGCGAACTGATCTGGCGTGTCACCATTGAGAACTTGTGCTGCTGACACCAGTTGACCCCCAAAACCGGGGGGATTTGATGCGAACATACAGCTTTCGCTGCACCACTTAACTTTCACTTAGCAGAAAAAAATATTTCGTTGTGCACAATAAACAATATTGATACTCAATAAACAACACTGTTAGAAATAATAGGGGGCCGCTGGTAGCGGCACCCGTTTGAACGCGCAACTAAACACTAGTTGAGTGGAGCACCGAAGCACAGCGATAAGCGGAGCGATACGATGCTTACTCGACGATGTCTAGAGCCAGACTGAAAATGACATTTAAGAATGAGGGTTTCAAAACATTTGGTAAATATACGAATGATTCAAAACAATTTCAGTTGAATTAATTGTTAAATAAAGTTATAATTACATTATCTTTTTTTAAGTTGTTTGAATTATTTGCTATTAAAACATGTCGTATGTAAACAAACAAAAAATAATAGAAAAGGGGACCCAGATATGAAATTGATGCCCTTTCTTGTTTTAGACTGCACACATGTGTGGACAGAAATGATCTTACACCGTTGTGCAAACGAAGCATCTTGCTCACCTGTTCACTTGTTTGTCGCATAATTTCTTCTAAGTTCTAAGAACCTTAGGGCTAAGACCTTGAAAGGGAACATAGAATTTCAGCAAGCGCCAATCGATACTTTCTTTCGCTTTCGGATGTTTACCTTTCTTGCACTGACCTAGGAACTTCAAAAATGTTGACAATGGAATTACTGAAACATAAAGATGTATATTCAAAAGAAATTAGTTTCAAAGTTTCTTTTTTATGGATACTACTACTAATAATATGAAAGTGTAGTAAATACAAAATGTAAATAATGTAAAGCATAATACTAGACAAAATATGAAATATTAAAATTGTTCCTTCCTAAACTATAAAAAGCTAGCGTACCTGTGGCAGATCCTCGCATTTGGAAATCCTCTCCCCTCACATACATTCGCAGGGAAAATACCTAGCGTACGTATCCGTGGTACTATAGTCTGAATTGCATATACTGTTCGCCATACCATTATTACGGAGTTGAGGGAACATAGAAGAGCCCGCACCCCAAGAATGTAATTCATTATCCCAATGTGTGTCTTTTATTACGTCACTACGTGAGGAACATAACTCAAACAGTAGGCTGGTGGACCTAGGACGTATGGTTTTAGTGTTCTGAATGATCGAAGTCAATAAATAGACTGTTAACCCGCCTATGTGCTGCAGGATTGTATTTGCATCTGCTTGATTTAGACCCGTGTTTCCAACTGTTTTAATATTTATATTAAAGTTAAAGTGTAATTCATTACATCTCCTTGGAATTCTCTTTCTTTTAATTCAGTGGCGGCTGGTGCTTCCCAAACCGAATGACGGAAATGTAATTTAGATAAATAAATTACTACCTAATTGGTCGGATAAACAGGACGTGCAAGATAATGGTTGCTGCAAATAGTTTTATATGGTTTCCAAAATTGTCATACCGTTTTTCATATATTGTAATGTGTCTAATCTTTAAACATAACGAATAAAAAAGATTTGCTAAGGTATTCGTTACGTTTTAAATCCAGTCTTCGGCCATGCATCCTTAACGCCAAACAATTTTCTGGGAAAACAAATCAGAGCTGTCTTCGAATCACACCTACATTACCACCTGTGTTTACAACGAAAAATATTTTTTAAATTTTCTATCAAATGCTGTTTTTTATGATTTTACACTCTCAATAACAATTTGAAACTGTACAGTTGGCTTTCTAGGTTTCTTAATATCTATTTTTTTCTTCAGAACATGAACCCAAAAGGAATTTTTAAACTTTTTCTACTGAATTCATTGGGTAATACCAGGGCAATAAATATTTAACATGTGTAATATTCACTAACCAAAGAATAAGAATCACACAAAAATCTGTGCAGAAACTGGTAAACAATCCCTACATTGCAAATGCCGCGCCGCTTCGTGGTTTTTGAGAGCGTATTCGGCTTTCTTCTGGCACTTCATTTCTCAACATTGGCGTGAAAGCCGCAAAACATATCTACGAGTATATTACAGAAATAAAGTAGGCGATGTCTTTTCTCATTCTTCATCAACTTCCGAGACTGCTTTTATTTTCAAAAGAAGATTTCTCTAAAGTAATATTTCGTTGACGATCGTTCATGAAAATCCAACGCTAAAGCAATGATTTCCAATTTGACGTAGCTCGGAGGAAATCTTCGCATTGGGAGAACGCGTGCCCGCTTGCGTAATCGTAATCTCGACAATCGAGGAGCGCGGAAGCTCCGCGAAGGACGGCCGAGTAGAAGTGACAGCTCCACTTCGTGTGGAAATCCCCCCCGCGCTGCAGGTGAGCGCACTCGGCTCTGCACGAGCGAGGCGAATCGCTGCGAGCGCTGAGCTGCGGCCGCGTGCGTTATTGTCTCCCTGCGCCCTCCCTCCCCCCTCCCCCCCCCGCTCACACTCATCCACCCGTTGCCGCAGCGCACGCGGGCACAAATGACACCGAACCGCGCGCAGGGTAGCACAGTGCTTCGCAAGCCTTGAGCGAGTGTTGTGTGGTGCTCTTAGAAATAGTTCAGAAGAAGAATTTAAATTAATGACGATGCATCCGACATAATAACTATTATTTAATTTATTAATTTAATTATAATTATTTTTTTTGAAAAATTAAGTCCGATAGCAGACAGCGAAATCATCCATAAAGCCAACGTGTTCACATCCCTATTGTTATACCATTGGCTTGAATGTAAAATTTGTTCGATGCAATTTTCATAAGGTACTCATTTTTAAATGATTTTAATGTATAACAACATTTCATTTTGGCGATTTTTGGAGAATTTTCTGAAATCAAAAGGAACGGAAAATTGAGAATAGAACCTAAGCAATGTTTTTTAGCTTCGTAGTTCAGTTGGTAGAGTGTGCTTGGACTCTGATCCTGACCTACCCCAAGATTGTTTATTGCTCGACCCTTGAACGTTTTATTAGCCTTAAGCCCAATTCATTAAATTTTAAATGTTGTAAATTATTGTAAATGAGTGCAATTGAAAATTGTTTAATGGTGTGTTTTATCAGGAATATAGTTTTGCCTTGTAACGTATTTATTCACACTCAGTTTTCTGAAAAAGTTACGCGTTATAACTCAATGTTGAACGAAAGTTACATTCTCATAAACGATCCCATTATTCAAAATGTGTAAATAAGTTTTACAATGCGTCAGAAAATCAATTTAGAAAGTCCATATTTATAAAATCGGAGACTTCAATTGTGAGAAGTGGTTAGAGCTGAATGTATTAATTGCTATTTATTGGGAATATGATTTAATTAAATACTTTATGGGGCTAATTAACTAGTAGCAATGTTATGATTAGGGGCGGATTTTAATGAAATGTCTTTTTTTCTGTTCACTTTAGAACAATGCTTGTATTGAAATTCATTTTATGTTGCGACAAAACGAAAATACCCATTTTTGTTTCTAATTTTTTGCATTTTTTGTCGATTTCAACTAATAAATCCTATTCTACCTTTTTAATGCATTTTTAATGCATTTTTTGCTGATTTTATCGATTTTCATATCATTTTAATAGTACTTGCTTCAAACAATATTTACGAGATGTAACAAATGTTCATCACAGAATTCCGGCGTAGCCTGTTCGATTTCTTCGTTCATGTAGTGTAATGGCAGCCGTTGTGAGTACTATGTAATCTAAGTGACGTCTATTATCAGTTCGACCGTTTTCGCGATAAATGAAGGCAGAGGTTTTCTTTAAAAGACCAGTCCAAACCAAAAGTTTGCACGCTGAGTTCACTTGCACAAAAGGAAGAAGCCACGATAACATCAGTATCATATTTAACAACTTCAGTTGTACATCTGAAGTGGTTTTGATCAGTTTTTTTGTTAATTTTTCTTTCTGTTTAGGGAAAAACATTTGAAGAGCATTTTGTTGATATTTTTTGCAATATTTTAAGTCATCAGAATCCGCCCCTTCTTTTTGTCTTGTACTCAGTTATGTGTAGATGATTTCGTTCCCCAAAAGTAAGTCTTGTGACCGTGGAAAGTGTGTTTTAGCGTTTCTTGAAATTGTCTTTTGGCACACTCGAAAAGTGTGTCTTTTTTGGAACACCCAGAGAGTATTTTTGGCGTACTTCGAAAGTAAATATTTTGGTGCTTAACTTCGACAACATTGCATCGTAGACATGTCTTCCGAAAAGAATGTCGGTGGAGTTATATCGTATGGCTTGCTTTGCGAGGTGTGCTCTGCGCGTTCGGCCCATTTGGAAGGTGCGTGCGTGTCGCCGGCGCGGCCGCGCCCCGCTCTGACCCCTCCGCAGCATCATTACTCTGGCCGCGCCCAGGCCCGGCTTACCTCACCGGCAGCTCGCGCGCGCTCACGTCATTGCCCCAACGCCCGCCCGCCCGCCCGCTCGCCCGGACGCGTATTTGCAAACCGCTCATTTCCTCCGTTTCGCGGCCGATGTGACGTCCGCTGCGAATCCGCAACGTGCGCTGACATGCGGTGGAGCTGCGTGCCAGACTAGGGTCGAATTTCCTGATATTTCGTACCTGACAGGGCAATTGGGTATGTCGGAATGAAAATGTTATTTGTTTGTTGGCGGAGAGACGCATAAAAAAACAATTGTAGACGATGTATAGACCTTCTACGCTTGTGTGGTTAGAAAAAAAAGTGAATATTTTAATTTTTTTGACTTGGATTTGTTCAAGTATTGATTATATTTTGATATCAGAAACATAATTTAAATCTGATTTTGCATTTACAGGGTACTGTTTAGATTTTCAATTTGGAAGTATTTATTTATGATTATGAATTTTAAAAAGAAACTCTTTAAGTTTAAATTTTTGTATTCAAAGTTTGGAATTCATTGAAAACATTTTATTTAGAACAATGTGAATTAATGTGATTTTCATTATTTACGTAGATTTGTTAAACCAATGTCCGTCACTCACACGTGTCCTATAAACGTGTCCTTGATTAATTGCTATAGAATATTCTATTCATATTCTGGCAGTGGCTTTTGTTTTTTCTCATATTTATTCAGTAAATGTTATTCTTGTGTTGAATCAGTAAATTGTTTGTTTTCTCGAGTATAATTGCATTGTCAAAACCATTCTATTTATCATATCTTGATTTTTTGTGATGCATGACTACAGTTGCCGGGAATTACTGTAAATTATTCTTATCCTATTGCTTTGGATACCGAATAAATATCAAAAGTTGGCGGCAAATGTAATTTATTGAAAACTTTCTTGTGAAAGACGCCATTGTGATTCTAACAATTTTAATTCACAAGATTTAATGCCAGTAGTCAAGTTAAATTTTTTAAAGGAAATGACGTACATACGTACTGAAGAACTTGCAAATAGTGTACGTACTGGTGTATGAAATAGGACATCCCTATTTTTAAAAATAATTACTGTAGAATGCGTATGTTCTAAACTACATTTTATTCCAAAAATCTTAACAATACACAAGTGTTTAAATTATAAGTATATATTTTAAGAACTATTGAAGAGATAGAACATATCTTTGAATATATCTTTAAAACATTGTTTTTCATTATTTTTCAGCCGGGTGATGCGAATTGTTTAACATAGTGATTTAATGTGTTATAATTTAGATCCATATTTCAATCATTTTCTAAAGTGTTTTAAGTTTTCGTTTTTAAAAGAATTCCTTTGTTTTCCCAACACTTTTGCTTGTCGGCGAGCCAAAGCGAAGATTAGTTTTGGCACGAGATGTAGGGGCTGTGACGGCGTTCCGTCGCTCTGCGAAGCCTCTCTCTGCAGCTTCTCGCGGTCCCGAGGGCCGGCATCCTCCAGCGCGAGAGGGTGCATGTGGAAACCTGGGCTGAGATTGTGGGAGAGATAGGGCGGGGCGTCTGCGATATGAGTGGCGGTTGCGGTGCGCGTAAAAGTTGTAGCGGTGGCGTCGCGCGGGTGGGGTGGGGGGAGGGGGATAGAAGCGACAGTTGATGCACCGGGAGGCGGCGTAAAGTCGGTGACGGCGGAACAGAAGAAGGTAATGGAGACGAAATGTTGGCGAGAAGCTTGTGTCACCAGCAGCAGCATGGGAAAGACGTCAGAGACGGAATGGTGGACAAGAGAGACTCTGGTGATGAGTCGGTAATTGTAGACATGTCGGAATTGTGGATATAACAATGTTTGTGGAAACGTTCGAGAAGATGGATGAGAATGTCGGTGGCTGTTGGGCAATGGCAGTGACGCTTCTGGATATGACAGCAAAACTTACGCAAAATGGGAGCGGTTCTGCCGCTAATGGTGACAACGGTTAAAATGACGGAGAAGGGGGGAGTGAAGTGTGGTAAGAACTGTGATTCGTATTGAACTGACGATAATATAAAACAAAGGAGACCGTGGTCTAGTAATCAGACTGTTTACCTTCCTCCTCTAGATACCAGGGTTCAAATGTCGGTCAATCCATAATGTGTTTGTGATGACCAAAGTGAATTCGCAACATCTTTTCTCGAGATTCTCCTGTTTCTCCTACCTCTTTCATTTCACTTTCGTCATTCAAATCATGTTGACACATCATCGCTCCTCACTTTCCAACACATCATTTCAAATGTAGGCGTAAAGGCTCAGATACTCAGGATCATAATAAAGATTGGTGGCCGTGATAGGGGGATGACGAAGCTCGGAAATTGGAACCATGGTAGTGGAAAGCTTGACGTCGATTAAATAATGGAAGCAGTGATGAAAATGAAGGCTTTTGCGGAACTGCTGTCGATTGTGGAAGTCGTGGAGCCGGCATTGATCGATTATTTTTCAGAGCCTGGGCCTTTTGGCTCTAATCCACATGCCCGTCATGTAGCACTAATATTTCGTCAGGCTGGCAGCCGGATACGCCGGCAGGCAGCGCTGCAGAGGAACACCTCAAATAAACCGGGGGGACACCTTGGCAGCTCAGGGCTACTACCTTTCCAGACTAGTCCGAACGCCAGACTGGAATCGAATTAAGCGCCACTGAAAATGCACAGTGTGAAAGCCCTACTCAGTAACCATTAGTATCGGTACTGCCATGACAAACCAAGAACCCAACTGGAAGCCACCAGGCCCCAACTGGAAGCCCGGGCGGCTCAGAGGTCCCCAACCCGTCTCTACAGCAAACCCACGTTGGCACTAACGAATGAACTGGAGATGAAAGGAATTGGAATGAATTCAATTCTCCCGTTAAAATGATGTGTATGTTGGTTCACCGGAAGTGGGCCGCAGCCACATCCCTATCTTGCCCGAGGATCGACTAGTAGTGGCCCAACTGTTGGGTCACCTGGACACGCCCGAGCAATCAGGAGCGGATCGTGGCACCGCCTACTCTACTTCCACTTTGGTAGTAATGACTAGTTTCGCCGAGAAATGGAGTCCGGGCGGACTTTCCAGACAGCACCAAAAACCTTTGAGACCGGCTTAGGTGGCTCAGAGCATCAAATGTTATCACTGCAATGCCACTCTCTGAATCTGAATCACTGAAAGTGTCGCTGATTCAATCGGTGAGAGCCGAAGTCACTGATATCTTTAGTCGAAATGTGTAGTTTCGCTGACAATCAGCGAATATGCGAACAATTTTATAATGACCGCCAGCATTTCACTGGTCGTCAGTAGTAAAAGTGTCACCATCGCTCACTGATCGTTCAGTCGTTCACGTGCTGCTGTTTTCACAGATTTCACTGATTCAAACAGTAAAGTTTCACTGATTCAAAACGTGAATCAGATTTTAACTGATTTCTTCAGTTCAATTCACTGATTGTCAGTGGCGGGGTTATAACTGACACCATCAGTGAAAAGTCACTGTCAATCAGTAGTTTTTCACTGATTCAGATTAAGAGAGCAGTGACGGGAGGTCCTAGGGTTTGAGTCCCGGCGGTGACGGGAGCTTTAAGCCATACACCAGCTACACAGCTACATCGAATTCAGCCGCTGTTTGAAAGAGAATTCCAGCAGCTGGCTGCTCTGATCAGTAGTTTTCCGTGTCTTCTACGATGAACGTCAGGAAAATGCCAGACCAATACCATCACAAAAGGGCCACAAACCGCGCTTGAAATTTCCTTCCTTGTCCTATCGCCCCCCTTTCCCTACACACGGCTACACTTACTCGCACTACACTCCCACACATGCCAGAAGAACGGTCGGGTGCATTGAGCTTGTCTCGGGATGGAGCCTTCGCTGATGGGAGATACCTGGTTGGGGAAAACCTTACAAACCAACGAGTATGTCGACGCCAAATATCACCATCCAGAAGGGGCAGATCATCGCCAAATCCTGTGATAAAACAAGCACTACACTTACGGGAGTGATAACCATTGCCGCTTTCGCGGGCGAAAACACGAAATAATCGGTCAATCCGCAGCCGTCGGTTCTTCCTGCACGGGCGCGGGGCACAGGATTGGGTTCGCATTAGCATTAAGGCGGTTCCACACATTCGGTGTTACAGAAGCGACAGCGTATATGCGACTCTTCGAGCGACAGTTCAATGCGTTGTTGCCACACATTACTACGCACATGGCACCACCTACTTCACAGATAAATTAAATCTCAAAACATTAACACATACTGACAGGCTATGACACATCTTAATATTATGTTCATAACTTTCGCCAAAGCCGAATCTTATCGCGTCCGCTACTTCGTGTGTCAGATGAACGGCAACGCTGAACCCTGGCTGTAAGAAAGTAAACAAAGCCTCGCAAGCTGATTCCTTGAGACCTGGTCACATGCCGTCCCAAAGCACGTGGCGAGAGAACTGTCAAGAGTCGCTTATACGCTGCCACTACTGCATACGAGTAGCGAGCGATTGCTCGCCGAATCCCGACTATAGGTGGATGGTAGTCTTGCTTTTAGCCGAGCGACGAGCGTTCGGTGCTCGCCCTGCCCACCGCCTGTCTTTTGGCCATTTCAAAGGAAGCAAACATTCGCGGACCATATCAGCTGCTCGGTATTGGGCGAGCAGTCGCTCATTACTCGGTGAATACGGAGTAGAATAGAACATTTATTTCGCTTCATAGGAATACATGGAATACTTCCGGTGGTAGCATTTTCTAAGCAATTACTCAACGTAAAAGAAACATCAAACAACTACACAAACACAACAAATACACAAAACGAACATCAAACAACATTAAAATATTTACGTGTTACAAAATACAATTTTTCAAAATTAATGTATTAACCCTATCATGCTAAAGCTGACATTAATATAAAATAATTGGAATAATACAAAAAATAATTTTAATGTTAACATATTCTAAAAAAATACAATTTATTTAATCTAATTTTTAAAAATATTGACGTTCTGAGGGAAAGTCTTCAGCACTTTTGCTGCAGGTAATGCGTGGAGCCGCCTTAAGCGAGCGCAGCGCGGTTCCCGCGTCCTCCGGTGGCAGGGCGTCGGGGTCGACGCCTGCGCGCCGGTGAACGCCGCTCACCCGCCCGCTCTCCAGCCCCCCGCGCTGCCCATCCGCCCGCGCGCCGCACCGCCCACCCGCCTGCCGCCCCGCTCACCCGCTTGCCGCCCCGCTCACCCGCTCGTGGCGCTACCCATGCCCCCGCCACGCCATCCTCCCGGCCGTCCACTCCCTCGCCCGCCCGTCCACCCCCTCGCCCGCCCGTCCACCCCCTCGCCCTCCCGTCCACCCCCTCGCTTGCCCGCCCCTTGGTCGCCCGCTCCCTCGCCCGCCCTCCCCCTCGCCCCCTCGCCCGCCCTCCCCCTCGCCCCCTCGCCCGCCCGCCCCCTCGCCCCCTCGCCCGCCCGCCCCCTCGCCTCCACGCCTCCTCGCCCGCCCGCCGCCACGCCATCCCGCCCGCCGCGCCGCCCTCCTGCCCGCCATGCCGCCAGGCGTCCCGTGCCGCGTCGCACTGCGCGGAGTCTGCACGTGGCGGGAGCGGGGTCCGCGCGCTGCGAGGGCCCCCTCGATCTTATCGCCTCTTTTGTGTTCGCCGTCGCCGCGGGAGACGCCCCCGCCTCTGCGCCCCCCGCCCCTCCCCCTCCCCCACTCGCCACCCGGCGCCGCGCCGCGCACCTCCGCTTCCTAAGCGGCGGCGGCGGCTTGCGAGTCACGCCGCGCGGCCACTGGACGTTTTCCAACCTCTGCGCCGCCCTCGTGCTGCTTTCTTTGCGTTCTTCGGTATTATTTTTTATTTCTATATTAATACGTGTGTTGTTGTACTGTTTACTTTGTTCTAGTCATTTTATACGTTTTTCTCTTTGTTCTGTGTGTTGAAGAACCGTAAGTTGTTTTCTCTACTTCAGGTAATTTCAGGTTTTCCATTACTTACCGTTTTTTTTTTCAGTTTCTGTGTTATATTGTTGCACCCCTTTTATTTTTCTTAAAACTTTCATCTACTTCATTTTCTTCATTCGCTTCTTTTCTCTCTTTATCCATGTGATATGCACTGTGAACTTAGACTGTAAATACACTAGCTCTTTCGTTAGAGATAATTCTCTCTTCTGTTGTCTGTAAGGTTCATTGATTGCAACATTAATCCACTGATTGCATTGTTAAGTTTCTGTACTTCCGTTTCCTCTTGTATCATCTTCATGCACCATTGAATTTTCATTTTGGTTTTTTCTCCGGTAATGCCCACCTGCGTTAGAAAATCATTACTTTCCTTTCCGCGCAATTTCTGGATTATGCTATTTCCACGCAAAGTAATGCCCTGCCTGGTTTTTAAATCTCTCTTCCTCCCACAATCGCCGTACCCCGGTCCCTACTGCCGTCAACGCAACTGCAGTCACCTTTACTGCATCTATCTGCAACATCGGTACCCCATCTTGTATTGTCTCTGACGTCTCCTCCTCCATCGTTGCGCTACATTCGCCGCCGTCGCCTTGGCTGCCTCTATCGCTACCGCTGCCGCCATTGCCATTGTCGAAACCGTTGTCACTGTCGCTACTGTCGCTACTGTTTCTACAGTCGCCGTTCCCAACGCCGCCACAATCTCCATCACCACTGTCACCAATGCCACCATCGTTGCTAAGGCAGGCGTCACATCTATTACGTCCGCGTCCGTTAGCGTGGCCATCACTATTGCCACCTCCATCAACGACAACAAAGATGACTAGAGAGCGGATTTTTATGTAATTACATATTTTACATATTCGTTTCTACTTACCGTTCTCAAAACTGTAATCTTGACGAATCGTCACTCTCCAAACTCAATATCCAAATTTTTCGTCACATATTTTTACATATTTAGTACTATATTACATATTTTGTTAGTTTAACAATTTTTTTTATTCTATCGATTTTCATCAACTTATTTTTTATGAAAAGAATTATTTTAAAAAACCAACGTTTTCCTACATGTATGGTGAAATGTTGGTGTGAAAAGAATCATTGACTCCGCGTTCCGTGACCTTTAACATTAATTTCCGAGAAACTTTGTCGATCGCCGACGTGTAGCATTGTGGCGAGAATGATTTTTTGATGGTCGTAGATATTGCCAGATTGTACGATGGCTTCTATTGCGTCTAGTCTGGCTTAAAGTGCATATAACTTTACATAATTGCAGCTTGGTCGGGCTGGTAAACTACGGTCCCGGATAACAATAGATGAAGCTTTTAATAATGGCGGGTAATTGTATGGTGCAAAGTGTGCATCAATTTGTACTCTCCAAATTATTTTTGAAACGTTTGTATTATTTTTAAAATTTGTTTAGAAAATTTGCTACAATTGTAATTTCATATTATGGAAATGTGTTTGATAATTAAGAGTATTTTAATATTGAATATTATATCCGATTTTACATATTTATTACATATTCTTACTGTTTTCATTACATTTTTATGTACACATTTCAACGTTTGATACTACGTATTTTTCCGGTTTCTAACGATGATATTTTCGCCGACTCCGCCTCCACCACCTCCGTCCTCGCCGCTGACCTCCGACACCACCTACACCTCCGCTGAATCCGTCTCTGGCTCCGCCTCCCCCCCCCGCCGCCGCCGTTGTTACCCGCCAAGGGCTCTCGACGCTCCCCGCCGCACGAGCGATCCGTCCCGAGAGCTTCGAGTGGGCCAATTGCGCCGGAGAACGATCTCGTGTTCGCCCGCGGGCCCCCGCCCTCGCCCCCGCCCCCGCCCCCGTCCGTCCTCTCCACGGCGCGGCGCAGCGCCGACACGGACTCACGTGTTCGCCTCGCCTGCCCTCGCATTCGGATCCACCGCTGAACTCTTCTACTCGCGGAAGCAGGGCTGGATAACCAGTCTGCGGGGCTCTAAGCAATAAATATTTTGAGGCCCCATTCATCAATTTTTTTTGTCCAAATGTATGCATTACACTCCAATTTTTAATTTATATCAATAGGATTTTTATAGTTTTGTTTATAAATTTATGACAAATTGCAATACAACAAACACAAACACAGTGACTTAAAGCACTACAACACCTTCAATTTTGTGTTTTATATGTTATTGTTTCGTCAAGTTTAAACTTGAAATGCGGAGAATACCGATAACAGTGCCTTAAGCCAAAAATGAACTTGAACTTTAACAAAAAGCCGGTTGGTTTGAATAATCGCACTTTTGGATAGAAAAAAATTAATCCCCCAAAGTTTGAAAAATTTTATAATTTGTATTTTTGAACTCATAAATATTAATAATATTCTTATAAGTGTATACAAGCAACCTTTTATATACTTAGAAATATTTTCAAATTTACTTAGTTAGATAATATTGCTTACTTTTTTTAAAATATTGACAAACGCCAATAAATCTCGTCTTTTGACGGGGCCCCAATATGATGGGGACCATTAGCAATTGCTTAGTCTTATGCGGTAATCCGGCACTGCGCGGAAGCGTAGCGTTGCTGTTCGAGGTTGCCCAGCAGAGGAAAGCGACCGACGCGATTGCACCCACTTTCACGGATTTAGGAGTGTGTTAGCACATTTTGGTCGGCGCGGACAAGTTCCTGCGACTTCCGCCCACCTGGGCACTCTTCGTGGCACTCTCGCCAAATTATGGGAGTTCCATGCTTCAATCTGACAGTTTGGGCAAAAGTGTTTTGAAATGTGTGAACTCTCTATTTTCAGATCTACAACATGTTAAAACAGTTTTTAAATAAGAATTCTAGAAAGTTTTCTATATACAATGTGACACCATTTTGTGTGTAATATTAGACATATCTATGTGCGCCATCGTAACCAGAATATTGAGGGGGAACGATTCAATGAATAAATAGAGATTACTGGGGATGTACCTTCAATAAACCCCAAATAAACTGATATTGGAAGGAATGCGTTCCCCCGATCCCCACCGGCGATGCCCAAACCCACTTCCAAAAACATCCAAAATTACTCATGTACAATTTTCTCTAAATTGGAGAGAACCTTGTCATTCTAAGCTCGCGATGTTTTTTCGACCGCAAATCTCATTATCATAAACGCAAGACATATCTCATTGTGCGAGAAACTATAACAAATTACTTACTTTGTGATCCATTGTAATTGTGACATAATATGAGCCCTATTAATGCGACCTCGCATCACATTATTAATAGCATGTAGTTTCATGCGAATAAGAAGTAATAACATGGTTATGTCGCTCTAAATCCACACTAGGGAATTTTTATTACCTTTTTACAGATCGCTCTCGGCGTTTACTGCCCATTTTTTCAGGCGCAGATATATATCAACGCTGACCATAAATCTGCAGGTGTCCGCGCCCGTATGTGCCCTGCGTAAACAGGTGCGGGAACGTTCCGACCCTTTTGCTCCGCCCCTTTTGCTCCGAGCTGCAGCAGCGGTGTTGTCGCGGTGCATTCCCAACGACTATCACGATGCCGCGGCATCGCGCGTTGAATCTTTAAACGGCAACAGCGCTCGCAGCCATCGGATCGTGATCGCTGTGTCCCTCGTTTGATGGGGCTCTCGACAAATCCTGCTGATGCGTGGTGGGTTGTACGCGACTTGACCTTGCTCTCTCGCGCGCCGCCACCGTCTCCACTGCCGTCACTAGTGTTTCCACTATCATCACCACTGCCTCTACCGTCATCACCAATATCTCCACTATCATCACTACTATCTCCTCTGTCAACACTACTACCTCCTCTAGCAAAACTACTATCTCCTCTGTCAACACTACTATCTCCTCTGTCAACACTACTATCTCCTCTGTCAACACTACTATCTCCTCTGTCAACACTACTATCTCCTCTGTCAACACTACTATCTCCTCTGTCAACACTACTATCTCCTCTGTCAACACTACTATCTCCTCTGTCAACACTACTATCTCCTCTGTCAACACTACTATCTCCTCTGTCAACACTACTGTCTCCTCTGTCAACACTACTATCTCCTCTGTCAACACTACTATCTCCTCTATCAAAACTACTATCTCCTCTGTCAACACTACTATGGCCTCTGTCATCACTACTATCTCCACTATCAACACTACTATCTCCACTATCAATACCACTGTCTCGACTACCATCATCACCGCTACCACCACTACCATCAGCACTACTAACAATACACCCGTCACCACCCTACGGCTGCAGCCTCTATTGCCCCACCACGTCGCCGCATCTCATGTCTTTAATAAACGTTAATACATGTAATAGGGGTCTTAAGGTTAAAAACGAAAATATATAATTCTGGAAATCTGATGTTTGCATTACAATTGAAAGAGATGATAAAACATTTTAATAGACTGTACATCTAAGTGAAGCAACTGTAGCAATTATTGTAACATACGCAACAGCATTGGCTCCCTCCGTCGTTGTTATCTCCTCCTCTTGTCCGGCTCTTTGCCCACCGTCAGTCATCCCATTCCTCTCACGTCGCCAGCCTCACCGCCGCTGCCGCTGCCACCGCCGCAATGAAGCGTCATTACCGGGTCATCATCATTAGCGGCTGTCGCCTGCGAGAGGTCGCTAATGTGCGTTCGACACCTCTGGCGACGTACGCGCAATAGGGAAGTGATGCACGCGGTGTGTTACGACCTGTGCGAGTTCGTGGAAGGGGAGATAATCTCATGTTTCGGTATGTCATGAACGTTTTTGATGCAGTTGGTGCCTTGAGGCACTCTCTGACATTGACTGCAAACATGAAAATTCGTGGAAAATGAGAGTTATTTAAAAAAATTACAATCATTAGTCCGTTAATTCAGAACATTATATTCAGCAATAGACTCGATAACACAGGTTCAGTTCATTACCTTTTGTCTCTATTGTTTTGAAGAAAAAAATGTTAAGATCTTCATTAAAGAGTAATGTGACTTGAATTTTGCGTTCACTAGGATTTAAAAGTGTGGGTTCCTCCAATATTTTGTAATTCATCCAACTTTTTTGCACGAGTCTATTTTTTGGTATTTTTGGCACGCTTCATTTCATTCTAATTATTTTAATTCTTTAATTCTTAAAGACTTAAAATTAAATTAAGCATTAAAAGATGAACTCTAAATATTGATTTAACTTTGGAAAGTAAGACGACTTAAGGTATACTTTTATAAAAATGTTCTCCAATTAACAATTTAATGAAAAACGTTAAATCGTACGCAAATCAAATACTCATGAACATTTTCAGCTAGCTAAAAGTGGAATAGAAGTACGTTACTGATTCCCGAAATACGCTTATCATCAAACAAAACCATAAATTTAAAGGCGGTTACAGAGAGAAGATGATCCGTGAAGCCCTTGAGGGCTTTGAAACATTTTTAAGGCAATTTACAAACGATTCTCGGGGATTACCGAGAACGATTCCGCGAGCGATTCTGCATTCCCTGGAACGGAGCGCGAACAGTGGCCGAGTGGAATCCAGGATCATTGGGCCCGTGACCGGCGAGCGTAAGGAGCCCTTTCGGCTTAATTAGTACTCCGACCAGCTTCGGGCAAGAAGTTTGTAACTCGATTAAGGACCCCCCCCTCCCCCCGGCGGAGACCCTGGCGCCAAGGAGAGGCCCCGGAGGAGACCCGTACGCCACCGGCTGCGGGCGCGCGAAGGCCTCGCGTGGCGGGCGTCGCCTTGCGGCGGCACGCCGAAAAAGCGCAATAAAAGTTTATTCAATTACCCGGAGTCAAATGAAGAAGTTTCGTACCTGGTGGAGACGGCGCCCTTGCGTCGCGCTGGCTCGCACGCGACGAACCCCCCCCCCCCCGACAGCGACTGGAAGAGTGTTCGGTTGCTCTGGTCCCTTCGCGGGCTTCGTGCGTAGTAGCTGCCGTATTCATCATGCTTGACGGGTTCTTTCGAAGCGATTCTTATTCGGAGTTCTTGTTGCTTGGCTTTGTTGATGTTGCGTTTCGGAGCGTTCTGTAGCGCCGCGGTGCCTACAACCAACGAAAACTGAAATTCGTCTTCCAGGAAGTGGTGTGCAATTTAAAAAAATAAAGTTGTGTACTTGCGATTTTTAAAGAAAATAATTCATGAAGTACATTTTCATTGTAATGCAGATAGTGTAATATGGGGATTTCATATGAAGTTGAAACATTTCAATGGAAAATGTTATAAATTTAAAACCAAAGCAGATAGCATGCTAGTACGCTGATATACATTTACGACTGCAGATTTGAAATTAATTTAATTTGATTCCAGACAGTAATTAAAATTCTAGTCAAATATCAAGGGTTAAGTTGTTTTTATGACCCAATTAATGTATCGTATTTCTTAAAAAATGTTCTGTTCATGTGTATATATGATATTCTTGAATGGTTAATATAATGGAAGCAGTGTTCGTGAATAATGAAGAGCGTTTAATAAAGAGAGCGCAGTTCAATTCAAAGTATTGTTTGCTCCAAATTCATTGTGAAGTGACGCGCAAATGGAATTTGATCCCTCACTGTCGTAAATACGAACTGATATTTAAAATCCGAGTCTCGTATTTCGTTCGTAGTATGATCGATTTGGATTAGCAACTCAGTAAAGACAGCGTTCATATTAAACATCGATATAAGTATAAAAAAAAACAAAATTTCTCTGCTTTGGTTGAAACCTTTCTGAAACATTCCCTGCTGTGTGCTTTGACAAGTTTATTTATGGTCGGAGTTAAGCCAGATATCAGTTACCGGTTTCCAGAAATCGCTTATAAATTTTTCAGAAGTGTTTTCTGGAAGGCATTTGCAAGTACAAAATAGGAATCTGTGCCGAAAACCGGTGTAAATCCGGTTCGGCCACTGAGTTGCAGTTGAAAGCGCCACCGCGTGCAATTTGGAAGGCGCCGGCGCGCCTGCGCGCATTTCGCATGCCACTTGCGCCTCTAGAGCGGCCCCGCTGGAACTCCTGGGCCTCGGCCCCGCGGCGCGGCGCGGCGCGGCGGGCGCGCGGCGAGAGAGCTCCGGGTGTGCGCCCCGCGGCCGTCACTTGACTCGCGGGGTTAACGTCGCCTGACACCCGCCGCGCGCGCGAGCCGACTTGACAGCGCATCCGCACCAATCTTGGCAGCGCGCGTAACGAGTCACTCGCCGGCCGGCAAGGCGTGCTTCGCGCCCCTCCCCGCGCCGGTCCTCCTGCTCCTCCCCGATCCGCTCCGCCCCGCGTCGCCCTGCCCCGCGTCGCCCCGCTCCACCCCCGCCCCGCGTCTCCCACTCCGCCCCACCCTGCCCCGCATCGCCTCCGCCCCACCCTGCCGCGCGTTGCCCCGCTCCGCCCCGTATCGCCCCGCGTTGCCCCGCTCGGGCCCGCTCCACCCCACCCCACCCCGCCCTGCCCCTCGTCGCCCCGCTCCGCCCCGCTCCGTCCCGTTCCACCACGCTCCGCCTTGCCCCGCTCCGCCCCGCTCCACCCCACCCCGCCCTGCCCCCCATCGCCCCGCTCCGCCCCGATCCGTCCCGTTCCACCACGCTCCGCCTTGCCCCGCGTTGCCCCGCTCCGCCCCGCTCCACCCCACCCCGCCCTGCCCCCCATCGCCCCGCTCCGCCCCGATCCGTCCCGCTCCACCATGCTCCGCCGTGCCCCGCGTCGACCCGCTCCGCCCCGCTCCGTCCCGTTCCACCACGCTCCGCCTTGCCCCGCTCCGCCCCGCTCCACCCCACCCCGCCCTGCCCCACATCGCCCCGCTCCGCCCCGATCCGTCCCGTTCCACCACGCTCCGCCTTGCCCCGCGTTGCCCCGCTCCGCCCCGCTCCACCCCACCCCGCCCTGCCCCCCATCGCCCCGCTCCGCCCCGATCCGTCCCGCTCCACCATGCTCCGCCGTGCCCCGCGTCGCCCCGCTCCACTCCTCCCACTTTCGCGACCCTGCCCCACCCCTCTGCTCCCCACCGTACTCCATTCTTCCCCGTTCCACCACTCTTCGTCTCACCCTGCTCCTTCCCGCCTCTGTCTCCGTTCTTCGCCGCATAGCGTCGCTACGCCCCCCCCCTTGTGCGCTGCCTGTTTCACCCTGCCCGTCTCGCCCCTCTCCTCCCCGCCTCTCTCCTCTCCGTTCTTCACCGCCCCCATTCCCTCCCCACTGCGCCATTATCCGCTCCGTCCTGTTCCTTCCCGCCCCCTTTTACCGCCTCTTTCTCTCCCGATCCGCTCTGCCCCGTTCCTCCATTCTACGCCAGAACCGTAAGAAATAGAGATGATTCGGATGACGTAGCGATACCAAGGAAATGGGAAGAGAAAGAAGTGAAATTAAAAAGAAAAAATCTTGTATTTTTCTCACAACGTGAGATGTCACAATCTATGTTAGAACTAGAGTTGAAGCGAATTTTGCTTTATTTCGGGTACGGAAAGAAATCTCTGGAATATTTTCAGACTACAGTGCAGTACTAGAAAGGAAATCCAGATGATGTCGGAATCTCTGTTAGAAATAGATTTGCCGAACAAAAGAATCTCAGATTTTATGCTAACATAAGTGAATTAACGGAAACCTGCGGCTTCCCTTCAATGTGGAAATGAAATGTTTTTTAGGGAACTGCCAGTGATTATAACCTGGATGAGGAGGAAATTTATTTTTAAATTTCCGGCATTATCGTGGTGAAGACGGAGCGCGGAGGGGCTCATCCTCTGATAACGAACGAGGGATTTTCCCCTTTTTATCAGTCATCGGGGACTATTGTGTGCAAGTACGCGTTTCTGGAAAGTCTTATGCAAACTTTCGCATTGGTCAAAGTGTGCAGCCTCTTCTATTTTCTAACTTTGCGATGTTTGTGTAGCGTACATGATGCTTCATTTCCATTATTTTGTTTTGAAATAAGAATTACATAAATAATGCAGGTATTGCATCAGTAATGACGTTTTGGCTCTCTAAGACTGGCTATCTACAAGAAGATATACCATTTTTTTAAGGAATTCCATGTTTTTTCTAGACCAGGTTTCTGGTCAGGGTGGGGGTGGGGGAAACATTCAGCTGCGATTGTCACTTCGGCTAGGCTAAGCCTAAAAATACTACCAATAGAATGTCATTTTTTATTTGTAGGTATTACAAGCACATGAAATAAACTCTCTCACATAATTTTTATTCCATTTTCATTATTCATTTTACTGTGGGAATTGACGGGTTAAGATGATGAAATTGAAACGATGACGAAATGTAGAAAATAGGATATAAAACGATTTAGTGTATTGCAAAGCGCAGCCACGACAGCAAGTCAGAACATGCAAATGGCCTCGGTGGAAAGCGCGCGGCCTGAGGACAGGTGCCGCGGAGGACGTTGAAAACGCGCAGGCGAAGGATGAGCGACGGCGACGGGGGACGGCGGGTAGTGAGCCGAGAGGCGGCTATTTTCAGGCGGCCCGATTATATTAAGCGCGGGTCAAACATGGAGTTAATTAGAAGGAAAATAGCCGCGGTTCGCCACGGCCCCGGCGGGCGGCGCACAGTGTGCCCCGTTGAGAGCGAGAGCGCTCGTTTCGGGTTTTCTGTGATTTTTCAGGCACGCTTTTCATCACCCTTGAAAATATGCGAATGATTAGTACGTTTGGTTAAAAATTAAATCTGCGTTCAGTGAATGTAACGCGTTCTTCATTAACACTGAAGTAGCCGCGCTGGAGTTCTGTGTGCATCACTTTTCTACAATATGTGATGTCCTGAACAATCGTGTGTTTAAATATAAACACAGTCAGAACATGACATACGTCTCCTCTTACCCCTTCCCATGTATATGTACAGAGTGAGTCACGCCACTGTAGCACATCCTGTAGCTTTTGAACGGTTGCAATTATTGCAATGCAGTTTTCACGGATGTGCATGAGACAATGAGGGGAATTGATGTGTATTCATTCATATTTTATCACTTGCATTTTACGAGATATTTGAGGTATCTTTGTTTTTTTTTTCAAATGGATATATACATTTTTTTCAGTCTATCATGACGAGCGTAAAAAGACAAATCCAATAATATAAATATTGTCTTATATTAGATAAGCAGTTTTTGAGTAATTTTGATTATATTTGTGTACACACTCATATGTTTGGAGTGGACTCACAAGTCATAGCGCGGAAACATTGGAAATTATTTTGGAGGTTGAAGCTCTCTTCACTTTTTAAATGTTGAAATGTTTTAAAAAGAACAGAAAGTTCGCACTCGTCCATCTACTTATTATTATTATTATTATTATTATTATTATTATTATTATTATTATCATGATCATGATCATTATTTGTAGCATTATTGTGTAAGCCGTGCATCCCAACGAGCGGGAGCGCTTGCGGGTGTTCGAAGCGTGCCGAGGCGCGCGGGGTAGTTGTGGGCGCGCCTGTGCCCGCGGGTGGCCTGTGATGGACGGCTGGCCTCGAGGACGCACGCCGGACCTCGCGCACGCTGGCCCGCCGCCGCCGCCGCCGCCTGGGAACCTCATTATAATCCCGCTCTCCCCCACGACGCCTCCCCTTGTCTTAGCCCGGCACAAAGCGCTTGCTTTGGTCTTCTTCATTCTTTTGGGTTTTTTTTTGGTGTTCGCGGCGTGAGAGATAATAGAGCTTAAGCTAGGGCTTTCTTGAGAATCTTCAACTACTTGTATTAAAAAGTAAATTAAGCGTTTCAATAGTGCTTTCAGTGTGAAAAAGGAGGATGTGCACGTAGAATAATTGTTTTGACCGTGTATTTTCCTTCATTATCTTCAATTTCTTTAATCAGAGAAAAGTTTTCGGATGCCGGTATTTTGTAAATTTAAAAACAATAAATTCTTATCCTGATGGTTTCTCTCCTGTAGGCGGGTTGCTTTTTTTAATCTAATATATATATATATATATATATATATATATATATATATATATATCTTAAAAAAAATAAAAAACTGCAAAGCTGTAATGGCCTTGAATATTTTGCTCATAATATTGCGGCCCGTTTGTGGTTTTTGGTGATTCCACATTTCGTGAGTAAAATCCTTCTCATATTTTAATTATTATGCATACAGGTATTGAGGCAAAAGTGTTTCGAATTTCTCAGAATTTTCTTTTTTGATGGTTTTGCTCATTTGAATATGCGTAAGAGCGTTCAAAGCGCTTGTGAAGTTGGTGGTGGCGAAGACGTTTACGCTCTTGGTAACGGAGTCTCTTTTCGTGCGGCCTAATCTTCGTGCGTTGACGGACGAATGGGTCGGCCTGTCTCCTTTCACGAGCCTCTTCCGAAATTCCGAGAATTTCAGCTCTCGTTTTATGCGTTCGGCGGTCCTTGTCGATATGGTTTCGCTTGACTGGTTGGAGATGGGACGGTCTCCAAGCGACAAGGACGCGCCAGCTGCCTCTTTGCCTATCTGAGCGCGGACCACTGAAGAAGTAGGGGCGGCTGAAAGCCTTTCCTATGCACTACCTCTTTAAACGCGTTCATTTTCGCCAGGGATTCGTGTCTGCTACGGTAAGTTTGCATACGACGTTCGTGTTTTTTGAATTTTTTTTTGCAAATGACCCGTGACAACATGTTTTTCACTTGAGACGCAGGCTGTGCATCTATAATTAAAAGTAGAGGGGAAATACTGTTTATGCAGAAAGACGAGAGCGGAAATTGGAGATCCTATTCCTAATGTCTGTATCGCCTGTCAAGTTTATTCCTTAGCAAAGGGCATATCTATGTGTATATAAAAGAAGTTATTGTAGACAATATTTTTAGAGACATCATACATTGAATCGCTCTAGAGGATTTGTTGTATTTTGAATACTTTATGTACGCGTGATCTATTTCTCCCTTGTTGATGCAGTCTATTCCTCCCGAAAATGGTGAATAGCATTCTCTGGAAAATTTTAGCAAACTATTTCAAATTCTAAACATCATTAGGGAAATTCTACTTTTTAAGAGTACTTCATGAAAAATTAAAGAGGCGCCTTCTTTAGCAATGAGTTATGATTGAAGCGTGAGTTGCGTAACTGCCTGACAAATATATCAAATATATACAGAGGAAATTTCTTGAAAAGCCCGAAATGCTTTCCACACATATTTCGCCTTTACACCGCACGCCACTTCCTAGAAAATTGCTATGTGTTGACGAGCAACTTCGAGTTTTGATTTCGTCGTATTCTGCATTTCGATTTATCAAGTTACAGCCTTGCTACAGATTTTGTCCGCGCGTTTGCGCACCGCCCCCGTTGGCGAGACGCGTCGGCGGCAGAAGCGACCGCCCGTGGGGGTGCGTCTGCCCGCCCGCGGGCCCTGCGGAGGAAGGAGGTCGCGCGAAGAGAGCGGGCGGGGGGGGGGCGGGGCGGAGGGCGCGCGGAAGTCCTCTCGTGGGTCGCGGCGGCGCCACTCGGTGAAAACAAAGCGCCGGAACAAAAGCGGCGCCGCGACGTCGCCGCGTCGGCCCGCGGCCTCGCCGTCTGCGCCCCCCACTCCGACGCGACGCGGCACGACGCGACGCGACTCGACGCGACGCAACGCGACGCGATGGGACGCCGACTTCTCCGGCGTCACGCCGCGGCGTCGCGCCGCGCCGGCCGAAATGCTGACAATCATGGATGTTTCTGGTACGACGTAAGATTTGGGGGGGGGGGCATCAGATGAAGGGATTTATACTTCGATGTTTTTGTAGTGGCCGATGACATTAGCTCATTGTTACACCTCCTGCTTTATAAAATGGATATTTTTAATCAATTCGCTAACGTTCTTCTCAACGGGGCTTGTGGCGTCAGAAATGTGTTTACTACTGTTAAAAAATCATTGTGTAAGGCAAAAGGTGTAGCAATGATCTAATGTCATTGGCCACTACAGAAAAATCGAAGTATAAATCAGGGCTGCTCAAATGTAAGAATTGGGGCTAGGCTGCCCGCGCTGACCTGCTGCAGTGGCCCATGTACCTTTCGCATTTCACCGGACTAGAGCCGATCGTGCCCGAGCGCTGCCCTGTCCTCCCCCATTCCTTACCCAATCCTCCTCTCCAGTCCACCCGATTTGCATTCTTCTTTTTGAGGAACGATTTCGGATTTTTCGAGAAAACGCCCGCAGTTCTATCGAATCATCTGAAAACGGTGAGTGGGAGTCATGTCAATTCTAGTTTCGTTTTCACAATATTCGTTATATTTCGAAAACGTTCTTGTTACAAGTGAAAAAATGGTAGCTCTGTTGGCAGCAAGGCGGTGGCGCGGGCGGGTCTCTTGCGGTCGTTGCCGCCGCGGCCGGAATGCTCTCGCTGTGGCCTGATGAAGACATTGTGGGCCTCGGCGCTCAGCTCTACTTCAAGGATTCTTGCGCCACTTTGAGAGGGGGTTTAAGGAGCATCCGTGATTATCTCAGAGAAAGAATTGGCGCAGAACACGTACGCTGTAAGGCAGTCTGTTCTGTTTCACTTAAACTTTTAAGGGTAATACTGACTGAGATCAAGAAATGGATTTTTCTTTTCATAATATATATTATCATTATAATTCTTGACCTACGATTTTTTAATGCTGTAATACCATTGGATATAAAATTTGTAATGACAAAATATACTAGTATTTATTTAATACTGTAATATAACAATGTCCCATCAACTATAGGTCACCCTCCTTACTCTTAAATGATTAACTGTAATGGTTCACTGCTAAATGATTCACTGGTTCCGCTCAACAAAGCAAGTAATATGTCGTAAGAATACTGACGGTAATATTTTCAGTTTTGAGAAATTTAATCATCTGTTATGCGGTGTGAAGGACTGAGATAGATGGCTATGAGGGGATATAGGAAATTACAGAAATCCATGGTCTTGAAACGAAGGACACAGGAACAAAAGTCAGTATCACCACGTCAATGTCACGATCAGAATGAGAGTTTTTTGCATTTATTCATCAGATTTGAACTTTTCTTCCGATATTTTGAAATTCCAACGCAATGGTCATTTATAATATTAATGAAACATTTCTGTAACTCAGTGTCTTAGTGAAACTCGATATGTTCATTAATTCGCTATGAACTTCTTACTGTGGCTAGGATAATCTCCTTCAAAATTGGCAAATGAAGGCGTAGAAAGAGGATCTGAAGTGTTAGGTTTGGAAGCTCACTTAAACCACTAATATTTGTGTTTGACATTACTTGGAACATTGTTTTAATGATCCTCGATATGATGACCTTTCCTAAAAAGCATTGAAGCTTTCAATATTGGTATTTTGCGCACCACCCTAATGGCTATATGCGTAATGTTAATTTTTCGTAGTCCATGGTATAACAATTCGTATAATTGTGTTGACCCAATGTCATATCATGCGATTCGAAACGTCTTCTTTCGGGTATTCATACGTGTATCATGTATTTATTATGCAAATTGGTAGTTGACAAGACTTAATTCTTGTTTGAGGTGTATAATGAAAGTACTTCATGAAGAATGGAACCATTATATTTTGGGATGTTGACTTCGAGTCTGATAAAATGAGCATTCACGGAATTGCTTTTGCATTGTTCTCATTGTCAGATGTCAAAGTGTTGAAATATTGATTTAAGCCTGAAGACTTTAGTAGTGCACATGCCTACCTGCGCAAGACATATTTGGCCGTGTGTGCAGAGCCGGTTATTTTCCAGGTCTTCTTAACTTGTCTGCGCGCCATTTACTGGATCAAGAAGACATTTATTAGTCAGGTTGGTAATAGAAGAAGAATCAGCACCCTTTCAACGTGCTGGCATGACCACTTTCGGAAAAGAAATGCCGCTGTGAATTCGACATTTTTATACATGGAACCTTTCAGGAAAATAGTTATAAAAAGAAGAAATGTCAGAACTGTTTACAAGCTTGTTTGGTCCAACGACTTAAATTAGCGACATAAGAAGTCTGTAGTAGCAAGAGTGTGTGTAGTTAGGGCTCTACTCGAGTTCAAAATGCCAAATGTCGTCAAGACCTTGGTTGTAGAACACTGATCATTGACCATGAACTCTTGTTCGTGGCATTAAGGAACTCTCGAGTCTTTTACGATTTTTGCAGGAAGATTGTCGCAAATTACCAGCGCTTCTTGGTACAAGCCATCACGCTCGTCTCGGCTAATTGTACTACCTCACCTCGCTTTTGCTGATGACTTGGGAGTGCGGGATCTATTGTGCTGATAATGAACTCCAAGATTTGTATGGTTGATTGCACTAGTAGTGATCTGAAAGATTCCTTCGTACAGACGTGACTAAAACTATTTCTTAATCAAATTTTTGTAGTTAAAAAGTTAGATGAACTCGAAGCGTGCTGGGCCTATTGGGATGAGCACATTATTTTCTAAACGGGAAATTATTAAACTCATTATCCCGAAACACATCATTCATTGAGAAGAATAGTTTATTCCAGTAGTGTAACGTACCGAAATATTTATCTTATAGATATGCTCAACTTTTTCTCGATACACCACCAAAATATATTTTTATTCACCAACTCTCAGGACATGAATTTGTATTTTAGAATGTCTCCATACGGATCACTTTGGACGATGATGTGAAAGAATGATTATTAATATTTAAATTAAATTGCTATTCCTAAAAATATAATTATCACAAGTTTGTGTTGAACAAATAAAATTATATTAATTATTTATCTTCATGAACAATAAAATTGATGGTCAAACATGAAACTATATTATTTATATTGAATATTCCCACCCGGTTAAAGATCTTTTATCTTTTTTGTACTTATATCATTGTTTTAATTATCAGTTTATTATAGAAATGCATGTATGACTTAGTTTTCTTTCTTCTCGATTGTTTCCGGTTCACTTATCACGTAATCTTCTTCCTCGCATTATCATAACTGCAGCGCTCAATTTAATTTGTCAAAGTTCTTGTCTCACTTCCTTACACAAATTCCATTTTTATTACGTAACTCCTTTTACTATTAAAAGATTAGTCTATATAACATGCAGCCAAATTATGTCCTCTCACGAACTTCCAAAAGCCTCCTAAATCCGTTCATTGATATCTCCACGCCGATCAATGTCCAACGAGTATGCACACAGATAATATTCGATGTAAATGAACATGTAATATGATATATTCTAATAGTGTTAAACTCCTTTCGTAGATTTAGAACTATTAGAGGGATGGTCTGGTAATTCGCACGCTCCAGAAGATCTTACGGCTGACTATTGTGGTTAGCGTCTTGTGGCCTTCATATGGAGGCGTGTGGCAGGGGCGAGGAGGGTTAGGGCATTGGACGGGGTGCGTGTCGTGACGCGGGGCACGGAACGTGGCGTGGTCCTGGGGTTGTGGGACGGGCCGTAGCTTAGCGTGAAGGAATGCCACATGGCATGGTTGGGAGTGGCGTGGCGTGGCGTGGCTTAATGTACCTTGGCTTGGCCTGTCGCGAGCTTAGATTAGCAGATGGAAAGTGGTATGGGGTGGTGGGACGTGGACATGGCGTGCCAGAATGTGACTTAGCGTTGCGAGGCGAGGTGTGGCGTGACATGACTTGTGTGGACTTCTCTTTGCGTGACGTTTTGGTGTGTCCTGACTTCATTTGACTCGGCATGGCGTGGCAGGCTGTGGTGTGGTGTGGTTTGTCTTGATTTGACTTGACTTGACTTGACGTGGCTTGGCATGACGTGGCGTGACGTGCGTGGCGTGACGTGCGTGGCGTGACGTGCGTGACGTGCGTGGCGTGACGTGCGTGGCGTGACGTGCGTGACGTGCGTGGCGTGGCGTGCGTGGCGTGGTATGTCGTTTCTGGGTGGGAAGTGCGAGGTCGCGAGGGTAGTTGGTGGAGCCTTTCTTGCAGCCCCTGCCCCTGCCTCGGGGGCGGTGGCATGTGCGCGCGGGCGGTATGTTAACGCGCGCTAATGGCGGCCGCAGGTGGCGGCGCCGCGCTCCCACCCTAATGGCGCGCGCCCTGGCCGCCGCCGCCGCCGCCGCCGCCGTGCGTGATGTGTGGGCGCCCCGGCGCGCCGGCTCTTTTCACACGAGGCCTAGCCCGGCGCTTCGACCCCTTCCACACACAAATCTCTAGCGCTCCATGAAAATGAGTACGTTGTTGGGCAAGGCCGATTTCTAACACTCGCTTAGCAATACTTTTTTTTCCTTCGAGTTGCTGTCCTCCTATGGATTACTTGACTTTTACCACAGTCCACACTTCATAGTCGACTACGTTTTTACGTTAAAATGTCCTTCAAATTCTTGAAAACTACGAACCGGAAGATGTGGCTCAGGGCATCAACTGACATCACTGCAGTGTCTCTAACTGGGGTCCCAGGGTTCGAGTCCCAACGGTGGCATGATTTTCGACACTAGCCAGATATCTGGGTCGAGTTATGTCGCTGTCTGGAGGAGAATCCTGGCGGCCGGCTGATTTGATCGGTAGTTTTCCGTGGTTTGTACGGTCAATACCAGGGGAATGTTGGTGCAATACCCTAGCAACGGGCCACGGACCGCGCGCGATATTTCCTTCCTCTTCCTTGCCCTATCCTCACCCCTTACTTACACACACTTGCATAGACTTCACTATACTGCGATTTTCGTAACTGTGCCCCTGACAAGAATCAGCTGTTGACGGTTTCATCCAATAGGGAGTTTGAACGTCACCATAGTGACATCATTGTAGCGAAATATAAGCTTCCGATGGGATGGCAGCGAAACAGCTGATTTCTGTCAGGGGCAAAGTTACAAAAATCGCAGTATACCACACTTGCCGGGAGGCCTGTTGGGAGCTTAGAGCTTGTCCCGGCTGGAGAGGTGTCAAGGTGGTGGGAGATACCTGGTTGGGGAAATCGCCGGTAGCCGACGGCAGGTCTGCCCCGTATCTCGCCATCCAGCGGGGAAAACCTCCCGAGCAAAAAATGCACTTCACTTACGGGATAAATGACTTTGGCAGTTGACGCGCTCGAAATCATTAATCGATCAATTGAAAACTTCACTGGGGTCCACGGTTAACCGTCCCATTGGTATGCGGCTGTTAAAAAGAGGTTGTGTAGATTTCGGCATAAAAATGCATAGAGGAAATGAAATTAGATTGTGAGGATGGTCTGAAAGAAGATAAGAGGAGGTATTCAAGGATAGAATGTCTTCAGTTTAATTCTAACGAAATGTATATAGGGAAGGGGAATTGATTCTAGTGACATTGATGTAATTTAATATAGAAAGTGGATTAAGAGGATACAAGGATAAGATAAAAGACGAAGAGGAGAGGACTTTTTTCTCTTCTTTGTAAAGATTATTTGCATTCTTCAAAACATGGCAAACAGTGCAACCCTTTGTACACACTTATCTTTGACAGTCTCTCTAGAATTACTGTAACCAAAAGCTAAACAAGTATTTAAAAGAAGGAGAGAAATACGCTTCTTGAGAAACATCCCAAATTGAACAAGTTGGGTGATGTCATGCGTTTATTTCGTGAATCACGCACTACGCAGGCTGTGTGAACTACACGAAGTCATAAATACTCCTTTAGTGTTTGCACTGTGCCCTCACACGAAGTGGCAAGTTATGACTCCCAACAAGATCAATTCATATTAACGGCAATTTTATTTTTTGCTGATTTTATGAATGAATGGAATTAAAAATGAAGTCCATTAAAAGCAACGAACTATTTGACATGACATTGAGTGATTGCATACTCGATTTATGCAGACTACGTACAGTACTGTGAATTCGGAAGCTGTGATTTTCCAATACATTTTCCTTAAGAATGAAATGTATTTGATGAAAGTGGCTCAACATCGACAATTTTATAGGAACGTTTCTTTCTTGGTCTATCAAACTCATTCATTATCAGCGTGTCTTTACTAACATTGCACCTGTAAGGTTCATGATTTATTAGTTGGTAACTTCTCCATTTATTTAACCCATTCATCTTCTCCACGGACGTTTGCTACCAATGTTCGTGACTCGTACCCCTGCAAACAAGGGAACTGCCGAGCTGACATGGGCTGCGGTGGAAACCTACGCGAATGAGGCCATTAGATAGAAGCAATGAAATACAGACAACTAACGTGTCAACGCTCTCTATAAACCTGGCAGAAAACGATACCCTAAAACGAGAAATAACTGTCCATTGGAAGCCGGAGAGTGGATTTCCCGAGTGCTCGGAGTGAACCCATTCCCTCCAACTGCCGTCATACGCGCTCTGGCGCTGCGGCGCCGGGGGAGGCCGCGCCGAGTGCTGGGAGGGCGACTGCGGGGTCGGAAGTGGAGATGGTTACCACACCGGCGCGAGGTGGGAGGCAAAGGAGGAGGGGCGAGCAAGAGGGGGCAACTCCCCCACCCCATGTTGGGACAAATTAAAAATATATGTAGACATTTCATTTCGCGGATCGTTAAATTTTTATTATAAAATATTTACTTTTTTCTTTGTTTTGACAAGAAATATAATAATAATAATAATTAAGCGAACAATAATTTTATTAAGCTGAGCTAGTAAAGTACATTAATAAATTGGTACACTTTAGATCAGTTTTATAAAACGCGCGGGACTTATACTGAAAGAATTAGAAGCACAGTTGGGGAAGGGTTCTGCGGGATGGGACACGAGAATTGCTGTCGGGCTTGTATCTTAGCGTATTTGACGAAGTTGATGGGGGTTTACGATTGGGGTTTGCGCTGGGACTTGCTGTGGGTGTTGCGACGGGAGTTGGTTATGGTGGTTGGCGACGGTGTCTGGCAAGGGGGGTGGGCATTGGTGTGAGCGATAGGGTAGGACAGTGTTGTCAAGGTCGATGTCACGAACGGGAGTCCGTGGCACGAGTGCCACGAAGAAATCGCCTCTCCACGCAGTTCATTACCCCGCCGCAAGAGACAACGCCATCACTATTGTAATACGGCGGGGTTACTAATAGTTTCCTCTCCCGAGGCTAGTGGCTCAGAGAAGCTCGTGGCACGACACGGTGCCGAGAGGCGTGCCACTGCCACCAGTAGCAGACCTCGACACCACTGGGGTAGGCGTAGACGATTGGCAACGGGGGCGGGCGACAGGGTGGGCGTCCGGCGAGGAGAGGGACTCGCGGACGGATTTGCGTGAAGGTGAGCTAAGGGGGCGAGCGGTGTCGGCGGCAATCTAGAAGCCGTCGGGCGTCGTATCGCGAACTGCTTGATGGCTCCACTCGATAAATCAGAGCGGGCGCGCTTTGCGGCGGCGGGCGCACGGGCGCCGCGCGCTTTACGACGACGCCTTACGAGCGCGCGCCTTGTTTATTGCTGTATTGTGAACGGGCGCGGCGCGGCGCGGCGCGCTGCAGCGCACGGGCCGAATGACGTTGCGGTGGCTCTTGGCTCGCCCAGACGCGTTGGCCGGCGGGCGGCGGGTTGCGGGCGGGGGTGGCGGGTTGTGGGCAGGGGGGCGGGATGCGGGCAGGGGCGGCGGGTTGCTGGCGGGGGTGGCGGGTTGCGGGCGGGGGCGGCGGGTTGCTGGCGGGGTCGGCGGGTTGCTGGCGGGGGTGGCGGGTTGCGGGCGGGGGTGGCGGGTTGCGGGCGGGGGCGGCGGGTTGCGGGTGGCGGGAGGCGGGTTGGGGGCGGCGGGCGGCTGGCGGCGGGTTGCGGGCGGGGGCGGCGGGTGGCGGGTGGCGGGTTGGGGGCGGCGGGCGGCTGGGGGCCGCGGGCGGCTGGGGGCGGGTTGCGGGCGGCGGGCGGCTGGGGGCGGGTTGCGGGCGGCTGGGGGCGGGTTGCGGGCGGCTGGGGGCGGGTTGCGGGCGGCTGGGGGCGGGTTGCGGGCGGGGGCGGCGGGTTGCGGGCGGGGGCGGCGGGTTGCGGGCGGGGGCGGCGGGTTGCGGGCGGGGGCGGTAGGCGGCGGGCGGCGGGCTTCGCTCCCTCCGACGCGTCTTCCGATAGCGACTGCGCTCGGACTGATTACGCCCCGTCGCCGTTTCCGCTCGCGCGTCTTCTCGGATGGCGCGGGCAGATACGCTTCCTAGAGTGCAGGAAGTCGTATCAAAATAGCGGGAATGTTTTAGCACTTGTTTGCTTTCGTAAGGTATGTAAATTATGGTTGGGTGTGAGATATAACGAATATGTCAGTGTATGCGATGTCTGGAAGATGCGCCAACCGTTTTCGCTTGTTATAGCTATTTGCTACTTGTTCAACTGGAAAAGTTTTACTTTGCGCTTTGTTTCATATTCGTAAGATTAAGTTTTACTGGCTGGTATTCAGTTTGAAACATTTATTGTACATTATGTTATAAATTAGTATAAATACTAATTTAGCGTGACAACTCAGACGAGATTTTTCATGTTAAAAACGTTTATTTTTTCTATCCAAGTGCATAATACAAAAAATTAAAGAGAATGCAGGTGCTTGGCAAGTTCATCCTCACGTAAAGAAAGTTATATGAAAAAGGATTGGAAGAAATATTTTGTTTTAAAATGTTTGATTCATTACAAAATAATTTTTATTTATCGCCTATGTGATGAATGAAGTAACTTTTTTCTAAAATTATTCAAGCAATTTGAGAAGTTTCCGCCGGAAAATATTGTCATTGGATTCGTCTTGTTCAGAGGACTCGAATGCGCTTTTGATCATCTCTGCAGGTAACCCCCCTGAGCTTTATGTGCTTCAATCCCCCTAAGTCATGTTCCTCCCCCCGAAGAATTATCCTAAATTGTTCAGGAGAGATCGGGGAAACATGGCAACCAACACTTGCAGAATACAAAGGTTGAGCCTGGTTGAACATAAGTTTTTTAATTATTAGGAAAGCCTAATGCCTGGATCTCGCAGATATACTACATTTACTCCGTGCTTAATTAGTTGTCACTTCGTTCCCTAACATTTGTACCCTAACCCCTAATATCTAGAATACTTCAACTCGCTAAATATTTTGTACATTAATCGTCGGCAAGTGTATTTACAGCAATCCATATTATTACTGATATTAATTTCTTACATTTAGAACAAGGACAGTTTTGAGACAAGTTTTAAAACCAAGAATACTAGTGTTATGTAAGTTAAGTATTTCAGGTAAAGTATTGACAAGCTTTTCATATTTTAACTGCAACTTAATTTGGGTGCGTTAAAAAAATATTATAAAACTAGTTCCAACAATACACCTTTGTGTATCATAAGTAGTGGCCGTTTACGTAGTTTTCCCATATATTGTAGTTAATAAACTAAAACGGTGTCAATGAATGAAATCATTACGAAACCGTAGACTCAGATTTTAGATTCCAAGATTTCTCTCAACATATTTTGGTTCTTTTTGTTTTATTAGTGAACACAACCTAATTCGTAGATTGCAGTTATTAATTTTCATTTAATTTTATTTTTTACTTGATTTTTTACTCTATACTGTCGACATGAATGCACTCTTTATGGGAAAAAACATCATTAGCCCCCCCCCCTCACCGATTCCGATTTCTTTACCTTCTCCACTATCGTAAAATCGCCCTCAACCGCCTTCTAGCCTCCATCCCTAAACCTTGTCATTAGACCATTTCCCCTTTTCTCGGAGGCCGTCGCCTTTTTTTGGTCACTTTGCCGCCGCGAAAGGCGCCCCGGGCGGCCAGGCAGGGAGTCCCGCCGGGAGAAGTAATCCTGAGGAGTGGAAATTACGGCGAGGGCTCTCGGCGGCGCAGGCGGTCATCGGACCCCCCACCTCCCCCTTCCCGCGGGCGTTTCGCACGTGTAATGGGGGGCCGAATGGCCGGCGGCGGGCAGCCGCGTCAAGTGACGCCTGCTGTTGTCGGCGGCGCCAAGTGTCAGCGCGCAGACATAGTGGCGGGCGATGAAGTAATTACTCCGAGTGATTCTTGATCTGCACTTACGCGAATGAGGGACTCACGGCGTGTTACATGCCATGAAACCGGTTTAGGTGTCATAGTGGGGAGGATTCTCTTGATGCTCTTACTGACAGTCCCTTTAAAATTATAATGTTTGTTTTGTAGTTTGGTGGTTTCGAATTGTTTACTCATTACGTAACTGGTAGGTTTAACTTAAAAAAAATAGAACCTTATTGACGCAGCACACTCCAAATTTGGGCATTCATTCCAGAAACAATTTTTGCCTTACATAAGTTTTTTTTTGTTTTCTTTTCAGAATAAGTGAAGAACTAGCGAACATAAAATTAGTATCTATAACTTACAACAGTATTAGCGTAGTTGGAATGAACGTGTTTGTATGAAAAAGAGAAATATTAGATTGAACACGTCTGAAGTGAATTGTGTGAGCAGTTACGTTATACACGTCCACGTTGTTATAGCTAACTGAGGAGCTGTTTAAGCCCTCTTTCTATAACTGCATGTTTGCATACATGAATGCGTACATGAATGTGTCACCTGCGGCAAGTATTTTTCCCAGGGCAATTAGCGATCCTGCAATCGTTATACATTATTAATCAAAATAATTAATGGGCGAGTGATAGGTATATTTCAATGAGGTGATGGATTTTATTATTAAAAAAATAATTTTAAATCATAACTTCATTACTGAAATTAATCTATATAGAATATAGAACTTATGCATAGATGCATAATACACATTATGTTTTAACGTCTTGCTCCGCAGCACTCAATAGCAATTTTTCGCTTGGCAAATCATATTTCTTTTTCTGCTTCTGTTTCTTCTTCTTTTCCCGTTACTACGGTTACTACTCGTTACTACTTACTAATGGGTGTGGGCTAATTTTTTTATTAATTTTCACACACTCTAATTTATACGGATTTGGCGAATGTTTTACGCCCGGATGCCCTCCCTGACGCCAACCACAAGGGACACACAAGCACATTACACGTAGACAACACACAGAACACGAAACACACACAACCATGCCCGAGGCGAGATTCGAACCCACGATTCTTCGGTCCAATATCGCCACGGCACCACTACTTTAGCGATCTCGGCCATCGGATCGACAGCAAGTCATGTTTCATAATAGTGGTAAATTAACATGGCTAGCTCTTCTTCCTCTATCTCTTAAACTTTTCACACGTAATATTCCTAGAGATGGAGCATGGTGATTAGATAAAGTTTTAATTTCTTATTTAGAATAATGAAGTTCAAGATACCTGTTTTCGAAAATGTGTGATCTGTATTGTAATCAAGAAAGGTAGGTGTGGCAATTAAAATTTCGCACCGTGATTAGTTTTCTGGGTCGCTTACAAACTTTTCTTCTTTAAGATTTTGCATTTCGGTAATATTTGCTACCCTGCTATATCCTCATTATCTCTTCATCGTGCCCCTAGTTTCGCATACATTGCGAGTTACTACTTCGCGGAGACTAAAGACTCGTGCCTCTCCCTCTCAGGTTAAGGTGCCTCCTCCACTCGAACTAACTTCGACCGGGGCGACCCCTCGAACTTCTAATGCGTTCGCTCTTTTAAATTCTTCGAAACGCCAGCGTAATCTTTCATTCCGCATTTTTATATTACGGCGCGTGAAGTATGGTAATCCCGAGACCCACTTCGGGTGGAAAGTTTTCCTCGTGAGGAATCCGCCCTTTGGAGCCGACCTCGGCGTCTCCGCGTCCACCTACGCCATCGCGGCCTTCGCCAACGCCCTCTCCGCCTCCGTAGAGGCTTCCGCCCCCTCCCCCCTGCGTCAGCATGATCGCTTCCGCCGGCGCTCTCCGCCTCTGCTTCCGCATCCCCTGCGCTGCCTCCGCTTCCTGCTCTGGCTTCTAGAGTTCAGCTCTGCCCCTCCTTCTCCAGCGGTCTCCTCTTTAGTTGCTCTCTCCGTTTTTAGTGCTGTCTCCGTCTCTTCTTCGTGTCTTCGGCTGCATCTTTAGCTGCATCTTTACTTTCTTGACCTTCTCCTTCATTTCGACGTATCTGGTTCTACATCTCCATTGTAATGCCTTCACCTCCAACGTCTTGTGTGACCATTCCTTCTTTTGACTGAATTCCATCCCTTTCTTGTTCATCTATCCCCTGTCTTTTAACATATTGTGTTTCAACTTCCCTGTCTTGAGTTTCGATCTTCATACTCCTTGTGTCGTCACCTCCACGTGTTCTTCTTTTTGCCGTCATCGCCACATTCCTATTTTCACGCTGTTATTTCCGCGTCTTTGTGAGAGTGCATTTCCATCTCTTCCTCGCTCGTCTATCCCGTCCGTTTCCACTTGCGCCTCCCTCGCCGCGTCGCCCGCCCTCCTCCGCCGGGGAAAGGTACCAGCGCTGCGCAGGGACCCTAAGGGTGCTTCCCGGCGGGCGCGCCGCGTTATTTTTTAATAGGGGCGGAGCCGGGACGTGTGGTGCCTGCAGAATCCGCCGTCGCCGCAGAATTGCTCCCTGGCTCTTCACGCGCCTGTTCCGACGCGTGGTCGCCCTCGCACCGCCCTCACCGCCCTCGCCGCCCTCACCGCCCTCACCGCCCTCACCGCCCTCACCGCCCTCGCAACGCCCTCACCGCCCTCACCGCCCTCGCCCCGCCCACGCCCCGCCCACGCCGCCCTCGCCACCCTCGCCGCCCTCGCCGCTCTCGCCGCCCCCGCCGCCCCCGCCGCCCTCGCCACCCGCGCCGCCCTCGCCACCCCCGCCGCCCCCGCCGCCCTCGCCACCCGCGCCGCCCTCGCCGCCCTCGCCGCCCTCGCCGCCCTCGCCGCCCTCGCCGCCCTCGCCGCCCTCGCCGCCCTCGCCGCCCTCGCCGCCCCAAGTGCCTCGTCGCCCACTGCACGTGCGCTGCTTCGCGCTTTGGCGACAGACAGGAGTGTCGCCCGAGAGGGTTGTGGTCCCGAGCGGCTAACGACCGGTTGATCACGGTTTTATTTCTTGCCGAACAGGAGACGTTCAAAGTAAAGTTCGCAGATGGTTTTAGGACACTTTACTGAACGATTGAACATTGTTCTGTTTGTCGTAATGTTCTTGTCCACTTTCTCTTTGCGCTATTGAAGTGCCGTTCTACTGGGCGAATTACTGATGATCATCGGCGGATAATTGGTTTCAGTATCTCATAAAAGCATGTATTTCTTGTACAGAAATGAGGAAACGTCGGGATAATAATTAAGGAAGTCTTTTAACAGACATAATTTCTTCCTTGACATTAAAACTTTTGCTTGTTGTTTAAACGTACCTCGTAATGAATTTCAGATCTTGAAGAAACCTAATCTACATACAATATCTGAAATTCTAGAAATAAGGATGTTTTCTATTTTCTACATAGACGTAGATATCGGAAATGATGAACCAGGTACATGCTTATTTCACTATTTCTGCGGAAATACGGGGTAGTGTGTAGAGGGAAATACTTGATATTAATTGCAGCCAACTGATTTACATGATGCTGCAACTTTTTGTATGAGAAATGAGGAAAGAAAAAATAGTATTTTTTTTGTATTTGAATTTTTGGGTAATATCATGTGAATTAGGATTAACAGACACTAATTATTTTATTCCTACTTTCTAAATTGTCTACCAACAATATTCATTATTGAAATATGAATGTTTTGGTTCAGTGGTGACAAAGGAATTACGAACATTGCACCTCTGCTTGTTACGCTGAGCCAAAATGTAGCTTCTGAATGTATCCGGCTACGAATAGCAAAATAATATAATTTTTGCTACGAACTCCTGCTATTAGCTTCGAGGTAACACGATAATACCAGGTACATCACGACAATGTTAATTCTACCCCAAGGGATCTTCCGCGTAGCTCAATGGCTGTCGACCTCTAGAGCACGTTGTCCCGAGTTTGATTCCCTGTGGGGACTCTCGTTTATCGATGCTAGTCAATATCACGAGGTTAACTCGAAAACTATCACAGATAATGGAGAAATAAAATCTCCGAAAGGAATACAAGGGTGACAGGATAGATGAAAACAGAATCAATGAAATTCATTAACTATTTTCTTCTACATACGATAGGTACTAATTATTATTAATCCCAAAATTTGTTGTTTTTTTTTTGTGAAATTGTAACGGATTTACATCATTACTGTTAAAAAATTCCTTAATATTTGCACACAGAAGAACTACATTACTAAAACAAAAAATTATAAATAATGGAAAGAATGGGACTATTCTATGAAAGGTCGTGGTATTTAATCTGGGTCTCTCCTTACATAATATATTATTAAATGCACTTTTTGTCAAATTGTATGATCATATCTAACGTTGGGAATTATTAATATAAAATCATTCATTTTATTTTTAATAAGATTTCCACGAAATTGGAAGTTGAATTTGTCCCATTAGATGATATTATTTGCTTAAGCGCCTATTACAATCATTATAAAGAAATAAGAGAACAATCTCCTTGATAGCGTTTTAAAAATACATCAATAAAACATCTTAGAATTGAGATGAATATCTCTTTTTTTAACCTAGAAATCACTTATCCCACAAAAATTCAAAAGCAAAACACTATCGAACAAAAGCCAGACGAAAGACGCACGCCATTGAAGTTTAGACAGATTTAAAAGGCAAAAGAAAATGTAGGATATCCACGAAAACATTGCAAAACGAGCCCTAAATTTTGATTTTTAACAATATCTTTCTACATTTAAAACATCCATAAAAAGTGCGGTGATGAGTCAAAGAACTTCATGACGACATCAAGTTGTGATGGGAGAGCTTGTTGCCGCTGCAAGGCAATACATTGGTGCCTGGCTCTGCTGCTCGTTGGCTACATCAATACCTCAGATTCCATAACATTTACCGTCAGCGGCTGTTGGACGCCGCCGCAACCACCACCACCACTTCCACTGCCTTTCCCTAGATCGCCTGCCTTACTTTTACTTCTCTTGATGCCGTTGTGTTCCCATCCACACCGCCGCCCCCGCCGCCGCCGCCGCTGCCGCTGCCGCCGCCGCTGCCGCCGCCGCCGCCGCCGCCACCACCACCACCACCACCACCACCACCACCATCACCACCATCACCACCACCACCACCGCCACCATCACCGCCACCACCGCCACCATCACCACCGCCATCGCCACCGCCACCACCACCACCGCCCACACCGCCACCACCACCGTAGCCGCCGCCACCACCACCACCACCACCAGCACCACCACCATCACCACCACCGAGGCACCAGCACCACCACGTCTCCACCACTGCAGCCGGTGCCGCCACCATCCCATGCGCCGCCACCCCTTCATCTCCCTGACCCTCATGCCGTAGCGCTGCCGCCCACGCCATCGCAGGCCGCGCCGCCGTGGCCGCTCTGCGTGCCGGGCGCGCCGTATTGTTCTGGCGGAATGCGTGTGCCTTTGTCGAGAGGGGCAGTGCTGCCTCATACCTTCGGCGACAGAGCGAGGCAAGTGTGGCCTTTAACCATCACCGATGATCGTAAAGCAGAAGAGTTTGTGTTTAAACTATGTTAGTCTGACGAGGGCGTAGGATTCTTCGGCCGGAGTCAGTACACTTGGCTGTCCGGGAGACGCTGCGTCGTAGGCACAGGTGCTAACTTAAGGCCCTTGTGCCTAGGACATGGCGTCTCCCTTACAGCCAAGTAGCGAATGTTAGTCTGATTTGCTAAGGTGTCGCTCGTTGTTGTCGATGTTTTGTTGTTCAGATTCACATTGTTGATTCGATTTATAAATATTTACGAACATAAAAATCTGTGAATACAACCAAACTCTTTCTTCTGACAAACATAGTTTTCGTTTAATTTGATAAAGAATAATAATAGCATATCGGCAAGAATTTTTCCCTTCACAATATAACGTCAATCTACTTGCTCTTGCACAAATGATTTGCCCTCTGCAGACAGAAAAGTAAAGAAGACATGTTGTTAATGTTTTTTTGAAAGAGTGATCCTGGGATGATTAAGATGGATTATGCCAGAGCGCGCGTTTAAAGCTGGTTTCATAAAAAGTCATTTTTTAATAGAGCAATAAAGAAAAATCTTCTTCGATGAAATCTTGTACATAAGAGTAACAATACAAATGAATGGTGTACGGAACTTGAAATTTCAATCTTTCTAGTTCGTTCGATTCAGACTAATCTAAAGTGAAACTCTAATTTTTCTGGATGAACAATTGTATGGTACACTTTGAATTAAAATATTTTGAAAATTCAGCGAGACTTTAGATAGCTCGAGATATTACGTGGAATATAGTATAATTGTCAAGGAAAATACTTCTTAAACTCAAACTTTCAGATTAAATAATTACTTTAAATACTAAGAATAATTAATTAAAGAAAATTATTTCTTGCAGTAAGATTCACAAATTGAATTCTTAAAAAACGAAAGCTTATTCTTAGCGTTTTATATTTGAATTACGTTGATTTTGGCGCTGTTAGAAAAATGTGTTCTCTTAGCTCAGTTGTTTGTGTTCATGAAACAAAAATATTTTTTGTAGTTAATTGAGGTCCTTCTCTTAAGTGAGCAAAAGGGGGCGGAAGCGCGACAAAGAACGACTCTCAGAAGAAACTTAAATGTTTTCTTCCTCAGAAAAAAAAGAAGGCATTTAAAACAGCGTTTCTCCTGTTCATCTCTTAATACGTGGCGTATTTAGCTGGAGAAATAGGCGGAACGTCGAGGCAGCCCGAAGCTTGGGACGCAGACCGAGGTTCGTGGTGGGGAAAGCCACGGTATGGGGGAAAAGAAAAGGAGGCCCAAGAGGAGAGGGGAGATGTGTCAGAAGAAAACAGATTAATTCAGGAAGATGGAAGTTTTGGGCGAAGTTGGGACGAAGATAGGTGAGGCGGGCAGTTGACACTTGATAGACACGGCGGGATGGGTGGAGGTGGGGCGGAGTGGATAGGGGTAGGCGGCGGTGTATCGAGACGGGAAAAGTAGAGACAAGGCGAGCCGTGACAAATCGGGAAGAAAAAGGCAAAGAGGATCTGAGCGAATCGCTGTAAATCGTGGCGGGAAAGAGAGAGAGAGTGAGGGGGGAGGCAGGCCATGGTAAAGTAGGATGGGAAAGGAAAAGAGGGACTGAACGAGCTACTGTATAATACGTGGGTATTGGTACATTGGGGCTGGAAAGACGAGGGATAGGGCGGGACACGCTAAAATATGGCGGAAAAAGTAGAGAGAAAAAAAAGCGGTTTATGGTATATCATGCAGGCAGGTAAAGAGGATCAGAGCGGAGCCATGGTAAATCGAGGCGAGAAAGGCAAAGAGGGTCAGGGCGGGCGGCGGGAAAGGCATGGTGGAACGGGCAGAGGCGGAGGGAAAATAAAGACGTGGAGTGGGGTCGCGGGGGCCTCCCGAATTAAAAGGAAACAAAGCAGCAGCCATTCGCCAAAGAGCCGGCGGGCGGACGCGGCCGTCGGCCCACGGGGCTGCAATTAAAAGTTAATAAAGCCGGCGGGGGCGCTCCCCATAAATCGGGCTCTCGCTTTACGGCGGGCGGGCAGACGGAAGGGAACGGGCAGGGGCGTAGGTTAGAGGAAGTGTCCTTGTGGGAACTGTCACAGATAAGTCGAAGTATTGGTTTATTGATGAGCAATTCTGCATGATTCAATATGTAGAAGGATAATAACTATTTAATGAGGTAGATGTCGGCAGGTTTTCTAAAGCAGTCGGCAGATTGTTGTATTTACATATCCTTCAGCTCATGTATGGAGATCGTAAGTTGCAGATGTTCCAAGTTCTACCTGTAACACTGTCAGCACATTCTACATATACCTGGGAAATAGCGAGATGTTTCTGGGAGCTTTTGAACTTAAGCTGGTTCACCAATGTGGAAGCAGAATTATGTTTCACAATTTTCGCCAATTTTTGCTTAAATTGGAAAGTATTGTAGGCAACATTGTTTTTTACTGTGCCTAAAATACTTATATGATGTTAGTACCTCTTGGCAAAGTACCATTGCAAATGTACAAAGATAAATAAACATTAGCCTGCATTTTGTTTCATGCCCTAAAAAGCTGCGACTTTTGTGCAACAGATAGCCTTAGGTTATTCAGAGTTAATTTTTGTTAACCTTCTTTTGCTTACTTTTTCGCCAGGCTAAGTGTTGGGACCTTTTTTAATCATCGCAAAAATGTCTCTCTTTATTGTGTTGGCGTAAAGATGTTAGAAAATACGTTCACCCTCGCTGTTGTTCCGCCTTAGGCGTGGCGCAAGACAAGACGCTCATTCCTCCCCGCTTGTGGCCCAACGCGGCCCAATTCTTACACGAGACCGCCCGCGACCTTCAAACCGAGAGAACTGGTGTCTGAGATGATGAGAAGGAAGTAAGAGTGATGTAAATGTCAGAGACGCGATTAAAAAAGGAGCAAAGGAAAGCACAGTAAAAGTGCTATGAAGATAAATGGTTGCAACTGGCCTAAGAAGAATTACAGTGCACTCCGGTAATACAGAACTCGGATATAGAGAACCCTCGGTTATAGTGAACTTAAGTCATTGGTCCCGTTTCACTTACATTACAAATAAGCACAACTTCTTATGCTTATTTACTCGGCTATTGTGAACATCGGAAATACAGTGTCCTGGAAATTAATTTCTTCCTGGAAAGAACATATTGTCTCAATGTCAGAAATTCCAACACCAGGCAGCTTAGAAAATATATCGTCGTCCAAATGGTCGGAATCGAAGAAGTCTCTCCTGAGGTGAAGGAAGCAGCCCTAGAATGAGAACATTTGGGGCCGAAAGGGCCGCGTCCTACGTGGGCTACAACTGGCGGCGGCGACGCGCGATTGCTTGCTTCAGTTTCAAGCTTTTTTTTTTAAAATTTATTTCTTCTCGTTCGACATACTTGTCTTTCGAGGAGGTTAAATTATGCAGTACATAGTTATTAACTTTTTGGAAATGGCCATCCATAAGCTGTGGTTTATATAACTCGGAAGAATGTAATCATAGTGCTAAATTAAATGAAGCTAGGTTGAAGATTGTTTCAGTTTGATGAATTGACGGTAATGGAGGATTACGATGGTTTGAATCGGTCTTTGGGATACCTGGATGTAATACGTGGGGATGCAGCATTCCGACCTAGGCTGAAGATTAAGGAGCATGGGGAAGTGTGAAGGTTTTGGTAAAAAATTTGGGCTATTTGTGTTATGTGGTCGCTTAATGAGAGCACTTTTAATTCTCTACGAATCTGGGTGTTAGGAATGAACCAGGGGGCATTTAAAGTTCTTCTTAGAAATACATTTTGAATGACTGATAATTTTTGGAGATTGCTAGTCTTTCAAGCTTGATGTTAGTTGAGATTCCGCGGGACAGAGCGCGTTGAGTGTTACGTAGGCGACACGAAGCACGCGACTGCCACAGCCTGGCGATATCCGCCGATCCGCGCGGAAACGCGATCAGTTTCATTAGCCGCTTGCGCCATCCCGCTATGGGATATAGTAAACTTCGGATATAGTGAACCAAAAATGTTAGTCCCCAGAAGTTCACTAGAACCAGAGTCGACTGTGTAACGCGCAGACGAGACTGCGAGTCAGGAGTCGAACGAAGTATACGACATAAGGGGGATGTAACTGATATTAACTGAGATGCACCAGTGACAGCTACCTTTGCCGCTGCAGCGTCTCTGACCCGAAGGTGCTATAGTTAGAGTTCAGACGGGGGTTAGTATTCGACATAAGCTACTTATTTACATGCAAGGTTGAATTCAGCCTCTGTCTGGAGGAGAATTCTAGCGGCCGGTTTCTCTGATCGGTAGTTTCTGGTGGTTTCTCCGATTCTTATCAGGCGACTGCCGGAACAGTACCCTCTCGCAGGAACAGTACCCTCTCAGAAGGACTACGGAACTCACACGATCCCCGTCATCATTCTTGTCTCCTCCTGTCCCTTACAAACTCGTACGTACGTACTCTTACATACATTACTTTGCCACTTACTAGGGAGTTCAGTTGGGAGCTTAGAGTTTATCCCGATTGCGGTGATACCCCGATGGAGGAGAGACCTGCAGAGGGATTCATGCAATCTGGCGTGTAGGTCGGCGCAAAATCTCTCTTACCAGCGGGTCAGGAACAACGTGGGTATAACACACCTAAGAGACAAATGATTAAAATATTGAAGTATTCGGAAACAAAATACACTCACAAAATATTGAGAGAACGAGAGAACAGTGCGCGACAGCGTCAAATAGAGTATTCTGGCCCCTAGCGGCAATGATTGGACGTAAGAACAACGCGGTCAATCTTACTCAGTCGTGCAGATACCATTGTTGATTTTAAGTTCTTAATCATTGATGCACCTAATCAGAAGAGAAACCGAAGGGATCGGCAAATCTACGACTTCTTGCAGAGAATGATGTACAAAACTAGGAACAAGTGAAGATAAAAGTGCACAGATGAGACAATTGGTTAATACTACAATATATTGTGAACCACTGTGTTTTGAATATCATATCATTTCCTCAGAAAATTGTGAATCCATTTTTACTGACGATTGGCTCTGTTTTGAATTTTATTACGACCACACACTGTTCCGTTTTCACCCCCTGTATTCTTTGCCTCTAAACCGATATAATATTCGGGTCTACTACCCTCTCGTCACCCTAGATAACCGATTTCCTTAGCGTCGCACGCATCCACGAGGATCCGCGTGAGCTCGCCCTGGGCGACGAAATCTCGCAGCGGGCGCCGGGGACGGACAGCGGCGTCGCACGTATACTGCGATTCTTCTAACTTTGCCCCTGAAGGCTCGTCATCACGATGGAATATGTCACGGTATTTCGTGACGTTCTCAGTCGTGCCGCCAGGTATCGCGTTATCGCGACCGCATCAAGCAGTGCTTGCGATCACGCGACTTCTAGCAGTGCGACGGAAAAAGACGCGAAATTTCGTGTGATATTCCTTCGTGGCCTTAGGGGTTTGAGAGAAAGAGTTAGAAAAGTCGCACTATAGAAACGTCGGCCGAGTCGGCGGTCCGACACGAGGCCTAGCGACGCAGCGCGTAGCCGCGCACAGGTTGTGGCGGTGGCGACGGCGTTGGCGGCAGCAGCGGCAGAGGCGGCGCGAGGGAGGGCGCGAGGTAGCCCTGTGGACCGAAAAGTAAAGCAAATGGGAAAAACACAATGGGTAAATCTGGTTACCTCAAAATACATAACACGGATTTTTGGAACAAAAAGTGAGTCAGTGGATGCGTCGCGAGTTGAGCCTATTAATTACGAATGATTTTACACCTGAAGATTGTTTTCGACTGTAACCGACTGTAACTCATATAGCATACTGAGGTCACATAGGTCACTTGGAGGTCACACATATGATCACACTAAGGTCAAACATCCATGCTCCGGGCGGAATTCAAATCCGCGACCCTTCGGGCAAGAGGCAGCTACGGCTCTTTAGCCCTAGCGACTTCGACTATCCATGTCGCCCCCTTTCAATTTTATTGAGTAATGTTTCATTTTTTCTTACTTTTTGTCGTCGAGAGTCGAAATAAATTGTAGTTAGTGCCTTTTGGGGTCGATGGCGCCCACTGCGCGCGGTGTGGGCGTGGGCGACGGGGGCGACGGGGGGCGACGGGAGCGGCGCGGGCGACGGGGGCGGTGGGCGCGCGCCGGCTGCCGAGTTGCCCCGCAGCTCAGGCGAATAAATTAAGATTTCAGAGGTGCGCGGGGGCCGCGAGGCGCCGCAGGCGAGGCCCTAATGAAGCTCGCGCGCGGAACGGTGGCGGAGAGGGCGGCCCCGCGCTCCACATAATGGCCGCCCCGCCCCGCCCCGCCCCCCGCTCATGGGAGGTCGGGAGGGGACAAAGCGTCCTAGGTGGTCGACGCCTGGCGGAAGCGCCGCCGCCGCTATTAATGGAGATTTTGTAAAATAAACTGATTTATTCACTATTTGTAATACGAATATTTGGTGAGTATTTGCAAATAAGTTAGAACTTAAGTTATGTGTTGTCTGTGATAACACTTTTCAGTTACAATGTGGCGCTTCCTGCATGTTTCTTATCAGGAGGGCCGTCAGATAACGCATTTGCTTGAATTCGAATTACATTCAGCAAATTAGATAATGTGTGTAGGACTTGCGATGAGATTAAAGAGAAAGACGTATCGGTCGATTACCCCTTTCACTCGGATTTCCCTCAGCTCATGCTGATGAGATGGGATGAGATTACACCGAGTGCCAGCTGCTCTGTACGCCCATATTTGGAGGCGTCTTGGTCGACGTCAACATCCATTGTTACGCTGTGATTTAGCTGAAAGAGACGCCTGTAGACAGCAGTTCAAAGGAGGAGATGCTCCCTCGCATTGTACAGATCCATAATCAAATGCTTTCTTTTTTGGCCGCTGGAGTGCTGTGAGACACGGGCGGTTTATTCACAACGTGGTCTTGAAGGAGGAATGCTGGCAGTTCCTCGTCAGATCGTTTTCGTTCATTTATCCGTCATTTAAAACCGCGCGAGGTTAAAATTCGATGAAAGTAAATTTCCTCGGAGCTGTAATATCAAACATTTAAATTTTACCTCAAACATTAATGGAAATATTTTATTTTGAAATTGCACAGAGAAGAATGCAAGAAATGAGGACGACTTTCCTCCCTTCCCTCTCCTGAAAAACCGCCCCTAGAGTAACAGCTAATAAATACAATGATTACAATATTTGTGTTGATTAATTACAATATTCTCGTAGTCTGTCGGCTTCCTTTAAATTTTGTTTGCACGTTGCGTGTCACGTTGCACGTCTTAAGGTTGGATGATGTGTTGAGAGGTGATGTATTGTTATCATCGCTAATAGTAACAATCATGCTGCTTTAGCGCGCTTCTAAATTGTTGTAGAATATAGCTCTGAAATATAAAACGTCTTTTTTGTCACAAATTTCAAAACTCTTGTGAGGAAACGTATTAAAAAAACATTCCGTGTAAAATTAAGGGATTTTTGTATTACAGCAGTATTGTAATAATTTTGTGAGTACATTTTGGCTGTTCCGGAGTCGCAGTACGACGACAGAAACGATGGCAATGTTCATAGAATGAAGGGTCTCCTGGACAGCCATGTATCTATTTTCTCTGACCGCGGAAGACTATGCTTTCATGATTGTGTGAACTTCGACCGCACACGTTTGTAATTATTGCAAGCATTTTATACCGTATTTTGATATTGAAATTAACGTACCTTGTCTACTAACAGGTGTAAGCAAAACCACAAATCACGGGAATGTAATCGTTTCATTAATGAAAATTGTGCTTCGAACTGGATGTATAGGAGGTGGAGTGTGAATCTAGTGCGTTTTGATTGTTTCGTTTTGTTTATTGTTATTATTGGGAAGTGTAGTGTAATTGAATATTTTGAGCTGCGAAATTAAATTACGTTGTGTGACAGTTGAAGTGTTTCTTTATTACTATTAGTGTATTTGATAAGGGAATAGTTTTTTAAATTATCACACCTCTCAGATTTTGTGATTTTTTAATAATTTGGAAGACATTTTATGACAAGTTAAGAATGAAAAGTAAACAAATATGACTTTAATAGCTGTTCGCTCGTAGCGAGTAACATTTGATTTCTATGCTCTTTATTTTTGTATTAATTTTATTCAGTACATAATTATTGTGTAAAATGATTAATGACATTTATAATTTACTTTATTTATTTATTTGGTCAAAAGAACAGAAAAACGGTATATGACGTGTGGGAAAAGAGATTAACTGCGCACATTTATAAACCTTTATTCTTCACATAAGTCATGACAAATTGATTACGGGTTATCATTTACTCTATTCCATTAACGATCATAGATTAATTCCAAAACTGTATTTCTGGAGTATTTCAGACTCCAACTTCTCACAGATATCATGTTTTGAAGCATATACCAACATAGCAATTTAGGCAGATGCGAGTTACTCTTCTATTCCAAGTCTTATTTTGATTAAGGCTAGGAGATGCGACACGTTTTCAAACACTTGTATATCGTGAATTCGGCTACGAATTTCACAGTTACCCTTAACTGTACTCTTACAAGAATTGCACGAACGTTAATTTTTTTTTTTTCATTTATTCTAGCTTGGCCATTGGCCCTCTGCAGCCGCATAAGATATATACATTAGAAAGAAATATTTACATGAATATTCGGATACATTAGAGTCACTATTCTAGTTTTAAATATAATGCATTTGCGTGCTTATGTGATATGTCATGAGACAAGACTCATCGGTTCTACATTATGGGGGATCGAAAAATTCTCTTGGAAGCTTTCTTTTTAGTCTTTTTCGATGAGGATTCTGTTTACCAATATGAAAGTGAATGGCTGATGGGATCTTTAATACCTTAGGATAGAATTTTGCGGCTAAGAGGGAGAAGTGGACGGGGATGGATGTAATGCCAAGTTTGATATGTAATTGCGCATTTGGAATGTACCAGGGAGCTTTAGTAATGGTTCGAAGGAATCTATTTTGAAAAATTTGAATTTTGTTTATGTTTGTTTTGGCTGCGGCAGCCCAGATTGGGGAAGCATAAGAAAGTATGGGTCGTATCATTGCTTTATAGAGGTGAGTAGCCACATGTAACTGTAGGGGGGATGATTTTTTGAGAATCGGATACAATTGGTGGACTCTACTAGTCGCTAGAGCTATTCGGTGTTTAATATTTTGCTGCCACGTAAGTCTTTTGTCAAACAGAACTCCAAGATACTTGACAGTTTTATTGTGAGGAAGCCATGTGATGCTTTGGTTTTGGTATGTGAGATTTGGGGGGACGTCTGGTCTACGGAGGGTGAATATTTTTGCCTGGCTTTTATTTGGATTTATTTGGATGTGCCATTTTTTGGCCCAGCTGGAGAATAAAGTGAGGTGATGTTGCAAATCTTCCACGGCAGAATCGAGATTTCTATTAGAAGAATAAAGTACTGTATCATCAGCAAATAGTGCTATTGCTGTATTTTGAGTGATTGGTATATCCGATGTGTAAACGTTAAATAAAGTGGGGGAGAGGGTGGAGCCTTGGGGTACTCCTGCTTTGATGGTGAATGGTGCTGAGAGAGCTCCTGGGAGACGTACAGAAAAAGTACGCTTATTAAGAAAACTTTCAATGATGCGTGAGAGATATGATGGAGTACCTAAACTGCGTAATTTGAAAATTAACCCTGGGTGCCAAACGGTATCGAATGCTTTTGCTACATCACGAAAAACTGCTGCGGTATGCTTGTGGTCATGGAATCCTTCGATGATATCTTCTGTTAGGCGTAAGATTTGATGATACGTAGACAAAAGGGGTTGGAATCCGAACTGATGAGGTGGTATGGCATTGATCGAGCTGAGGTAAGAATTTAGGCGAAAGAGTATACATTTTTCAAATAGCTTTCCCATTGTGGGTAGCAGGCTTATTGGGCGATAGCTAGATGGATCATTTTGTACTTTCCCTGGCTTTAGAATGGGAATAATGTGAGCATGTTTCCATTTATCAGGGAAGTACGTTTGTCTCAAGGCGGTCGAACGTTAATATGAAACATTGTGACATAACTTTATTTCATTTGTCTGTAGGATATCCGTTCCCTTTTCTCTGTGCCTTTCACCTCCACTTCCACCTCTTGCTTTGAAAGGCGACATGTTTTCATCTCTCTACATGATTGTTATGACCTTGCACACAGCTTTTAAGGAGGTACAGCTTTCTGCATAATGATCAAATTACCCGCACATCACTGTCTTCGTCATGTATTTATCAAATTTTTTTCTTGGCTCCTTCATTTCGAAGTTGGTATTGGCTATTACTCTGAAACCTCTTTCGATAACACTCCTATTAAGGAAGCAGTCAAATATAAGCACAAAGTACCTATAAAGTATTCTTGTAGGAATCGGCCTAATGATGACTCAAGCATAACTCACTCAGCTATATTTGACTTTCGAGTAACTCTGTACGTCACAATTGCATGAATGTTTCGTGGTATTACTTGGATAATGCTCCAATTAGCAATTGGAAATACGACCTGACCGTAAGAAGCGAAATAGGAAATGAAGTTCACATGAACGCTGATTGACATGAACACCTTGATTGTCACATTACATGTTCGTAAAAGAAGTAAGAGATACTGCCCTGGTATTAAACGAATATCCAATTCTAAATATCCACTAGGAGAAAGTTATTGTTGTGTAAATTTGGGTCCATGTATGTTCGTACCGAAAAATAAACTTGATGATAATAAAGTAGATATATTTGAAAAATATGAATGAAATACTATGATCCATTATTGAACGATTTTGTTACATTTAAGTATTTGTAAAGATTTTAGGAAATCAGTTTATATTTATTCATCAAATAAATTTAACATTTACCAATTGGCACATACTTGGAAAGGCAACATTAACATCTTTGACATACTGTTGCAAAGCTTATGCCCAAATGTATTCTCTTATATTTTAGAGTGAGTGGGGAAAAATCTGCAAACATTCTATTTAAACGAGATTTTCAAAGATTTGAGCCACAACTCAAACAGACATGTAGTGTATTTATAAATATAATTATCTATGAAGTAAATTAACAATTGCAATAGGTTTACGATTGCTAAGGAAAAACTCCTTTATCTCTAAACCCATGTTTATTTTCCTCAATGTGTAACATCAAATAGCTTCAGATGGAGCACATGCCATGTTGTAAACTAGGTGGAAAAATTATATCAACACGTACACCTTCCACTTTTATCATTTTGACTTTATGGAAAGAGAAGGTTCCAACTGAAAAAGTAGAAGAAAATGTAATGTGACTTCTGCTACAAGTGCGGCGATCTGTGGACAATTATAGCCGCCATAAAAATCACTACTGTGGGTGGAGGAATGTCTGAATAGATGGAGATATCAATTTTTTCAAAATGACTGAAATTGTCATTCCAAAGAGAGCGTTTTGTTTTACTATTGTAGAATATGACTCATGTTTGCTCAAACTTTAAATACATTATAGATAACATATAATAAATAAATAACAGTAAGGAACAAACAATATTTTTGTCATACCTCCAGGATGAATGTAGGTGATTTCAAACGAAATGATCATGCTGATTTCGAAAATTATCATAAAAAGTTTCTATCACGCATGGTTGAAAATGTATGAACATATTTAGTATTTGAAATAAACAAAATCCTATACTAATATCCGTATTGTCGCTCCGGTTATATTACAAACTTTTATGAGCATGCTTCATAAGAGGTAAGAGCAAGTTAAAAATGGAATACGCATATTCGTGCAATAATATTGAAACATCTTCGAAAGATAAATTCTTTTGCATTGCTTAAAAATGCTTTGCGCCTTGTCACTTACTCTTGTATTCCTATTCCTCTATTTTTTCCTCTCTCTCTCTCTCTCTCTTCCTCTTCCTCTCGCCCTTCCTCTCTCTTTCCTCTTTCTCTCTTTACTCTCTCTCTCTTTTTCTCTCTCTCTTCCTCTCTTCCGCTTCCTCTCTCTCTGACAAGAAACCAGGAATCTCCCATCATTGCAGAATCCTTCTGCCCTTGATATCTCTTCTCCATTGAAGCAATGTGTTGATGAAACTGTTCACCATGTTTATCATTAATATCACACAAATTCTGCGGAAAAAATTAAGATGGGCGTGAAGAAAATGAATTTTCAGAGACATTCTACACCTTTTTTTTCAGCTTTCTTTTATAATTGTCTTTTTTTGTCCCGGCAAATGCATGCACAACTCCCTTAAAGGACTGCCAAGCTGCTAATTCAGTGTGTTACAATTTTTCTTCCAATATCTCATCCAATATATATTAATGATTTACCCGACGATAAAAATTTTCTCCTTCGATTTTGCATTACTCATCCTTAGAATTATTTCACTACTTTGAAATTATATTTTGAAGAATCTTTAAACAATTACCATTATCTGTATTCGTAGAGAACACACAATTTACTCATTAACCCCCTAATGTCTGCACAGAAGCAGTATCTTCAAGAGCAGAATATTGCACAAAGGTCTCGTGTCTGTTTCTAAATTCTAAATGTTTTGCCCCGGCAGCAAGTAGTTTCCATTACTGTGATCTGGAGCCTAGCAGTTCAGATCCTTTTTTTTGACATATTCAGGTCCTGTGCCAAATCATTTAGGTCTTCATGATCTACTAAGTGTAGGTCAGTGTCAGATTTTCCTGGTTAGCAGTCTGGATCTTTTGAAGTGGAAGCTCTGGGGGCAAACATGGTTTCAGTTTCATCATAGTTTTCTTCATGATTTATTGACCATGTTTCCGAGGGTACAGGCACTGATAATTCGTCATTGTGTGACACCGGTTGTGTCGCAGAAGAATTATGTGGATAATTTATCTGCAAAGGTCACATGTCTTTATCATAATGAAGTAGCCGTCATTAAAATGGTTTCTTGGTTTTTCTCCACAACATTGGTGCAGCGAATAACAATGATTTGAATTTTCCAAACAACTACAACCTAAAGTTCGTTGGGCAGGTCACAACACTGGTAAGCAGTCCTTGGTTTGTCCTGATTTGAGGCAAACCAGTCTCGAACTTCAGACGCACTGCAGGTACAGTTCCGCATGGCACCGACTGACTCAGAATCTCCCACTCCAACACTTGAATACTAGTGTACATGCGATAAGGTAAGGGGCTAAAATAATTACTTTCGGTGCCCTAATGCGCAGTAGAAAATAGGAGTGTGCACGTGACTTGTTTTCAAAACATCCACTAAGACCAATGAAGACCACTAAGACCTACTCGTAATTGAGCGCGACTACCAGACGCAAGAATTACGACGGCAATGTTCGAATACAAAAGATAAAAACACGAAAGTTTAATTTTGTTGATATCTCATGAAAGTGGCATAGATAAGCTGAGCAAATATTTTAATTTTAAATAGATTTCATGCGTATTGATTCTACATATCTTACATGTACAATTTAAATATATTTGTATTAATAGCAAAATGCGAAATGATATGGTATAAAGATACGTTAAAAACTGTGATGTGACATTTTTATTGTGATCTTCGTAATCTACATACCTTCCTGGAGGTAAAAAGCTCGTGATTAAAGACACTATATACTATAAACACAGTTACAGGCACCATGTAATGATGTAATGTATACATAATTACAGGCATCATATAATGCATATATAATTAAGGAAACATACAAAGTATGCATAATTACAGACACCGTAATGAATAGTCGTAGTAATGAAGTGGTGTGCTCGTGTGTGGCAGGGCATGGACGACGAACGCGACGCCGCCGCGCCGGCCGCCGACGGGGAGGCGTGCGCCGCGCCGCCGCCGGCGTGCGGCCCGCCGCCGCCGCCCCCGCCGCCGCCGCTCGGGGCGTCGGCGGGGTCGCCGGGCGGGGCGGCGGGGGCGGGCAACGGCTCGCCCTCCGCCGCCGCCTCCGCGGCAGCCGCCGCCGCCGCCTACCTGCAGCAGCTGCTCAGCGAGAAGCGGCGCCTGGAGGAGCGCGCGGCCGCCGACGGCGCGCCCTTCCTGCTCACGCTCAAGCTGCTCGCCAACGGTAAGTCCCACCCCCACCCGAAGTGAGTCCAACGCCCCACCCCCACCCAAAAGCGGCCCAGACATCGTCAAAGGCTCGCCAGCCTGGCGTAACCCCCTTCGCCAGCTGCAAAGAGGAAAAACGCGGCGGTGACAGCAGATTTCCAATCGCTGTAAGCCAGGCTTGCGAGCAATGCTTGAAGGTGTATGGGGCCCACTCTGTTCACGCCACCTTTATGTGGCCGTACACCAGAGAGCGAGACTAGAACCGCTCGTTATCATGTAAATTGTTCCGTCGCCGAACCGCTTCCTTGAATGAAGAAGGTAGCGGCGGCAACAGATTTAAAATCGGTGTAAGCCAGGCTTGCGAGTGACGTTGGAAGATATTCGTAGCCCTGTTCTCGACACCTTTTTGATGACCATACGCAAGTGAGGGATGCTCGTGTCGCACATTGTCATATTACTAATATGATAGTAATGGCGTCTCTGGCAATGGACGAGTTATTTCTACAATGAAAGTAGCGCCTTCGACAGATTTACAGCGGATATAACCCAGGCTTGCGTGTCGTACTTGAATATGTTTAGAACTCTAAACACTTTACTCTTCAACTTTCATGGTGACCATACAACGAACGGGCGAGTGTCGCGAGTCTGCGTCGGGCCTCTCATTATTATGTTTTGAAATTTGTTGTCTCCAATACCGGATCAGTTGTTCCCGTTGAACGTGTGTTGAGTATTTAGCGGCGGTGACATTTACAACTTGCGCAAGTCAAGCTTGCGAGCTGCGCTTGTAGGCATGTAGAACACTAAACTCTGGACTCAGCACCTTTACGCCGCGGACCATACACCGATTACCATCACTAATGCGTCCTGGTTCATACCAAATCGCCAAGTACTCGTACACAAGGAATTCAGCCTCGATCCCATCAATCACCACATTACTTACTAATCCCATAACTTCTTCTGTAATATTCACCAAATCCAAACTTTAAATTCATTCAACATCTGTAAAATCCCCACTCATCCTACTCGTATAAAAAATAAATATCCATTCCACATGTTTTACAAATTGTTTTCAGACCTATAATAAAACCTGCGAGGTGCCATCATGGTTTCCTCAACCTTGTATTAGTATTTAGTTAGGTTAAGCTTTATTAATTAAGTCATCATTACATACACCATACACCGGCGAGCGAATCCCGCTGGCGCCGCTCATTACCATAGGTAATTCCATGAGCGTTTGGAAATTGTCGATAAATTCCTCCGGTCGCGAGGCGACGACGAGACTTATCTGAGGAATTCATTAGGATTATTTCGCTAACGAAATTTGAAATTAAAAGCCGGTTCAGTAATACTCATTATGTAAGTTAATCTGATATGTTTACATATTTTCAATAATTTCATTTACTATTTGCATCAACCTCCATTCTGTTTACTTCTGCAAGGTCGTCTGAAATGTTAAAATAATGGAAGCTAGGTTATACCTATGACCCGACCAAGCGAAGGGTAGGACTGAAGAGGGAACGGCGCATCAGAGAACTAACAACGGCGACAGTTGCGTCGTGCTTTAGCGCCGGGGCGGACTGCTTTGGTGCATTCATGCTCTGTTCCAAAGTAATGAATCATTTTTGCATAACATAGTATGTAATGCTAATTAACCACTCCAGTTAGTTTTTCAGATAATTTTCCTTAGAAACATTAACCACTCGGAAATCACTTTATAATTTGATCACTCATTAACGATTTGAGACACATCTCCATGACGTTGTATTTTATAGGAATCTGAAAGTTAAGCAAAAAATTATTGTATACTTTTCATTAAATCAAATAATGTAATGCCCGTGTTGTAGAATTTGTTGTGTATGATTACTGGAATATGTGATTACTTCTAGGAACTCAAAATACTTCCATTCGTTATATGGTTATTAGTATTTATGGATATAATTATCGAAGCGTTTTAAATGGAGTATCACGGGTATTGTTGAACCTAAGATGACATTACGAGAGGGCTAAGTAGTCGTGCACGTCTTCGGACCTTAGTCTAGATCAGCAGCTTCAGTTTTCAGTTACAATGAGTATACCAATGGCTCTGGCTCGCTGTCTCTCTCCGAAGCAAAACAAAACGCAGTGCTGCCCTCATTGCCAGTCTTACACTTTGCTTGGTTGGGTTACATAACCTGCTTGTTGATACTTATACTAGTAAGGATTAATACAGTACGAATCAGGGACTGAAAAGGTATTGAATACCGGTAAAAATACCGGTAAAATACCGGTATTTTTTCATACCAGTATAAAATACCTATATTCTTTTATACCGGCAAAATACCTTTATTTGACGTCTATACCAGAATGGACGTCCATAAAGGTTATACCGGTATTATACCGGTATTTTCGAAGGAAATAGTGTCGCGTTCGCGGCCCCACCCGCGCGTTCGCGGCCCCACCCGCGCGTTCGCGGCCCACCGCGCGTTCGCGGCCCACCCGCGCGTTCGCGGCCCCACCCGCGCGTTCGCGGCCCCACCCGCGCGTTCGCGGCCCCACCCGCGCGTTCGCGGCCCCACCCGCGCGTTCGCGGCCCCACCCGCGCGTTCGCGGCCCCATACGCGCGTTCGCTCCCCAAACGCGCGTTCGATCCCCAAACGCCCGTTCGCTCCCCAAACGCGCGTTCGGTCCCCCACACGCGCCTTCGCGTCCCCACACGCGCGTTCGCGGCCCCACACGCACGTTCGCTCCCCCACACGCGCCTTCGCGTCCCCAGACTATTATAATAATTCTTTCTCAACCAACAACAGTACTCGACCTAGGTAGAATGTCTGGTGACGAAAATACACCAACGTTGAGACCTCGAACCCTAGGACCCCCGGTCAGAAACTCTGCGGAGTCCATAATTGTTCCTCTGAGCCATCTCAGCGTAAAAAATCAGAATGTTTCCTCCTCCGAAACCTGTATGATTATACTAAAATACCGGTATTTTCATGAGAAGTACCGGTAAAAATACCTCTAAATAGAAGTATTTTACCGGTATAGACGTCGAATAAAGGTAAAATACCTCTAAAAATACCGGTATTTGATGTCTTATACCGGTATTTTTAAAGTATTTTGAATAAAGGTATAATAGAGGTAAAGGTATTTCTATACCGGTATAAATACCTTTACCGCTATTATTTCGGTATTCAGTCCCTGGTACGAATACGAATAAATAGAAAATGCACTTAACGAAAACACCAAATATGTAGGTTAATTTCATTTCATTTCCTTCCAAAAAAATCGCAATTTCTTGAATTTGTGTATCTTTCCCTAATATATAACTTCGGTCCTTAAACAAATTTCAAACTATTTCCAAACATTTTTCTATTTTTATAGATATTTTCTGGAGTAGCTTGACCAATAACATTGTCGATTTATTTCTCTGACGCATCACCAGATCTGTTCGCCATTTCCTTCAGTTAACAACTATTAGAATAACACAATGAAAAAGTGCTCTTTTTTTCACACAGGGATCAATAAATACGGCCTCCAAAGGTAGATGATTGGGCAGTAATGAGGAAGTGCAAATTAAAATAGATAAAGCAAGTTGAAAAAAATATTTTTTTTGTGAATAGCTGCTCTGATTTGTTAACACCGTATGCATTCTTAAATACAGTCTGGTGTTCATTTCGTGAGTTTCTTGAATTTGAATTACCAACGATTTTGGTTTAAAGTAAAATCATCTAATGAAATTTAAAAAAAAGATTTAAATAAAAAATCTGATTTAGTAAAAAAATCTGATTTAATAAAAAATCTGATTTAAATAAAAAATCTGATTTAAATAAAAATATCTGATTTAAATAAAAAATCTGATTTAAATAAAAATATCTGATTTAAATAAAAAATCCAATTTTTTGATTTTAAAAAAAATCTTGATTTTTTTCAGCCCTATTATAAAGCCATATGAATTTAATCATTGCAACAAGATCGCTGTCGCATTAAGTTGAAAAGTTAATTCAAAAGTTTGCCACCTCCATAATGTAGTCTATGGAAACATCTCCTTCTTACACGTTTAGTTAACGTTAGGTATAAAATCAAAAGTCGTTCACACATCTCTTTCGCTTTTATATGGCGGGAATCATACAGGAGAGCAAAACTGATGGAATTGAAGGTCTATCCAATTTGGAATATTGGATCGTGTCATCTGACTCTATGGCATCGACAATACTGCTCTCCTTTTTTACAAGTTATTTAATTGTCTATGGCATATATTCAAAAACATAGTTGTTTCAAATCACTAAGGTTCAGCAAATTATTTGTGTTGACTTTTGATTTCTCTCGAACTTTTGTGACGCTGGGAGTTTTGTGACCTTCTACACGTGACAGGAAACAGAAGCCAAGAAGATAAAATTGAGGGAACGCGCTTTGCCTCCTTGTTTTGAGATTTATTTAACTTTATTCGAACTATCCGCCTAAGGTAATAGGATAATAATTTTCGTTGTACGAGTATTATATGACGGTTGTATTTAATCTTTTCAGCGCTAATGAGTTACGCTAGAGCATGACAATTTGTAATAAGTGCTTTTAATGTTTTCCAACTTTCGCAGTTTTGTGTACACAAATGTATATCTATTGCTCCATCGCGTGATGTCTGGTTATTCGTGACGTAACGCGCTGTTTCGCCTCCCGTTTTGGCTTTGTTTTCGCGCCTGGTACCGCTGACTCCGGTATCGACCAGCTCAGTTACGGCAAACTCCACGTGGCGTTTGTTATGTTGCTTCTGAAAAATTTTAGATTCATTTCTAGAAAAATAAATAGGATACAAGAAAGAAAATAAGTTCATTGAAATATCGTGATGGAACAGAAAAGAATGAACAGAAAAATGACCATGCTTGAATTTCCTTAAAAATCAATTCACTATTTAATGCTCATTTCGTGAGGTTTTTGAGCCCTTACCCTTTTTGACGAAGTATCATAACCATGGTAATATAAATAGTTTTTTCACGACTCTTGCCCTCTATAGTATTGTCACATGCTAACCTCTGCCATCTCTTGGAAAGCTTCACATGATATATTTCGAGGCCAACGAAAGAAATGGACATCGCAGCGCTAACCAATCAGTGCTTGAATTTTCCAGATTTAATTATTAAATACAGTTTGGAAATAATGTTTCTGATTAGTGGAGATTTATTGAATTATTGTTTGGATAAATTCCATTGTTCGAAGTAATTGGAAAATCATAAAAAAATTATCAGAAGTGATCTGGTAGCGTCATATTTTTATTTTTCATTTTTGTGGGAAAATATTGTTACTAAAAGTATTCTTGGATATTGTAAGAAGTGGGGGGAGGATTATGGAGTTACATTACGATGGGAATTGCTGGTCATCAAAAGAATTTAGTTTTTCTTCCCAAACGAGCTGCGAAAAGCGTGGGGCAACATATACTATGTAAACTGCTTACTCGTATCATCCAGTTTGCTGGAACTTCTGATGCAAATTTAAATTGCTTTTCGCACCTGGACCCTCTGCTTTTTATGTTGCTATTTGCTGTGTCCGCTGTACAATACATAGGAACTATTTTTTTCACCACTAACACTTTTTGTAATAACTTCTCATTTTAGGAATGTTGCCAGTTTGATGTGACTTTTCATACAAAAGCGATGACGTTGAAATTACTCAATGTCAAAAACTTGTCATACATTCAGCGTGTAATTAATCGTATAAGTTAAACGAACAACGGCTTTACTTTAATGAAAAAGTAATGGAAGTAAAAGAAGAAATCGTTAGTTTTTTCCTCTCCAAGAAATGAATTATACCAAATGAACGAGAACCGAAACTACATTTAAATGTTATACTATTGATTCAGGAAGGAACGCCACAAAATTAATTTAAGAGAGGTTTCACTGAGAGGAGTATAAATCAAACGAAATTATCTTTTTAGCTAACCCTTAAATTTCTAGTTTATATTAATCAAAAATTTTAAAAATTGATTCACAGTTTAATGTAGATGGCCGCGTCTAGTTCTACCAGAATCATTATTATCATTATCATTGCAAGTTTCTTTTACAAGAGGAAAATTGTGTATTTAAGGCAAAATCGTTAAAATATTGACAAAAAATGTGATTCAGTGTCTATGGTTGAAGATATTACAATTATTCATACTGTAATTTACAATGCTTAACAATTCAGTTGTATATTTTAGTTGTATTTTAGCCAATGTAGTTTTAAGCCATTGTAGCTTTTCCACAACCGATTTATAAGTACATAAAAATAATAGAACTACGTGCAAGGTTAGCCATTGTGGTGAAGTCTCCCTGATTCGTGCTCTAATTGAGGGTGTCAAGGTCTCTTACTGGTGGCAATGGCACGCCTCGCGGCACCGTGCCATGCCACGGGCTACTCTGCGCCTCTAGCGTCGGGAGAGGAAACTATTAGTAACCCCGCCGTTCTACAATAGTGATGGCGTTGTCTCTTGCGGCGGGGTGATGAACTGCGTGGAGCGGCGATACAGTCGTGGCACTCGTGCCACGGACTCTCGCTCGTGGCATCGACCTTGACAACGCTGCTCTAATTGAACGCCAAGCTTGCGCCGAGAGTTCCGTCCGTCAGCGAAGAAGGGCTCGCAGGTGAGCGGGGCGTCGACGCCGCGCCGCGCCATTCGGCGCCAGTGGAGAGCAACGCCCGCGGCGGTCACTCTGCGCTCGTCCGCGTCGGGGCCCGGTCGCGTATTTGACTCATCCTTTGTCCCGAGCGCCCAGCGCCGCCGCGCGCCCGCCCTAAATAAGCATCTGCATTAATAAACTTACGCGCCGCGCCGCGCCGAGCCGTCTCGGATGACGCCAGCCGACGAATGGCTCCCGACAATGGCGCTGTCGGGGGCGCGGCTTTGTCCGGCGCGGGCGGGCGGCGCCGGGGTTTCGCAGCGGGAGGACGGGGACGGAGGCGGCGCCCGGCCGGGAGAAGGTTCTGGCGATGAAGACGGCTGTGATGAGCACGGTGGAGGTGGCGGGGGCAATGGCTGGGCGGTGGAAACGGTGGAGGCGGAGACGATGGCGGGTGCGGGGACGGTGGAGGTGGTGGAGGAGGCGACGGTTGAAGCGGTGGAGGTGGAGTCAATGGCGATGGCGAGGGCAGGAACAATGGTTGGACGGTGGAGGCGGAGACGATGGCGAGTTCGGGGACGGTGGAGGTGGTGGAGGAGGCGACGGTTGAAGCGGTGGAGGCGGAGTCAGTGGCGATGGCGAGGGCAGGAACAATGGTTGGACGGTGGAGGCGGAGACGACGGCGGAGGCAATGGCTGGACGGTTGAAACGGTAGAGGCGCAGACGATGGCGATGGCGAGGGCGGGGACGGGGGTTGGACCGTGGTTGGAGACGAAGGCGATGGCGGGGGTGGAGACAATGGAGGTGGTGGAGGCGGTTTCGGGGAAGCAGGCGGTAGCGTTGGCCGGGGCGATTGAGGTGGCGGAGGTTGTCGAGAAGGCGATAACGAAGGCGGTGACGGTGAGAGTGGAAATGGATGGCGGCGATGATTGCGTTGGCAGTGATGAGGCAATTACGAGGACCGAAGCGATGATAAAGGGGTTGGTGTTGGTAACGACATTGATTGGGAAGATAGCAATGGAACGCTAACAACGTTGATGCTGGATGATTGTGTACAATATTATTCAGATTAGGTTTCTATAGATGCCCGACGATAGAAACAATGTTTCATCAAGACGCTTATTGAACGCCTCATGCTTTCTAGGAATAAAAGAAATCTCTCACGTTGATTTTCGATTAACAGGTCATGTCCAATGGATTACGAGTAAAATACGGGAAACATATAATTAACACATTTTTATTGCAGTGTCACTCTTCCTCAATATCTTATTGATTTAAATTTTTTTCGCCTGCTTTATATTCGCCTGCTTTATAAAGGAATTCTTTAGTGATTCAAGGCTAGAATTCTAAAAGCGCAACCAATGAATACTCGAGCAATGAAGGCGTTATTAACAGTTAGTAATTGGTTTAGTATCTTTGTGGGACTAAACCCATTGTTTACTCCTACGTCTGTTTCATGGACCCAATTTGGGCAGGAAGAGTGTCGTTCTCTCCAACGTTCGACTAACGCCCATCTGTACTCATTCACTTTGTAAATAGTTGTGGAAGCTGCTTATTTATTCTCATTTTAAATAATGAGCTATGCAGCCTCTGTAAACCTATTTTGGGAAATACAACTGCAAAATAAGTGGTGAATAATAATAATAATAATAATAATAATTATTATTATTATTATAACCAATAATAGTAATAATAATAAGTGATAACAGATAAACAAACTTTGATGATGTATTATGTGAACTATCGTTCAATTGATTGAAAAATAAAATTAAATAGTTATACTATTTTGTTGAATTCCGTATAATTTGTAATTTATCCCAGACACTTAATGTTTTAACCATATTACACTGATGTAATATATTTCGTAGTTTGTATTTGCCAGACACGTGTTGTTGACTACAGGTTATACATTACATCTAGTCAGAAACAACCCATTATTCGAGCCCTATGAACTAGATCCGGAATCTACTACAGTATTTCCTTTAATGTCCTACAGATGTGTGTGAATCCTAATTTTGCATTCTAGAGCGCTATATGAGTTAGCTGGTAAACCCCGCTTTGGTTGGGCGGGGCAGTTGTGTACCGTCTCTTGGGACGGCGCGCTGTGTGCTCGGCTAGTCCGTTGCTGCGGGGGGGCGGGCGTGGCTTAGTGGCTCAGCGCGCCGTGAGAATGGATCGGCCGGCGCGGCGCGGCGCAGCTCGGTGCGGTGCGGTGCGGTGCGGTGCGGTGTGTGGGGTGGGTGTGGCTCTTCACCGGCCGGCGGTGCGTGTGTCTTCTAGAAACGGTCTGACCGACTCGAGTACACGTGCGTAATTACGCACCAGCGCATGTTCATCCCTGCACACGTACGAAGGACAACTCGGGTGGTGAGTCGCTATTTAGAGGCTGCGATGGTCGTATTAGAGAGGTATTGTATGTAAGTCCGATGCGAGGGGGCTTTAACTGTGGTGGTTAATAAAAAAAGGGAGTTACAAATTCTGTTGCTGATTTTTCTTCGGATGCCGAAAACAGTCGAACCCTTCAATTTGGACATTCCTCTTCTTGAACTCTGTAGTATTTGAGACATCTGTAGTATCTGGTACGTGATACAGTGCAGATATTATATGACAGATTTCTGTTGAACATTGGTATTTAAAACGATTGTTTTTTAACGATACATTAAATCGAACATTTCTAATCCTTCATTCCTTCAAAATTAGATTAGTTGCTTAATCTTAAAACATGCAATACAACACTACTGGGATTATGTGGCTTCCAGAAAATTACATCGAAATTGTAATCGTCAACGGAGAAAAAAAATAGCAACCAGATGGTAAAGAGTATCCTGTGAACTCTACCTGTATCATCAAGACATTTTTAAAAGTAAATACTTTAAGAAAATATAAAATTAATATCGTCAACGAAATAACTATATAGCAAATTTCAGAATTTAATTTTTAATGTGTTAATCTGTTCAAGAAAATAAAAGGAAATAAAATTTTTTACAACTGAAGGAAATTGCTTCTTCTCGTCAGTTTGGGTTTTACAAAGTTAGATCGTATTGTATAAATATTGTATTGATTATTATATTTACTCACTTGAAAGTATTGGGACGTCAGGTATAAGAAGAAGCCTTCTGTCGTCTCTTAGATTCTCCACAACGATGCTAAACGTAGTAAGAGAAGTGATTTTCCGGGAAATGCGGTAATCGAGAAATAAAGTTTCTCTTAGCTGACGTGTCGTGATATTGCGTGGTCCTTTGGGGACTTTGACGTTACAAGGTAAACATCTATAAAATGTCCTTTCAATACGTCGCAAAAATCCCTTGGGCCTTCCTTAAGGAAACCTGTGCATCTCTTGTTTCGAGGCGTTGCCAAGAGTGAATTTAGTCCATCCTACAAGAAAACAGGCTGTTATAACGTGCATATCCAAGTAATCACCTCCCGGGACTCTAAAATCGTAAACGAAGAACCGAGGAAAGAGAATTTTGAAGTTACCATGAGAGTATTAGATTGAAACATACAAGTTCACATTTTGAGGTTTGTTTCTGTAAACAATATTCCTTCTTCATTAAACTTCTACATTCTCTGTTTACTGGAAATTTTTAATTGGTCACTGTTTGCAGTTCTGTCATACGCCAAATAACGTGACTTGTTCCTTTGTAGATAGCGGATGAAAATCCTTCGGGATAAAAAAGTCATATTAACAAGTTTGACTGTATTTTCTTAGTCGTAAAAGATATCGTATCATGCTAGAAGAACATCCGCCTCTGGGAATATCTGTTCAATGTTACTTTGGGAGGCTGACCACAGATGACTCATGTCTCCTTTTTAGAGCACTCAAGTTGATGAGTTAACATGGTCAAGGGCAATTTTAGTGACAGGATGACCATTCCTACATAATCGGCTGCTGTTGAATGTAAGTTAAGGTTTCACTGAAAATCCGGTCCACCTTGTTAATTGCCGAATAATCCTGGGAAAACACTAACTTCTGGGAGTTACTACGTAATTATTTGTTGATTTAAAGATTAAAAACAATTCCATTGCCTTTTTCATTCAGATACTAAACCAGGATACCACACCTTTTTTGTTGCATTGACTCCTTTTGAAAGAATTGTTTGCGTCAGCGACCTCCTTTACATTTTTACTTTCCCGTATACTTACGTATATACGGAGTATTATACGTAGTACAGGGAAGTTATGTAATGCTGCGCGAAAAAAACTGCGAATTTTCGCCAGAAAAAAAATTATTGCCGGGCCCTGATAACGAAAAAGTGCATAAAACAAGTTGTGAAATTAAGAAAAAAATCCCTTAACGCGTGGTGTAACCAGAATTCCTTTTTACTGGGTCCTTGATAGCGAAAAACCAAATGAAACCAAAACGTCCGTCCAATGTTTTTCCGTTCGTCCATCTGTCTGTCCGTCCGGTGTCTGTGAACAACTCTAGCGCCTAAACCATAAGAACGATTTCTTCCAAAATGAATAATCCCCGGCCGATCTGGTTCCATTCACGGCGCTGCGATTTTGAAAAACTTTCTTCAAAATTCGGGGGTATATACTTTATATGAAGCCCCCCGGATCTTTTCAAAAAATTCTCAAAAACGGCTCCAAATTTTTTCTATAAAGTTTTGAAAGGGATAGTACTAAATGTACTTTATGAGAAGACATAAAACCACATTGCTCTATTCTTTTCTTCTTTCACAAATTACAAAAATGTAATTTTTTAATTACTCTGTAGCGAGAAAGTAAAGTGGAATAGATTGGATTGGCAGTGCCACCTGTTTCTATGCGCCATGAAATCCATGTTTTTCTAGCTCCATGGATTATCTTCATAACGTTAATATATGGCATAAATATTTTCTTTGACATCTTCTTAGACGTGAATCACAATTTTAAATCCGTACAGTTTTGCAAAGAATTAGATTTCCAAGAAATTTATTCTTGTTACTCCAACTTGAGCTCGATACTTGGAACGGTATTGATTTTCGTTGACTATGAAATCCATTTATGGGAAAATAACACAGCAATTTGTCAAGTCTAATATATATTCTCATTACTATGGTGCCTCAGAACTTATGTGCACACCGTCTCAAAATGTGGCTTTCTTAATGTCTCTTCTAGACTTAAACTTGGGATGTTACAGAGAACGTACACACTTCGCGCGAGAAGCTATTACAGTGAACGAGAAGCCATAAAATGAACAATTTCCCCGGATTTGCATAGAATAATTAGTCAGCCTGCGGGGAGCTTGCAGAACTTGGAACGCACTGGGATAAGTCAGTGAGCATTGTAGAGTAGTGAATAGTGACCGTTTTAAAATATCGGATCATTTGTGCGGCACAATATTGATATTGTCTTTTCATGTTTTAAGCGTTGCTTATCTTCTGTCCAATTTTGACTGGATGTTTGTAACTACATAATGATTAATTAAATCATTATTTACAATTTTTAGTACCAATCTTTTCGTTAATGTTAGACTTGCATTCATTCATATCATTTTATGTTTTAGAGAAGTGAAATTTATGCATTGTCGAAGATATTTTTTTCTCTGTTTTTAGGAATTTACTTTTGCATATAGTAATGTTAATGAACAACATTAGAAAAAAATGGTTTTATGTCAAAGTCAATAGTACTTGTATTGCAAGTTACTACTTACGGCAAAATAAATATTGTGTATTTCAGCTTCATTTTAAATTATTTTCATGTGTTGAAAATGTTTGATCAGATAGCTTATAGTTTAAGATAGCTTTGTTTTTATATAGATGATTTTTTAATGTTGACATTTAAAAAGGGCTTTTGAAAAGTTTTACATGACATTAAAAGATCGATTTCATTCCATTCAGAAGCCGATATTTGATGAGGTAGTCATAAACATACGATTCATACATAAATCTTCCAGGTGCAAGCTGTCGTAAAAAGTCGAGAAGACAATACCTGGAATATAACATGTGTAATAAAATTATCATTTTTGTGTCTCTTTTTAAACCGCCCGAGAGTAATATATTTCGTCCTATGTTAATATTATTTAGTCATACTATTTGACTCATTTTGACTGCAATCACCACTTGCAGCATTGATGAGGAAAATGAAGGATATCTACTACTTTTCCCTCCACCTAGTTCCTTTCATCGAAAGGAGTCCCATAATACCTTTGCATCATTTGACATCACTCAGATTTATCGGAGGCTATCATGCAAACGCTCATGCATTACGTAGTCAGTTCCTCGATTTCTTGCGTCTTTTAAAGATTCATGCCGCTCGGAAACGGCGAACGGTTCGTATAAATAGAACGACTCTCCGGCAGCGCTCTCGCCGGTGCCTCGAGTCGTAGATCGCGACAGCGGCCCGTGAGTTGTGGGCGGCGACAGGAACGAGATGCTCTGCAGTAATACAGGGACGGAGAAGTCGTTACTGTACCAGCCGCGTCTTGGGTTCAAGTCCTGCGCCTGCGTTCTCCAGAGCGAGCAGAATTGAAATTACTTCACTTTATGTAAAGTTAAATTGCTTCCCCGTGCTGCTCTTTGGGAACCCAGAAGGCAGTTGGCGAATTAACTTTTAGTCGACGGCATCGATCCCGGACCTGCGTTTCCGGGCTGTAATTTACTCGTTGCTCGGTGGGCAATCGCCCGTTTAGCAGTGGTTTGCAATAAAGGAGTAAGAGAAATGTCTCCCCCTTTGACGAATGAATGTTTCTCTTCCGTCGTTATGTAAACGAGAGGCGAACGTCTTGCATGCCTGAGAGCGATTTGGTTTCGAAATGAAAAGCCTTCCCTGGAGCGGCCTGCTGCTGACTTGATGTTATGAGGGAGGTTGAGGATACGGTTAAAAGCGGACTATGTCCTGATCTCGCTCTAGTACTGGCCTTAAGATACGGACGGGTATCATGTACTTATGAAAATTACTGGTCGCTGACCTGAAGGTAAAACCTTGACTCCGTCGGGCTTTTGAGAACTTGGTTCTTCGACGAACGTCTCATAAAAGCGTACTTTCGTGCCATTTCATTAATTAGATATTTTTTCTCTTTCAATATTAAAAAGCAATTGAGTGATAACATCCGCCCGCCCCCTCAGCTAAAAAAAGTCTTTCAATGTGCGTCTCTGATGAATCATTACTAGAACGATTACAGTGAAACTTCGGTGAGTCAGACTCTTTTACTTCCGTATATAATAATAAACAATGTGTATAAACAATGGTGTATCACTTCCAAAAGAACTTTCCCAGCAAATTTCGATGGCGACAGAAGTGGTGCAAAGAAATACTTAGTTTTAGAAAACTCCCATATCCTAAAACCTATTAGTTTTATATAATTTCCCAGGAACTGGATGATATAATTGCTCCATTTGAAATCATGTGTAAATTAGACACATTCCAAGGAATTAAAAGAGTGTACATAATTTATTCTTAGTGCATTTACATCGCTAGAAAGTGTTGTCCTATACCGGCTTTAGGTTAATTGACCCAGCTGTTTATAAATAAAATCTTGAATAACAGAAATGTCTATTGGAAAACTTGAATTTGTTTGCGTCTAGTTGACCCACCACGCAGATGTAAAACACTAAAGGCTACAGATAATGACTTTTTCCGAAACAAGCGATTTACATGCGAGGAAAATAATCCCCGAAAGTGGAAACAGGAAGCGAGATAACATGTAGTGTACGGGATATTGCTTTCTGATTGTAGTTACTGTTTTGAAATACAAGTCCTAGCGAATGATGAGAACCTTCCAATGTAACATGAGTCCTCTAATTTTTTTTTGGTTCACTCTTTTAAGTCTTTAAATATCTCTGAAAACGATAAATTCCATGTTGAAAAAAAAATCTGGTGAAGGTTTATGGAGCGAGCCTTTCATATTATCGGGATCGTCAACTACTTCGGGCATTATTCCCGTCAGTATAGTGCATGTTATAACTAGGCGATGACGGAGCTCCTCCACATATCGTGAAATTTAGCGCTGACATACATGACGGCTTGCGGGATTTTTCCCAGGTGTCTCCCCGGCGAGGCGCCGCTCCAGACGGTATAAGCTCTAGCTCCCAACTGGTCTCCCCTTGTGTGTGGAAATGCACTGTACGAAAGTGAGTTTCTGGATGTAGGGAGAGTGCACAAGGCAAGAGCGGGGAATTTAAAAAATGCGCGTAGACTGTGGCCCGTTTGTTAGGAAATCGCTTTGCCATTCGCCTGGGATCGGAGAAACTACGGAAAGCTTTCGATCAGAGCAGCCGGCCTCTCCTCCTGACAGCAACTGAATTCTATGTAGTTATACTCCGATTTAAACACAGTGGCACTTAAAGGTCACGAGGTGGGCGGAGAGGGGACTGTGTTATCCAATCGGGAGCTTCGTTACGACAAAGTTTTGGTACTGGAGCTCCCGATTGGATGATAATTCTCCTTCCATATCGTGACTTTGAAGTACCACTATATGTAAATCGGAAAATACAGTATGACTCGGGTCGAAAATTCGCCATCGGCGTATCTCCATCCCTAGGACACCTCCGTCCGTAGGATCTCCCGGCTAGCGTCACTGCAGAAGTTGTCGCCGAGCCATCTCCGTCTGTACGTTTTTTGGAACCAGAAAATTCTTCACATATACGTATGTGCAAAGAAGTGCAAGCATAAAAGTCCAGCGTACCCAGGAGAGGGGGCGGGCTCTTGGACATCCTACCCGACTTCAGCCAATGAGCGTCAGGGACCAGCTTGCGTCACAATATTAGCGGGAATTTTAAATGCAACCAGTTACCAAAACAATCATTACCTTGTTTCAAGTCATTGCAACAGGTATGTGAACCATTGTTTTAAAAAAATATTGCAACTATAATTTCAATTACACCGTCATTGTGTTACTTTTCGTAATAATTGTCACTTTATGCCGCTTTTAAAAAGTTTCTCAAGACTTGTTGCTCTCCATGCAACATGGCGGTCTGCGATTGGTTTGGCTTTCAAACGAACGCGATTCGTGACGCAAACTGGTGCGGCGCAGAACGAGTAAAATTTTATACGTCGCGTGGGAGTAGCCCACCCATATCTTTCCACCAGGAGCGTGCCCTACCGCGGACGCCGCCGTGGGCGTATGTGGCGGCAGCGTCATCAGCGACGTTCCAGGAAAGGAGGGGGCGATGGCCGCGCTGGGGGCGGGCGGTGGCGCCGCCGGCTGACCCTTCCAGGAGCTGCATAATGCGGCGTCGCGCCTCCAGACGAGCGGCAAAAACACTTCACGGCCCCCTTGCATCTTGATCACAGCTCAGCACACGCATCAAGTTACACGGCCATCCATTATCGTTTCCTTTGTTTCTTTTGTTTTCGTTGTGTTGACGTGTTTTTCAAATTCTGGACAAAGTGTATTGATTAAGAAAATATTTATCTGGAGTCGTCAGTTGTAGGTTTGTTTGATCTATTTAGTTATCTTCGATGAATAACCACGTGGATATACCGCTTACAAATTGGATCTATCAGTATAAACGTCTGCCACCCCCGGAACTGAAATGTAAGGGTGACATTGGGAAATAATCGGTCGGTATTTTCTTTTTGCCCTTGGACAGCTTCAAGAAGCTCCTGCACATCGTGTTTTATTTGTAGTGATGAGCTATTTTGGAAACGCGAGACTAGTTCAGTGAAGGCAACGGGCGATAAACTAAATTGGTTTCAACATGATAATGACTCCTTGTGTCTAGAACGGCGGGTGTCCGGTTGCTTATTGACTCACATGTCTCAACTGGCGTCCTTTTTAGACATGCTTGACTTGAGAGTACAATTAGACGAATAGAATAATGAATTGCTACTGCTGTGCGTACTGATACGCGTAGATAAGTCACTTTACATAAATAATTTTTGTTTCACTTTGTGTTACTGGTATATTTATTTTACATAAATGTTTTACATAATATATTTCGACAGTTTTACGTAAAATGTTTCGTTGAAAGAGGCGATCAGAAATTTTCAGTGAGATATTCCTTACTGCAAATGGTTAAGAAGTGTGGTTGTGTTATAGAACCTAATAACTTTATTTCTTATTACATTTAAATAACAGCAAAATTTAACTCATGAAAAAATACTTTTACTCTCCTGCGATGTAGCAATAAAAATTAACAACATAATGCAATGTTCTCCTTTTTTCAAATTAAAGGAAAACTATTCTCAATTAGGTTTCTTCGATTATTATCTCACATCATCTACATTATTTCTTATTAAAGGCTTACACGTCTCTTTTAACCTACACATCTCTTTTAAAAGACTAGAAACGCATATTTTAAAGGTACAGGGCTAGCACTGTTTGCGTCCTGCTCGTGCAAGTGCGTATCGCACGCCTGCTGACATCTTCCAAAATAAAAGAAAATGATAATACTTTGAATTAAGTTTTGATCAGGCTGTGAACTGAAGCAGCAACAAAGTTCATTTATTGGTTGTTTACGTGGTGACTGATACATACTGAAGAAGACGGGTTTTTTCGTTCAAATACTTAGGGCATGCCGTTTTGAAGGCAACCACTTTAGTTTTCTCATCTCAGTATACTAAATATACCATCTTGGGCATTCAGCTGTAGCACTGGTAATTAAATAATCGACGCTTCTACTGTCAGGTTTTACAAATGTGTACCCCAGCCATCAAGTTACTGAACTCGAGAATATTGTGAATGTTCGAGAATAACAAAAAGTTTCTAGGGATATTTCATCTATAATATTACGTACTGAACAATCACACACATTTAAAGACCATTCATAGGATTCAGTCAACGAACAGGTGCATTACGAATATGTCAAACTAAATTTATTACCTAGGTTAGGCTGACATTTTTGTGCTAGAAATGGTTGAAACCCCGTTCTGAGGATCACCAGTGAAAAAGTATTTAGAACAAATAAAAATAGAAAGAATGCAATGATGAAGTATTCTTTTGGTAGATGCAGAAAGCGCATAGACACAGTGCACGTGAAACTTAAAAAATATTTTCCTCTTAATAACTAGTATATTTTTAAAGTGAGTGTAATAAATACCAAACATATTTTTTTTCAAATATTATAGTACATGTTGAAATAATGAGACTCGTAAATTGGCTATAATCTGTACCTCTTTCTTTTTCGAACCAAGACAGAAGGTAAGTGACGTATTCTAAATTTTCTTTGTTTTGAACCATCTAATTTGCATCAATAATCCCGTGCCACAGTCGATTTGCCGGCTTTCATGCGACATGTTAACACACATCTCTCTAGTAAAGAATATTGTGAAAACTGAACCGAGTGCCGGAAGGCGCGGATGTGTTCCCGAGGCCGTCCAAAAGCCTCTCGTGAGCCCTCGCGCTCCCCAACAAGGCTCGCCGGCAAGCGCACGCGTCGCCGCGAGGCGCGCTGTGACAGAGACGCGTGTTTGCTCTGCGGCATCGACGGCCATTGAGAGGACGCTGCCCGCGGCCCAGAGGGCGGCGGCGGCGGAGGGGGAGGCGGAGGCGGCGGCGGAGGGGGAGGCGGCGGCGGAGGGGGAGGCGGGGGCGGAGACGGAGGCGGAGGCGGAGGCGGAGGCGGCGGCGGAGGGGGAGGCGGCGGCGGCGGCGGCGGCGGAGACGGAGACGGAGGCGGAGGCGGAGGCGGAGGCGGCGGCGGCGGCAGCGGCAGCGGCGGCGGCGGCGGCGGCGGCGGCGGCGGCGGCAGCGGCGGAGCCGTGTTCCGCCAAGAGGCGAGCGCGCCTCGGCACTCCCCCCCCCCCGCGGAAACTCCCAGCATTGCCTCAATAACGCAGATCAAATTATTTTATTTTATACGTTATAGTTTTGAATTGCCTTTGATACGGAGCTGGACAAACACTCTACAACTTATCAATAAAAGTGCGTTTGCTACTTTCACTTTTTAAAGGTTACAAGGTTAACTTCCACTTTTTTTGACTTATAGCTAATTTGTCATCAAATAAAATGTGTTATTTTTTGTCATTTTATTCTTTCTTTACGACGTTTGGGGAACTACCTTTTTCCCCATAATCCGGTGTACAATATTCTTTGTGTGGAATTCATTATATTTTTATATCTGTGTTCCGGCCTGCTACCGTTTTTAAACGACTTGGTCTTCTAATAGGAGGCCGCTCTTCCACAGTCACGTACATATCCGTCACTGGTTTAAGTCACGTCTCTGACGTGGACGTAAGTGTAAGGAGAGAGCATAGGTCAGGGAAGAGGAAAGAAAGATCGCGCGCGATCCATGACCCTTTTCTTAGGGTACTGCACCGGCATTTGCCTGGAATTAATCGGAGAGACCACGGAGAACTATCAGAGCCGCCGGAGAATTCTTCCCCAGACAGCGGGTGAAATAGACCTAGCTACCAAGTTAGTATCGAAAATCCGCCACTGTCGGGACTGGAACCCTAGAACCTTCCGATGACAATCCTAGAGACACCGTCAATGTTCGCTCTGAGCTAAACTCAGCCGGTAAAATAATGCAATAAAAATATCGCAGTTAATCATCCAGTCTTGTGCACACAAAGCCTCTCCTGGAGCACGAGCGAACACTCATCGCCTTCGTGGAGCGCACGGCCTCCGCCGCCGCGGCGCTCACGAGATGTGGCGTGACGGCGGCGTGCGTTCTGCGAACACGCGCCGCCTTCCGCCCGGGCCGCGCCTCGCCTCGTCCCGCCCCGCCCTGCTCCGCCCCGCGCCTCCCCTCCCCGTCGCCGCCACGCCACGAGCTTTTGGCGCGTTTGCTCTCGGCGCGCGCCGCCCTCCGCCCTCCAGGGAACGGCCAGAGCCCTCCCCGCCCCCGCCCCTCTCGAAAATCTTCTTCCCCCCTCGCCTCACCCCGCCTAACCCGGCCCTCACCTCTCTGCTTTGCTCGTCGCTGCGCTGCTCTGCTTGCCTTGGGCGGAAAGGACGGATGAGCGAACGCGCGCATTCGGCCTTCCAACACGCTACTGCAACACTTGAGGCGGTGAGTCACACAATATTGGCAGTGACAATGTTTTATCGTCTTCATACTGTGACAGACTAGTAACTTTGCTTATCTGTGCTGGAGATCGTACGATCGTATTGTGTGCACTTATGATCTCCATTTACAGTTGGCGAGAGAGGTAATCTTAACTGCGGTTACTTAAGACAATGTTTCTCGAAACTGTGTTTTCATTACGTGAACATAGTGAAGTGAGAATCAGATGATCATTGTATTATGTCTCATAAAGTATTTCAAATCATCTTACTACTATTTAATTTAAACCTGTTTAGAACATCCTATATATAGAAACATGATTTCTATATAACATCCTTTATATAGAAACATCAATTTGTTTCTCGTACTACCCTAGCAAATACGTCACCTCGTGACAAACACTCGCGTCACCTTTTTGTTACGTGGCTTTACTCTCAAAAATCATAAATTATTCCATTGTTGTGTACGAGTCGTCGAAACTGTTGTTCAATTGTAGAGTGAAATTAATATTGTTAAAAATTTTTATGGAATGCACTTTTCACTTAAAAGTTTGAAAAAATAATGCAGAAAATGAGATACAACGTAGACTCTGAAATATGTTAAATTCCATTTCCCAGACAAGAAACGCTGAGGAAGGTTAGAAGACTGGCATATAGGAACCTGCTTGAAGATGCATTTTAAAATTGATTAAAATTACTAATTGAGTTTTCCCCATCTAGATAATCTTGAAGAAGAAATTCGTGGTGTGTGTCGCATCTGCTTCTCGTTCTCCAGAGGGAACGGTGGTTTCCCCACGAGTTTTCCTTGCACTTTCTTCGAGACCACTTTCGCTGACTAACCGACCAAATCCATCTGAGTTTATCTCTGGTTGTGGTAAAAAATAATAAACTTTGCGGTATCCTAAGGTTCACCAAAGTAAATCGCTTAAACGTCGTTTCTCAGAGCGTTGCAGTGCGTTCTGAAGCGCATAAAAACTGGATAATGGTACAAAGCGTAAAAGAAGTTAGAGATGTGCTCGAAATCTCCTTTTTTGGGGAAGTCAAAAGTTTTCTGAATGTGAAGTTTGTTCCGTTTTTATTTTGAAACATTTGCATTGCGACAAAGCTACCCGTTTCGGGTGTCAATCATGGAGCAGAATTCAACTTCCCAATAATGGTATTTTATTATGTCGAAGTCTGTTAGATTATTATCAAGATTGAGCCAGATGGCGATGCACAAGAAAAGTGGGACATCAGAAAAGCTACGATAATAAGCCAGTTGGTATACCACAAAGGGAAACACTGTCTCAGGCCACGAAATAAATGACTCAACTCACAACCAAACATTCACTTGTGCCAAATCCGAACAAAAGCATTCGCATCATTTCATTCTACGCAAAAAACTAGGCTGATTTGCAAAATTTTACAACTCGTGGAGCTCAGATAAATAAGGTGACCGATCGTCCTCCTTTAGGGAGGGCAGTCCGCCTTAGGCAGGTACTGTCCCTTCTCGAAAAGTATCCTCCTACCTGTCCTCCTTTTCGATATTTTAAAATTAATGTGTTAATCTAGTTAATCAAGTGAGAAAAATGTTGATACACTAGCCTGCGGTAAAATTCAATATGAAGGATATTTCTTGCTCCGAAATTTCCAATATATTGTTAGAAAATGTTATAATGACAAAAAATGTTCATTCAGAGGAAAGTGCTCGTTTAATTAGATAATTAAAAGGGATGTAAGAATAGTGTATTTTTGTTTTAATTAATAAAAGGTGTCGTTTATTTACGTTGTACTTTTTACTATAATATTTTCGTCCTCCTTTTCATTGTAAAAAAAATGGTCACCTTTCATGTACATGACGTACTGCCCATAAAAAATGCCACATTCACGTAGTAACGGTCATCAATAACTCGCGAACTCGGTTTCTGCGCCTGTTTGAGCGACTTCGCAGCAATGATGCTTTAATTTGAAGCTTACATATAGTTGCAATAATAATATTGGCAAATGTATTGTTGTGGTAGTGGTGATTAGAAAGAAAACAAATTAAATTTTAATTAGTATTAAAACTATTTTATTAATATTATGTTAAAATTTATTGTGTGTAATTCAAATAAAATTAATTCTATGAATAAAACTTGCACAAATGATAATTTACAAGAAAATTTCTGCAAGAAAATTTCCATTTTGGAAAATAGTTATCATTACCGTGGATATATCGTACGAGTTGAGCACAAATAAGTTCCTTGCTTTTGAATGAGGAAAAATGCTTCTCTAAGTAATACGGCAAATTAATCTTTTGTCATTTTCCACTATGAATTTCTCGTAATGAATTAGTTTTCAGGGTGAAACACCTTTTCAGCCCCCTTTTCAATCACATTGTTTGACTCGCACAAGTAAAAAAATCAATTTTGGCGCCCTTGTGGGGTCAGTTGGAAGAGACGAGAAGTAAAAGCTCTAGGACTAGGCAACGGTGGTGGTGGCCAAGCTGGCACCTAACATTCTCAAGGGTGACAACCGTACGAGTTCAGCGTTGTTGATGATACAGTATAAGCATATTTGAGTGGCTCTGTTTATATCTTATGAGGAAGTGTTTCTTATGTGAATGAAATCTTATTAGTAGTTTAGGAGACTAGTGAAGTGTTTAGATGATTCTTTTAAATAAAGTGAGTGAAGTGAGTATTGTTACTATTAAATTCTTGTATACTATATTAGTATGTATCAAGAACAGAGGAAAGTATAATGTATTAGTTTAAGCTAAATTATGATCTTCATTATTAATTTAAAATTGATAAAACTTGTAAATTTTTCCCTTAATTTCCTAGATATAGTAGAAGTGTTTATTCATAAAATAGAGTAATAAGATATAATGTGAAATAGCAGTAAGGCAAATTATAACGAATCTTGTTTTTATCCTGCATAAAGCAGAAGGCCATAGCCTTCAGTGACGGTACAAGCTTCAATAATAAAATCTTGTGAACGTGGTCTCCGTGAGCTGTGGAAGTTAGCAAAAATGGCATAGTTTTTTTAGAAGAAATCATTGGTGTGTCTCATTTTTCGAATTTGACACAAGTGACGGTTTTCTTGTCAGATTAAAAAACCCTCCTTCAAATTGACAATTTTTCAGAAGTTGCTTTTTGTAAGCACTGATATGTACGAGGACGGTGCATGAAAACCACTCATTGGAATATTGGGCACACAATTCAACAAAAAGCCTAAGAATTCCGGCAGTTTTCTCGTTTTTCTTTTGCCATGATGATTGCAAGAGAGTTACATGGCAATTTCATTATGCTCTTCATTATTGATTAAAAATTGATGTAACTTGTTACCTTTTCCCTTAAGTTCTTACATCTTTCAGAAGAAGTGTTTTGGTAGTTGAAAAAATCTATTTAACGTAGCTCTTATGCGCCATTTTCCTTTTGATTTCACATTACGTACGGTTGTAGAGGTGTTGGCTAATGTTTTACTCAGCGGATATGTTCATGTAGGATTTAAAACCCTTCAGCGATAGTGGTGAATTGGATGACACCGTTGAATGTTAGCGATGCAGGCACATACTGAGAGTACATGAATCTCCTGCGTGTTGAGTGAGTAATACAAGAGTGCGCGCATACACGTGGCATTGTGCGCCTTTCCGAGAATCACATGGACGCGCATCGCGGAAATGTCAGCAATAATTTACTATCCCACTGAATGCAATGTGTGTATTGTTCCGAACGGTGTCTTTTCTCCCTTCCCCAAGGATGTGTTAGTCACAGCCTCAGTGAAAGCTTTTGTCCTAGTCAACCGGATAGTATGGTAACAAGTTAACTTGCATACAGTAGTAAAAACATGCAATGCAGGCGTTTATTGAAATTCAAAACGTGAATAACCCTTATATTCGCAATGTTATTTGAAAACGTGTTATCAGTAAAATGAGAAATGAAATAGGAATGCTAGAATATTCATTGAAGGTTACAAATTTCTCCTTGACTTACAACGAAAATAGCAGTCCAACAAAATAAATGACTAATAATTTTAATGTTTTTAGAAATATTAGCTTTAAACTTAATGGTTTGTATTTTGAAAAAAAGAAACGTTTAGGACACTCAGAATAACAAACTAAATATTTACACATTGCGTTTTAAAATGAACCTCCTAGTATTTTGTACCTTTTGTCGACAAATTAATCTTCAAATTATTTGGGAGTGATTCTTAATAGAGTTGTTTCTTATTCTTCAGAAATTGTTTGTATTTATGAGAAAAGATATAAAGACTAGAAAATCAGAAGACATGGATAATGATTCAAAATGAACCGTTTGTCATTTGTTTGACCTTCCCGAAGATTATTCCAAGAAGTGGATGCAATGCTGAAGGGATGATCTAATGCAGCGTAGGTTGTATTTTTACTATATTTACCTTGAAAAGTCAGAAAAATATCGTAATCTGCGATGGTTCAGCTTTTAATTGAAATTGAAGGGTTCGGGTGTAAAACACCCACGTGAAAGCGTTTGCGTGATAAAAATAAGAGAACATTCTTGCTTGAAGGAGTTTAACTTAGGCACAAGATTTAAATTGGGCAACAGAAGATGACAATAACTATGAGCCATAATTTGGACTCAGCGTATGGAAATCAGATGGAAGCGTACGTAACTTCTAATATGACAAGAAACTATGACTTTGATGGTTAATATCTTTCACTCCCGAAACGTTCAATTGTTATGGAACTATAAAATTTTATCTAATTAATTGGTGGCTTTTTGAGAAATTTTGAACTGAAGTCGCAGTCTTAAGTGTGTTCGACCACAGATAAACAGGAATATTAATTCAATATTGATATATTCCTTAGCCAACCTGGATGGCCGAGGTAGCTAAGAGCTTGTACTGACTCAGCGATTCGGTCCGAAGGGTCGCGGGATCGAGTCATCCCTTGGGAATTGTTGTTTGTCTCTCTTTTTATGTGGTATCGCGGAGGGCCTCGCGTTCTGCTGACCGCAGATTAGAGGAGCCCGCAAGCGCATGAGTGTCTACACTATGGTCGGAATAAGCGTCCCATCGGGGCGTGAAGGGTAGCCGGCTGTCGACTGGAGAAAAGCCCTAGTAAAAAATTATTACTTAGAATGTATAACCTTCCCTAAATGTTAGAAACTGACTAGCGCTGTTTTGATTACAGACTACTTTTATTTACTAAATAACAATAAAATAAAATAAATAAAAGTTATCACATGAGAATTCACATATTTCCGTAACTGCGCAAGAATAACTAGTTTTAATTTTTGTACACCTATGTGAAATTGTTTCTAAGAAACTAAGCCAGACTCGATTCTTGATGTCTGCTTATTTTAGCCATTGTTTACACTTTAGATATTTCACTTTTTAAATCGGTTATTTCGTGTCAAAAAATGGATTGCAAAAACCAGACCCTTGTAATTGCATTCACCGTCCACTTATGATCAACAAGTGTCCTCCTTACATCGGAGAGATGTCCCTCAGAGAAATCTTTTAAAATCGTCGCAACTTATGAAACTTTCCACAGAGAACGTCTGCTGGAGTGATGGCCATGAGGTCAATGGTTAAAAGTCGATGGTTAAAGGTATTCTCTAATTTTCGCAGAATTTTAATTTTTAACTTCATTTAAATAAATTATTTTAACTGTCAGTCAACATAAGACATATGTATTGTAACATACGTAGGATTTAGAGATATTGAAGATTTACTCTAAAAATAAACAAATTTACTAAATAACAACCAAACAACATTGGTAACAGATATACTTAAAATATTATATTGGGCTTCTGGCGACTTTCTTTTGAACTGTTATTGTCCACATTACCTTCAGTATAATCCTTTTTTATTATTATTTTTTGTTATTTAAGTTTGCATCAACTACTAGGTCATTAGCGACCACTGTTGGATTTAACGTTAAGGTATGTAATGATAGGGGGTGAAAGGACAAACACATACAACCATGCCCAAGGCGGGACTCGAACCCGCGACCTCTCGATCCGAGATCACTACGGCACTACTGTCTTAGCGATCTCGGTCACGGAGCCAACATATTCCTTTTTGTATAAACAATTTAGGATTCTAACATAAAACAACTATCTTTTGCACATTCGGCACAACTATTTCTTTCCCTGTTCATTGCATACTAACGTCATATTTTGAACAATTTTTTTAAAATGTAAAATTGTGCAATTTATTTATCAAATCTTAGAAACAAATTCGCTCAAAATTGCAACGTATGTGCCAAAATATTGATTAATGACCAAAACTAAAACTAAATTATTGAGTAATGTTATTAATCAATAATTTAGTTTTGGTCACACTAACTGCCTTGTGATCAATATATTTCCCTTGTTTCTGTACTTGCAGCATTTCTCTTTAAACCAGAAGGTACATGGAAGTAGACGCTTCCTGAGAAAACTATTGATATGTAGATAAGATGATTTCGTTGTGTTTCGTGGAAATGATGAGTTAAATCGAGAGGCAATATTCATTTAACCTGTAATAATAAAGTAGTGGAATACCGGCTGCGGTAGATATTACGGCATGGTGACGCTCTATAAAGGAATATCAGTGAGATGACCGCTAACAAGATTGAGTTGGTAGGTATATTTTTCTAATCGTTTTCCCCGTGATTTCTCCGATCCTTTACATGCGAATGTCCTAGCAGCATTCCACAGATCGGGTCACGAACAGCGTGCGATTCTTCCTTCCCCATCATATCCCGACCCACTCCCTTCCAGACTGATTGGAGACACTATGCAAGAGGTGCCTAGTGAGGCCTGATCGCGAACAAAGAAATACAACATAACTCATAATAAAAGTATAATATACTTACTTTACATTCTTTTGTGGGGAAATATAGTCCACTTATGCCATTTACGTAATAGATAAAAATAGGAAACTGTTCTTCGGTCTCAATAGAATTCTAATGCTGAGGGTTGGAAAATTTAAGTGTAAAAGATTTCTGACAGCTTGCTGTTCTGCTTCTTCCTAATTTCACAAATGGAGATTTCATTCAGATTTTTTGCTCTCACTGAATCGTGCTTGGGTCTGTGATTATCATATGATATTTTTAACTCTTTTTCGGCAGCGTAGAACACATTCGAGGAGAATTTAAATAAGTGCCGAGGACGGGCAGCAGAAACGATTATCATGTCCTTTGTGTATTCCATTCTGCATTTTAAATTAGTTCAAAGGCTGGAATATTTTCTTTCTCATGAAGTGAGAAAAGTCCTTTTTCAGAAAGTTAATTTTCAAAGAGATTTCCGTGTAATCAGCATCGTATTGAAAAGATAAGGCATACAAAAGAAGTAAACGGACACCCCGGATTACGTGATTTGCAATAGTATGCATGTTGGAGATAGTTGGTAAATAATATTTGGAGAAATTAATCAACTACAAAAGATAAACTCTTTTCTTATGTACTTTCATTTTTGCGTCTGAAAATCTCTTACAACGTCGAACGTAATGTTTATTTATCTAATAAATTCTGTGTGAAAGTTACAGAGTAAAAGAAACAAAAACACATGTAGATAAACCCAGAATTGTAAGCTCTTTTGTAGTGTCCTTTTTTTTGTTTTGTGATTTATTATGAAGTGTTTCAACAACGAACAAGCGTGTAATACGCAGAACATTTTGTGTGTAAACTCTGACAGAATATACGAGCTCACGCATAAGTGAAGTTTGTACTTTTATGCAACGTGACTACACAGAGGTATTTCAGTTATGTGCGAACATTAGCGAACGGAAAGGAAGAATTATTAAAAATTAAAATTCATAAATCGGACTTTTAACTTTTTCCAATGTATGTGAATATGTGCAACATGAACATTTTATTGGTATTAATATTTTGTTTTCTTGTTAATTGATATTTTGGTTGATCATTTGTTGCACAAGTGAAGTAAGCTTGTAAATGTCCAATATTTCCTGCAGCGTTGAACAGTTTTATGAAAGTTTGTTTAAGTGTCTAATTTCTACTGATACCTTACAGCTTGTTATTGCCTTCGATACGGAGCTCGATGTACACTGCAAAACTTACCTGGACCAAGGATCGTGGTTATGGGAAATATTAAAACAGTTGAATGATGCTATATGTTCTCTTAGGGAGGGAATTATGAGAGAGAATTACGGAAGGGAATTTTGGGGGAGAAAAATAAAAAGACAAACAGAGTCAAGTGAGCATCTAATTAATTAGTAAATAAATAAATCTGAGTCAATAAAATTATGTAAACAAAGAAAACAAGAATCTACCACGGACGTTAACTGGTTCTAATGATTTCGGCCAACAAAAATCCCTCGAGTCAAAGGTCCTAGGGTACTTTGTCGCCGTTCGATCTTTAGAACCCTTGTAACACCCTTGGCGCGTAAATAACTATTGTATCTTTCAAACCTTTCATCAAGATTAAAATACAGCTTCATTTCTCGAGTAAAGAGAAGCACGTGCATGCGTAGGCCTAATAATAATGCGACAGATCTCAGCTTTCACGAACAAATGTTTCTCCCCTCGGCCTGACGCCCAACGCCGCGCTGCAGTCGCTCGCTGTACAAATACCACTCGTAAATTTCCAAGGTTTCCGTTTCCCTCGTCGTCGATTCCGCCGCCGCCGCCGCCGCCGCCGCCGCGCGCTCGGCAGGAGTGGAGGGAGGCCATTTAAAACGCGGAAGTTGATACGCGCTGCTGTCGAGGCTGCCTGCGTCTCGGCTTCGCAGACCTCTTCTCAGACCCTTCGCAGTCCTGTTGTCCCTTCCGTTTCCGCTCTTGACTCCGCTCGTCCGCTGCTTCGAGCCCTTTGGCCTGTGTCGATGCTGAAAGTGTTACACTCCTTCCCTTCGTTTCCTTCTGTAATTATTGAGCTAGACCTCCAGTTTGGGTCAGTGTTCTTAATTGTTTTTACGAGGATTCCACAGGGGTCTGCCACAGGGTTAACATAACTAGTAAACCGCAATCTAATGAGCATCTACTGAAAGAGTCTCAAATAAGCCAGCATTTCTTGGGTGCCTGATCCTTATTTGAGCTTGCCCCTGGGACTCTTGCTTAGTCAACATAGTTTATTTTCATCTACATCTCAAGTATATCGATTGTTCCTACAATTGTTACGATGTGCACGAATTTGATTAAATTGTTAATTCTTTATCATTGAGTATAGATAAAATTGACTAAAACCGTAATCTGTTTCCTTGTGTTCTTAAAATGTATCCTCAACGTAGTTTTACCACTGTTATTTCGAGTGTCCTCAACTCACCTACTACGTCTACGAGTGCAGTATTCCTTCGCAATGGGTAAATGATAATGGCTCAAAGTTGTGTCACCAAATTTCTCTGAAGGTCTTGAATATTTTTTGATCTGTGTTTCTGAGAGGGTTTAGCAATTTTACACCTCAGTTTCATTATTATAATGTACCGTGTTGTAGAGAAACGCGTCATTGTTTAATACATTAGCAGTGCAATAAGCCTTATGACCATACCTGGAAATGGACGATGGATTTTATTTGGGAGGTGATTAATGAAGATATGAAATGGATGAGGATGGAGCAGTGGAGTAAGATGAAGGGGAAATGAGAGAACCCAGAGAAAACCTGGCGCGAACCCATTTTATTCATCACCTATTCCACAAAGATCGATTGGGATTTCTACTTCAAAACAAGTGGTTATAGGCGAGAAGTTATTGCTAACCTTACGTGTCTCTGAATAAATGTTACATTTTCTAGGGCTTGTAGGGTGTCGAAAAATGATCACTTTTTGCCAATGAACAAATGACGAAAAACTTCATAACGAAGTTATTCATGTGACTTTTTCCCCTTATTAGTAGGCAGCTCATCATACAATAGTGTCAGGCAGTCTCTCTTGCGTCAAAACGTTCTCTGCGAAACAGCAGTGCGTAATAAACTGTCCTACCAATCAGTGGCAGGAGTCACAAACGCGACTTCATAATATGAAATTTCCCACCACACGTTCACTGCCAGAAAGTGATCATCTTCGACATCCCTCCATTCCCTACATGTTTGTCACATTTATTCTGAGAATACATGTGTAAGGAAAACTGTTTCTTAAGAGTTCACGCCGCGCCGTCAACATCTACTGCCCGAAGTAACGTCTCCCTCCTCGGGCCAGCGGCGTCGCGTGTGTGCGTGCGTGCGTGCAGCGGCGTGCGTCGGCGCGGCGCGGCTTCATGTCGCGCGGGCGTCGAGGGCTGGGTGGGCGGGCGGGCGTCGCGTCAGGCGCAGGTGCCGGGCCGGCGTAATTGAATGGGACTCGTGGCGTTTACGCACCTAAGGGCCGATCGATCCGCGTTGTTATTCCGCTCGCGCGCTGTTAAAGCAGCGCCCGACACCCGCCCTCCGCCCTCTGCCCGCTCCGCCGCCGCCGCCGCCGCCGCCGCCGCCGCCGCCGCCGCCGCCGCCGCCGCCGCCGCCACCGCCACCACCACCTCCACCGCCGCCGCCGCCGCCGCCGCCGCCGCCGCCTCCGCCGCCGCCTCCGCCGCCGCCACCGCCGCCACCGCCGCCACCGCCGCCTCCGGCCCCACCGCCGCCACCGCCGCGCCGCCGCCGTCCTCAGCTCCGTTCCAGCGGGCGTTCAGTAGCTGCTGCTGCTGCTGTCGACGCTGCTGCTGTGCTTATTGCCTTCACAATGGCGATCGATTTTGTCTGCGCAATCTGCCCCTGTCAGTGCAATTGCCACCTGCGGGATCGTGCTTGATAGCGTTGCTGTCACTTGCGTCATCTTGCCAACTACCGTTATATCGCCCGGGCTAAACGCTACGAGGGTTTACGTTTGTCCACCACCACCTCCAGCAACCACCATCACCCACCACCACCTACCACCAGCACCACCACACCTACAAGCACCCCTCGCCCACCACCAGCATCACCTCCCTCCAGCACCACCTCCCTCCAGCACCACCACCCTCCAGCACCACCACCCTCCAGCACTACCAAGACCAATACCATAAGCACCATCACCAACCACGTGGACCACCACTACAAGCACCATCACCTATCATCATCACCATCACCCACCACCAGCACCATCATAAGAAATACCATTGCCATCACCATTCACTGCAACTAAGCCCTTCGAATGAGGACCATCTTTATTCCACCGCGCCTTCCCCATTATTCACTTCACCCCACGCAGTGTCATTTCCACCCTCAGCATTACTTCACCTTTTCCATTGTTGATGTAATTTCCGAATTACTTTAAATGGAAGCGCCAAGAGTACTATTTCAACAGCACTGTCATTACTGACGGCTAGGCAGTCTTTAGTTCAAAATTACAACGTTAAGTAGGGCACTGTGCTGACGCTGAGACACCGTGGCAAATCTCTTTACAGCCACAGCGGATGAACCGTGACGCTGCTCCATCGTCTTCTAAAATACTTCATGGAAGTCACGCCTCACTGCATCCAACGACTCCATGTTCGAGAAGCCATTGAATGTGTTTGTGAAGATGTTTTGCGTTGAAAATAAGTATGTATGAGTTGCAAAAAATTCAAGGGAGGTATATATTTACAGAAACTTCACCACACCGATTAAAGTACATGTCCTGATGCAGATTGCGAATTTCTTAAAAAAAATGTGGTCTGGAGGCACGACAAGTGGAGATCCATGAAATTACATTTTAAAGACTGAACTAAGAAATGAAAGTGAGGTTTGGGTTGTATGGTCTGGTAAAGTTACAGGAAACGGAACTACGGTAATTTTGAAATTTGATATACTAATTAAAAAATAAAATTCTTTGGACGATTCAGAGTTTATTTCTTGTACTGTTTCAATAGCATTATAATCGGGGAATTTTGAATGTATCTGAGAGTTCCTTTACTTTCGAACAATCCCTGCTTTCATTTGATGCTTAAACTGTTTTGTTTTAGCCGTTTACGTACTCTTAATCCATTGTTTTATTTGACTGACTCATTTTAAACAGAGGCCCTTTGGTAAATTTTCCAGTGAAACGATTGATTTTGTGTAATTGCGGACCACAAACTTTCAGCAAGGAGTACAACATACTCTTAAAAAGCAGTATTGGAACGGCGGCGTTCCGGTATTTCGGCACCAGTAAAATCCTGATTACAAAAGGAAATAGTACACCTTTGAACACAAAAAAGTATATGATATTGATTCACTCTGCTGGTTGCTGATTAAAATATTTTATTTCTTAAACAGTGTTAATAAGTTGTTAGTAGCAGATTATTTCAAGACGTTGGCCTTACGCTCCCTGTCCTTTAGCGTCCTACTTGCGCAGCTGGCTTCTATTCCTTCCATGTACTGTTTTCTTTTCGGCTGTTTGCTGACTCTTAATCCCTCGTTTTACTAATTACAAAGCTCGTTGCTCTGATCTCGCCCTTTCTTCTCCGGCGCTCGGTTATTTCATTACTCGCCCGCTCTTCCGCTCGCCGCCGCGCCGCGCCGCGCCGCGCCGCGCCGCGCCGCGCCGCGCCGCGCCGCCCGGCGACTCTCCATTAGTCGCACTCCGCGGGCCGGGCCGGGCCGGGCCCCGCGCCGCGCCTCCGCGACGCGCCTCCGTGCCGCGTTTGCAGATTCCTCCCTTTTTGGCTGCCGCATGCATCCCTTTCACTTGGGCCTTTCTTTGCCCTTTTTTTCGCGTTCGCTGTGCACGCTCGCTCTTCTGTACGGGCCAGCCGGCCCCTTTCGCCTCGGTGACTGTGTGATTCGCCGCCGGCACCGTTTCCACCGTTGCCGCCTCTACTTCTAGTGGGTCGTCCCGTACACTATTGGTCCGTTCTTAGTGGAGCTTGTACTATTCAGCGACTTGCTTCCGAATCAGTTGTAGTTATACCTACCTCCAACGTCCTTTGTTCCCTGTCCCTCCACAATCTCCATCTGAAAATATTTTATTTAACGAAATCCTCATCTTCGTGATTGTGTTTTTATCTTGCCAGCTTCGATTGACATGTACCGTTGCACCCCTTCCTCTACCACGTTCCATCCTCCCTCCAGCCTTCTCTGCCGTTGCCTCCGACCGCAGCTACCGTCTTGTCTCTTGTCCCCCCACCCCTCCGCAGCCGATTCCATCGCCGACCGGGGGCGCTTCTATGGAAACCTCGACGCTGCACAGCCCGCGCGTGCGCGATGCAAGAAAGGCCTGCCGTGGGCGGTGGCTGCGGCGGGGCGGCGCCCTCCGTACCAGGCACCGCGGCCCCGCGTACCTTTGTGTGCCTTCGGGCGCCGAGAATAGCTCACAATTACATTACGGGGCGCTGCCGCCGCCGTTGGCACGTTCCTCGCCCCGTGAAGGCGGGAGGAGAGGCGAAGGTAGATCGAGCGAAGAGTGCGCCGCGAGAGGGAGGAGGGACGGGGTGGAGAGAGGAGGGGAGGGGCAATGGGTGAGGTTCGGGCTGTGCGCAGGCAACGCGGCGGCGGAGGTGTGGAAGGGGTGTGTGGGCTTGTGTGATGGTGCTTCGTTCAGCGAGTCGTTTCTGCCGTTGAATGGCGCGGAGTGGTGGGTTTGAAGGCGCGAGATAGTGGTCCAGGGCACCTTAAAATGCTGGACCCAAGAGGCAGAAAGGTTGCATTTGAGTGGTAGAAGTATAAAGTAATCGGCCCACCCTTTCACAAGCAGAAATGAGTTTTTTTTCTGTAATCTGTGAATGTGCATAAAAAAAACAACAAAGATTTAGTTTGTAGACAATAGTATAGTGGCCTTTTCATTTTCTCATCTCTTAGCGAACACTTTAGGTCAGAATGTACGTACACTCAATTTGATTATAATTCTGAAGTCACATATTGATGGGCAAGTGTTTATTGAAGAGGGTAAATTGTCCTCTGTAGAAGATAAGATTTGCCTTTTAGTTGACTTCTTAATGTTAAGTATATAGTAAGATAACAATGATCGATAGAGGAAATGACGATTTTCGTTATCAATTTTGATTGGTATTTAAAATCTGCACCCAAGAAAGTTGCATCATTTCTCATTTTTTTGTCTACCATTTGGCAACTATGCATATTGCTGGTGAGGGCAGAGTATTTTGTTTATTTAGTACATCTAGTTATCTAATATTATCTGGTATATATAGTATAATGTCTGTTATTTCTGGTACCCATTGCATTAATGAGATACTCTTTGCTACGAGTGGTTATATATTAAGTGACGGTTTACTCTCAAAATGGAAAGTTTTCTTTGTTGGCTTTCCAAATGATCGATCAATTTTATCGTGTATTAGACAATTAATGGTAAAATCTCTAGAAGGATGTTTACACGGGGAAAACGCTTAATGGTTGTTTTGATTGTATTTTGATTGAAAAGTTGACAAAGGTTAGAGTTCAGCCAAAAATGACTTATTCGCTGGATGAAATACGGCAGAAGCATGATTCCATTTACTTTCCCTACGGTGTGGAGAACCTACCAATTATATTGATTGCTATTTCCGATACACAAACACAAATCAATATTTAAAAAATATAAAAATATATCCTATCTACGGAATTGTTCATCATGGAAAAGGCTTACAAGGTTCCAAAGTCACCATTGAAGTGGAAAAATTTTAACATTAAAGAGGTTGGAGATATTTATTAATCTCAATTTGAAGAAAATTAAGATATAAGAGTAATTTCTCAAGACACTCTCACTCTGCTTATAAACCACAGACCTTCTTTGATCCTCATTTTATTCGTCAAAACGAACTCAATGATTTGATGTAAAATCTGAGACTATCAAAATAAAAGTCTGAAAGACACGGCAAGAATGGAATCTATTGGCACAAAGAAGCAGCATTGCATTTTTCAGAAAAAGAAATATGCTGTATTCGCGGATTTTTCAGAGTGGGTAATTTTCATAAATGTTTCAAGAATGTGGGTTTACTGAAGGAAATACAAGTCGTTTATGAACCATCAGTGTGGGGTCATTTTGTTTATGAGGATTAAGTTAGGACAAATGAAAAATATAAAGGATGTGGACAAAAACGATACACATTTCAGATAATTTTTTACAGTTAACTGAAATCTAACTTAAAGAAGATATTTTGATTGGATCACATATTAAAAACGTGATTTTTAAAAATGTCTTTAATGAAAGCTTTAATGGAATAAGTTAGCAACTTGGAAATTGTTTGTGAAGGTGATAAAAGAATTTTTAGATGACAAAAAGGTGAAAATTATAAAATCTATTAGAAGAACTTCACTCCTACGAAGTCATAACACTAAAATTTAATTTCTTTCATTTGGATTTATTACCCGAAAATCTAGGCCAAGTTTGCGACGAAAAGGCAGAGAGATTCCACAGGGTTATTAGAACTTTGGAAACCCGCTGTCAAAATAATTGGGATCCAGCTACTGATGGCGACTACAGCTGTTTTATGATGAAAATATTTGACAACACACGCAAGTGATAACATTTTATTTCTTTGACGGTAGATTAAAACTTTAAATTTTGCATAGCCTAAAATATATGTGTATTGTATCTGTTAATCGGTTACAACATTATTACATGATAAATTGAATACATTGATAAGGAAACATGATGTTCTGAATTAATTGGTCATTTTCTTCCAAAACTAACAAAATTGTTGTAACAAACCAGTATGTGTTATAATTTTCGTTTTTTTAATCTACACTGTAAAATTAGTTTCACACAGTTAACTCGTGTAAATTGATATTACAAAAAAGTTTTTTTGTTGATTGCTGTAATATAAAATAAAAAAATACGATTAACAAGCATGGAATTTATTCACAAATTAATGAATCTTTTTTCATTCTTGGGTCTCCCGACTTTTTATAAAAGTGCACAGAACTACGAGCCCACTACCTCTGTACTGGTCGGAAAATGGTGTAGCAAAGGATGTAACGTTCGCCTTAACGCTTATTATAAATGCTTCCTTAATGCAATTCAATGAATGAAATTAATGCCTTGAGGTATGTTAAGAGTCAGCATATTACAAAACGTTGTTTTGGATTCAAAACGGGCCTTTTTTAACATTCCGTTCTGCAGAACCGAAAAGAAAAGCAAACAGAACCAAAGCACTCATTCAGAAGAGAAAAGGTTGACCCAGCGATCTAGCAGGGTGCGGTGCTCTGTGCCAAGAATCGTCGGTAAAACTACCGCGGGAAAACGGTGGGGCGGAGCTAGGTTCCCTTATTGATCTGGAGAGGACTATGCTAGCAGGGCCGGTTCCGAAGCGCACACAAGCGCACTTTTTGTGGACATCGTATATTTTAATAAGAATATCTTGATTAAATTTTGGAAAATATCTAAGATATTTATCGCTTATAAAACATCTACTTAATTAAAACACTAATGGTTTTAATTTGGTTTCCTCTCAACCAAGTTTCGTGATATTATTCTTTAAATTCAAGGTAGTGGGACCCAAATGTCTATTAATGTGCAATTAACCAGTTAATGTGCAATTAAAAGTAGGTGGTTTTACTACAAGTAAAACCAAACACTTTTGGTTTGGTTTGGTATGGTAAAACGTAAAATATGTCAAATGTTTGGAAAATATGCAAAACCACACACTTTTTTTTGTAGTTTTCCTGTATGTACACTTTTAATAATAATGGTTGATTCTAAATTAGTTACCTAAAAGTCAAATGGAAATAATTTCGAAACCATTGATTGATATTTATCCAGGTGCTCTTCAAAACTGTCGCCGTATTCTCAGTTTTTAATCTAACACCACTTGATTCTCAAGCTACTCGTTTGGAGGGAACCGAGACACCGCAGGTGCAATGGAGACGTATAGCGCCGCAAAACATGCGAAGTGTTGCCTCTGGTACCATTAATTTTCTGGAAAAGATTGTGTTCATTGATGAGCCCATGTTCCACATTATTAGTACCATTTACCACCATAATGTGAGGATATTTGACACACAGAAACCTAGGGAGATCTTGGATCAGACTTGCAATTCACCAAAACTGAATGTCTTTTGTGTATTGAGGTCCGTTAAAGTTTATGGACAATTTTTTAAAAAGCAGACTTGAACGAGAATTACATATCTAGAAATGATGTAGAACTACCTGATCACACAACTTCAAGAGGACACAGTTGAAATCATTTTCCAGAAAGATGGAGCCCCTTCACATTACCGCCGAGAGGTCACAGTGTATTTACCTCGCACTGATTCTGTTTGCATTGGACGAAATGAGATCATAGCTTGGCCACCACAATCTCCTGAGCTAACGTCCTTGGGATTTTGTCTGTGGAGTGTAAAGTATATCCACATTTTGTCTGTGGAGATGTGAAGATATGTTAATGTCAAGGTATACAATGACTCCGTTTCCTTCAACTATCGACTATCGAGTTTTGCCACCGTATCAATAGTGCGCTGGCCGGGATAGATGCTCTCGCACATCTGTGAAGAATTTTCATGCAGATAGAATAGCTGCCGTGTTATAAAGGGAAGCCACATTGAACATTTGTAGGAAGAAACTTGATCTATCAATTTGTGAACTGAAAAAAAGTTATTTCAAATAGATTAATCTTCTGTGTTATTTAATATTACTTTCAAGAAACTAATTTAGAATCACACTGTACCAATTAAAATTAATGGAATCAATGCTTATCTGCCGTCATTTGTTCATGGTGTAGTTTTCAAAACCAACTATAGTTGTAGTTGAAGCTGAACATTTGTTTGCGAGTTGCAATCGATCTGTCGAAAGCAGTCGATGTTTCGTCAATAGCGCGAGTAAGCGTGTGGGTTTGAGGTTGTGCATTGTGTAAGGATGTTCTTCATGGGGTTTATACTTCGATTTTTTAAAGAGACCCCTCAAGGTCTCGCACGAAAAAGGGAGAAGGAATGTAGCTCCAATAGACGGCTGGAACGTCACTACAGGGTAGTGACGTCGCTGCTCCCTATTGGAGTCTACCTCCCCTCTCTCTTTTTCGTGCATGACGTTGATAGGTCACAAAAAAAATCGAAGTATAAACCTAAAAAAAATAGAAGTGTAGTTGGCGAAGCGAAGAGACCGAATTTTTAAGTTTGATGATTGACATATTTATTAATGCAAAGATTAGTGAGTGTATTTCAAACGCGATGTTCAGCAATCGTTTGACACATGTATACTATTATTTAAAAAGATCAGTAACTATAAACATATTTGTTGCATTATGTTTTTAAGTTGTGATTTTTAGCAGAATATCCTTCAATAGTCCGCTACAAAACTCGTATACAGGTAATGGTAAATATAAAACAGTAAGTTAAATTTTTAGCAACATTTTTATTTCTGTGTACACAATGAATAGTGATTTTATTGTTTCCGAATTTGTTACACACTCATTTCATTAGTTTTGGAGAATAAGTACTGAATGACATGAAACAATATTTTTTGGGATTTTCGAGTTTCCGGATACTACTTTTCTGTTATAACTTTTCTACTACTCTTCATTTTTTGGGGATTACTGCTTTTCAAAAGTCCAGTTCTTAAGTTTTGGAGCCATTCGTGGAGTTTGATGGATAGGATGATGCTTTTGATATGAACAGTGATGTGATGATATGAACAGTAGAATGAGAGGCAAGGGAAAACGGAAATTTCGAGAAAATCCGCAGTTAGAATCACCTGAACAATATGATCTCGAATATCAGTCATACAATCAGTGTTTAAGGTTCTTTTGAGATGCAACTTCGCACACACGTCAGGATCAAGGTCTGTTAGAGCTGTTCCGAAGATGGTGAAGGTTGGTGCAGGAGGAGAAGAGATTCATGCAGTTTTGTACTGAAAACCGATTTGTATGTATGTACATATATTGTAATGGGACGGTCGCACACGAACTAATTTCGGCGTGTGCGAGATGAATATTTTATATAACAGGGAGTCCGGGAAAACGTAGCTGGCTGAAAATGTGCGTTTCTCCGCTACCTGAGTGCGCGAAGGGTCGCCGCCGGCCGCCGAGGGGAGCGCCTCCCTTTGTTCAAAGACCGTTTGCCACACCTCTGGTATTTCCGAGCGCTGCGTCAGAGCACCCAGCGTCTTCTCGGAAATCGTGGTGACGTGAACGCCCACTCGAAATCGGGTTCCAACCGTCGATGGACCCATGGCAATTGGACGGCGCGCATCACGCGGTTTGGCTGCGCCAATAGTCGAACACTAGGCGGGGGGTGAGACATGTGATCTCGCGAGCAAGGGAGGTTGCTGCGAACGCGAGACTCGGCATTCCGAGACGAACGACGACCGCGAGTGTTACCTTCCGATGTAAGCGACGACCGAGGTGTTGGGTCCGATGGTAACGACCGCCGCGAGACGCTAGATCGCCGCCGGCAACGCATCGTCGCCACCTCACCGCCCCGCTCAGGTGCCGCCGATGGGAGAGGCGGAACACCGTGTGAGTGCCGATACTCGAATGAACGAAGAAGCTTTCGGACGCGGCCTGAGGGCCGGCCGCCACTAAAAGACGCTTTGGTGTGGCGATTCCTGGCCGCCGCCGCCGCAGTCAATGCCTGCCGCGCGCGCCCGCCCGCGCGCAGCCGCTGCCACGCCGTCGTCGCCGCCGCGCCAGCCCACGCGCCGCGCCGCCGCCGCTGCGCTGTCGCGCGCACGCCGCCCGCGTGCAGCCCTACGCCGCCGCAGCCAAGGCCTGCTCGCGTGCCGCGACACCGCCGCCGCGGCCACCAGCTGCCCGACCGGTCCAGGAAACGGCGGGGAAGCGCCGTTGCCCTGCCGCCCGACACCCGGGCCGATGCCGACGCCCGGAGGAACGGAGCGCCCGTGCGATGACCCGGAAGGGTTGGACTGTTAAGTTAAGCTAGTTATAAGTTAGGTTAAGATAGTATTAAGAACTGTAGGGGGCTTCACCCGATTATTTTTGCTGTGAATTAAACTCAGAAATCATGAAAGAGCGTTTTACTGTGTAGTGCATGAATATGCCCAGTCACGCATGCGTCCTAAATAGATTCCAGCCGAGCACATGAGGCAACCTGCAGCAGACGGGAATCCACAGGTGAGTCGGGTCACGCCCTGAGAGAGATTAACACCGCCGACACCGATGAGTGGTCGTGTGTACGGGGGCGGGTGTTACAATATGTGTGTACGCATGATGCATAACTCTGTAGATTAAAATACCAAAAATCGATATATTGATAGCATTAAGGGTTTTCGTTTAGAAAGAAATTTGACCTTTCCATTCAATCAAATTTCTGAACTTTTAGGTAGGGGCCCCTCAGATATTTTATCGCTTGATATTATTAACTGGTTTTATATCATAAACACTAAATTTTAATAAAATCATAAAATGAATAGAAGGAACGCTGCCGTAATTTGCGTATTACTCCATTGTCTGAGTTGTAATGGATCTACTGAAAACATTCGACATTTCCTCTTCCAGAAATCATGTGATTTTACTGTCAGAGAATCAAATAGAAAGTTATCTTAAATTAGAAGTTTCTTTAAATACTAAGATTTGTGAATGTATGCAAAGGCAGTGTCTAGTAATCGTCTGACACGTGTGTCCTATCACAGAAATACAATGATTACAGTTATGAGGTACATTATCTTTTCACGGTAAGGTGGATAGGGTAGGATTTTTTGCCGTAATTCCCTACAGTGTAACTGACGTAGCACTCTCAGAAATTTCAGCATTCCTTTAATATAAATTACATTAAAATAATTATCATGAACGCCCATTAAATTTAATGTACACATATACATTAGGATGTGAGAGTCTAAAGCTGTTGGGTCATTTCTGGATTGAATGAAGCGATCTTGATAGACTGGTGATTATGAATGAACGAGAGGCAGGGGAAACGGGAGAACCTATAAATTAAATCTACACTGATTTTAATTTGTGTATTAAATTTAATGTATAATGTTACATTATTTTCATGTACAATACATTAATCTACATAAGATTTAATGCCATTTTTGACACCTCTTCGATGTATTGACTGTATGAACACCTCTGGGCACCTCAAGGAACCCATTCATCGTCCGACGGGCGCTATTTGTTAACGAGCACGGTCCAGAGGGAGCCGGCGCGGCGCGGCGCGGTAGCGGAGTGGCGCGGCCCGAGTCGTTCCCAGTCCCCACACGGTGCCCCACGCATCGGGAGTCTCGTCACGCCCGCCCAGGTGCACGAGTGCCCTCTGTCGCTCCCTCCGCCCCTTCCGTCTTCTTCACCCTCCGCCCCTCACCCCGCCCCCGCCGCGCCCCACCCCGCCCCGCCCCGCTGCCCACCTGTACAAAAATACGAGAACCTTCTCTCGATGGCGGACGTCGGTCGCCCAGTTCTGGCTGCCTCCCTGTCTCGGCGTTTGGAGGAAGGACTCCCTCGAAAATAAAATTTGTTGTTTTTTAATTTATGGCTTATCGGTCGACAAATTTGGCTTTGAAGAATTAGAAATAACATTATTACCTATAACTTAAAAAAATCGTTATGTCACAGCTAGCCATCGTTGAGTAGAGATAGTTAACTTCTGAAAATATTAAATTACGCGTATAGTGCTCGGGAGAAGATAGTGGAAGTAGATGGGTGAGACGGTGATGTTTAGAAGTTACGAGGTTTGCAATCTGTCTTTTGGGAATCTAGATTTCATGCTGAATATGTTGTTGTATCTATCAATTTCAACTCGGTCTGATTCTTTGTTCAAGAGAGTGTAGCATCTGGTCCACGCAGGTGGCCCCTAGGTGTAGAGATCCACCCCTCCCCTCTCCACGCGAAAACCAGAGGAACCACCCCTCACGAGTGACGTCCCGCGACCGGCTGCGGCTGCTTCGTGTCAGTGAGTTACCGCGCCGCGGCCCGGCCAGCGAAGATGCGAGCACGTCCGGCGGGAGTAGGAGTAGAAGGAGCGACACGGGGGCTGGGCAAGACAAGGGGGCAGGGCTGCGATGGAATAAGGCGCGACTGGGCAGATCCGGAACGAGGAGTGACTTGTGGGAATGAATTTATCCTGAATACGTATAGCAAGGTCACAGAATAGAAAGTATACGTATTGAAAACTTCCCCACGCTCCTCACGCCTAATTCATGCTGTGTCCGCTACATTGAAACCGAGCGTATTGCTGGCCCAACGCCACTTCTATCACCTGTACTTGAGCTGGTACATTGGCTGGCTGCTGTTGTTGTGTGTCTACGTTGCTGTATTCTCACTGTATGGCATGTGTTTTTTGTAGCTTTTAGTTAGCGGATTTTGTGTAACCGATAGTTTTATTAGTGGTAAGTTTGTTTCGTTGTGGATATTACATTTTTAAATACTTTATAGTTAATAATGAGTGTAAGGAAGATTGCCGACGATGTATTTATTATTTTCCGTCCTTTTGTTTCATATTATGTCCTGGTCAATTGGTCCTACTTAGCGCAAAGTAGCGTAACGTTGCGTAAAATACAACATTTTTTTCTTAAACTTTCATTAGTGAAACACGTCTCAAGGAGGTAGAGTGTTCTGTATCTATTTTGACGTGGAAGTATCGTGATTACTCTGTTTCAATATGGCAACCAACGCAGCCTCGCCGCCTCTCGAAGACCATAGGAGATGCCGTTAAGTTTCCTTTCTGTGTACTGCTTTCTGTGGCACGGGACTGGTGGGTCCGGGTATTGCGGCGACGGGTATTGCGAATAGGCAGGATACACACGGGAGAAAATAAGAGGAAATAAAAGGTAGGTCTTGGGGAAAATGGGGAAATAGCAGGGTATAAGGGAATTGTGTAATGGAAAAGCATGTTCCGCTTTGACGCCGAGGGGCGTGACAGAGTGAGATGTGGAGCACCTTAGCGCGTGGAAAGGACTGACGTAGAGGAGGTGGGCAAGGGGGGTTGTGGAGATGTTGGGCAGTTCTGTTCGGGACGGGGCGAGGCGGAGAGTGTTGGGGTTGCTGCAGAGGCGCACTGAGGACGGTGAGGGCGGTGAGGGCGGTGAGGGCGGTGAGGGCGGCGTGGCAGTTTGCTCTTCGCGGTATTGGAGCCGCGCACTCGACGCTCCGTAACTTAGGCTGTCGGGGCGGACGGGCTCGCGGGCGCGGCGCAGAGGCCGAGAGAGAATTGCAAGTGACCGAGGGCGGAGCGGCGGAGTCGGTCGGAAGGAAGCAGCATCGAACGACGCCCTGTAAGCTCCATTGCAGAATGACAAGGTTTGTAAGTTGGTTTTCGCCACGGTAGAGTTCAGTAGTAACTTCGGGCAAAACATTTCTTTGTAACTTTTTGAGGGATGCTGCAAAACAATGAGTAGCCTTGAGATTTTTGAGACATCCTCTGTTCTTAATAAGGGGAGCCTTAGTTACTGCAACTGAGTTTATTCATTTCAGTTAACTGGTAGAATTCGGTTCTGACGAGATCGTATAATACAACAGATTGAGAGGAATTACCGTTTGTTGACGGGGAATTTAGAGAGGGCTGGTTTTGAGTTTTGTTGTATATAGATGGAAGTAGATGAAATAAACTTGCCTCAACGAAAAAGGGACAGGTCGAGAAGGCTGGCTAAACAAAATAATTTGAACACCAGTAAATGCGCAAATGTACTCTCCTTCCTGTGCAACTGGCAATGCGCGAATAAAAACACGATTATGATAGTTCTACTTACTGTAATTTGCGTACTTATTATTTGCAAACTGTACTGCAAAATACGAGGAATTAATATTAAACGAGTGAATGCGATTGTATCGTTTGATTTACGTTAGGTTAACATAATCTTTTTTTTCTACCAGTACTCCGGTGTTGCGACGATATTGTTTCGCAGGTGAAATGTAGTTGAAATTGTAGAAATATCGTAAGTTGAAGTCTTGATGTAGGTTCGAGGTACGGTTGTCCGTAATCAATCTTCGAAGTCAATATCTCATCAGATCTTTTCGAGCATTAGCCTGTAATTCGACTATTATAGTCGATTTCTTGTCGTAAATCTAATAATGATGGTTAGAGGGTTGGAGCTGTACGTAGAGCGATGGCTCTGTGGTTTGACTCTGCAGCGTTGATAACCGGAAGGTCCTAAGTTTCGATTCCCGAAGGTGGCCGATTTTCGACTCAAGATTTTTCCGGCATACGCTTTAACGTGGTTTCTCCTATCAAGACTAGGGGAATGCCAGAACAGTATCTTAATTAATTGGTCAGGAACTGCGCACGGTCTTTCCTGCCCCATCCCCATCCCCGTTGCCCTCTTTCCCCACTAGCACTCACACTTACATGCACAACACCACCATGTCAGGAGCTTAGAGCTTATCCGGCCGAGGCGGTGCCCCGCGGGAGGGAATTTCTAGAGGGGAAAGCTCCCTAAGCCAACGTGTAGATCTGCTCCTGATCTCACATTCCAACGAGCGAGGAAGACTGCGATCTTCCGGGATGTGTTCTTCACATACGAAACAATGACCATAATAGTTGAAGCGCCCGGAAACGCTAAATAAATCAAACGAATGGATAATATGTAGTTGATTAATTAGTATTTCGGGGCGCGTCAACGGCTGATATTAGTCCCGTAAGCGTAGTGCATGTTTTTGTCGCCAGAGGTGGCTTTGATCTCACCCAGCTGACTGGCCAGATTGGCGCCGCCCTAGGTCGGTTTGCGGGATTTCCCTTACCAGGTATCACCCACCAGCGTGGCACTGCCCCAGTCGGGACAAGCTCTAAGCTTGCGACTGGTCTCCCGAAAACTGTCATAGTGTAGTGCTTGTGAGTGTGTGTGTAAAGGGGGAGGTAAGGACAAGGAAGCGGAAGGAAAGATCGTACGTGGTCTGTGGCCCGTTTGTTAAGATTCTGCTCCGGTATTTGCCTGGTGTTGATCGGAGAAACCAAGAAAACTAGTGGTGCTACAACAGCACTTACTTTCCCGTATTAGAGGAAACAGCTAAGTAGTACTGTAATATTGTACTTTATGCGCTACTAACATCTTCGCATGGAACTCACTATTTCCATTGCAGTGTTGTCAGAACTATGTGAATTCTACAACTTCACAAAAATAGAATGCAAAAGTTTTGTAACCCTGTATTGGAAAAAGAAGCCTGATACCCTGGAAATATAGAAATGCCTTCAATTGGGCCATGATTAGGGAAGAGTATTTTAAAACCATGCAACAAATTCTCTACTCACTACAAATGGTACAGCATTTGGTGCAGAACTAAATATTTGCCTGCAAATATCAACATAAATTAGACAATTATAACTCCTTTTCGTACAGCTCCATTAGGTCACAACAATGACACTAATTCACACATATTCGCGAGCGCAAAGTGAATTCCATTGTTGCAGACCCTGCATTGTCGCTATTCTGAGAGGTATTAATTTTTTTTACTTATTTCAAATATTTCAAAATAAACAATTTCTAAAATATTAATGTGTAAGTCTATAACAAAGTTCGAATGTAAGAAACGAAGAAAGAAATAATATACAAAATTGCACATTCTAATTTACGACGCATCCAGCTGTCCGAAGCGCAGTAAATTTACAGCGGCCTATTACGTTTGTCACAAAATGAAAGAAAAACTACTCGTATTTTTAAAAAATTAAGCATGACCGTATTTATTTTATTTATTTATTTGTCAAAAAACAGAAACAGAATGGCACAGACTTTCCCGAATTAGTTTTCTATTTTCCTGGGTCTTCGCTAGCTATTCGGAATTGCCACATACTCTTTCTTGCCAGCTACCATCTATCATCGCCAAAAGTACATTTTTTTGTCATTTTCTTAATTTTTCGGTTTCCTATTGGTAGAACAGAAACATTAATTTTAGAATATTAAAGAACACAAAAACCTAGCCGTAAATGGCAATTTTCTTTTAAAAATTATGTGCCGTTTAAGAGAAAATGGCGTTTTAGCACTACTAAAAATGCGAAATTTGAAGCTCATTTTCACAGAAAATTTTTGAGTTTTCAAAATACTTTATTTGAAGTTATTTGAAGCACTTACACTCACAAATATAATCATCTTTACAAATTGCGGATAATATGCATATTAAAGATGTGAGAGATCTTTCAAAAAATTTACATTTATATAATTTTGAAAAAAACAAAAAAAAAAACTCAAAATAAACTTCACGCTATACTAATGAGTGTAATTAGCACTATCCGTTACAAAAGTTTCAAGAAAAAAATTGCAGCCATATACGAGAAAATGACGTTTGAGATTTCTGAAAATGCCGAAATTTGAGCTACTTTCACAGAAAACGGTAGTGTTTTCGAGAAACTTTACTTGACATTATTTAAAGCATATATACTCGTAAATATAATAATGTAAAAAAATCGCCGATAATGTAAATATTAACGACGTGAGAGACAAGTAAAAACATTTACATTTTTGTAATTTTTGAAAAAACAACCGATAGACCAAAATGGCTTTTATGTCATTGATAGAGTACATTTACCACTATCCCTACCAAAAGTTTAAAGAAAAAATTTGGAGCCGTTTTTGAGAAAATTTTGTTTTGTAATTTTTTAAAATTGCACATATTGCACGCAATATTGCACGAAAACTACCAAAATTGTGAAAAACATTTACATGACCTTTATTAAAGAATTCAATATGCAGAACAAATTTTATTTGAAGAAAAAATCTCTATCTTCAATTTTGTAGTTGGAGAAAGACGCCGTAAAAAATTCAAACTTTCACAATTTTCGAAAATTCAGAGCTGTACGTGAAAATCGGACCTATGCCATGTTAAAAAGTGTATTTTCCTCTATTCATACAAGAAATTTAAAGAAAAAATTTGGAGCCGTTTTTGAGAAAATGTTGAAAATCCCCGGGGGCTTCATATAAAGTACCCCCAAATTTTAAAGAATCTTTTTCAAAATCACAAATCTTTGACTAGAATCAGATCGACTGGGGAATATCAATTTTGAAGAAAAGCGACCGAACGGTTTAGGCGCTAGCGTTGACCACAGGCGGACAGACGGACGGAATGCCGTCAATCGATTTTTAAGTATAAAGAAGCAACAAATCATGGATTTTGACCACACCACGAGATAGAGGATTTTTTTTTCTTAATTTAGCAACTGGTTTTATTCACTTATTCGTTTTCACGGCCCAGCAATTAATTTTTTTCCGCCGAAAATTGGCCATTTTTTCGCGCAGCATTACATAACTTTCCCTATACTACGTATATCACTCCGTATATACGTACGTATACGAGAAAGTAAAAAGCACCGATCAGGAGAGCATCCGGCAGCTAGATTTCTCCTCCAGACAGCGGATGAATTCGACCTAGCTGACAAACTAGTGTCGAAAATCCTGTCACCATCGGGACTCGAACCGTAGAACCTCCCGGTTAGAGGCACAGCAGGTGTATACTTACCAAACATGTTGATAAAGGTGGAATGGACTTGAGTTATTTGGCGCGGCTACTGCGATATGATCGATGTCGGGCGATATGGCGAATATCTTGTGCACGCGGAGGAGGAGCGAGGCCCAGAGGGGAGGCGGCTGCGGTAGAGCTGCCTCGGAGCGCCGCGCCGGACAGACGCCGCCGCCGACGCCGCCGCCTTTCCAGCGAGCGAGCGGGCGCGCGCGGGTGGGCAGGCGGGCGAGGAGCCAGGGGCCAGGGGCTCTGCATGGCGAGCAGCTGATGAATCTTTAAGCGAGCCGTTTATGAGCGGTCGGGGCCCCACGCCCGGAGACGTCGCGACGCGCTGGCCGCGGCGGCGGTCGACGGGGAGAGCGGTGGTGGTGGCTGCTGCTGCGGCCGCGGAGGAGAGGGCGTGCAGCGGACGTGATGGCGGTGGTGGCGGAGGTGAGGGAGTGCAGCGGACGTGATGGCGGTGGCGGAGGAGGTGAGGGAGTGCAGCGGACGTGATGGCTTAAAAGTGAACAAATCTCTGTGACACACATAAATACTTTTTTTTTGTTTTGTTTTGTTTTTGTTTTTTCTTTGTACATTTATCCTCTTATAGAATAGTTTAACTACTCCATAATCTAGCTATTTGTTTTTATAACCAATTTTTACTCTCCCGCAATCATTTTAAATAGCATATGAGGAACTACCCTTCAATTCATACCTCACGTTTACTACAGTACCCACCCACATGTGTTATGAGTACATGTTTGTGCATTTGTGCATTTACTTAATTGTACAACGTGATAAGCATGCGTCCATGTGCTCACATGTGTATATACTCAAAATATAATTTCTATGCTTTAATTCTTGTCTAAATGTGTTTACTAATTTGTATTTTTCTGTTTCAGTTCATTTCCTACAACTATTGCTATACGTTAAGATATAATATTAAATTCAAAATATTTCATTCCTACTTTGTATTTTGTGTGCACTGTAATTGTTTACTTGTATTGTGACCTAGGTAGAGTATTTTGTCTTGGCCTTCAGCCACCATCCTGATTGAGGTTTACCTGGGTTTACTCAATCGCTTAAGGCGCATGCCGGGATGGTCCCTTTGTTTGCAGTCCCAGGAATAAATGTAGTATACATCGTTGGTATACATGTGAAAGATGTTGGGTCAGGTTTTCAAGTCTTGAGAATATTTTAATTGGTAACACTTCATACATTTTTAAAATTTGTCGTTTTTTAGTTTGGGGAAAAGTTTAAGTTTCTAAACTTTTCCTAGATTTAATCTGATCGTATCCACGTTAATGATTTTTTTCTTCTTTTTTTATTTACCTAATTTTAATAACCGAATAGATTCGTTTTTTCTTTCTTTCAAGACTTGAACTCTTTACTGGATGTTTTCGCTTGTAGGCTGACGAGTTTTCCTCCCTTTCTGTTTCTTAGGGGTAATTCAAAAATACGTACGCAATTTCAGCTTCTTCAAACGCTCTCTCAATTAGTAGTACTTAATAACATGCCACTGTGTTAAACAAGCTCCTTCTAATTTTTTTTTTCTGTAACTAACTTACGAGTCAAAAAACAGTTTTCAAAATTTATGTTAAATCTCGAAGTGCTTCAATCTGATATATTTGTGACTAATTTTTAATATCTCCCTAACGTAAAATTAATAAACTTAAACACAGAAATGTTGTGAGTGCGTTTCTTGTTCTATCAACGCCTTCCTCCCTCGCTCTCACTCCTGCTTCCCATGTGAGAAAACCTTCATCTAAATTGCGTACGTATTTCTCATTGAATGGTCTCCTTTTATCATAAAATAAACTGTAATAAAAACTTTTGAAAGTGGTCAGGCGGAAGAGCAGGCTAATTAGCCTGAGCCTCGCCACCAATAAAGACATTTATTTATTTATTTATTTATGGCGGTGGCGGAGGAGGTGAGGGAGTGCAGCGGACGTGATGGCGGTGGCGGCGGAGGTGAGGGAGTGCAGCGGACGTGATGGCGGTGGCGGCGGAGGTGAGGGAGTGTAGCGGACGTGATGGCGGTGGCGGCGGAGGTGAGGGAGTGCAGCGGACGTGATGGCGGTGGCGGTGGAGATGAGGGAGAGAAGCGGACGTGATGGCGGTGGCGGTGGAGATGAGGGAGTGCAGCGGACGTGATGGCAGTGGCGGCGGAGGTGAAGGAGTGCAGCGGACGTGATGGCGGTGGCGGCGGAGGTGAGGGAGTGCAGCGGACGTGATGGCGGTGGCGGCGGAGGTGAGGGAGTGCAGCGGACGTGATGGCGGTGGCGGCGGAGGTGAGGGAGTGCAGCGGACGTGATGGCGGTGGCGGCGGAGGTGAGGGAGTGCAGCGGACGTGATGGCGGTGGCGGTGGAGATGAGGGAGAGAAGCGGACGTGATGGCGGTGGCGGTGGAGATGAGGGAGTGCAGCGGACGTGATGGCAGTGGCGGCGGAGGTGAAGGAGTGCAGCGGACGTGATGGCGGTGGCGGCGGAGATGAGGGAGTGCAGCGGACGTGATGGCAGTGGCGGCGGAGATGAGGGCAGTGCAGGGGACGCGATGGCAATGGGGAGGGCGGATACGTGAGGCAGTGTAGGGACCGTGATGGCGGTGGCGATGGACGTGATGGCTGTAACGACGGACGTGGAGGCGGAGGTGAGAGTGATGGCGGCGGAGGTGAGAATGGTGGTGGCAGTGAGAGTGATGGCGGGGTCGGCGAAATGGAGGGCAGTACAAGGAACGTGATGGCGGTGGCGAGGGTGCTGGCGACGGACGTGATGGCTGTAACGACGGTCGTGGAGGCGGAGGTGATGCCGGTGGCGGCGGACGTGATGGAGCTAACAGGGAGGAGAGAGCGGTGGCAGCGGCCGTAATGGTGATGGGTCGGAGGTGAGGGCGGTGACGTAATAGAGGTACCGGTGTAGGTGATGGCGTTGTGGTGACGACGGAGGTGAGGGCGCTGGAGGTGACGGGTGCAGCTAGAATCTTGCGGGAGTAGAAAGACGGTGTGAGAGAAGGAACGTGGTGCACACGAGGTGCAGGAGTGATGGCGAGAACGACAGGGACATGCTTGTAGCCGGCCGGAGCGGAGGTCGCTTATCAGAAGACTTTTAAAAATCACTGGTGGAAAAACTAAACGTACAATTATTCATATGAGTATGTTTGTGCTGAATCGTTATTATGGCCAGTCTATATTTAAAAGTCATGGCACAATATATTACGTTGTTATCTGAAGTTTAGATCATTTTTGTTATGTGTGTGCCGTTGTTTCAGTGGAATGTTATTTATATTTAATATTTATTATTTGTTTACCTGTTTATGAATTAATATTCTATTATGTTAGTTTTCAATATATCGAATTGTTGTTTACACACGAAACACATGGTAAAATGAAATATGATTTATACACAGGCTTGAATAGTAAGGTATGAAGTTCCGTGGACGTTAAAATATTCAGACAAATATTCAGTTATGAAGACAGTTCCTACATTTCGTACGTTAAAAGATTTGCTTCGTGTGACTCAAGCTAACTAAATCTATATTTGCGCAAATAGATCGAGCCCCTTCTCCAGTATTATTAAAATTAAACTCTTAGTGGTCAGCGTGGTCAAACATGGTCAAACGATGGTCAGTATCACTTACTTATAGAAAACGCTCGTTAGTACGAACTTGCTTAACACGAACTTCGTTGTTAAATGACCAAAATGTGGTCAAATATAACTATCGGATAATTTTTATAACCAGAACACCCATTTTATCAATCGTTTGGAATTCATGGTAACGAAGGTTTACTGTATTTTGGAATTGACGATTTTCGCGGGCCAGCATCACGGACCTCTCCAGAACTGTAAGAAGCGTCCGTGGCTGCCGTCGGGGGCGGTGCGGTCGCTCCCGAGGATTATTGAATGCTCCATGAATTTTGGGCGCCGTCTCCAGTGCCCATGAATAATTCAGCGTGTATTTGGGAACAATTTACTGGAGTCCGGGGCAGCGCGGGTACGCGTTTGCCGGTAGCTTATGCGCGAAGCTGTTCTCGGCAGTGGATTGTCAAGAATTGGCGAGCGGCATGTGGTCAGAACTGTTGAAAATCCAGGGGCGTGTCTCGGTGAGAGGTTTGTTTACCCGTTGATGTTGAAATCGATGATAAAATACTTACATAACACCGAAACATATTACCGAAAATAATTTTTTAGGAATATCGTTTTAATTTAAATACTCCTATGTTGAGTTTCCTTATGGCATTTTTATTATTAAGGAGTCGTCCATAAATTACGTAACGCTACAGAGGGGGGAGGGGCAACGTTACGCTGCGTTATATAGGGGTAAGGGGGTATTGATTAAGTGTTAAGTAACATTGATTTTTTTAATATTTTTCTACGTTTGCGGAAATATTTCCTTTTTTTAGTCCTGTACTAAAACATTAAAATATTAACTATTTAATTTGTATTAAAAACATAAATAAAGTTATTGATTGTAAATTGTTACAATAAATCGAAATATTTTTTCAACGTTTTTAAATCGATAAGATTATGAAGAAAATATCAAAATTGATATGATGTATATTCTAGAACACATTTAAATTAACGCTCTAGACTCTCGCTCCATGACGGCGTGTGCATAGCTTCTGATCAACCACTTCTCGCCCAAATATTCTTCCTTTGTTCACAACTCCAACTAATTTCTACTTTAATTATCATTCATTTTAATATACAACACACCTAAAATAAGTACAGATTGTTTTACTGTGCTATAATTTATTTTCACTTCTTGCATTTACAAGGGGGGTGTCACAAGGGTTTCGTAATTATTAAGGGGAAGGTTGAAGTGCTCGTTACGGGTGCGTTACAAGGGGGAGAGGGGGTTTTGAAAATACTCCAAATTTGCGTTACGTAATTTATGGGCGGCCCCTATGTCTATTTGAAATTGGTTATTTAAACGTTTGAACGGAAAATATATTATTCCTGTGTTATTTGAGCTAGTGTTATTTATTATTAATTGAATTATATTTTACAATAATTTATTAGTATATAGAATGCTGTACGTTTTGAGTTGGCATCAAATTAATTATTATCAAATAGTTATTATTCGCAGTTTTTCGACAAACATAGCCTTACGAAGGTTTAACAAGAGGTTTGCTAATACTAATAATTTAAAAATTCCCTCCTTCCACTAAAGTCAATTATGCTGTTACACTGATTGCATTGGACAAGTGAGCAATAGTGCAAATACTGTTTTCATCGTGTTATGAAGTTACTGTTTTCATCGCATTTTCGTTCCTAATGCAACCACAACAAGTAAATTACATTCTCCTGTGGCCACATAATGTGGCCGTGCGGTTTGTTGCTAGTGCTATATTCTTTATTTCTTATTAAGGCGACCTTTAAAGCAAAAAACCATGCGTATCCTATAAAACATTTGCAGTCTGCACTGTGGAAGTGCGTACTTTGGGGCGTCGGAAGCATTTTTTACAAGTACATTCTCGGCATTTTGTGCTATTGACCTAGATTGCAAACAATGCGGATTTTTTTAAATTTTTATTTCTAGCAGCACATGCGTATGAGACCACCCAGACTTCGTATGTCAATGTATGGTAATCATAAAGGCGTTCGTTCGTATTCTTAAGATAGGTATGCCCTACTGTAAAGTAATCATAATGCTTAGTAGTTTTTATGATGCACAAGTATCTTGTGTATTTGTGCACTAATTTTCATTTTTATTACTTTTTATAAAACCAAAACTTTCATCAGTTATTATATATTTTATATGCGAGTGACCAGCATGTGGCTTGAGACTGATAAAATATTTAATGATATTAAGTAAGAAGTTGAATTTGCTATTTTGTAATAATTATATTATATATAATATATTATTTTATCTAATTTTCTTTTCCAATATTGTCACGTATATTGCACACATTTTAATCTGCAATAAATTGTAGTGTTAGCAAACGTACTTGTTACGTATTATATGAAGGAGACGACTGTTGAACTTACAGTATTGTTATACCAGGACAACATTAGAATTTTGTCTCTATATTGGAAAATCCCCTAATTCCACGGATTCTCCGGACTTAAAAATTCATAGCCGCAGCGACAGAAGTTTATCTATTCTTGAACTCCTAATTCTGTTCCCAGAAATCGGATTAATATCGTCTCATCACCTTATTATGTAATGCTGCGCGAGAAAAAACGGTGAATTTTCAACAGAAAAACTCTTATTACAGGGCCCTGGTTACGGAAAAATGGATAAATCCATCTGCCAAATTTAGAAAAAAATCCTCTAACTCATAGTGTAGTCAGAATTCACGTTTTGCATGACCTTGATACCGAAAAATCAAATGAGGGCAAAATGTCTGTCTGTCCATCTGTCCGTACGTTTGTGAACGCTAGCGACTGAACCGATCAACCGATTTTCTCCAAAATTCATATTCCCCAATCGATGTGGCTGATGACGCGGCCCCTTGAATTTAAAACCAATATTTTAATTTTGTGGGGGTACTTTACATGAAGTCCCTGGGACATTTTTAAAATGTTGCAAACGTTTTCAAAAAATAAAAAAAATGCTTCAACGTTTTTTACTAAGTTTTTGTTTTTGGATAGTGTGAAGGACGTTTAAGAGAATGGTGTAAGTCTCATGTTTGGTAAAAACTATGTTTTTTCGAAAATTGGAAAAGTTAAAAATTTTACTAAAATACTAAGATACTAAAGAGTCTTACTAAAATATTAAAGATAGAGATTTTTTCTCTTAATGAAATCTGTTCCTTAAAGATGGATTTTGAAATAAGTTTATGCACAATTTTTCGAAAATTTGAGTACTTTTCCCGTAATTTTAGCGGTAAAATACGGGCGAGAAAGTACGTGCTGTTTTAGCACGACTAGTTTGATTATGCAAGTAGATAATGCTGTATCCCAAGTTATCCCAAGACGAACATCACAAGACTGCTAGATACCCGAGGTTTGTTGTTCTCAGATATCGTTCCGGTAACATATCTTGCCCCAGAGGAGCCTCTTTTTGCTTCTCCCGTAAATGACCTGGGAACGCGCTCTGCCTGCGGGCCACATGTGGAGAGGAAGTTAGAATTACATCACTCGCCTCCTATTCCGCGCCGGGCGCTCTGGTGGGCGACCCAGACGGATGTCGCGACGTGGCCCTTTCTTTCAGAGGCCACATTATTTTATTACTCCTGGAGCAATACTACACGGGACAGTCAGAAAGTAATGCCCCTGTTTTTTTATTTAAATAAAATTAAGTGAAAAAAATTGATTTGCCATTATTGCTCAAACCTTCTTCTACAAACCACTGCAGTAGTAACCTTCTGCGTCAGCACAGCTTTCGTTTGAAAAATGCCCGACATCGATGTTCGTAAGAGACCACATTGTGTGATTGAAGTCTTGAGTGCTGAAGGTTTAAATGACCATTCATACTCAGCCTGTGACAGATGAATTGCGTCGCATTATCTCCCTCACTTCGTCTGCAATCGCCCAGCGGTGACCACGAATGATGTCATCGACTTGCTGAAAGTTGCGTGAAGTGACAGAAGTCACCTACCTACTAGCTTTTCGTCTAACAGTGCTGGCATTCCCTGTTGCTCACATTTTTTCCTGCTATTTACATTTTTCAGCCTTTGCTGAATGCGAATGGTCATTTTACCTTCTGCATTCAAGAATTCAATCACACAACGCGGTCTCTTACGAACATCAATGTCGGGCACTTTTTAAACGACTGCTGTGTTGCCACACGTTGACGCAGAAAGTTACTACTGCGATGTATTGTAGAAGAAGGTTTGAGGACTAGTGTCCAATGGAAATTTTTCAATTAACTAATTTTATTTAAGTAAAAAAGTAGGAGACATTACTTTCTGACTGCCCTCTGTATCATGATGAACTTACTAGCATTCGTTGACCAATGTTGATATGAGTTTTGTTTCAAACTAATTATTGAAAATATTTCTTTTGTTTACAAACGATTTTTTTAAAAATACGATATAGAAAATTTTAAACACGTTTTGTAAGAATACTTTACGTAAATTGAGAGGGAGAATAACGGTAATTGGAAACATCCTTTTTACAATTGAGTTAAATGTGTATTTTTGTACTCGTAGATATTTAATGTTGGAAAATAAGTGATGTATGATTTTATTCATATTATATTTAATACTTCCGAGAAATACAAGATACAGCTTGCTTGTCCTGCACTTTCAATTTTTCTTTTCTCTTCGAAAGTTGAAACTTATAGTACTTGGAGTGAGTAAGATTGCTTCATAATATTTCGGCCAAGGCCAATGTAACAAATTATTTACGAACACAGCAAGTCTTATTCAATGTCGATAATCCACTGATGAAAATGAATTTTAAAAATACCTGGAAGTTACTCGTGAGTGGGCTATTTCTAGGGATTGAAATGATGCGACCTTACATACTTTCTTACAGAGCGCTTAATTTTTTACTTGAAACCAAATTTTAAAGTTCTGAGATTTCGAATTACAAAAGAGGCGTGCTGTTTCAGCTGGGCCATCAGTCGTCGTAAATGTAATACACAGTGGGTAACAAGCGAAATTTAGGATCGCCCGTAAATGTATGCGTTTATGTAGCCTGGAGGCTCACTCCATGCCATCTCATAAATACGAGCTGATAGACCTCGTGGGTATTGGGACATGGCGCACCAGTAATCTCCATAAACGCTTTAAATTACGATGAAAATCGGTCGTTTGTCTTTGCCCTTCACCCGGTCTTGTTATCCTTACTAAAAAACGACACTGATTCAGGTACAACCAGGAAAATAGATTGTGGTACAACGCAATTACCTGTGAAGTAGGTAATGCATGTTTTAACGAGTAAAATGACAGTATTCATGCTACAATTACTTCTTAATACGACCCTGCTGTCCATTACCTCAAATTTCACTTGTTACACATCTTCGTAAAGAACATGCTTTATACGTTAAAAAACAATGAACTAACACAATTTCTGATACACCCTAATGCTTATATGAGATGATGTTCTCACAAAGAAAACTAACGGAGGTCGAAGAGAAATGCAGCAACCAGTTTCACGTGGTTGGTAATTTGTCCTACATGCATTTTTACGAGAATTGGGGCATAAGCCATGGCAACTGTTTTTTGTTTTTTTTGGTGAGAATACGTCACGGATGGAAAATGTGAAATATACACGTAAAAGGACCAGGTTTGATCTATTTGCATGAACATTTGACGACACACCAAAATTTATTAAGACATTTGAAATGAAAGTATTGATTTCATGTTTCAAAGAATTGAAGCGTGGAAATGCAAAAGGAGCTAAGTGTCATTTTCGTCAAAAATTACTTTTGTCCAGCTACGAACGTATGTCCCAATGCTCATGCATTGCACAGAGCTATGTGCCACAATCGCTTCCAGGTGGTTCTTTTCGTCGTCAACACATTGCGTTGGTGGTAATTCCCCTGTACCGCGTGCAAAATGAGCTATGTGATATTGCAACCTACCGTTACTGTTGCGAAAATTGCATCAACGTTTCTATAAGGGCTTCCCCCAACAGAACCACTTCCCAAGGCCAAATGGGATGATCTGAAGAAAATGTTACCTTATATTCCCAAAGAAAATAAAGCATTGTTCAAAGAATTAATTGCTGATATTCATTTTCATACACTGTAATAATTTTGTGAATCACTTGTAATAAAATATATGCAATGTAACATTGCAGATTTAAATTGGACATAGCTCCATTTCATGTTCCCTTCACATGTCACATAGCTCTGTCTGAAAATGGCTAATTGCAGAAATTGTTTGTGGCGTATGGCAACTAAGGTAGAGATTGGCAGTATATGCGCCAAATCAAAAAACACAGACTGAAGGTAGGTTCCATTTCTTAACTTGCTAGGTGCAATGATATCAATAATAGTTTTCTTAGAATCCTGGAAAAAGCGATTTTGGCCCATAGCTCATTTAGCATTTCCATGCTTCAATATATAGCATATACGTGATCACATTCCAGAAACATAACATTCCTATTATAAAGGCCAGCATGGGCAAATGCTCGATTACCGCACGTGCCAAATAGGTCCACACACTCGCAGGTCGTCCCGTGCGTTGCTGATCACTGGTTGTTCCATGTCCTCGCAGAAACTCTGTTGCCCATCTCGCGACTATCCGGTATAGAATGTCATTATTCCCAAGAGCTCCCACCAATTCCCTGTGACATTCACAGACATTTCTCACATGGGGAACGGATGTCTTGGTGTATGAGCGCTGCTCGAAACGGGTAGTTGGTAGTCACAATCGATTTCACATTGGTATCTCTGCTAATAGAGATACTCCCATCTCAATCTGTTGTGAACACACATTATTACAGCATTTCTTTCAATTGACAAATAAAATTGTGTGATCCGCTAACATTTCATTTAGAAAAATGTAGTTGCCATCAACCCTCAACCCTCGTATGTTTGCAATTTAAGTTAGGAATAAGAAATTCTCTTGAGTTATAGTATGTTACGTTGATACGAATTTATTTTTATTTTTGGAGGTTTAATTTATCTTTACTGGTCTATAATTTCGTAATAAAATTTGGTTTTGTTCCCCAAAATGTTAATGAATTATAACTTCTAATAATATTTATTTTTCAATGTTGACAGCTCTTTAATCATATTGCGTCAGAATTTTTATGGACGTGTGTTTTCGTCGAAACAAATATTTATAGAATAACTATAAATATTCGTAATTATTAAAGGCTCTATCATGTTTAAACTTGTAACTTACAACTAAAGTAACTATAATTTAATTGCGAGCATTTTTAGGAAGGTGTAAAAATGCAAATACTCCGAAGGAGAAACGGAAATAAGAGTCTTACAAGCGAGAGAAGTCCTTGTGAAAAGGAACGTCTTAGGTATCGACTTGACAAGCTGTCGACCTGCCTGGTTGCGTCCTTCTCATCTCGTGCGTCGCACGTCTGTTCGCCTCGATTCCTCGCCGCGCCCCAATTTCTCGCCGTCACCCCTCTCCCTGGGGCCCCGGCGCGGCGCAGGTAGCGCTGCCATACTCTTCGCCCGCGCCTCCCGTCCCTCAGCTCCCTGTCACGCATCTGCTCGGCGCGGCGCCCCGCTCAATCTTCGTCGCGACGCCCACTCCGCCCGCCCGCCCTCCTCCGACGCCCGCGTTCCCCCCACGCCCCACAGCCCCGCCCCCGTCATTTCGTCTCCGCCTCCGACCTCCCTGCGACTTCTCTGCCGCCTCCGTCCTCTCCCCACGCCCGTCCATCTCAGCCCCCGCCTCCGTCACTATCGCCTTCGCATTCGCCCCGCCTGCGATGTATCTGACGCCTTCCAACCCACAAACATCACCGCCCCCGCCTCCGTCATTTTCGTCTCCGCCTCCGACCTCCCTGCGACTTCTCTGCCGCTTCCGTCCTCTCCCCCACACCCGTCGATCTCAGCCCCCGCCTCCGTCACTATTGCCTTCGCCTCCGCCCCGCCTGCAACGTATCTGCCGCCTTCCAATCCAGTCATCACCGCCCCCGCCTCCGTCATTTTCGTCTCCCTCTCTGTCCTCCCCGCGACGATTCTGAGGTCTCCACCCCACACCCACCGCCTCCACCGCCCTCACCCCCTCCGCCCCGCCCACCGTCACAGCCCCGACCTCCGTCCCCACCTATCCACCGCTACCTCTGCCCCCACCCCCATCACCCACCCCATATCCGTAATTTTCACCTTTGTCTCCGTCCCCACCTGCGACGTCTCTGCCGCCTCTGCTTCCACACCCACTGCCTCCCAAGCCCTGTCCGCCGCCACCACCATTCCAGCCCCATTCCCCTCCACCCCATCCACCTCAGTCATCTTCACCTGCACCTTCGTCCCTGACTGCGACGTCTCTGCCGCCTTCGCCTCCACACCCCCGCCTCCTCCACTCTCGATCCCCGGTCCCCCCACCTTCACGGTCTCGTCCTCCTCCCTCCTCACTTTCCACTTCCACCTCAGCTGCCGTTTTCCTCCACCGTCATCTCCTATTCCACCCTCTGCGGCCGTCTCCCCTCCACTCTCCCGCCCCTGCCAGTCTTGTAGCACTCCCCCGGAGCACTCGACTCCGTGCCACCTCATCCGTTTATCGTACCTGAATCCACGCCCTCCCCGCCTCCCACGCCCCAAGTGCCAGTCGCTCGACATGCCAGCTCGGCGCGAGGTGCTTGCAGCCGGGCTTAGTATCGCTCCAACGTGCTTTTGATGAAGCTAGTCTATTTGCATGTGCACTTTCCAACACCTTGCCCTACGCAGGGGCTGTTCCCGCTCTGAGAGACTGTTCATTTCCGCCGGTGGAGATAATGTAATTCTGCGAAGTACTTTAGTATTAAAGATCCGCTTTAGTCCATAATTACGTTTCTTACTGGAGTGTTTTCTTAATATATGATCATTCTTGGCAGAAAGATACTAAGCATACGCATTTTCGTACAGTTTTTATTTCTTAAAAGATATTTGCGATCTGCCATGATATTGAAGAAATAATGCCACTACTGTGAATGGAAATATATTTTGCAAAATGGTGGGAGTATTACCAAAATGTGGCGTCACCAATTCAAAATTAAGTAATTAGTATTTTCTTCTCCATGCTTTTTACATCTTAAAATGGCCTTCACGGACATTTACGGGAAATCTGGAGATATTATTTTTAAGATTGACATAGAGTGTATTTTGGCCTATTAATGCCCCGGTTTTGGGGGCTTCGTCGGTAAATAACTTTGCAGAAATCAGTGAAGTTCTTTAGAAAAAAGGATTTTCTTATTTTTAGACTTTTATTTATTTTTAAACATTACTAAAAGAAAACGATACAATTTTACTTCCAAAATTGGTATTCCTGATACCATGTCATTTAGCAATGGCATTTGCTCTGAAAACGCGATGGGTATCAAGTTGAAAATAATATGAAGATTTTGGATTCTGATACTGCGATGAAAAGTACTTTTCAATCATGTAAATAAGAATTTTTCTCTCTGATATGTTTACACAGAAAGAGATTGAATTCAAATAAATTACCCTTATTCTTTTGTCCTCTGACATTCTTACGTTAGAAGTGTCAAGCAATGGATTCATTGTCTATCAGGTATTTCCTGCTAGAAATACCCAGGATACATTTAGTTGTGATTTTGATTTATTCCCGTTGAATATTTCAATACTGATAGCTTTGAATTACGTTCAATTCCTTGCTTTAACAATGTTTGTACAATACTTGCTTGTACAATAAAAACAGTTCTATAATTTTACTGAAACTTCTCAGTAAAGGCAATAGAAATAGTATTTATTAATTCATTATTCAGGATGTATAATGGCTGTCATAAGCAAAGAATATTTTTTAGACAGCTACTACTAAAAGCGGCTCTTTCAGAGCATGCGTACTAACGTTCAATTATTATCACTAGTGTTGAACTTGAGACAACGCTGAAGTGTTCTGATAAATCTGTGAAAGCAACAAATAAAACAAAATAAATTCGTCTGACCGTATCAGCTACTGACCTTAATGTATCATTTAGTCATCTGTATACTTGAATTAAAATAAAAGGGAAGTAAGTAAGGCTGCCCAAAAAATGGTGTATGACACAATTTATAAAAGTTGTTTTTCTCGTAATTGCGCCACTCGGTATATCGGCCTCATGTCGCAACCTTTCCTTCTCGCAAAATAACATGCCACTTAATTTGATTTATTTGGTCAAAAAACAGTGAAAACTGTATATGACATATAGGGGAGAAGACTATTTGCGCACGCTTTCTTAAGTTCCACAATCCCTTCCCTACATTTTAACTATAAATACGATAGTTGAAAGATGAATAAAATATAAAAAAGATATAATAAAATTTAAAATTGCGCGAGATTAGCAACATTCAAAAAGCTAAATATTTCTTACCATTTATAGAAAACATGCTTGCAATGGTAAACGAAATGCAGATGCGATTTTTCTGCATTGCTAACAAAATAGTAAATCACCCTCAGCTCTACTCCTACCACTAAAAGCAAAAGGAGTGCTCAACAAAATGTGCGTGTAGTGAAGCTATATTTACGTCCAGAAGCAAAACAAGGGGCCATCTCAGCATTTGCTCAATGGATGAGAGAAACTGGACAAAAAACTGATCGAGATGGGGGTCATTGACCCGAGAAGTTGAAGTACATTACTTGTTACCGGCGTATTAAGTATTTAAAAAAATTATACAACACAAATGTAAACTAGTTCACTATATATCACATGTCACTTTTATCACTCGTGTCGTAAGTTACTATTTCGAGTGCTCGAATATGACATACTTTGGTTATGATATATGTAACAAAGATTCTTGTAGGAATGAAGAAATATTGTACGGAATATTACTCTATTTACGATATTTAATGGAATGTACAAAGTGCATTCAAATGAATGCACCATCAAAATGAGTACTATTTTGGGACTTTGAAGTCAGTGAATTTGTTTCTTGAATGAATGGTAATCTGAATCTTCTTAGGTAATCTGAAAAGTTTGGCATCTTACCAGCAATGAACTCTGGAATGATGCAACCTCTATTACAATATTAGTGCATTACGTAAAGTTCGTAACGAATTCTGATTTAAACATTGGTCATGTCATTTGTAGAGTGTACAGATTTCGAATTTGTGTTTCGTTAAGCGATATCAAGAAATCATGTCACGTAAATTCGAATAACAGGCAATCGGAATTGCTGATTGGGAAATTATTCTGATGTATTCCTAAGTGGAAAAGAGCAGTTCGTTCTGAATAAGCTTTTAACTCGTTTGTGACCAACACGGTTTTAATAATCCATTAGAAACAGTGCGGGGTTATCAAAGTATAAATAGAGCAATGGATCTAATATCAGCCTTAATGAATCATTGAACAATGCGCGGGCGGTCGTAGTGCTGAGTTTATCAGCTAAGGAAATTTCACCCTACCACGACGACAGAACGGGTAAGAAAGAGAATATTTCTGACTCTTTACTTGGAACCATTCTAATATTTTCGTTAGGAAGATAATGAATTAAGAATAGCTACCAACCAACAAACAAAATTAAAACGACAGTTTCTTCGTTATTTCACCTATTTCAAATTAGGAATTTATATAATTTTACAGTCGGATGTATACCTATGAGGAGGACAACGACGGACTTGAAAGTTGATTCTTCCTCTGTGTTTACGTGAGGAGTCACTATTCCATCATTTAGGACTTCCATAATTAGAACCTTTCAATTTTCAAGTTAGTTTCGTGTTTCAACGCTTACCATTGTTCAAAATTTCCTTTCAATTTTATTACGTTTTATTCTCGGCAAGTCGTTGACGTCGCTCCCCCTGATTGGTGTTCTCTGTATACGGAAATGGCATTGGTAAGCGACTGAAGGAGTAATAGGTACGACAAATTCCAACTTATTAACACCACGAAATAAATGTTCACGAAACTGCAGTTGCAACTTCTGAAGCATGTATTTACGAACACATAATGATATGATGTGTACTCGCACAATGACTAAAAAGGTTAACGATTGAAATAATATTTACGTGAATGTGTAAGCACTTCAAGGTCTCAATTCATGGATGTTATCATTAATCGCAAATGATGTCGGTTTTTGAGTCATTTTGGAGAACAAATTGAAAATGTTCTAAAACATTCCCATTAACTTCCAAAATTAAAATATCCGTCTGAAATTTCCTGTAAAACATTAATCAGAGAGTATCTATTTTGAACAAAAAAATCCTGTGTACTCTTAGAGGCTAGCCCAAATCGTACACAGGAGTCGTCGGTCTATAAACTGACGGGCGGAGATGCATATAAGGCAAGTAATAAACTGACGGTGCAACAGACAGACCGACTACTAGACAGACGGTGCAACGGTAGAACAGATAAACAGAAGAAAGTATTTCTTAAAACATGTCGAGAAGGATATTTTCCACGATTATATTATTTTTTTTCTTTAGAACGTATTGTAGAAATTTAATATTGTCTTATATTTTTAAGGAAAATTTTGATTTTAAAGAGCCTTTTTTATTCTCTTTGAAGTGGATATGATTTTTTCTTCACTAACATTAAGAGGATACGGAATTGGCAACATTCGTATTGACATGTGCCATGAGGAGCACAAATAGTTTGGTGAGGTAGTTGTCAGGCGAGTCCGCGGCCATGTGCGCGGCGCCACCGTCGTGCTTGGCGCCGCCCCCTGCGCGCAGTCTCCGCCTCGTCGCGTCGCGTCGCTGGCGCGGCCGGCGCTCGCCGCGCGGCGCCGCGGCGCCCCGACGCCCAGCCGCCCCGGGGAGGGCCTGCGCTCTGGCGGGCGGCCGACGCACCACCGGCGCCCACCGGCCAGTCCCGCCGCCCCCGGCCTCGCCCTCGCCCTCGCCCCCGCCCTCGCCCCCGCCCTCGCCCCCGCCCTCGCCCCCGCCCTCGCCCCCGCCCTCGCCCCCGCCCTCGCCCCCGCCCTCGCCCCCGCCCTCGCCCCCGCCCTCGCCCCCCCTTGCACCCCGCCCTCGCCCCCGCCCCCGCCCTCGCCCCCACCCTCGCCTCCGCCCCCAAGGAAGGGGCACGCGGAATTTGGGTTTCATTTCGATCAGGTTTTGCTGAAGCTTTTATGGTCGCAGACCGCTCTTGCAAACTTGTTAACAGTGCTGACCCCTCTCAGTATTTACCTTTATCTACTCAAACTAATGTACATGCACAGTACTCAAGATTGTTCATGTTTCACTAGATGTCAAATATCCAGTTTTATTCTCAAGTTAAATAATTTTAAAATATGTATTGGAACAAATGGCGTTATCATTTGCATTTCATATCAAAATCTCCACTAGCAAAAGTTAAAACATAATAAAAAAAGCAAATTTTAGTTTTATACAATTGAAATCAAAATTAAGAAGTTCAAAAATTAAAATCACAATAATGAAAACCACGTGAAAAAAATATTTTTCCTGCCCGCATCTTCAGTTTATGCCTGCAAGCCTTTCCTTCCCATCATTTGCTTTGCTTCTTCTGCAGATAAGAACTTAGTACTTTGCATTATTTCATAAAAAATATGAATATAATCGTTCGTAGGACACTTTTGACGGAGTAATCGAAATAAAACACATTTTATCTTTTTAATTAATTTCAATTAATTTGCCATCTCAGTCAGACAATATCAATTACATTGGCAATGGTTGAATGAGATGAAAACGAATTATCTAATGTACGAGTTTGAGCCATACTGTGTAAATAAATATATTTGAGTGTTTGAGTTAGTAGAATTTGAGGAAAATATTGGATTCCTTTTCTTGCATTGCGAGGCAACAGTACGTACATACTGCTGCGCTTTAATGGAGATGGAAATTTACTTATGTTTACTTGTAAAGCCATTCCTACATCGAGAAAAAATTTAATGTAATTGTATCTTACCCTCCAGCTAAGTCTGAAATGAATTGGATAGTAAAAAGTATGTCCATTATTAGTATTCGTGTATATTGTTACTTTCTCGCGCTTAAGAAGGAACTTTTAAGAAAAGAAAGTATGTAATGCTGCTCCAAAAACACGGCGAATACGCGGCAGAACAACTCTTATTACAGGGCTCTGGTAACAAAAAGTGGATAAGTCCAGTTCCTAAATTTAGAAGGGAAAAGTCCTCTTACATGTGGTACAGTCAGATTTCACGTTTTAATGGCTCCTGCTACTGAAAAATCGATTGACAGCAAAACGTCTGTGTGTCTGTCTGTGAACAACGTTAGCGACTAAATCGTTCCGCCGATTTTCTCCAAAATCGATATTCTCCGATCGATTTGGCTGATATTGTGGTTCCTTGAATTTGAAACCGATATTTTAATTTTGGGGGTACTTTACATTAAGCCCCTGGGTCATTTTCAACATTTTCAAAAAAATGGCGACCACAATTTTAATTAAATTTTGTTGTTGGATATTCTGAAGGACATTTAAGAGAATGGCGCAGGTCTCACGTTAGTTAAAAACTTAATTTTTCGAAAATTGAAAAAATTCAAAAAAAATTCAGCGTCTTCCTACAACTACAATTATGAAGATACAATGTTTTTGCGTAATGAAATGTATTAATCAAAAGGAGATCTTCAAATAAGATTATGTTAAATTTTTCGAAAATATGAATATTTGTGGAGTAATTGGGCGTCAAAATTAGTCGCCTTATGTGAAAATACTTCGCTTCATGGTCGTAATTTCAGAAGTATTTTGAATAAGGTGGGTGCTGCGTATGTTAGAATGTGTATATGATTACATGTTTCTTTGTTCGTATCTTGCGTTGGAGATTTTGTTATGCGTTTACAAATTAATCTTTTAGAAATTATTTAAAACCTATTTGTAATAAATATGAAATAAAGATTGCTAATTTTCAGTCGCCGGCTCCCAATTACGCAATTGGATGCTAAGAAAGTTAGAATTTGTATATTATTTCTTCTTATTTCTTATTTCATTTTAGTATTATTATGTATTATTTTTTACATTATATTCCTGTCATTTCATTTTAAATTGCGTCCTTTGTGTTAAATGTGAAAACGAATAGATGAGCGGTCATTCTTGGTTGTTGTAATCCATTGTTGCAACGCCGCATTGATAAACAGAAGGCGATAGTGACGGCTGGGTTTTGTTCGCGGTAATATAAACTAATACTTTTGTATATATGTAGAATATTACAATACCATAGTGATTAATAATAATTTATGTTACTACTATGTGTTTGCTACTACTGCATACCTTGAAGACAATAAATTCAATGCCAGAAATATGTTTTTACTTTCTGGCGCTTTTTCATTTAAAGTTTTGAATAAAAAATCTATTGCTTAAAACATATTTAATTTTCGCACCAAATGTTCTACGATTTCAAATAAGTTTTACAAAAACGATGACTGATATGTATTAACATGGAGAGAAATTGTGGTATAAATAGTATTACGTAACCATTACTAATTGCGAGAAAGTAGGGGTTGTTTCAGGATTACTAGTTATGAATTCTAATTAAGTACACTGGAGATTTTTCTATGGTATACTGAACTAGAACCATATGAGTAGCTCCATACAAGGATTTTTCATAAAGAAGATAAATCATGAGAAAAGGATACTTACTGTAGAAGAAATTCAGTTCGTGGCCAAAATTCATATAATTACCACCTCGTTTATTGAAACCACACTTCCCTCTGTTTTCCCAAAATAATAACACAAACAACACCTGCCATACCACACGTTTATTCCATCCTTCTGCGTTGTCATGTTAAAAGTGACATTGGCTTTGTCACTCGACGATAGCTAAAAACTAGTCGCTGTTTGATTGCCACTTTTCACCACAAGCGTGGTTGCAAACAATTTGTTGTCAAACATTGACGCTCCGTGGTCGTAATAATCGCGCGAAGCGACAGCGTCAACAAGCCCAGCAGCGGGAAGCTTTTGGCTCACGGGTCGCATCGGTGGCGCGGCACCTCATTGCTTGACCACTTCCGTCTGAAGAGAGCGGGTCAATCATAACGAGCTCGCTTGTCGGGGCCACATAATTAGGAGCGAAACAACTTCGGGAGAACTTCCGTTCTCCTGCAGGCGTTAAACACGGGATAGTTTCCGGGCGGCGGGGCGCGCTAATATTAGCTCTGGTCCCAGCGGGTACACAAATCCCCTTGGGGGGGGCGGCGAGTTGAGTGCTGCGCCGCTGCCGCCCGCGATGGGCGACAGTGAACCGCAAAGGCCGCGTGCGGCTCGTAAATGAAGGCCGAATCATTTCAGGTGGTGAATTGATTAATTGATTGGTTGTTAGTGATTTCGAGCGTGTCAACTAGTGAGGTCAATAGTCTAGTAAGTAGAGCATTTTTCCCTCGGGAGGTGGTGGTCTTCCCCCAGCTGGATGGCGAGATCTGGCGCCGACTTATATTCGGTTAGCGGGATTTCCCTTACCAGGTATCTCCCACCAGCGGGGCACCGCTCTAGCCGGGACAAAGTCTAAGCTACCGATCGGTCTCCTGGCACGTGTGTTAGTGTTGTGTGTTAGTGTGTCCTGGCATGTTATACTTCGTTCTTTGTATCTGCAAAAATCAAAGCAAAAAAATCTTAGCAAAGGTAGCTAAGAAACAATACGTCAAGCTCGGAAGAACATTAAAGCTTCAATTTTTAAGAACAAACTCGACATTCGAATAATAAAACATAAGTTTCACGAAGAAACGTCAGCGAACCAAAATAATTTTTGAGAGCACATCTTTAGTAAGCCGTCGTCCGCCGTATTTTTAAGCCGTCAGTCAAATCACAGAGCCCGGAAAGACCACAGAGATAGCAGAATCACTTCATTTAAATATCGCTATTTTCACTTCGCCTCCGGAGTCTGCTTTCGCCCGCAGCGGGTGTTTTCGCGGGCGGCGTCGGCGGTGAGCGGCTCTGCCGCGGAGCCGTGGGCGGCATTTGTCCTGCGCGGGCGATGGGGCGGAGGGGCGGGCGGCCGGGCGCAGACACATCGCGGGGAAGGAGCCTAGCCGGCGCGCTTCGGAGCCGCTCGCGCAGCCGCCCCGCCCCCGCCCCCGCCCCGCCGCCGCTGACAAATGGAGATGCATGGCGGGGGCGGCCGCGGCGGCGGCGCCGACGCCCGCGAGAGCTCGGCGACGGGAAATTGATTGTCGCCGCGGCGGCGGTGGAAGCGGCGAATGTGAAGGTGGCTTTGGAGGGGGGAGGGCGAGGGAGGCGTGGCGTGGGGAAGCGGTGACGCCGCGGCGCCAAATGCGAATGTGATAACGGAAGTGATTTTTGTGGCGAGGGCGGAGGGTTAGAGCTGCGACCGGGTGCCTAAGAGCCCTGGATTGGATGCCGAGGACGAAAAACAGTTGTCGGTGGTGGTGATGTTGGTGTACTTCGGTGTTGATGGAGATTGAGCTGCAGTTGTTTTGCGGCGGTGATGATCAAGTTTGGGTTCTATTTACGCGATCTTTACCCACGCAAGTGGCGGTAATAAAAAGTTGGTACGTGTGAGGATTACAATATGTGGTACGGTGACAATGATTGTTATTGAACGTGACAGAAAGGTCAGATCGGTGATGACTCAAATCATCAAATAAATAACAATTCTTCTATAGATACTAAATCTGTAGGCAACGCGTGAACGGGGCTGGGAAGATAGGAAGCGATACCCGGAGGGAATCATGGATAGCATGTGATCGCGTGAAAGCTGTGCTGATCGGTGATCACCACAGCGCGGACGTTGAACGACCGGTGCTGAATTTAAACAGAGATATTGACAGAATATTACTTGATACTACGACAACGTGATTAGTATGAGGCGCTCTCAAAGTACGTTTAAAGACATTCGGCGAGAGGATGGTTTGCTGAGGGGTTAGAGCAGGTAATTGTCGATGTCAAAGGAGAACGAGAAGCAGGTCTGAGCACGGGTGGACGGGACGAGAGCGAAGGAAATCGTGGGGATGGACAAATGCCAGAAATCAGGGAGTCAGGGCGCAAACAGGGGCAGATGCGGCGCGATGGGCAGCGGGGGCGGAGGCGTGCGCTGAGTCACGAGCGGGGTCAGAAGCAGAGGCGTGGGGGGGGGGGGGTCGCCGCGGAGGATGAAGCGGAGGATGAAGCGGGGCAAGCGAGGAGTCCTGGAAGTGGAGAGGCCAAGGCGGAGCCAGGAGACGGGGCGAGACCGGAAGCGGAGGCGGCAGCGGCGGCTGGGGATGTCGGTGACAGCACGCTGGGCGGGCTTGCGCTCGTTCCCGCGGTTCAACGGACGGCGCGGGGAAAAGGAGGGGCGGGGAGGGGGCGAGCGTAATCCGGATCAGCGGGCGGCCGGTGCCGCGCCGCACCGCGCCCCGACGCCTGACCGATGACGGTCCGCAGACTGCTCCGCGCTGGGCGGGGCGGAGGCCGCGCTTTCGGCGGTTTGTCTTAGGAGCAAGTGAATGCGAGCGGGGGTGGCAGCCGTCGGCTGTTGGCCCTGCCTCCGATTGCGCAACGGGAACGTCTCTCTGTAACGTTGAGAGGGGAGAGATACCAAACGTGGCGAAGGGATTGCTGGTTTAGTGCTCGACTCACTGTCGTAGGTAACGTGCGCCAGGAAAGTCTCCCTGCCTCGAGCCGAGTCAGGGGCTCTTATTAAAAATAGCATTTATATTCATAACAACCAGATCACTGGGAATAAGTGCAGGGGACAACACTTCCAGAATCTGTTGTGATTGTGGTGAGTACGTAATTTACATTATTATTTGTTATAAGCTGCAGCTCGTGATAACATTATTTATGTTGCTACAACTCTCATCGGCCACTGGTGCAACTGCAGAGAGACTTTCTTGGCGCACTGTATAAGAGGGACGGAAGAAAGGGGAGAATAAGCGTGGTTTTATAAAGCACGCGGAGATTGAAAATGGGACACAAGGATGCATATTTTTTATAATGTATGATATAAAACTTTGGAAATGCATAGGTTTACTTTTTACCTGTTACTGTTACAGAACATGCTGCAACAATTATCAATGATTTGGTGTAGTTGTAAAAGGCAGACTTTACAAATCCATTCGAATAACTTTTAAAATTTTATCACATTTAATAGTATGCCCTAAATGCGATTATTATAAAGATATTTATTCAGAGACTTTACTCACATTTCTTATACAAGTATATAATCCTCTTATGAAGGATGACGATTTTCTACGATATATAAGCTGCCAACGTCACAAAATTCCGTACAATTACTGCTGCTAGAAAAGGAATTACCTACTAGCAATGTATCAAACACATTGAAGATGAAAATGTAGAATGTTGTAGATTATATGATGGAGAAATCTTTTGGCGCATACACAACGCACACCATGTACCCGCTGACGGTAGCTGAGAACTAGCTTTGCGACTGTGACTCTGACTGCAACTCTGACCAGGAGGACCTAAGTTTCGAATCCCAATAGAGGAGTATTTGACAATATAGCTATATCGAATTCAGTCGTCTGGAAGAATTTTAGTGACCGACTGCTCTGATCGATAGTTTTCCCTAACTTCTCTGGTACATACCAGGCGGATGACAGAGCCTAACAAATACCCCAATCTTTCCCTCCTTTTTCTTGCCCTATCCTCCCTCCTTACACACACACACACACACACACACACACACACACACACACACATACACATACACACACTTAGAAGCGCTACACTTCTATACAAGCACAAGCCCTCCTGCCAGCCGACGTGTAGGTCGGTGTAATATCTCACCATCGTTAACTCTAACATCGTTAAATCTCACTAACACCGCATTTGCAGGCTTAAAAAACCTCCACTAGACTAACGCTACTAATGATGATAGTATTTGTTGTTTTCGAAAACACCACATTATACTGCATCACATGCCATCGTAGCGGAGTGGAAACTGAGCATCATATGCACTTAAAATCAATTTTTGGGCCTCCGAGTGGTAAAAGTTATGTTTCTTAGTAATATAGAGAACGAAACCTTTTTGAACCACCTATTGCGTGTATGGAGGTTTCTTCTTGGTACTCCTCAACATTCCTTTACGACCAAAAACGTACAGAATATCGAATTAAAAGTAAAATGAAGTTGGCTTTTTTATTCTTTGCAATTTAATCGCATGTGTCTGTCTCCCTTTATAATAACCAACATTTAGGGATATTAGATTGTTTACTCCATGTAACATGTCCTTTTAATTCTTATTGTAAAAAGAACAGTAACAAGTGTTCGCGACGTTTTGGAGAGAGGAAAGCTACATTTAGAGTTCAGGGGCAAAAAAAGGGGTCATTTTCAACTTGGTTGGATTAAAGAAAACTAGGAACATCTTATTGGTGTTTCCTCCTTTAAAACCATGATTTGCAAAGGGAAGAATGTTCGTACGGGACCAAATACTTTGTTTCATTTTACGCGTTACGTCAAAGGTAACGAAAAGAATCTATTAAGAGGGAATACCAGTAGTTTCGAACTAGTAAAAAAAACCAACTAAAATCGGTAGTGAACGAGTAATTGACATGGAATTCACTATATTTCTTGACTCATTTAATCACATATTTTCTTCCATGCTATTGAACCAATGAATTGTATATTTCCTTCATGAATGGAAATATTCTAGAAGATCATCTCTGCCGTTTGTTGTTGCCAGGGAGCAGAAGAACGTTTGCCAACATTTTTATTTGCTAATAACAGTTTTACGACAATGAGATAATAAAAACATATTGGTAAGAGAAGTGAATTCTTTCAAAAGCCACCTCGATCTTACGAATTGATCCAGCAGCTTACTTGTATCTCAGTTCTTCATTTTACAGTATTTGGGATGTGTAGCAGTGTTCGGTACGTGGGAAATGTGTTCAACATAAAAGAATCCGTGAAAGAGTTCAAATCGACTTCAGAGGAAGGTAAATGCAAATATAAATGGAAGATCGACGCAAAATAATCTAGTTTAAAACACATTAGGCTTAAAAATCACAATAATGTTAGATCAGATCGTGTTAATTGTGATTCCCTGTTTCTTATTGTGTGTATGATTGTTCCGTAGCACTTCACGAAACAGACGTTGCCTGAATCTACGGCCCAAGGCGCTTGGGCTCGTCGCGGCGGGCAGCAAAAAGCGCGACTGGTGGCCTGCGCCAAAAACAGCGACGTGGGCGAGAGGGGCGACTGCGCAGGCGCCGAGTCGGATAACGGGCCTTCATATGTCTTTTCCGCGTAATAGTTGGACGCGAGCGGTCATAAACCTGAAATAACTCGCTTTTCCGAAACGTCGTCTGGGGATCTCATTAGCCTACTTCACACTCTCCCGTTCCGCCCGCTGTGGAAGACTGGAGGAGCGAGAAGTCGCGGCTGTGGCGGTAGTTCAGAGGAGGCGGTGGGAGATTCTAGAACTTCGGAAACGAATGAGATTTCGGCTGCGGGTCTTAACCGTTTGATACGAACATTTAATTGTGTTCTCAATATTTCGCGCATGATATAATTTTTCAGATGTGTACCTTTATCAGATGTGGTTTTAGAAATACTCTTAGTATTTATTTGTTTGTTTTTCATATATTTTGGTTAAATGTTCTTCCTTTTGCAATTATTAAATGTAACATGTTAATGCAAATTATATGCATAAATAACGGGTTGTGAACTTAGTGTATGATCTCCAAGTACTCTAGTTTTTTCTGAACCTTTGAGTGGGAATGGATGGACAAAATGCGGAAAGGTGGAATACGATATTCAGTATAATATTTGACATAGTGAATGGGAAGAAATGGCTAGACAGAATGACGAATAAATAAAAGATGAGCGATGTTCCTGAAGTGTCAAGGAGATTTGTAAAGTTGGTGGCTCTGAGAAAGCGGTGCTAGAAGAAAATGGGTCTGGAATGGTCTATAAGGGGACTTGGAAAGTGAACGTGGGACGGCGTGCATAACCATGAGATTGAGCAATGAAAACGTTTGGTAACGATTTTTGTAAAAATCCTATAATTTATAATAATAAAAATAATAATTAGTGGATACGGGAATGCTTTGCTATTGCAATGCTTTGAAAACATTTTAATATATGAAAGATTTTCTCGCGAGTATGGAATTGTTCTATATCCTAGTTTGGACATGGTTGTCAAGTATCCTATTGTTAAAACGTTCTCCCTCAAGTTTGGGCATGCATTATCTATAACACTGTCTGAAAGAAATTTGATTTACCTGTCCAAGATAACGTTCAAGTAATAATTCTGGCCGATATTACAGTCTCAGGGGCAGTCTCAGGGGCAGAATATGCAGCAATGACGAGCTTTATACTTGAGGGTGCGGCGGGTTGCGAAGAGCTTCTGTTCAGGGGCGCTTGGGCTAACATAAATGCATAAAACTATTTTCAACCCGTGTCTACGTGCGACAGATATACGCACATTCCCTTTGTACTTTATCTATATTCTTTACGCACGTGCAAGCAATAAGTTGACACAGTTTTATCGCAATCGGATGAACGGTACCGCAGCGCATAAAATACGAACAAACAAATATTGATTTTTATATATTATTTATAATAATTAAAGAACAGTATTTTACATTTCACTACCTGGTCACAATTGTAAGTTTTTACAATTACTGGAAATATGTTTCCCGTTTTGCAGTTGCCATCTACCGTCACTATCTCATAACTACTTGAAATGCATTCATTATGAACGCTTGAGCGCATAGCGACCACTACTTGTTTGCAGGCACGCGCCTTTTTTTCAACGTCTGCTGCCACCTCATTGTCCCGGGGTGGTCGGAAGACTCTCGATGGTTATGGACTTCCTTGGAAGAAGTATTGTTATAAATGATGTTTGTTCAGTTACAAGAATTGACTGTTCCTACGGTTCTTTTCCGGCTGGAGCAGTGTTTTAAACAAGTCAAACAATCTGTAATAATAATATTAATACTAATAGTAATAATAATAAATTGTCGACCACAATGGTGATGTTTGTTTACTTATGTGTAATCAACTATTGAAATGAACATACACACAATTAGAACGTATTAAGCGTTTGAAGAGAAATTTGTTTTAGAAATTGATTTCACACCTGATCGAGTATAAAAAATAGGAAAACACAATTCTTCAGACACTGCTGTTAGTTCAACCCTCTCATTCCTTCCCTGTCTTCCCCTTGCGAGGGATGTTGGCATAAATCCTCCGCTTGCGATACGAGAGTTACTGAGTACGTCTCCTCTGTTACCAACACAGTGCAGCTTTATCACGCGCGCACTTTCGCTCACAGGTCAGTGGGCGCGAGGTGAGTGTGCTAAGAGCACTCGTGGCAAGGGTACCGGTGGAGTGATGTTGGGGAGGGGTGTGAGGGGGACGAGGAGCTTGCGATGGGGGTGGGGACGGCGTGGGAATGTGTTGGGGACGTGCGGATTGGAGGAGGGCTAGGTGTATATGGAGGAATTACTGTAGGAGTGAGTGCAGCACATTGCGTGGGGAAGGTGGTGCCTGCGTGGTGCTCGGGGTATGTGAGAGAGGCGATGTTTGCGGTGTGGGTGGGAGCAGCGGAGAGGTCTATGGAGGAGGTGGTGCTTGCGGTGAGGATGGGGCGGCTGGCGGTTTGAGTGAGGGCGGTGGGGGGTGGGATGGCGAAGGCGGGGAGAATGGGGTGTGACTTGCGCAGTGGCGTGGGGGAGAGGAGGGGCGGAGGCGGTTGGTGGCACCTGCGAGCGGAAGGTGGCGACTGACGGAGACTGATGGGCACCGCCGTGCGAGGGCGCCCCGGTACGGCCGAGATACGGCTGTCAGCCTCCGCCCCGCCCCGCTCCGCCCGCGTTAATATTTCCGCGTGCTGGACGGAGGTTCTAGGCGTGATCAAGTGCTGTGCAGCTCCCGGGAATTATCTTTGCAGTGAGGGATGCGGGGGCGTTGGGTGGAGGTTGAGGGGGAACAATTCTTTGGAGTACGCGAAGGCTTTGGGGCCAGGGTTTGAATCATGGTCATCAGGAAATGTTTTCCTTAGTATGTTATTTGCCATTCTCGTATGTATTGTACAGTACTAAATTCTTTGAATTAAGTTCAGCAAACTACTTGCACCAATTTCAGTTATTCTGCTTAATATTTCTGCTATTGATTTTCATATGTTTTATGTGTTAAAGAAATATCCGGTGAGTTATTACTTTGTCCCATTGCTCTTTCGCAGTGTTTTGAACTAGAGTATTAATCCACTATTCTCACGTAACTGAATTGCTTCAGCAAGTGTGTGTTATCATTGCATCATTATACCGTAAGTGTTACTATATAAAGTGTATGTTCCGGTGTTACGTAACTAATCAAACGTTTGTTTCATCTCACATCTTGAAATATTTACATCTGAAGGTTTGAAATATTTCTCTGAAGTTTCATGTAGTTACGATTGAGAACCTATTTTTGTTAGGAGTTTACTTCATTTTACTATTTTCTTCTGAAGATTCCATCTTGTGATGAACTATTTATCGAACATGGGTTCCCCCTGGAGCAATATCCCTATATTTTAATACATTTTGAACGTATAAAAAGTGTCAATCCTTGAAGTACATCCTATCCTCAAAACGGAGTTATTATTCATTGTAATATCAAATTATAATCGGCCAAGCATTTAATTCGCGAAGCGGATTTTTATTGCGTGTACGTGACAATCTAAGCAGTATAGAATGATATATTTTATGATGTTACAAAAATTCATCCTGCGAATAACATCGTTTGGGAATCTATTTCGCGACTACATTTTTCGTAACCTAGTTTTTGTTAACATGCATGTTCGCTAGGGGAAAACTAGTTCCCCAGAGTGATTTCGGTAGAACGGAGATAGGTCTCTCGACGGTAGCTGCTTTCTGCGCAGTGGCCCAAGAGATTGTGGACGGGGTGTCAGCCAGGGCGACGATAGATGTTCGCGCAAAACGTACAAAACGACACGGCGTTCTTATCTCTCGCAACGTGCCTCTGTCACCTCTCAGCTGCCCTGGGGGTCCATCATCTCTGCCCTCGACGAACGGGGCAGATGCGATAGCGGAGGATCGAGGGGCGCAGCGGAAGGAGGAGAAGCTCGAGCAGGGGTGGGGGAGGAGGAGGAGGAGGGGCGCGGGAGTGCGAGAAAGACAGCGCGCGTGAGGGGGAGAGTGCGTGGCGGGGAGTGGAGGGCGGTGCGCACCAATCGATGCGATCGGGGTGCGGACGCGGGGGTGGACAGCGGGGTGGGAAGGGGGTGGGAAGGGCGTCGGGGAGAAACGATTCGCAGAGATGTAGGACAGGAGGTTGGCATGGCGGGTGAATTCGGGGAACAGGTCGCAAAACGGGGTGCGAAAACGAGGCGGTGGTGAGGCGAGAATCAAATACATGGGAAGGATGTGAGTGACTAAGTTGAATTGATGCAGAAGTGAGGTGAAGAGCTTGAAGGGGTACGTGGCGGTGTCGAGGAGGGGTAATTGAGGGGGTGGGTGGGATGAGTGACTTACGTGAAGTAGTGACGGAACTCACGGTCAAGGTCAGACTTGAATTGGGGAATTGAAGAACGTGTTATTGGCTCACGAATCCCAAGACGGTCATAGAGCTAGTATCTTCAGTAGAGAAAAATAAATGATTTATTTAGCTAAAGCAACGAATTGAAGAACGGCTATTAGCTAATTGTAAAATGGCAAATAGAAGGTGTCAGTTTTCTCAACTGATAAATGGCTTTAGTGATGAATAATTGAAGCCCAGTTGGTTTTTAGAATCGAATTTAATGTAGATTTGATGAAATAGTTTTCCATTTTCCAACGGTCTCATTTTACTACGCTTTCATTAAAATGTTTGTAAATTAACTGATGCTGCATTTCGAAGCTTCCTGCACACAATCTAGCTGACATGTTTGGTTTATGAATTATTAATACTAATTCTTTATAAAATAAACATTGTATTCAGTTTATTATTAATAATTTATGGGCAATCTACACCGCAAATGCCTGACCTATGACCTCTGTGGGCTAACGTATCAAATTATTACGTGCGTTTTTTCTTATATTATCGACTTAACCACGTTTTCGCGCATAGTGGAATAATCGAATTATATGCTGAGATCATTCGTATTCCGATATCATTAAAAATGTATTCGTATTGTATAAATGTTGACAAAGACATATCTAATGAAGCAGCGATCACTAACCAATCTCCGTATCTGTGTAATCATTTATATTTTATGTATGCGACGTTTTATTTATATTCAACATTATTTCTTATCTCTTCCGGTTGAAGTACCTTTAAGTCTCCGTACCAGTTGAAGTAACCCGCGTAACCCGGGATTTTATTTGCCACAACCGTCTATTAGGAAACGGAATTCTAGCCAAAGAGTATCCATGTTCCGGACTTCCCTTCTCTGCGCCGCTCTGCCGAAACCTACCCTGCTAAGGCCCACCCTCCCAGCTCTTCCTTGCCCCTCCTCACCCGTCCTTGCCTCGCTTTGCACTGCCTCGCCCGTCCCTTACATGTCCACCACGATCACCATTGCGTCCGTCGTTGCTATGGCCAACAGTACACAGATATATTGTTGCGTACTTCCGGCAAACTTTCAGAAGCAATTTTGGCCTTTTATGGACTTTTTGTCTTACGTTACATCACAGATTAAAGAGTGCATCGCTGTGCAATAGTCCGGGCGCCACCAGAGGATGACGATCTATGACAGACCTACTACTGAATATCCAGATCTACTAATCAATGTCAGAATTACGCATTTTGACCTGTCCAAACGTTGCTACGGGCAGATGTGTATAGATGCATTGTTGTGTAATTCCGGCAAACTTACAGAAGCAATGTTGACCTTATACTACTCAAGCCTAATAACGCTATTGGGTTGAAAAAGCTTGTCAATATAATGGAATTTTGTAAACAAAGAAATCATTTTAGTGAAATTTCTACATATTTGGAAATATTAATGAAAGAGTGCATCTATAAATTTTGCTTAAAGCGGTAGAAAAGGAAGTCGAGCGTACGTTTATTTTACAAAATTTGTTTTTGACGTTTTTCTTACTGTGAAGGTTGGGAATACAAAATTTAATTAGAATTAATTTCTGTAGATTTATTTAACAAAAACACATTCTTCTTTATGTAGTTTGAGAAAAGTTTCCTCAATTATTTTCTACAAAATCATCTATCTCAAAATCATATCATCAAATAATCTATTCATCTTTCAGTGAAATTTGCAGATTAGGTAGGAAGATTAGCAGACAGCTTGACAATATTGGATAAACAATTGAATGGGTTTTTCTATAATGTAAATAACCATATGCGATAAAAATATTATAATTTTGAAACTACAGAGACTCCAGTTTTGTTTGTGTAGATTAAGATGCATTCAAATCAGTGTGAATAAGAAATTACTGTTGTCCTTGAATTGGTCAGAGGGTACGCTACAGAGAGCGTTCACACGGGCGTGGACACCTCCGCAGCCGCCCTGGGAAATTTACTAGCCATGTACAAATTAGCTACAATAGTCCCCGGAGGATCAAGTACTAGAACACCATAACCGTAAGCATAACCGTATCCCCGTGACATAAACCCGCGCTCTCGCAACTCTCCCCCTCTCCCTGCCTTTGCTCCCTTTGCTCGGCCTAGTGTGCGTAACTCTTGCCACGCCTGTTGCGCCGCTACCTTTATCTTCACTGTTCTTGTGCGATTTGCTGCTGTCATTACCCCCTGTTATTGCCACCTCACTGCTCGGATTCGTTTATTCAACTTTTAGCTTTCTCATCAATTTCCGCAATCTTCAACATAACGTCCGTTACATTTCTTTATAACTCTATTCGAAATGTATGTAATAATAATATTCCTCATACGTCATGTATAGATTTTACTGTTTCTGACGATTAATAAATTAAATAAGAAACTAAAATTCTATAATTACAAATTTTATGACTTTTTATCCAATCAGGCCAAGGGAAGCAGCTTAAAAAATATCAAACATTTAATGAAGTATTGAAGGAAGGCTAGTCTTTTAGGTTCAATCAAACTTCGTAACATATCAATATTATTTTTTCTTGATCTGCGAAATACTTCAACGATTTTATTAATTGTTTCTCCTATTCTGTGAAGAAAAACTCACACAACACATTTTCTAATTAAAGAGAAAATAAGCGTAGAAATTATAACACGACAGATGCAATTCAATACCTTTCCTTAATGGAATTTTTGAATCTTCATGAATTTGGTTTATATGTGGACTTAAATAGGAAAATAATAAATATTTTTACTCTTCAAAGGATCACGATCATTATGATAGGTAGAAATTCAGTTGAAATATTTTATAAGACCAACCAATTATTCCACTTATATTTTAATTAAATTATAAAAGAAAACTAATCTTTGAAAGTATTATGATTTATTACTGTCCTATTAATTGCATATTCTTCCGAAATGTATTTTTTAGTACTATTTGATTATTACGTAATATTAGATTTCTTTTTTCACGAAATTACTGACCGTTGACGCATGAAGTAGTTTCAGTAAAATTAAACCTTGACCATATCTTTTACCATAATATTATTTATCTTATTATTGCATTCCCTTCTTTATGTTGTCTGAATCGCTTACTAGTTTTTCTATGTATTAATCACCTCTATTCCCTTGGCATTTTTATCGTCCTTTCCTTGATTCTTTGCAAAGCCCCTTTTCCTTTAACGCAATGCCCGTCTCTGGTGCCCATTTAACTCTATCAGCCTATTCACCTGTCTCTAAATATTACCGTTTTCACCATCACTTTCTTTCTTTCAGTGCCTTTATTTTAAGTGAATGGTTTCCGGCAATTTCTTCCAACCTATAATTTGAAATTTACAGGCGACTGAAATGGTTACTTAATATCCTCGAAAGAGGGTAACATAAGAGGGTGCTATTACGCACGAGAGGTTTGAAATGCGACGACAGCCACTGTATTTACCGTTGGAAAGAAGTCGTTCTGAAATCTTGAATCGGTAAAAGAGATCTCTCTTTCGACCAGCTTGCCTTGTACTATGCAATTAGACCAGCAGCGAGGAAGATTAGCCAGACCCACTGATTTTCGACACTTTTAAACATGAGTATTTCGTTACTATTTTATCCTAATGGCAAGTCGCTCTTTCCGTCGTCCTACAGTTTCACATTTCGCCGCACGTTTCCTTTGTGAGTAGTAGTTCCTTTCCCGTTGCCGCCCGCTCGTTGGTCTCCTGAAGGCGGCGCCACGCCCTCAGCTCAGCTCAGCGCAGCTCCGCTCTGCTCCGTTAAGTTCGCACGTGCTCTAGCGTTTGCGTCGCTCCGTATGCCGCCGGCAGGCGTCGAGAAGGGGAGACTGACAGAAACGACCTTAATGATTCGGTTATATTTTACGAGGGCTCGGATCGTAGCGTATTATGTGAATGAAAGTTTTATTGTATGTACTTCATATGGTCATGTATCAGCAGTCTCTCTTATTTGGAAGCATATTATATTTTAGTTGGTCGACAATCTGTAGCATCCATAACGGTGCTTGCCAGATGACGTATACTGATTGAAGTTGCACTTTAAGCAAATTTTTGATTGATCTTTTTATAATGTACCAACTTAGTGAAAATGCTAGGCACAATAATTTACCGTAGTACCATTGTGGATAAAGAAGAGGTTTTAACCTCATTTCACTTATAACGTCTGTATACCAATGTTCCTGAGCATGCTTTCGTTATTACTAATATATCTTCAGTATCCAATAGTGTCTTAATACGAATAGAAGGGTCTTCATTTTTTATCTTTTATTTAACTTTTATTCTCGTTTTTTATCTGTAATAGTATTCATCGACGGTGCAAGTATTATCAGAATCAACTATTCAGAATCCAATTATTTTCAGTCAGCCCCAGCTTAGACTCAGAAGATGTTTCAACTCGTACTTGTATATCGTTGAAGTGGGTCACTCTCGAAGAAAATAACTATTGTTCACATTAGATCGTAAATAATCATTTGGGAGATAATAAAACCTTCAATTACATATTATTATTAAATTGATTCAATCGTTTTCATGATTACCACTTTAGTACGCGCTAAATAATTCCATTCCGACCCGACGACTGGTCTTTAGGTATATCCGTTTGGTTTATGGCCATAATCTTCGGTTGTTATTGGGTGGTGACAGACGTGTGATGAGGTTGCAGGAGGACCATCAACAGTACTAAAGAGGATTATGTTACGGTAGCGGAATCTGACAGACTATCTGAACATTAACTACCAGCCATCAAATGCGAATGCCGCGCCATTGATGTACTACACTAAGTGATCACAGCGAATCTTCCGTACCAGTATTGGAATCCATTTCACCTGTTCTGCATTGCAGCATTTCCGGTACTTCACACGACACCATACATTTTCAGAGCACCGAAGAGGATAGCGTGGAGTTTGAACTTTTGTTGAAAATTATAACTGGACATAGCCTCAAGAAAAATCAGATAAATGAGTAAATGGACGCGCGAGTATCGACTTCAGTTGATGCTGTAGATTGAAAAACATGAAAATTGTCAAGATGCTGACCGGGATAGGTGGCTCGGGGCATCAAATGATGTCAGTGCAATGCCTCTGACCGGGAGCTCCCTAGGTTCGAGTCCCGACGGTGCTACAGCTACGTTGAATGCAGTCACTGTCTGGAGGAGAATTCTAGCGCTCGGCTGCTCTGGTCGGTAGTTTTTCGTAGTTTCTCCGATCAATACCTGGCGAATGCCGGAGCAGTGCCCTAACAAACGGGCGACGGACGGCGCGCGATCTTTCCTTCGTCTTCCCTTACACACACTTACACGTACGTGCACTACACTACCGCATATGCCGAGAGACCGGTCGGGAGATTAGAGCTGTCCCGGTTGGGACGGCGCCCCGCTAGTGGGAAATGCTTGGTTGGGGGAAACCCCGTTAGCGACGGTAGGTCGGTGCTATTATTCAGTTGGGAATATTTACGATTTAAATAAGAACACAACAAATTTACGTAAATATGTACATTTTATTTAATCATACAACATAAGAATATTACATGTTTTATTTTTAGACTTTCACAATACTATTCTATGGTTCCCCGTTTTCGAAAATCTATTGTTAGTAAACGATGAAATACTGTCATGATAATTTTTTTCAGAAACATATGAAACCTTCTTAAAATGAATATCATACCTGTAATCTCTCACTGTAATTGTCATCCTCTTCTCCAGAAATATCCTCTGAATTCATTACAATTTCATCAACTTCTGGAATGTCCTATCGAAGAAAACATGCATTGCACCTACGGGACTAGTGCCCTTAGCAGTTGAAGCGCCCAGAATCTCTAATTAATTAGTACACTATTTAGGGAATCGCATTAAAATGACAATAAAAGGACCATACCACTTCTTTCTTTGAGCGACAGGAGTGTGAAGAGGGAAGGAGAAGACTGACAGATATTGTGGTGGTTTAAAACTAAAACTTTTGAAGAATGTAGTTAAAGATTATACCATTAAAAAACAGAAACCAATTTTCTCAGAGTACTAGTGGCTATTAGTAAGACATATTTCTTCATCAAGGAACTAGCGTTCTGTGTTATTGCGGTTACTATTTCATCGCATATGTGTTAGCTTTCTTTTAAGTATGAATTTACATATTTTAGAGTAGTGATACCACATATCAATATCGTCGGGACACAGTCGGGACGAGATAATAATCCTTAAGAGAAAATAGCCTTGAAGCAAACTGACAAGAAGCTAAATTCTATAGAATTTATTATTGTGGTAAATTAGTTAACAAATTAGCTCAACCCACTATTAGTGTGCTTAAGTATCAATTAGTATTAATGCAGCTTCCGCAGCGGCGAGTGAGTCAGTTGGTATGATTTCCGGATGCGTCAACTACTGAGATATTATAGTAGTTCCCAAAGAGTGGTGCACGTTATATCCCATGAAGTAGCGGGAGTCTCCGGCTGAAACGAGAGATTTCGCGCGAATATTCACCTTGGATTCTATAGTTTTCCTCCTCCAGGTATCTCCTTCGTGACACCGTTGCAAACGGGATGGGCACTAAGTTCCCAACAAGACTTCAGACGAGTGGCGTGTGTGTGTGTGTGTGTGTGTGTGTGTGTGTGTGTGTGTGTGTGTGAGTACAAGGGGAGAGAAATAGAGACGTATGAGGAAGAAATGGACGCTCGCGTATAGTGGCCGTTTTGTTAGGTTACCGCTCGTGCCCTTGCATGGTATTCATGGGAGAAACCGCGTGAAACGACCGAACAGGGCAGCTGGCCCCTAGAATTTTCCTCCAGACAAAGCTTGAATTCCACCCAGCTGTCTAGTTAGACCCTCGGATCTGCTGACGAACGATGTTGCCGCTGGGAGCTGTCACAGCCGGTTCCGTTGTGGCAGCCTCGCGTGCTCTAGAAGCGGCATTGGCTAGAAAGAGGGCTTAGGAAAAATATGCGAACGCGCTGTGTTTGGGCGGCGGGGGCGGTGCGCAGGGGGCGGAGGCCGGAGCGGAGCGGCACAGGTGCGCGTCCTCGCGGTCCAATTAAAATGTACCGCAGGAAACCTTTTGTTGCGGGTCGCGGGCGCTCGCCCGCCGCCGCTCCCGTCCCCCGCCCCCCGCCACCGCCCCCCGCCACCCGCCCCCGCCGCCCCCCGCCGCCCCGCCCGCCCCCCCCCGCCCCCCCGCCCCGCCGCCCCCGCCCCCGCACAGCCGCCGCCGCCCCCGCCGCCGCCCCCGCCGCCGCCCCCGCCGCCGCCCCCGCCGCCGCTTACCGCCGCCGCCCCCGCCGCCGCCGCCCCCGCCGCCGCCCCCGCCCCCGCCCCGCCGTCTCCCCCGCCGTCTCCCCTGCCGCCCCCGCCGCCCCCGCCGCCGCCGCCACTGGCCGCCGCTATCGCCGCCGCCCCCGCCACCGGCCCGGCCGCCGCCACCGCCGCCACCGCCACCGCCACCGCCGCCACCGCCGCCACCACCACCGCCACCGCGTGTCGCTCCGCGCGCCCGCCGCAGAGGTGCCTGCGCCCGACAGTCGTTAATTTGTCGGATGGCTCCCCTGCTCCCCTCCTTCCTCAATGCGTCGCCTTCTTTGAACGGCCCACCCACTCACTCGCGAGCGCTCTGGCAGCGATGGACACAAAATCAATTTTCCACGTGCGCCCGCATAGGTTTTTTGTTGATACGCTGCGGATTTGGGGTAGCGGTGCACATGAGGCTTTTTGGCAGGAGGCGTGTGATGAATGGAGCGTTGGAAAACGCCAAGATATTGTTTCATGTTTGAATGGTAGGAGTCTTCATACAAAGATGTATTTACGATGGGAAGATCGCATGATGATATGATGGGAAGTTGTCGGGTTATGTAACATGTAAGCGGTCTTCTATTCTTCCTCAATGAAGAATAAACATGCATGCCTTCCAGTCGTTAATTTCGTCATGTAGAATTTCCGTAAATGGAGGATGTTTAATAATAGCTATGAAAAATACAATTTCTAATATTTTTATGCACGTCGTCGATACGAATATTAGATTCGGTCATGCAGGTAACAACTGCTCATGCTGGTGCTTTTACGAGCTATATATGGTTAAACTATTTTTACACATTTTATGAATTCATAACACCTCAAGGACTTTTCAACATCCACTACATTATGCATTTATAATACCATTTTTATATCACAAAGGAATTGCTTTATTAGAGTCAATCAACATTATTCTACTAGCAAATGCATGTAATAGTTCCCAGTTCCAATATTTAGATCATTGCATAATAATCATTACAAAAATTCACACCTAAACATTTATACATGTTCGATAAGGTCACATTATTAAATTTGTAATTGTAACGATTTACCCTATTTATGATCTTTATCATAATTACTTTGTGTGTTTCTCATTTAAGCTACAATTATGTGGGTCAGACAAAATCCGGTATAAACACGTTCCGTGTTTTCTCATCGGTTTACTACCTATGCGCATCTCGCCCTGGGAGAGGAGAATTTTGCGTCCCCAACCCCGTGATTTTTTCATGAGTTCCCGCCGACACGTTTAATGCACGCGTGGCCCCGCCCGCGAGAGGGCGGGCGCGGGATGCGTGACGCGCAATCAGAGGGCGCGGGTGATGTTTGTCCTTTCACGCCCTCTCCTCCTCCCCCTCCCTCACCCGCCCCTACCTTGCGCCACAGCGGTGCTCTCGCTTGCGCCTTTGTCTCCCCACCTTCTCCGTCCGGCCCCACTTGTCACTGTCGCCACTTTCACTTTCCTCTCGCACATCGAACACGCGCACGCGAAGCAATGCGACCTGTGCCGTGATGTTACAAGTATCGTTATCTCCATCCGATATTACATCGGTCATTGATACTATTTCCTCACTTCCATCGCAATGTCTTGAGATAACAATTGTGTAATTAATAATTTCAACTCTATTTCCGATATAATGTGTACCGCCATCATTTTTAATCATCTCACAAACGCAATCGCCAACACTACAACTCTCACTCTACCAGCGCCTCCACGAACATAATCACTGACTGTTTCGTAGTACCATCAATGGCTCTATTATTGCTTCTACCTGCACCAAATCGGCTTAAACTCTCAACATCTTGTCAGTCACATTAGCCTCATCCTCAGCACCATCAGCATCCTCTTGCACCCCACCCTCAACACCAATCTCATCTCCAACATCACCACCCTCACCACAAACAACTACACCCTCACCACGAACATCCCCATACCCAGCACCAGCACTCTCACCAACCCATCACCAACTACACCTCCATCACTTACATTTCCATTTCAATCACCATTACTTCACCATCTACACCACCACCCTCACAACGAACATCACCATATTCAGCGCCACTACTTTCACCACTATCACTACCATCACCACCACCATCACCACTACCACCTCCATCACCATCTACCTTCTACTACCGTCACTACCTGCACTTGTATTGTCACCACCAACCCCACCTTCACCTCCTCCATCCCCTACAGCAGCCACCACCGCATTCTCCACTCCTCGTCACCCGGGCCTCTCCTCTCCCCTGCCCCCGTCCCATCACCGCGCACGCCCCTCTACGCAAACAGCGTCAACGAATATATTTTGCATCGCGGGCGGCGGCGCGCAATCTACGCATGTGCGGCGGATGAAATATGTAGCTGCGAGCGCAGGTAAGCCCCGGCGCCGCGGCGCAGAGCTCTGCGGAAGAGGCCGCCCACGCGGCGCGGAAACAGCCTCTCCCCTCTCCCCTCCCCCTCCCTCCACCCCCGCCCGAGCCCACCACTCGCGCCAAACGCTATCGCTCCGAAACGGGCCGCAAGACGAGCATCGCGCCGCAAAACTGAGTTTAATTATTTTTATATATATATATATATATATATATATATATATATATATATATATATATGGGTAAAGTCTCTCAACTTGAGATTGTTTTGTGTTCCCGAGCGCGCCAATTGCTATGGTCATTAGTTTTGTAAGTGTAGGGTGTATATTGCCCCAAGAATGGCGATCTTATTCCCCCTCTGGACGGTGAGATTCGACGCCGGCCTACGTGGCCTTCCGGGGATTTCCCCAACTTGGTATCTCCCACCAGCGTGGCGCCCCCCCCCCCCGCCGGGGTAATCTTTAAGCTCCTAACATACTATGTGCATGTAAATGTATAAGTAAGGGGTGAGAAAAGGACAAGGAATGGGAAGGATAGATTGTGCGTGGTTTGTTAGGATATTGCTCCGGCATTCGCCTGGTGTTGATCGGAGAAGTCACAGAAAACTACCGATTAGAGCAGCCGGCCGCTAGAATTCTCAGACAGCGACTGGCTTCGACCTAGCTGATCAGCTAGGGTTGACAATCCTGCCGCCGTCTGGACTTGAATCCTGGGACCTCCCAGTCAGAGACAGTGCATCAGTTGATACCTTGGGCCACCTCGAGTTCACGCATGACAGGTAAAATGGTAGGTAAAATGATTAAAATGTTTCGAGAACCACGGAAATGAAGGTGATCTCTTGTCGCCATTGTATCCTTCTGTACGCCTTATTGAGCATTTCTGTTTACGTTGCATCAGCGCAGTCTATTATTACCTTGGGATCATCATGTTTCTAAGATTGCGACGCACTATGTTGTTTGGAGGTTTTTCTTGTTACCACGTATACATGTTGTGCATACTCTGTATTGCGTTTTTGCAAAGATTACTTTTTTCATTTAGATTGTAGAATTCTGTTATCATTGAAATTTGTTGTTTATGAAATTCGTTACTATTATTTGGAAGCCTTCATTTGTTCATTTAATGTTTTTTTTATTCTATTTTCGTTTTGCGGTTTTTATATTTAATTTGTTTTAGTTTTAGTATTGAAATCAAATTTTCAACGAAATTGTGAGAGATTATTACTGTGATATTTTCCAGTAAATATTAAACAAATGTGAATGAGATAATATTTTATTATTGTAAATTAGATGCTTACTTTAACGTTTATAAAATTAGACCTCGTTATACCGTTCTAACCACTTTTGTTTTCCAATCATTGAAATTGAACACATGGATTACATTTCGATAGGAAGGTTGCGTTATTTATTCTACCTCATTTCTGTTTTTAATCTGTCGCAGATTTCACCGCAGATAAGTACTTAGTTTGCTGATATCTCATTGCGCCCACATCGATTAGGCATGCGAAATTATGGTGTTCGCTAAGATCGGCAGGGCTTTTTATTGATCTCTTTTTCGACATTGACAAATATTAAATGTTTTCTCTCGATGCATACTTTTGAATCCATCATTAACGGTAAGAAAGTCTCACACTTAAAAATATACATGAACATGCTTTATACATGCGTTATAACGGAGTTTAAAAATTTCTCTCATGCATGCACTAACTGCACATTGCTGAAAACAAATATTTCTGGCTGGAATGACTTCTTCTCATTATTTTAGCTACCATCGTTTCAAACCGAAGACATTGATAAATCTCAAATGACGCAATTTTTGTAAAGAAGACAAAATGATCATAATTCCGAAATCTAAATAGCCCTGTTCCTACTCCCTCCAGCACCGTGAAGAGTTAAGATGATGAAAATATGAAAGATGCATAAGATGTGTAATGACAACTAGGATGACAACCAGCAAATTCATTGAAATTCATGGTAGATAGCCGTCTAGATTCACTTGATTCACGCATTCGTTTTATATGTACTACGTTTAACTTAAAACACTATACCATTGGTATAAGATGAAACACACTATTGGTATAAGATGAGTTTCACACACAGTTACCTACATCCAGCTCGAATATTCTTTCACAGTGAAGTCATCAAGCCGATGTGTTGCGTACACGAAAGTAGCATTTTCACAACGGAATGCATATGGGATGCGATGCTTAATGGGTATCAATTCAAAATTTTGTATGTGATTAGGCAGTCTAGTTAAGTTTGCTTATTTTGCCATTTTAGCTTGCTTTGCTTGTGCTATGTGCTTTGCTGTGTTGATGGGAAAGCTCCGGTCACCAATGTTCGCTTTTAACATAAAAAATTCTGGAGTTCATCCAACGCATTTTAGATCAAAACGCATGTACGGCTTATCTAGACTAATTTCCCTTGTGTAAATACTATTTCTACCTAATTATTTGTGCGTATCCCACACGTTTTCCATTTACCTACGCTTTAGCTGTTTGTCCTAAAAATACATGCTGATAATTTGAATACGTGCATCACCTGAAGGCATTTTTTCTTCGATTGTCGTCGTTTTGTATGTATTGATGTCCTTTGAATTATGTTTTGAAATTTAGTGCAAGATATCTTCTGTCTTAACAGAGCGGATATTCATTCACTTTTGCTTTAAAAGTTGTGACAACTCAAATTAGTGGGTAATATTGAAAGGGTTATAGGAAAACCAAAGATGAAATATTGCGCAATTCTAATTAACAAAGATTTTTGCATTTTCATCCCGTCATAGCGACCAAGGATTACATTCGTGTATTTATCTGAATGAAAGCTAGAATATTTCGAGATCAGTTAAAGGTTTTGAAACAAAGTCTTTTCATTTGAACACGGTGTACGTATGTCTCATTCTAACGTCGATCAGTCTTCTTGATGTCTCCTCGTCTTTAGAGGGAACATTTAGAACCTCGTTAAGAAAATAGCGTATCAAATCTGGCATCTAATAGGGCGTTTATTTTCATGCTGAAAATGCTGGACGACGTTTTTTGTCAAGAAAACGAAATACATGCTGGGGCAGATGGAGTTTGGAACGAAAGTTGATTTTAAAGTGGTTATTTTGAAGGGGGGGGAGCAGATAGAAGGAGTGAGATCGCTGTTAAAGTGTCGAGCAAATTGCTCCTAATCGCTTTTGTGTCACGTAGTGCGTTGCCTTGAATGCCATGCAAATTGTTGCTCCACGCGAGAGACGAAACCTGGCGCACTCGGCCCGATATGCCCACGTTGTAAATCATGGCTTGCCAGATTCCTTTTAATGGCTGGAACGAAAGTGTATTGATGCATTAATTTGATTTTTATACTTGGATATGTTTCATTCATGATTTAATATCTAAGTATTGGTTCGTTAAGTGCTTTTAGGCATTCTAATTAAGTCAATTATGTATGTTCTGAATATCAGGGGTCAGTTTAACACTTTTCTCCGTTCGACAAATTATAGAGGCAGAGTAATGTCTGGTGTTTCTGATATTCAGTACATGTTTCTTTACAATCACTAGATGATCTAATAGAAAAGGATATTATTAAAAATATTAATGTGTTGTGGGGGAAAACGAAGATTAATAACTAGGATTTTCCTAAAGATGCTTAATGCAGAAAAAGTATAAACATTGCAAGAAAGGTTTATCCTTCTCACATACTACGTACACAATACTAGCTCGGCGGCTACAGTGTCCGACATATACAACCACACGTCTTAGAAGAGTCTTACAGACAGTTCACTGTCGACTCTGTTGCAACCGTCACACGCAGAATCGGTGGATGGTGAAGGTGGGTCCAGTAGCCGTCCAGTCCGCTGACTGGATGAGCGCCTTCTCGTGTCTTGGGAGTTGCAGCACACTTGGTAACAAAGTGCAAATAAGTCACTAAAAAACGATGTTGCAACAAATTCTGTGACAAAATATCTTGCTTTTTCGGGAAACACGCCCAGCATTGAAGTAATTCACATTACAGCGCGCCGAATGCTATCGGCCAGCACTCAAGCCTTGTCTCGCGAGGAGAAAAATTGAGAAGGAAGTAAAGAATAAGTCATACGTAACAGTAAAGCAGTAAAAGTGAAGTTCTATGCTCGTCTTTACTGTGTTTTTTAATTATTTGTTTTACTTTATGTTAAAAAGTAAATAGTCCTTCCCTTGGTTAAAAGGAAGACTAGGCTTATTGACCCGAATAGAGGCATTTAATATTATTAGTATGATGATTATTATTGTATTATTGTTATTGTTATTATTATTATTATTATTACTAGAGAAACGCGTTGCACTTGCTGCACTTCCAGAAAGAGCTTTTCGGGAGAGTCCTTTCGAATTATCCTCAGAATTTAAAGCCAGTCGGATTTGAATTATATGCTCTCTCAAATGGTAACGATAGATTGAGTGATTCTCTTAAGTTCGAAATCAATTTATTTGACAATTTAAATTAAAGTACAGACATCACTCAGTTTTTCTGTTCAATATTTTAGGTATTTTTTCATCCTTATACTTTACACGCATAAGATTCACATGTTTTGATGTTGATCTTTCTTTTTTTTTGTTTCTCTTTCACCTTTTCTTGTTTTGACAACATTCTAAGTTCCTTTTGCTTGTCTTCTTGCTTTGGTGTTATAAAGTAAATAGTAAACGAAAAATTTGGAGGTTGTGGCATATTCGTGCTCTAGATGCTTCGTAAACAGTGCAATTTCATTTTCAACGACCTCCCCTTTTGTATCATTTTGTCATATTTTTAAATAGCTAGCTTAATAGGCGTTTCCACGGTTACCCCTCTCATTTCCGCCTGTACCCTCTATATAACAGTCTTAGGAAAACGAGCCGTTAATGAAGACGGATGATGTCACATAGTGGATGCTATACTCTGCCTTTTGTGACTTTAATCGCTTGCTGCCTCGACTCTCAAATAGGCGCTTCTTGCTGACCCTAATCTCCTGCGAGATAACTTGAAGATATTACTCGTGGAGATTTCGAGCTTTGTAGAATGTGTGAAGAGACTGAGAATGAATGCTGAAGATCATAAACGTACAAAAGATCCCAACGCCTACTCTGGGAAAAGTCTGAATGTGAAGTATGACAGAACGACCGCATCTGCAAAACATTCTGAGAGAACCTCAAACCAGTGAGGAGGAGCATAGAAAATGAGAATGTTAGGAGGGACATTCGTTGGACAGAAGCAGAAGAATGGGAACCTTTAATCGTTTCTCGTAATTTTCGTGAATGACGTACGAGTATTAAACTTACGTATTATCCTTCAACTATTTGAATCACAACTGAGCATATTTGCAATTTACGGTTTTAAAATGTTTTTTAGCGGTATTGACCATAAAACAACACATCAAATCAACATTTTAATAGTGTTTTCTACCTCTTGCCCCCACTTCAACTTTGTATATTTTAGTTTTATGTTAAAACAGCCCATCTTGAATCTTGAGTATCCCATATCGCCTACAAGCGATAAAAACAGTTTTATACTAAACAAAGTTTTATACCAAACATTCTACCCAAAATATATTTTAATTCGTTATATTTCTTAACCCGTCTTGGAGATAAGGGATTTTACCTAAAATATCATTACTTCACACGCGCTTCTTATGTGAAGTACTGATTCGGCCGTACGTCACGATAAGTTGACGTCTTTAAGCGAGGAGAATTCTTATTTAGATTTAGATTATACAGATGATGGTGAGTTTATGTCATGGGAAAACTGCGCAATGAGCCACTTTAATGAGGAAACCCACACTTCAGTTAATAAAATTATTATAATAAGAACATTACCATTCGCTAAAATGAGTAATGTAAAGCATTAGAAAGGAAATATCAAAGGTGTAAAACTAATCTTTTGAAGGAAGTTAATGTGTCTAGTATCCACTAATTCTGTAATTATATATTTCGTTTCACTTCTCGAAATTATTGTAAATTATTATTCTTTTGGCTTTTTCCAGTTACTACTGGGTCGGCGCTAATGGGTGCGGGCTCAATTTTTAGCACAATACACATAGATAACACACGCAATAACGAAACACACACAACCATGCCTGAGGCGAAATTCGAACCCACGATCCTTTAGTCCATGATCACCTTGGCACTCTGTTTTAGCAATCTCGGTCACCCAGAATCGGCGAAATTATTGTAAATTATTAATCTTTACTATTTGTACTGGGGTTTTCCAGAGTTCCTTACACTTTACGCTGATATGGCCATTTTTTTGTTTCAGAAAAATAAAAGTAGTTTCAATCCTTTCTAGGATTAGATGTTACTTTTTGTAAATAATTACTTATTACGATCTGGACTTTGTTGCATCAATGGATTTATCTTGATATAATAACGAATGTGGCCAAATATTACAAAATTTACTTCTGTTCCATTCCAAAACATTCTACCCAACACCTACCCTGTTCATCGCTTCTCTTTCTCCCCCTTGCATCCTTTCGTCGTAAAGAAAGAACAGAGAAAGAGCACACTCCTTTCTCTATGCCTTCACTCCGGCTGCCTGGCGCACCGCTTAAGCCTGGGCAAGAATAAATTTGAGAGGAGTGCTCTCCCTGCCTTGCGTTATGCCCCACTAAATATCGGCAAAGTGTTTAATGTCCCAGGTAAACATTATCAATGAATTTAGTCTGTTGTAAAACACAATGAAAAACACCGCGGCGGCGGCGGCCGGCTGCGCGCTTCCCACGGGAGTTACCGCCGGGCGCTCCGGCATCTCTTGTGGCTCCCCCTCTTTTGGAGACTACCTTTTACTCCCTCATTGGTAGGGAGCGGGGTGCTAGCTGAATTGTTTTAGTTGCGGAAAGATTTTGTTTCGTGAATTAGGAAAACGAAGTATCGATAACTCTAGTCACAGAGTTAATTCTCGAGATACTGAAATATAGTGAGGTGGAGAACTTACTCGTGCTGAAGATGTTGAAAATGGACGTTTAAACAACTACATGACAATATAATTATAATTGTTATACTTATTAATTTGTATATTATTATTTTTATTCATTTTTTAAAATTATAAACAATATTGTGCAATTGTTATAATTCTGATATATTTCTTCTAGATGAAGTATGGATAATTTAACGGTAATAAGTAAATAATTTAATAAAATTATTTTAAAAATCTATGGTCTATCATTTTAAATAACAATAATAATTATTATTATAATAATATACAAAATACTCAAGAGTTAGTAGATTCTTTCACCAAACTCGCTTATTAATTTGATTCATATTTTGTTCCGCAAGCGGTAAATACAATTGCATTTTGTTAGTTGATTTGTTTCTGACACACTATTTTCATTAATTTCGATCGATTTATTTTATTTTGTACGTTTTAAAACTTTTATACTATTTGAATAACTGTGCATTAAGGAAACACTTTCCAAGTTTTATTCCCAACTTCTATGATTGAATGCAATATTTAAAATCTAAACATGAAATAAAATACTGAATTGAAATATGCAAATAGTTTTTTTACTCTGCTTAAATTGAAAACTTAATGGGTAGAGATATAAACAAGTTACAATTTACGAAAAAAGAAAAACAAAAACTAAATGTATTTGAATTTTAAATCTACATGATAATATGTGATTTTAATATAATACACTATAATACACTATAATATGTGATTTTACTTACTGAAAATAATGCAATATTTGTTGTAATTAATCTGAGATTTCATGTTGTTGTTCGAAATATTTTTTTCACAAGTTGCTTCACTTTATTTGCTATCTGTGGTATCTAAATTCGTGTTAGAATCCGCAGCCTTGTGATCTTCTATTGCTTGGCATTGTGTTCTGGAGGAAGTAATGAGCTCCAGAGCTGGTGTAGTAGCCCCTCAAAGCAGCGAAAATAGCCCCTCTGGGAACCCAGCGGGCGGTAGATAAACCCAGTGGGTGGCGTTTAACTGACCTCTCGCGAAGTGTGTGGACGCAGTTCCACCGCCTCTCATTTTAATTCCCCCAATTTCGGCGCCCTCCAGACACACGCGACTTGAAATTGCCAAAATTAGTTTGTATTGGCCGCTAAATGAATATACATTCGGTCGGCTCCTGTTTGCGCGTGACCGCTATCTATTGTTGCTGGTGCCGAACTGGTTTAATGGGGCTGGATCGATGTTTACTGTGTTTGCGTCATTATGGGTGCGACATTGAGTAAAGTGTCAGCACTCCGAGTAATCACCTCGCTTGAACATTAACTGTAGTAGTAATCTGTTTTTTCGCACACACAAGAGAGCTTTTTTAAATTGTTGTATAAATATGAACAGCGGATAAATGCTGACTTTAGTGGACTAATGATTTGTTGGCTGACAGTTTGCGATACTAGATCCTCTTTCTAATTCCATGAACCTATTTCTTCCATTACTAGCGTTTCTTTCAGTCCTGTACTAAGTGTTTCGTAATGTGTAGTTGCATATTACTATTGTGTGGATATCACTTATTGCTTACGCGACTGAGAACGATCAAATTACAAAACATTCTGTATACAAAGGACGAAATCGAAAAAAAATCTAAAAACAAGTAGATCTATTAGTGAAAATTTAATACAATCTCATGACAATTTGCTCAATTTATTTCTATTCAATTCCTTTCTCTTTAGTGCTTGCATATCAATCATGATTGTATTGTTCGAATCAGTGATGTAAGAATTTTAAAGAAGTGTGTATGTAGGATTTTAAAAACCATTTGGTATCGCGAGTGAGGAGTTTTCTCCAATTGTATAAAATTGGGGAATTTTCAATATCGCTACGTGTGTGTCAAGTTAGTCTTTTCTAAATACATTTGAAAAACGTGACGCTTCATGCGAAAAAAAAACTTTCTCGCAAGAAGATGACGCATTATTTCAGTAATCTTAAGAGCAGAGACAAAAAGAAATAATGGTTCGAAATAGAATCATTATTTACATAACCATTTTGGGATTAAATTAAGACTTTTTCGACATAACTATATGTTTCTATAGAATGTTTAGTAGAACTAGACTTATTTTTCACTGTCATGTTCGTGGGGTTACCTAAGAAAAGTTGAGACCATGGAATATACTGTCGGTCGATATTGGGATGTTTTTACTCTTACAGAGTGAAACGTTTTAATCATTTCTTGGTTTACGCCAAGTTATCCGTGCCGCAAAGCGGAGTTTCTCCGCTTTGTTAGCGAATTGAAAAAAACAAAAATTAAACGTTACTTAATTCGTCACTCGACGCGCATAAAAATGCGCAACTTCATCCCTCGGGGTTACGAGGTTCGACACCGCCTCCATGGTTGCCAGTCCCTGCCACTCTAACACCGCCAACCAAAATCATTCTCCCAGTTTGCATCACCTTCCATATTCATTGACGACATGACCGACACACAGCGCCTCCATGCTCCCTCCGCCTTCTATTCCTGGCAGAGGTGGCTCAGGGCATCAACTGATGTCACTGCAGTGCCTCTGTTCGAGAGATCCTGCGTTTCGCGACCCGACGGTGCCAGGATTTTCGACACTTACTGGATTGATAGTTCAAGCCGCGGTCTGGAGGAGAATTCTGACAGCCGGCTGCTCTGATTAACCAGCGCTTGTGATCACAGCGCATGACATCTAGCGGCACGAGCGTGAAAGACCCTAAATGCCGTCTGATATTCCATCGTGGCCACTGGGGCCTGAGGGGCAGAGTTATAAAAATCGCACTATAGAGCTTGTCCCTGCTGGTCGGTACAGCCTCTGGTGAGAGACACCTGGTTGAGAAAACCCCGCTACCCGACGGTAGTTCGGCAACGGATCTCGCAATCCAACAAGGGAAGATCACCGCCACCTCCCGAGCAAAAATTATGCACTAATCTTATGGGAAATAATGACTGACTTTAGCAGTCGACGCGTCCCGAAATCACTAATCATCTATCAGGCAGCCATTTATTGCTATCACTACCTCCATTTTCGCTTGTCTTTCTCTCGTGTCATCTGTGAACGTGTGGCTTCGGTCGTCAGCACCGCCTCCGCACATGTTCCTGCTCTCAGTTCCCTGCCTTCTGCGCCTTGCTGCGCCCAACCCACCTCCCGCGTGGCACCGCCCCTGCCGGTCCACCGTTAGCCCGATTTATTGATTCGCGATTCCGGGCGCGTCAACCACAGAGGATCATTAGTCCCGTAAGTAGTGCGTGTTGTTTCCTCGGGTGGCGGTGGTCTTTTCCCCGCTGGATGGCGACATCCGGCGCCGACCTACTGTCGACTAGCGGGGTTTTCCCTTCAACCAGGTATCTCCCACCAGCGGGGCACCGCCCCAGCTGGGACAAGCTCTAAGCTCCCGACTGGTCTCCCGGCATGTGTGGTAGTGACGTGCATGTTAGTGTGTGTGTGTGTAAGGGGTGAGGATAGGACAAGGAAGAGGAAGAAAAGCTCGTGCGCGGTCCGTGGCCCGTTTCTTAGGGTACTGCTCCGGCATTCGCCTAGTGTTCCAAGTTCGCGGGTTCAAACCCGATCGAAACCGTGGATTTTTAGGGGCAAAAAAATCCTTCGTACGCCTTCCTTCGGAGGGGAAGTAAAGCCGGCTGTACCATGTTAGTAGATTTACTTGCATGTAAAAGATCCTCAAGCCTAAATGAAGCCTCTGAGCTAAATTCAAATCGCCGGTTTCGTCGCCACAGTAATACCTTCTTTCCGCTAACTGGTGAAAGGCGTGTAACGAAATTTGCGTGGTCAGACGGAAGAACAGGCCTCATGGCCTGAGTCTCGCCACGTAAAATAAGGCAATTCAATTCAATTCAATTCAATTCAATTCAATTGTTGATTGGAGCAGCCGGCCGCTATAATTCTCCTCCAGATGGTGAGTGAATTCGACCTAGGCTGACAAGGTAGTGTCAAAAAATCCTGCCGCCGTCGGGACCCGAACGTAGGACCTCCCGGTCAGAGGGACTGCAGTGACATCAGTTGATGCCCTGAGCCACCTCTCCCGGTCGGCGAGCCCGAGATGCGGGGCGATGCGATGTGGCGAGTTCGCATTAGGAGCGCGCGTGGTGGATGGCGCCGTGGGGCGCATGCTTAAGCGCGCGTTGGGGACGAACGCGGCGCCGGGTGCGGTCGGGGTCACTGTGGGCTTGCTCGTATCCCAGAGGGTGGGGCAATGACCAACTTGGAGTCCTATGGGTGAGAGTCGCTTGAAGCTAACGGAAAAAAATCTTATAAATAACATAAAAGGAACAGGAAGTCTGAAGTTAACTGCCAAAAGATGTGAAATGCAAGTCCGTAATGAAGAATCAAGTGTGATATGTGACAAATACACACATACACACACTTGCACACAGACACACACACATTATTCGGCTACGATAACAAAAGCAAGACAAAGAACAAAAATGCAAAAGAGAAGACAATCATTAAATACTCTGAGAAAAAAACAAAAAGAACATTATTGAGTGTAAAAGAAGAAAAGGGCGGGCGATATTGAAGGAAGTATTAGAAAAGTGAGGAGGAAAGAAGAATCAGAGTTACGAAGAGGGAGGACGTTTCTTACAATCCTATCTGAGACTGCCGTCAACGAACCACATAATCAACGCATTACTGTCTGCATGTGTGGACATGTGCTATGCAAATACTCTTGACGTAGTGAGCAAAGAGGACAACCTGAAGAAGTGGAGGGGCAGCGGAGGCGTACTTAAGAGTTCGCTGGCACTGAGTTTGAGTCACGGTCGACAATAAAATAAATATTGCAGTAAGAGCGGAAGATTGAAACACGAATATGAAGGAATTAGCAGCAGGAAGACAAATAATTGAAATGAACACAGAAGAGGGAGATAACGTAAATTGTAAAGTTTACGAAAGTAAGAGAAGAACAGATAATATTTAGGAATTTTCCTGAAGGGCGGTCATTGTATCTGATCTACAATATAAAAGAATGAATTTGTAAAAATTGGATTACTTACTACTTGTGAAAACCGGTAGAAGGCGAAAACGCTCTTCTGGGCTAAGTAGAAGACCAGAAATTAGGAGCTGGTCTGGAAGGCTAGATTCTAGGAGGCAAGTGACAACGAAGAGTCTGTTGGTATTCTGGGTCTAGGATTGAGTCGCAGTCGCCAAGAAATAAGAAACTGAAAAAACGTGCTGAGAAAAGATGGAATCGGGAAATCGAAGTAGGAAACGGGAAGAGTAAAAAATTAGGTAAATTAGAGAACAAAAATACGGGTAGCCGATCGGATTGCAAAGATGATGGAACAAGACAAAAAAAAATGGGCGAGGAATGAGAAGAGACTTTCTTAAAATGTGGAACTAGCGTGTGCAGTCAGTGACATAATATCCGTGGACGCCTTCATGAGACCGCGTTTCGCTAGAGTTATAGAGGAATATTAGTATCACATCCTCACATCACATTCGCTAGAGGAATATTAATATCACATCCTTAGCTCTCATTTTCGATGCAAAATAGTTTCTATTACACGAGAGTGAATATTTATGATTATGATATTTCGTCAATAATGCTCATTGCTTTAATTTATTTTAATTCAACCGACGTTGGTAAAGGGGAGGAGTAGGTTTTGTTCAAGAAAACGGGCGCGTATAATAGTAGATCACGGACTGCTCGGGGAAACAGGGAGCGAAGACGCTTTCCCTGGGCAAGTGGAGGGCCAGAATCGAGGGCTGTCCGGGCGGGCAGAGTGGAGAGGGCGCAGAGAGGGCGCAGAGAGGGTGGGCGGTCGGGGTGGGAGATCGCTGGCTCAGGGTTCGAGTCGCGGCCGACTACGGAATACAAATACGCGGGATCGGCGGCGGCGGAGTCGACCATCCCCCCCTCCTCCCCCTCCACCACCGCGCGCCCCGTGATTTGTAACCGCGCTGCGTCGCCGTTCGTGCGGGGGTAAGCCGATCGCGCCCCGCCCCGCCACTGCCCGCCGCTCCCCGCCGACGCCCCGGCCCCTCGAACCCACCTTCCAGCGGCGTGGGTCGCGGGCGAAAAAAGCGATTGTCACGTGTGACGGGAGGAACCAAGTGTTTTCGGCCACGACCGGAATATATTTGAGGGATGGACCCAGAATATATCAAACAGGGAGTTAAAGTGAAACAGAAAAAAAAAAAAAAAACTGCGTTTAAAGGCAATCGAGGGGGCTGATGCGGTGGTTGCCAATGCTTTATTTTTTTTTCATTTTCTTCATTAAAATACAACCGGAAAAGTCCATGTTGACGAAAATGAGAGTAATCACTGTTTGATGGTACACCTGATATACATAAAATTGTTAAAAACTTAGCCTATTTAGAAAGTACATATGGATGACAGAATGTATTGGACATTCAATGCTAAATAACGAAGTTCACGTTTGAATTAACGATATACTCATGCCTTGGATGAAACTTTAGTAATACAGGTTTGGTTTGAACACAATTTCCGTCTTGTAAGCAGATCTGCAATAACTAAGGAAAGCAACTGAATCATTTTTGTATAGTAACTCAAATAATAAATATAACCTGTGTTGTTGCGAGCAGAAACCTTTCAGTTCTTTCTCACTAATTTCGTACTCACTCTAATAAAAGAGAACGAATTAACAACAAACATATTATCTACTTGTGTAAAAAGTGTTTTGAACGGTCGCATTAAAAGAGGTTATTTTACGTCAGGTTAGTCTTTTCTCAAGACATCTGAAAATGTGACGTCGCCTAGAAAAAATAATTTTTGTGCGGCGACGTCACTTTACTGGGTAAAAAAGACTTTTTTTACATTAATGTGGAGAACTACGATGATGGTTTGTGTCAAAAACCATGAAGAGTAGAAGTGAAACAATATCAAAGAGCCTCAGGCTCGATCGCGCAAAAACAACCATTTGTCGCCCTTATTATGTAAAAATATCTATTGTAGATTCACGACCATGTAAGTAATTTATTGATGTTCCGAATCATGGGATTTGATCACAGTACAAATCAAAACATGCCTGTTGCACCTACTGATCTTTTCATCTCTCTAGTGGTCCACCAACATCTCTTCTTCCTTGTGGGATATAATTGTTCCTTGCTCGTGGAACTCTTGAGACATTCATTCTCTTTACATTCATTTCAATTTGCCAACATTTCGGAATATTTTAATTACATATTCAGAGTTAATACAGTGAAATCTGTCTAAACCGGAACCTGTACAAGCCGGAAACCTGTCTTAACCGGAAAATTTCTCCGGCCCGTGAAGTTAAATGGCATTTTACACAGCATAAAACGGAACCTCTCCAAAGCGGAAACGAATCGGATTTTCGTGTTCTGCAGCGGGGGAAAATATAAAACGGAATTCCTGTTAATATAATGTAATTGGCAGCGACGAGAGATGTTAATGAAATGAATGTGTCAGCAAGCTTGTTTTAAATTCTCTATCCCTGTGACACGCGATTTCGGCGTGGCAGCCGGACATTGAAGGAGAGAGGCTTATGCTGTCAGTGTAGAATTCCACCTTGGGGTCGCTTGTCACTCAAGGTATAGGCCGTAGAGGAATTCCCTCTCCCGACTCTCTGAGCGTGGGAAGGTTTACGGGCATGTCTTTCTTTCACGAGTCTCCCTGCCCGCGTTGAAAATCGTAACCTCTCAAACAGATACGCATTGCTGAAGGCCAGTGGCGTAGCCTGAGATTTGGCTTAGGGTATGTAACTAGATAAATGAGAAAATAATTTAAAACTTTAATTATAATTTAAATATTTCTCATTCACCAATACCATTTGTCACTTTGATCAATTAGAGCTCACAAATTTTTATATTTAAAATAAAAACTGATCCAGTAAAAGTAATAATGGCTCACGTACTTCATGTAGTTTACTGGTTGAAAGTTAGAAAAAGTTCACTTATGTTCACGACCTAGCAAAATATAAATGTGTGTCCATATACTTTAATAAAAAGAGCACTATCAAAATTGTCCAATTCATATCATTTCGAACCCAATAGAATTGGCATAATTTATAAAATGAAAAAAATGATCTATAATAAAAATATAATAGGAAAGAGAAAATCAATCAATTTACAGGCACGTAATGAAAAGCAATTGACAGTTGTCCTATTTGCTGCTTACATCAAGAGTTTCATCCAGTATGGCGGAGACATACGAGGCTTCAGAAATTTTACTTTAATTTCATGGGACATTACCGTGCTTACACTTGAAATCCAATGAATCTGAATTTTGGTAAAATTGCACGAAACACTGGGATTTTCATCTTATCCTTGTCAGTTTTATCATATTTCATTATTTCACTTATGTTATATGAAATTTTCTCTATTTGATGATCCTCTATTTTCATTATGGCTAGAAACTACAAGCCCTTGCCTTCCAAAAAAGCAAACAAGTCGAATGAAGTGTGACAGAATTTCCCTATTTTCCCTTATACCACCGTTTGTATTGCTCAACATAGCCTGTGTTGGCTGTTTAAATAAAATTCTATCCTCTCATATTTTTTTACAAGTATTTTCAACTGTTTCTCACGTGTTATAATTTGTCCACAAAATACGACTCCATAATTATGTAGGCACTTTGGATCGCGTGGTGCTCGCCATTCCATGGTACAGATGTGTATTGCACAATCACATACTCTTGTGCATTCAACCAGCATAATCCTTAACCTAAATTGGCTACAAATATATAGTTGCTAAATGCATTAAAATGAGGTAATAAAACTTAAATAAAGGGACAATGTTCATTAATTAACCTTGATCTCTTACAAACACCGAAGAGAACAATGAAGTTTCGTAAAGTTTCGCTTTTTCGTAGGCACCACGGTAGGCACTCTGGATGTAACGGGTCACGGTGCATCTGATTCACAGCGCAAGGGCGGCATTTCAAAATGATTCGTTCACCCTTGTGAAGAATCGAGTTCTCAATGGCGCAATGTTTGAATATAATGAAATATTTTGTAGTAGAAAAAGAAAATAACAAGTTGGCAATTTACAATCATTTTAAAATAAAATAGCTGATATTGTCAGGGTATGTAACACATCACCCACATCCATGGACGCTAGGCCCCTGCTGAAGGCCATGCGAGGGTAGCGGAAGTATTTTCCAACTCAGAAGCTGTCAATGAGTGTTTAATTTTCATTTATTAGTGTTTTCCCATAAATATGTTATGTGTAAATGTATTTTGATAATTGTAATCAAGTCATATAATTACTACTTTCAGGGCAGAAACATCAAGATCACAAGTCATAAAATGGACAACCTTGCATAAAACGGAAACCTCCCTAAACCGAAAATTCTTTGTGTCCCAATCGATTCCGGCTTAGACAGATTTTACTGTAATATAACAAGAACAAGAACTTTTTTAATATATGTCTAAGACCGAACACAAAAATAATTATACGTCGAAATCAGATGACTATTCATAAATAATTCAACAATTATTATTAAGTATAATTATTTTTGCTTTTTGTCTGAGCCTTATATGTTAACAGAGTTATTCTTGTTATATTATTAGCCCTGAAGATGGAATTAAAATATTCCGAATCATCTTCAAACTGAAATAAGTCAATATGATTTGTACTGTGACCAAATCCCATGATTCGGAACGGAACACTCATAATACGTACAAATAACTGTTTTAAACAGTTCCCCCTGCCTTTGTTCTTCCTCAGTGTCTGTGCGAGAGTGCGAGGCTTCACCTCTGTCTGGTGGGCGCGGATTCCTTCATCGTGTCACCGAGGCGCTTTGGCACCGCGCGAAATTCCGGCGTCGGAATTAAAATGTGGAATAAAAATTGAAAAATGGAATTAAAACCTTCAGAGTCATCCGCAAACTGAAATGATTTGTACCGTGACAAATCCCATGATCCGGAACATCCATAATACTGTGGTCACGGGGTAAAAGTTCTTAAGTCACGTTTTGGCAAAATTGGGTTAAGTACTGAAACTACAGGTTAAGTATCTATATTTCATTTTAGTAAAACGACCGAATTCAAATGTTGCCTCCTTAACGACAAAAGAGCGTTGGGAAACAGCGTGGAGCATAGGAAAAAGCGTTGACTCAATAATATTTAATCCTTGATTTCTCCAAACTAAGATTTTTGACTTAAGAACTTATACGCCGTGACCCCAGAATATGTAAAAACATCTATTTTAAAACAGTTATTTTAAACACATTAACATTAACATTTTAAAACTCTCCTTCTCCTTCCTTTACGTCTGGGCGAGAGCGCAAGGCTTCCGCCTGTGGGGGTGAGGGCGGGCTTCGCCGTCGCGTCGCTTTGGCACCGCGCGGAACTCCGGCGCCGGAATTCGACCTATTCGCCGCTGCGGAAGCGTCGCTCGCGCGGATTTTAATGGCGGCGATGGAAGCCAGGCGGCGCGCGGGGGAGGGGGGGGGCCAATCCCGGTGATGTCGGGAACTGCGCGATTTCTCTCCCAAGTTTAGACGAAAGAAATTGCCTCGCGAGGAGTTGGACCGACCTGCTGCGTGGATGTCGATGTTTCGGCAACTTTATCGGCTGTGGGGCTTCCGCGTGTCGGGTTCACAGTTGTTTCGAGAGTGAATGTGGAAGGCGTTCCGTTCCTGATTTTTCGTTGAGGAAAGAATGTGTTTCGGAAACCTGTTGCTGTGGGTGGGAGAAAGCGTTTTAAACCTATTAGTTTGGTCACATTTTGTAGTGGTCTTTTCTTTGGCAGTGATAGATGGTAAGAATAAATTTAATTATCATGTACCATGGACGACAATGTTCTGTAAAAATATTTATACTTTTTATTGGAGTACGTGTATTCAAAATTTCCTGATGTATTATTGATGAGCAAGTGCAATTAGAATGAACAAAAGTTTATTTTAATATTTGTTTTTCTCAGAAGATGCCGCACGATATTAATATTTACTGTTAGGTATAAAAAAATTGGATGTTAACGCCTTTCTGACTTTGACTTTACTTCAACGGATCATGAGGTCCATTAGGGAAGTTGTAAGCATCGAGGAAGATATCAAAATATTTTTTACTCTGGAAAAAATTACAAATGAATTTCTTTTCTCATAGACACTGATTTTTAATTTGGTATTATTTGCGCAACTTAATCGATTCTTTTACAATATCTTTTTTATATTTTCAAAGGTCGATATCTTTTAAACTCGCTGCCCGCCAACACAACCTTAACTGAGGACATGAAAGCCTTGCTCTTGCTTATCTTCGAGGTAATCACGCATCACTCTTTCTGCCTGTACTGCGCGCATGCTTAGCATATTGAGAGGCAGCTGTGTTTTAGGAAAACTCTATTCTTGGGTAAACGGAGTTTATTCTTTGAAAAGCTTTATTCTTTGGCTTTTTCTTTGCTGTGTCCCTATTTGGCATAATTATGAAATATTAATGTATTTTTTGCCTTTTTTTCGCTGCGAATGGGTCACTGAAATGTTAGAATTATCAAGTATCAAGAGCGCATTCATTCCTAGGAAGTTACATTCTTGAACTTGACGAGTTTAAATTAACAAAAAAAAATGCACGTCAAACCATTGTCTCATTATACAGAAGAATTTCAAGCCCTTCTTTTCAAAAGAAATTGTTTTTATTATTATTATTATTATTATTATTATTATTATTATCATCATCATCATTATTATTTGTTGTTGTAGTTGAAATAATGCAATTTATGAAAGCAGATCTTTTACTAGAAGTACCTTATTCTATTATCTGTTTCTTCCGATCATAACCTGTTTTCCCTCCTCCAACTGATCGTTTTCTCTGTCGTGCTCTCCATCTCATCACTGCCTTTCTTAAACCCTTCCATCGCCAAAACATCGCCATTGTCCTGTCAGGTTGGTCAACTGTTGACTCCTCTGGTTACTGCGTTCAATCTCTTTGATCTCTCCGCTCGCAATGGCGTCCACGACAGGGACGGAGGATAAAAACAACTGAAGGCCGGCGGCGGCGGCAGCGGCGCTGAGGTGCAGGGGCGTCGCGGAAGTGTCTTCTCGAAATTTCTTGTGCCGCGAGAGAGCGTAAGTCTTCCGGCCGCCCGTTCCGTCCTGTCCCGTTCGTCCTCCCCCCTCTCTCCTCTCGTACCCCGGTCGTCCATGAGGTCCGCGTCGCGCGAAGAAATAAGAGATCGCCGTGGCACGGCGACCGCCGATGCGCAGATGGTGGTAGCAGTGGCGGTGGCGGTGACGGTGATCGTGACAATGGCGTCGACGGTGGCCGTGGCGACGGTGACGGCGTTGGTGGTGGGGCGAGAGTTTTGGAGACTGTTGGGCGATGGAGACCCGTGGTGGTGTTGGCGGTGGTGGTACGGGTGGCGGTGGCAGCGCGAGAGGTTCTTACGGGGAAGTAGGCCATATTTCATTTTTGGCGGTCTCTCTGATTGGACCGAGAGGTCACCCCAGTAGTCTCGTGGTTTTTTTTTCTTTTTCTTTTTTTGATTTGTGAGGTGTCAGCTTACGGCCCAATCACGACTGCAGTGGCAGTAAAAACCTCATAGGCAGGAAGAAGAGTTGCGAATGATTACAAATGAGCGATGGCCTACGACAAGTTTCTCATGGCAGGCTGACTAGTGCTTCGTGAACTAGTCAGCCTGCCATGCTGATGTAGTGCTAATTGTAGTGAATTGTAGTGAATGACAGCATACATTGCATATGCAACAAAATGGAGATAAATATACTACTTGCGCCTCGAGTAAAGGATAAATGTTACATGGGGCTTATATACTTCATTTCATCAATAAAATTTAGGTAAAAATATATTCCAAGTGTTCAAGCAATTATTTGTAAAAATGACATCTTCATTTGCGTTCAGTTGTTATGTTAGTCTTTTGTGTATCATAATAGGAAAATAGGACACCGTCCCAGAACGTCTTTCAAGTTTCATTATTTTATTGGCAAAATAATTGTTTTATTTCTGTAGGAAATGTTAAATATGATTGTGTGTTAACAAGATAACGCGCTTTAAATGTGATTCGTAAAACCCATGTTGTAGTGAATGCAAATATCAGCAGCGAACAAAGGATGTGCTGGAGGTTGAGAACTCTGAGATTTTCGGGTGGCTAGGAACGTTAAGTGAAGAGTTCTAGAAAACAGAGTGTTGTCGGAATGGAAGTTAGGAAATAGAGTTTTAAGAGTCGAAAGTTTCGGGTGAGTTCTTTAGGTGATAGACTATTCAAGGAGATGTAAAGAATCTGAGACGCCTGGCTGTCTGAGTATTAGGAAAGGGCATGAGTGGAATGTTCCTTTTAGGGTGGCAGAGCAGCGAAACTTATGGACCTGATCCGACGCAAGGGTTGTAGAAGGAGAGGTGAAGAGTAAGCTATGAGGTTGTGGTGCCTTGTGACGTAGAGTACGCCGCGCCAGGAAATCTCTAGATTTCTGAGGTAGTGGTTGAGAAAGATGCCACACGTTTCAGATGTGCCCGTAAAGTATAATAAATTCGATGTCAGATTACGCAATTAACATCATTGAATGCGTGTTCATTGTGAATATCCGAAGATGTTTTGATTTAATATCCATATTTTGGATTTTTATGGGAAATCATAAAATGTATCGCTATTCACGAAGTTTGAAACTCCCTTTTTATGAAGAGCTTGGTATTAGAAGTAGCATGGATCGTCATCCACACTATGAATTCATCAATCGTCCCTCTTTGGAATGACCCTCTTTTGCTTTCATCATTCGTCATGGTTCTACGTAACACAACACCAAAACTCGACGAGGCCACAAAAACATTAATCCTGAAAACAAGGAACCAGACACACCGCTCGCTACGTATGTCGCCCTGAGTCGACCATCCTTTGCCTCTGCGTAAATGCCTTCATACTTGCTCCTTCACGAAGCTTATCTCTATGTAGTTGGACGACCCGAAACACACCTTTTCTCGCCGTGGCTACGTCTCTGTTACACGGAAGCCGGGGTCCCGACAGCTTCAGCTGCGGGCAGCGCACCAGAGCGAGAGAAGAGCTCCGATGTCGCCGAGTTTATGGCGACCTCCGCGGCGGCGAAGGAACGGCAGGAGGGCGGGGCCGGTTTTTCCGAGGTTTCGCCGAGGAGCGCCCGAAGCTCTTCAAACGAGACCTTTGCCATCGCCCATTGCCCTCGCCGCCGGCGCCCAGGGCGGCGCACGGTGTGACCAGATGGCGAAAACCCGGACAAAACCTCAAATGGCATCGAATTCAATTACGAAGTTCTACCTAGGGGTTTTCGAGGTCGCTGATTACAATTATACTAATACTAATACATATCCTGATTTTGTATTAATATATATGTATATATTATACTCTCATACGAATTTGTTCGTAAACATGAATCTGCAGCGTCGCGCAGCCATTTGTTTTCCTGAAGTTGAATGAATATTATATAAACTAAATTTCTTTATAAATTTTCAGGTGTTATATTCTGTTATATACAACTTTTATTCCAGTTCTATTTTATACCTTAGTACTCTGAATATACATAATTGTAATCTACATCAATTCACATAATTTTTGTTTTATTAACCGCCAATAGGGACATCAATGATTGACAAATACGGTAAAAAAATATTTTAGAGCACGATTTTATAAATATTAGAAATCACAGCCTACTGTCTCCTCTGACGCCACAACAGGGATGACCGGGAGGTATTCCAACTTCAAACATCCACTACGCCCAGCAGGAACAGGGATTAGACTTCATACTTTCAGAACAGATGTACGAAACTTTCTCTTTTGTACTCGAAACAGACGGCGGCGGTGATATTTTGAAGTTATTTTATAATGATAATGATGATGATGATGTGTGATGGACTTTACTCGGGGTATCGGAGTCAATTCTTGTATATTCTTGACAGACCGGTCATTAATCAACATTTTCTTCCGGGCTAGGGGGCCGTGGTCTTTAGGAAAATATACTTCCAAACGTTTGGAAGTACATTTTCCTATAGACCACGACCCCCTGGCCCGGAAGAAAATGTTGATTACAACTCCGGGCCGTGAAAGCCTACATTGTTATATAGACCGGTCATTGTTTAAAACATTTTAGTATTGGAAGGTTACGGTATGACACTCCCCATTTCTTCAAGATTTGGCCAGACGTACCCCAAATTAACTTTTATTTTTGAGGTTTTGCCCATGATTTTGCCGTGTGGTCACACTGTGCGGCGCGTCGTGGGCGCGGCGCTGACGTGACTTGTCCGCGTCTTCGTCCCTTGGAGATGACGGTGACCGCGCGACGGGACGCTTTTTCGCGGCGAAAGAGGGCGTATTTATCGCCCCGTGGCGCGCCGTTGAATTATCGGCAAAAGCAGCGTGGGTTTGTTTTTGTTTTCGAAAGGTTTTGCTTTTATTGGCGAGTTGCAGAGATGCGTGGTTAAAGCAGGAGCTTGGCGCTTGGAAGAAGGTTCGGGTTGCTCTTGCGTACTTGTAGTTCAGAGTTAACAATATTAGGAGTTTGTGTGTCACTTGGGATGGTGTACTGTATTCTGTTTTATCTGACTTCTAGACTTAGATTTGTTCACATTTTCTCTTGAAATAGTAGAAGGCTATGATATTTTGAAGTTATTTAATAATGAAAATGATGATGATGATGATGTGTGATGGAATTACTCGGGGTATCTGAGTCAGTTCTTGTATATTCTTGACATACCGGTCATTTATTGTGTCGGAAAATACGTCTTCTGAATGATGAGTTTTTTTTCTACATTTGTTGCGTCTTAATTTTTACTTATTTATTATTTTATCGACGCAAACGCGTCTCTTAGGCCCTGAAAGGCGTTGAGCGCTAGTTTCGGAGTAATCCTCCATTATTACTTAGGAGTTATTTTTATGTTTTCTTAACTTCTATTTACGTTCAGAGTGATACACATTTTCACACAACATTATTTTGTGTGGCATTGTTCACTTAAATTCATGAAAATGAATAAATTTTTCTTAAAATTGAACTACACTTTCCAAATACCATATTTATTTTCAAATTTTCACAAAGAAGTACACACCAACCAAGACCACCGGAATGCTGAGCCTAAATTTACAGGTTCTTCTATCCGTTCTGTACTGGCAATAATACTACGACCATCTTCTTATCTTACTAGTATTTCACGGAAAACAAAAGGGACAAATTAAACTTTTCCGTCACAACCTTTGATTCTTAAGACTATACTTTTCACCGGTGATTACAGTAATGATTATAGTCATTATATTTCTACCAAAACAATCACTCCCAGACCACCATACTACCAATTAACAATAATTGCATGAGTAATTGCTCTCAGTTCATAATTATTTTCAATTTTCGGGACTATGTCATGCGTAAACTTGGTAATTATATATGATATAACATCACAACTGTATGGTAAAATACTCGTAGCTCGTCCTTTTATTTATGTTTACGCTATTGAGGATCAATAGACTATACGAGCTAGAACTATTTGTCAGTGAGTATAGTTCAATTGCAAAATATTTCAATTAATTTAAGATAACCAATTTATAAATAAAACATGAGAACATTTCCTCATTATTGCCGCTTGAGTTCTGAAACTGGATTGGTAAACATTAAAACTTTTGAAAATGATAAATGCTAAAAAAAAGATCAGTCTCGACTAGCAATATTAAATGCACTTACCTTCAGGAGTTTCAATTTTTCCTTTTTTCTTTTAGTGCGTCCAAATTATAACGGGATTCATTTAATATGAATTGATACTCGTATACTTATACGTGAGAGTAAATAACCACTGTAATTCAAAAAATATATTTGATTAATTAACAGCATTCACCGTTTCAAATGTCTTTGAGTCATGTTGTGATTATTCTTTCACGAAACTGATTTTACCTCGTAAAAAATCACTATTATTTGAGTGTGGAAAAACATATATATTATCGACCAAAGTGGTTAATCGACATCACGATAGTTTTTGGTATTGAATGTATATTTCAATTGGAATTGCTTAACAATAATTAACTTCATTTCCTTTTTAACGTATCGCATTTTATACAATAAATGTATTTGTTTTATTCAGCAAAAATATATCAGGATACAATGTCTATTTCGAATACCACGTATTCCATGTAATACCAATTCTGTAGCGTCCCTGAGAATCGATTAGCAAGTTAAATTTGGAATTAAAGTTAAATTACAGTTCCCACAGCCCAATAAAGCGCGTGGGTGTAGTCTGTCGATTCCACACACAAGTTGAACAGATGTGTGTCAGAGGGGGGACATTCCCTACAGAGAACAAACAAAATACTGAGGATTTCTCTTTTTGAATGCATACGTCGAATATTGGGTGGTTCAGAAGAAAAAATCACAAAAGTGAAAGAATTCATAATAGAAACATTACGTGATTTAAGTATACGTAAATTTTATGATTTAAATATTCCTTGGTTTATTAGAAACATTCAGAAAGAGCTTTTCTTTGATCACGTAAAACACGAATAAATAAATTATCCAATTATTTATTGTCTTCACTAAACTCTTGCTCTTCGTCACAAACTTTTAAATTAGGCTTGTTAAGCTTTTACCCAGAATTCAGTCTCTTCATACAAAATGTGACTTCCCCCTTATTAAGACATGAAATCCTTAATGTTACCTGTCGATAATAATATAATAAAAGCTCAGTAACAATGAACTTGCCTTTCCCTTCCGCGTTTATAGATTGTTTTAACCTGCGAATTCCAGAGCACGGCGACGAAGGCTGAGGCTTCGCGTCGAGTTGCCGACGGGCGCGTGGTGACGTCGCAAGCGAACAGCGCCGCCGCCGCCGCCGCCGCCGCCGCCGCGTCGCCTCGGCGCGGGGAAGACATATCGCAGTGCCGCATTAACGAGGGCCTCTTAGCCTCGCGGGGGCGGAAGCGAGGGCGCGGCGGAGGCGCGGAGGTGACGCCGAGTGAGAGTGGATTGCGGAGGAGCGCGGGACGAGGCGGCGCGGCGTGGCGGGGCGCGGCGGGGTGATCGGGGAGCGAAGGCGTCCGACCAGGCAGCGACGGTGGCCGAGATGGAGTGTTGCTTTGGAGACGGGCTTGGGTGGAGGGGCCTTGAAGCGAATTGACAAAGGCGTGAGAGCAATAGAAGTGATGGCAATAGCACGAGACGACTGTGCGAGATTTTGTACGGGAGGGAGGAGGGGAGGAGAGAGAGAGAGAGAGAGAGAGACTGAGAGAGAGAGAGAGAGAGAGAAGCTGGAGGCAATGCTAAGGCAGAGGAGGGATAATCGGGGACTAAATGCGTTGGCCCTGGAAGAGATGGTGACTATCTTAAGAGCAGCTTTGATGTGGTGGACAAAGTTTCAGTATTGTTAGCCACTGAGGAATAAAGACAACTACCGACTGAGCAATAAAGGTGGAGGTAATAAATAAACACGCCTTTGTGATTAGAAATGTGATAAATCGTATGATGAGGCTCAAAGCAGCCCCACTTGGTCTACGTGCCAAGTGCTGCTGGCTGAATGGAAGTAGCAACAATACTAATACTGTGGTGCAATAAGACAATTTGATGGGTTGGTGGGTAAAATGGAAGGACAAAGTAGTGATATCAGAGGTGTACACCGTGTCATAAACAGTTACAGAGAAATTATAATCCTGCTTTAATTGAAGTTCAGAAAGAAAGGAAAAAGAATCTATTAAAACTCACCAGCCAGTCTTACTCTAAGTGTAAGCGGATGTTTTCAATCACGAAAGAAGAAAGTGCAGGATCTTATAAAGCAATGTTGGTTTTGTGGTGAAATGTCGTTGGCATTTAAAATTAAATGATCACAGGTGTTGTCATTGCCAACAATGCTATTTATTTCAACAAGAGTATACTGCGATTTTCTAAGAGCGACCCTCAAGGCCACTCAAATCCCATCTTCGCGATGGAATATGTCACGGCATTTCGCGTCTTTCTCAGTCGTTCCGCTAGATTTCGCACGATCGCGGCCGTATGAAGCAGTGCTTCCGATCATGCGACTTCTACCGGCAAGACAGAGAAAAGACGCGAAATGCCGTGACATATTCCATCGCGAAGATGGGATTTGAGTGGCCTTGAGGCTCGCTCTCAGAAAAATCGCAGTATAGCTTTCGATGGCTTAGCCATCATCATCATCATCAGATTCTGCTGTCTGGAAGCCACAAAACGGCACAACACGGCTTGAGGATGGCTAAGCCATCGGAAGCTGCTCTTGTTGAAATAAATAGCATTGTTGGCAGTGACAACACCTGTAATCATTTAACTTATAAAGCAAGAAAAAAGGTACGATGATTTGGAGTGAGTGTTGCCTGTTAACGCGACCACGTGGAAGGACATTGTGATTTGAGTACTGGGTAGGAGGGGTGGGAGGCGGGCGAAGATGGCAGCGGAGGCAGCCCGTCAGCGCAGGCCCAGCGGAGATTGCGATGCAGCGCTGGCAAGGGCGACGGGGGCGGCGCGGCGGCGGAAACGGCAGCGGAGCCGGGTGGGGGGTGGGGTGGGGGGAGATGCGGCACAAAACAGCCCTCCCCGCGCCGCTTCTATTACGTCTGAATGAGGGGATGGCGGGGCAGAATGGAGCATTAGCGCGCCTGACGTTTGCGGTGAATCGCGAGAGACGGCGCCGGCATTTGCCCGGAATTACGCGGTTCCTGGCGGGGCCGCGGCAGCGGCGGCGGCGGCGCCAGCGGGTGCCCGCGGAGAAAGTCTGTCCATGAAGAGTAGAAATGAAACAATATCAAAAATCCTCAGGCTCGTTCGGCCAAAAACAATCATTTGTCGCCCTTATTATGTAAAAATATCTATTGTAGATTCTCGACCATGTAAGTAATTTATTGATGTTCCGGATCATGGGATTTGATCACTGTACAAATCAAAACATTAGCTCATTTCAATTTGCCAACATTCCGGAATATTTTAATTTCATTTTCAGAGTTAATATATCAAGAACAACGACTTTCTTAATACGTGTCTAAGACCGAACACAAAGTACATGTGAAACGATTACAAAGCTGTCCATGCGGCGAGGGGAATCATTTTCGTGGAGGATTTGTCAGATTTACGGCGGGTTGCTACAAAAGTGTTCTGTAAATTTTAGGTCGTCGATAGCAAACGGATCCTTAAAACTACTTGGTCCTTTAAAGAGTAAGCCGTTGCAAGCGTGATATTTAACGACCCGTTTACTAATCCTTCTTTAAAAAGAAATACATGGAATGATCTATAGTTTTCAAGGTTCCTAGAAGTTCTTTGACGAGGTCCAGAGCCTTCTACGCCTTCCACACGACTGTCTTTGACTACAAACTTCCTTCGAACGCTCTCGTTCCTGATGATCCGAGTGGCTTCTGTCCTGTGAACTGCGTAGGTCGGTGACGCGACTTTAAAATTGAGAAAGAAATAGATGGGGAAATTTTCGGGTAAGAGAAAAAATATTTATTTTGGATATTATTAATAAGGAATGCAATACAATTACAATACAATACAAAGGAATGAAAATAGAGGCACCAACCAGAAAAAAACGAGGACTGGGAAAAGTTTGCCACAGCTTTAATACTCAAGAAGACGCACACGATGGAGCAATTGAGAAATATTATACTTAGATCTCCTCTCCATACTTCCTTGTATTTTGAAACCCAATTACTGGGTTGGGGAATCCCGAGATTTTTAAAATCTGTGGGTAATTAATTTTAGGTTGAGGATTGGATCATGAAAATATTGGATACGATTATGTATTTTGCACTTTAATTGAAACAATATCGGCTTGTACGCAGCAATAGTAAATGGTATGAATAGATAGATTAAACCTAAAACTACTAGCAGTTTAAGAACCTCAAGCCCGACGTGTGGTTTAGGTGCCAAATTTTGACGATGGCTGCCCCGTTGTTGTACACTGATGTTTTTTTTCTAAACGAATGCTTGGGTTCATTTAGACAGTTGCCGTGTCGAAAGCCTTCGGTGCTAATACAACCGCTTTCAAGACTGAAATTCTGTTTAGTGCATAGCTAAACATTGCATTTATATCTCTTTATTCTTTGTCCTCATTTAAAGATATTATTTTTTATTAGTATTATTATTTTATTAGTATTATTTTTTATTAGTATTTGTAGATTTCGGAATTACCGAAATAGATGGCTCAGTGCATCAACTGATGTCATCAACTGTAGTCCTATTGACCGGGAGGTCCTAGGTTCGAGTCCCCGACGGCGGCAGGATTTTCGACTCTAGCTTGTTGAATTCAGTCGCTGTCTGGAGGAAAATTCTAACGGCTGGCTGCTCTGATCGGTAGTTTTCCATGGTTTCCATGGCGTAATAATCTTTAATTTTTTAATATTATTTCATTTTCTTGTCTATTTATTTTGAATTTGTAAGTTGATGATAGTTGTAAATTGAAGGCCAGGAAAAAATAGTACATCGAATAAATGTTGCCACCAATAATTTCTTGGTAACTGTTCACCGAATAGTTTTTCTTCTGAAGGATGTCGATAGGTATATTGAATATAAAAATGTTATAAGATTTATATTGTTACTTCAACAATAATGATAATAGCAACAACAATTGAATTGGTATTTATTTGTCTCAAAACCTTCACGGCGCCTGGTAGTTTTACAAATTTATCAGGTACCCATTTAGTGCATTACAACATTCAGAACATATATGCTAGATAGAAATAATTACATATGGTTTGTAACATACTTATGTTTCGTGTATTCTAGTCTTCATGGCTGTGGTTAACATATGACATTTCACGTATTTATGAACTACTAGCTGAATACCCGGCGTTGCCCAGGTATTTATTACAGTAAATTTTTAGCCAGGAAGAGGTATTCCATTTATTCATGCCGTGCAGTGGGGCCCACTTCTCTCCCATTGTATATCTGCCCCGCCAAGCTAGCCCTGTCATGTCTTTCCCCCTATTTGGAAATTTCCGGTGTGCCTCGTTAGTTGACACACGTTAATTAATACATGGTAGTTGACATTTGTGTTGATATCAATAATTTCATATTATTTTGTATATAATTGTTTTTACATTGTACTTTATCCAGTTATTGTTTTGATACATACTTTTTAGATTGTTAAATGTATTGAATGTTGAGATTGACTCAGTTGTACATTTTGCATTACCATTTTTCGTATACTTTCTTTATGCATTTATTTATATATGCTATTTCCTACATTACTCATTAGTTGTATTATTAGCATATAATTCCTTAAACACATGAGTTGCATTTAATTATAATGTTAATGTATTAATATGTTAATGTTTTATAATAATAACAATAATAATTCATTACTACATAAGTATTGTCAAAACGCGTAATAAAGCCAGTTATGATGACAATTTTCGTTTTCCTGATGATAAATGAGGTCATTCATCTCCCCGATCCAATAATGAACATTTGCCCTGTCTTTAATCATGGAAGCTACGCGCACATGCTGTTTAGAAAAAGGATGGCCGCAATAGCGTTTTTTTACACATCTGTGAATTATTATCTGATGTGATGTGTTAATACTGCGAACAAAGTGGTTTAGTGATAATCCTGGTATTTTAGTAAATGGTCGCGCCGATTATTATGGATATTACGGAAAATAGTTTATGCAGATGTGCACATCATTTTTCACACACGTCATTTCAAACGAAATGCAATCATCGTTCTCTTTTAACTTTTCTTTCATTCTTTTCCTTCGGGCTCAAAACTAGCACTTTCTAGCAATTTTTTTATTTCCTTGTGATTATTAATTGGGAACATTTTCCGATAAATTTCACTAAATAATTTATTTCTTTGTTGCAGGTAAGTTCCTGAGGTGTCCTGGTGAAAATACTTCAAGATGTCTGATAGTAAGTCATACTTTATACGTAACGTAACGTAACGTAAAAAAAATAATCTAGTTGAAGATGTACTTGGACTTCCTTGTCTCATGTAAGAATGGATGTAAATCATAAACTCTTATTCTTACAAATTCTACGCCGCTCTTCCAGCAGCTATTTCTCTACGTTTCAGAGGTTACTCTTTTCATCGAAATACAATCGCGTAATTTAGTAAAAAAGTAGTTGTACAGTGCTTTTTTAAATTTAATTTATAAATGCTTTCTTTTTAATTTGTTTCTCTAGCATTTTCAATATCTTCGTAGAAATCTTCACGATAGCGTCTCACACATCATGATCGGTATATCACAATTTCCCTCCTTTGTGTTAACTTAAAAAACATTTAATCTAAATGTAAAACACCGAAGATGTAGAAATAGTTTTAAATAAATATCCGTGCTTAATGCAACACATGGGCTCACAAAACTCGTTTGAAACTCATTTAACAACAAAAACATAATATGTAGAAGCTATTTCAAAATAATGATTACTATTAACATATAGGAAGAATAAGTATATTCAATGATTATTCATACAAAATGAAAAAATTGCATGAATGTAATGATAATAATAATTTCTTAAGAGTTATTTTGTTTGTATAAGAAAATGTTTTATTTCGTGGAATTTCCGCTTTCATGCATCACGATTCAGAACGTCATTTCCAACACTTGATACTTCGCATTGCATTGGTGCTCGATTTCCGACGTAGCATGTCAATTGACTTGTATAAGAAGGTAGTGGAGTCTTGTCGACGCCACTGACAACTCATCTGCCATTCGGGGCGCTCGAGTGTTGACCAAAGCTCACTCGTCCGCGCTGGGCCACGCACACAGGGCTCCGCTCCGCGCCGCGCCGCGCCGCGCCGCGTGGCGATCGCTGTCCTATCGATTGTCGCGGAGCGGCGGGCAGTGGCGACGGGCGGCGGCAGAGGGCAGTGGTGGCGGCGGAGGGCGCTTTTGCGGTCGCGCGCGCCGTCCCTCGTCTCTCGCCCCGAAGCCAAATGACATTAAAACATGTAAATTGGCTGACATTAGTGCTTTTGAAGGCTCCCAACTCCGATTGCGTCGAAATTATACATTCCTAATTTTGTGTCAACATGTAGGCGGTTGGTGGCTTAGTATTTTGGAAAAAAAATTCCGTGTCTGTGATTTCTCTCTCTCGTCATAGTAGAGCTGTAAATTATAAATTCGCACATTTTTAAACAATTATACTCTCGTTATTCTACTCTGGCTTTGGCTGCGCGCCAAACACCCTGGAAAGCCTTTGGCCCGAACAAATTTGACCCGCAACAAACGCTTTAAACATTTATATTACTTGTTTAGTTTGTCTACATGCGCGCATGTGTTGCAATTAAGCAGGAAACGTATTTATAAACATTTTCCCACTTCGTAATTTGGAATAAATACGCGCTGTCTCCAATTTAACTGGATTGAAACGAAGAATTGTATGGTCGCTCGAACGCAATTTAGTTTTGACATTCTACGACCTGCACTATGGATAAAACACACCAATTATAAAAATGTACACAATTCCACCCACTCTGTCGAAAGGGAAACAAACGTGGTCGGCACGTAAACAAGGTCTACTGCGCTGCCTTTGGCTGGCCGCGGGATGTTGATAAATGAATGGAAGACGAACCTGCCTCATGTGTCTCGCAACCAAATGAGTGTAGAGCGTATTAACATAGCAACAAAAACATTTAAACTCGATTTTTGGGAAAGAAGGTCGAAGGGGATAGCGCAATGGTGATTAAAAGTATGGGGGGGATTTAATTAACACAGTATTAACTCATCCATCACGGAGCCTTCTCACTCGCGAGTGATGGCGATGGGCTTGTTTTTAATTTATCGGTGTTGACCGTGGTGCTATTACGCGAGCGAAGGTATGATAAATGCGGTGATAACTCACGGGCTGCGCTCCGCCGATTCTGAACAGCCAGCGTGCTGCCGTGCGCGTGTTGGCATTGGCGATCGTTTTTGGCGGAGATGTGACGCGGCACAGGTGGAGGTGGAGGATGGGGCCTGGTGATGAGGTAGCAGCGACAGGGCTTGGCGCCGGAGTGGTGACGGCGTGGCGGTGACTACGATCTCTCCACGCTGGTGATTTCGGATGGGGTGACGATCGAGTGGGCGACGTGACGGCGGTAACAGGTCGGGTTCGAATTGGCGGTGACATCACGTCAGTTGTAATCGGGTGGTGGAGTTAGGACTTCGGTGAAGGGGTGATGGAGACGATAGTAAGGGGATGGGGCTGATCCAAGTTCCAGGGGTAGTTGTAGCGAGGCATTGTCACTGGTGACTGAGTGTAAATGAATGGGGGGCGTAGGATAACGTGATGACAAGGATCTTATTTATCTTTTAATGAATATAGAGTAGTAGGTCGTGAATTTTTGTTTTTGACTAATGGCTGCATCACTGAAGCTCTGTAACAAAAAGGTCAATCCACCAAAAAAAATTAAAGTGAATAAATATCTTTTTCAGTATTATGACCCTCTGCATGTGCGGGTCATGAGTGTGGTCTATGCATCATTGAGGTTTTCGTTGTTTTTTTGTCTCGTCTGTTAATGTCCTCTATTCTTAACTTTTACATTCACTTCAAAATTTTACATTGACAATTACATTTTAGTTTTTATTTTTGACTTTTATTTTTTTAAAGCTTACAAAATTTTGGCACATTATTGGTCCCGCGTTCTTGATTATCAACTTGAAATATGAGCTTAAACACTGTAAGCATACAATCATGTAACACACTCTGAATTGCTGAATGGGTTTTTAATTTAACATATACGCACTCTAGAGTGTATGCAGTACATGTCAATTATTGTTTTGTAAGGTTCATTAAGTACGTCTCTTTGCAACGCGTTGTCAATCTCTAATTGAAAGTGACGAAAAATGCACCAGACTGGTCCCCTGTCGCTAACCCTTCTGTCTTACGTTTTTAACCTTTTTAATGTGCCTGTTTTTTTCTGGACGAAGGTTGAAAGTCTTTCTGCGTGAAGAGCTCTTCTTCAGTTGCGCGTGTGAAAGAGATTAAGGTTGAACAGCAGCTCGCGCGCAGCACTCACTGCTCTCCAGGAGCTCTGGTCAGGAGGAGCGAACGTAAGGACGCGGAGGGGCGCTGGATGCCGTAGCACAGCGGGCACCCGTTTCCTCTGCAGCATTCTCCGAGAGATCTAGGGTTCGAGATCCAAATCGGCCGAGTGTATCTCAGTATTACCGCTGTCTCTCCTGTGTCTCTGACCGGGAGGTCTCTAGGATTTGATTCTCGACGGTTGTGGATTTTCGATACTAGCTAGTTAGTTGTGTCGAATTCAGCCACTGTCTGGAGAATAATTCTAGCGGCCGGCTGCTCTGATCGATAGGTTTCCGCGGTTTCTCCAAACAAAACCAGCCGACTGTCGGAGCATGCTCTATTAAACCGACCGTACAGTGCGCATGATATTTCGTTTTCCTGTACGTTGTTGTATCCTCTCCTCTTACACACTCACAAACCTACACTGCACTACCATACATGATGGGGACGAGCTTGTCCCGGCTGGAGAGGTGCCCCGCTGAGGGAGGCACCTGGAGGGGAATCCCCTCGCAAGCCGACGTCTAGATTGGCGGCTCATCTCACCATCCAGCGACGTGTCACCACCTCCAAGCATTAAAACCGGGAGAGATGGCTCAGTGCTGCAGTCCCTCTGACCGGGAGGTCCTAGGTTCGAATCCCGACGGCGGCAGGATTTTCGACACTAGATTGTCAGCTAGGTGGAGTTTAAGTCGCTGTCTGGAGGTGAATTCTAGCGGTCGGGCTGCTCTGATCGGTAGTTTTCCGTGGTTTCTCCGATCAACACCAGGCGAATGCCGGAGCAGTACCCTAAGAAACGGGGCCACGGACCGCGCGCGATCTTTCCTTACTCTTCCTTGTCCTCTCCTCTTACACACACACTTACACTAACATGCTCTATACTACCACACATGCCGGGAGACCGGTCGGGAGCTTACAGCTTGTCCCGGCTGGGGCGGTGCCCCCGCTGGTGGGAGATACCTGGTTGAGGGGAAAGCCCGCTAGTCGACGGTAGGTCGGCGCCAGATCTCGCCATCCAGCGGGGAAAGGATCATCGCCACCTCCCGAGAAAAACACGCACTACACTTACAGGGACTAATGACCAAAGTAGTTGACGCGCCCGGAAACACGAATCACTCAATCAATCAATCAATCCAGGCATTAAAACATTCATTATACGAACGAGACAAATGACTAGTTTAAAATATGCTTTTTTAAACTGAAAAATTTAAAATATGCTTTTTAAAATGTGCATTTATGACCTAAAAATTCTGAAATATGCACTTTAATATGCAACTATAATTAACAATATTTCATTGTCTGTATAAATTTTTCTTGATAAAATTCAGGAGAAGCATGCTTGGAATGAAAACAAAATTGTGCAAAAAATATTATAACCTAACTTACTTCTTGGGAGAAATAATTGAAGTAAATATGCTCCTTAGTGAAGTACTTACATTGTAGGTCTTCTTTCACCTTTTCTGCTTGGTTAAAAAAATATAATATCAAGAAACATCCTACATTTGATAAGCTTTTCTAATCAATGAACACTCACAATATATTCTATGGAAACACCAAACGTTTTCTCTATTTTTAACGAAATATGCAAAATATGCTCCTATAATTACACGAATATGCCCCTATCCGAAAAAATCGATCAAATATGTACAAATATGCACTAACAAATTAGTGTTCAAAGCATTCAAATCTAACAAAATGTCAAGAAATTAATCTTAGCTATGCCCTGAAACAATGGAGAAAAATATGCAAAATCATAGAAATTCGCTCCCTACTAATGACCATAGCAACGGACATTCCCTGAAACATCGACCAATCAATCTATCTAGATACGATGGTGATGAGTCTTCGATACAAGCTACCTAGATAGCTGGTTAGAATTCAAATAAACGCTGGAGGAGAATTTTAGCAGGCGGCTGCACTGTTCGATAGTTCTCCGATGTTTCTCTTTCGATTACCAGGTGAATTCCGGAGCTGAATCCTTACACACGGGCTAAGGAGCCCTTGCGATCTTTTCTTTCTTAACCCAGCTCATTTCCTTCTTTGCGTGCGTGCACGCACGCACGCACGCACACACACACACACACACACACACACACACACACACACACACAACTTGAGAGCTTATAGGTTGTTCCGGCTAAAGTGGTGGTCCATCGGGAGAGATACCTGGAGGGGATAAAACCCCACATACCAGCGTATAGCGTGGACAGCGAGGGGGATACCGCCTGCTATCGGGATATAACTTGCACTTACGGGACTAATTACTACCACCGAGGTGTACTCAATTGCAGTTAAGTATATCTTATCTAATAACCTCTATAGTTGACGCTCGCGAAAGCAATAAGCACGTGGAGGGGTGGTGGCCGCTGTGGGCAGCTCGGGCTGCAGAGCCCCTCTTTGCTCAGCGGTGGTTTGGGGAGGGTGTGGGGAGCAGCGGTGCGACGCACGTGGCGCCTGGTGGGTGGGTGGAGGGGGGGGGCGGGTGGCAGCTCGAGGTGCTTCAACACACCGCGGGGATCCCGGCTGAGATTAAGTCGCTAATCCCGTTGCTCTCTGCGTCGATCCGTGCTCTCGGCCCATCCCCCGCAGCCTGCAAACGGGAGCGGAGAGAGAAGGAGCGTTTGCACGGGAACAAAGGTTGGCACCACCTGATTGCTTACATTCTGTGAGGTGAAGAGAAACGGCGCCGTAACCCGAGGGGGTCAGTTCAATGTAATGATTTAGTTATATGCCTTTGTTTATGGTGAAATCACATTAGGAAGAGGATATCAAATACTTAAGACACTTTCAAAATATGATCTTTATGTTATTGTTCTGCCTGTAAGAGTTTCACTTAATTTTTTGGGAGTATAACTTAAATACTCATGTTATCAGCTCAGATCAGTATAGTTTAGTAGCGGACTCGTATATTCTGATTGAAAAAATAAGATTCTTAGGTATGAGTAAACTTAAGAGAACATTTATCTTCATATGCTAATCCACTTGAATGTATTTCATTCATTTTATTTCTAATTTCAAAACTTTCTTGAATTGTTTTGTCATTATAATTATATGACAGATAAGTGATTTTTCTTTAGAGTGATGTGTTATTATCATCTTCTAGTTACAATGACATATCGGATTTGATGGCTGAATGTTTCATTCTTGTACCTGTATTTTACTGCACTAGCGTTGGAGGGTGATTAATTAAATTTACAAAAGTTTAAGTGAAACTCCGTAATTGTAAGGATCTTGTTAATGCCTGTTATCAATTTTGTGTTCAGTGGCCTTTGCTGTAAGGATTTGCGGAGGCGGGATTGAGCGCTCAAATTACCAGCCTTTGGAGCTGACGGTTTTGTGGGTTTATAGAGGCTTAAAGAGGCTTTCTAATACAACAGGCTCTCGATAGCTGGAAGGAGAAAGATGTAACCTCAACGTAGGACAACGGGGCAGAATAAAATATGTCGAAAAGACAAATCGTTGCGGATTTCTTTCTTCGTTGAAGGGAGTGGACTTTCGAATAGTGTGTAATTAAATATATACAAATTAAGTTTTGATAACTTTCCATTTTGTATTTATTTCATATATTACTTTACAATAATCTTGTAAAAATTTTGTTTTGTGTAATGGACAACTTGGATGTCATTCTTAGAGATCAGTATGTTTTGAAATACCTCACTCATGCCTGATCTTTCACCTGATACGGTGTAGACTTGTTTGAAATAGCATGCAAAGATGGTAAAAGTAGAAATGTGAGCGATATACTTTAGTTAAAGTGCTTCGAATACTGTCGGGCCTGCACGGAAAATATGTACTCAATGAAGAAATGGTGGAATTATTAATAAATAATTGTTGGATTAATTAATAGAATTTAGAAAGAAATACATCGGATGAAATTTCTTGGAACATGTTAAGTTTCAATTGACATGTACTACTTCCATACTAAAAAACGTCCAATATAGCTGAATGTTCAGAGAAATTATAAATACCACAGGTTTTCTATATTTAGACAGTTATTTATTATAAAAAAATGTAAACTTTTTCAGCGCATTCGTAAGGAGTAGCCTAACTACGTATAACTACTTAGCAAACGTTATATCGGTTAAATGTTGACAAGTGGTTCTTACTGGTTGGATGTATTTTTCGAGGATGGTGTACAGTATCATGGCACAAGTGCACCATTAACTGACAAGAATAAGCATACGTGAACTTATTTACCTGTGTGCGGAAGATAGTTGCAACGAACGTGTAAATTGAGGACATAAAGAGCACTCGCCGAGTTCTGCAAACACCTCGACGCGGCCCAAACAGAGTGGAGACGGACTCGTCTGCCGGAGATAAACAAAATGTGTCGTCGCTGGGCGGTCCCAGGCAGGCGGCGCGGTGCTTCTGCTCTTTGTGCCGAGAGTGCACAGTGTCGCAGCACTGTGTGCGTGTGTGTGTGTGTATGTGTGTGTGTATGTGTGTGCGTGTGTGTGTGTGCGTGTGTGTGTGTGTGTGTGTGTGTGCGTGTGCGAGCGAGGGCGCCACCAGAGGGAAGGAGCACGCTGGAGCGGGTGAGGGAAGGAACGGATGCGGTGAGGACGGCTGAGGGCGGGGCGAAGCACGAGCTGCAAGTGAAGGAAAGGCGTGGAAGCTCTGGAAGAGGAAAAGGAATGTGGGTCGGACAGGGTGGAGCAAGGACGACAGAGCGGTGGGGACGGGAACGGGAAGAACGGGGCGGTGAGTGTGGAGCAAACCGCGTGAAGGAAGAGGCGTGGAAGAGAATGTACGGCCGTTCCGTCGTAGGGAGACGTTGGGGACGGTAAGATCGAAAAGTATGTGTAACATTTTAAAATATGTGGAATAAAAATAAGTGAAAATTCGGAAGAAAGCATTGCAAAAGTAACGCGAAACAGTGTAGGGGATATTCTAGGGTTTTAGTGGGAAGAGAGTAGGCGTTATGGTGAAGAAGGCAAATAAGGTATGGACGTAAGTGGTAGGTCAAAATTAATTAATTGTGTTGTTTCAGAAGGGTGAATAAAGGATGTAGTGGAAAGGGCGAAGGCCAGCAATAGTACAAGCGACGTCAGAACCAAGTGTACGTGTGTGTGTGTGTGTGTGTGTGTGTACAAAAAAATTGATAAACTTATTTTTGAAAAGTTCTTCTGCAATAATGCGAATTGATGGTATAGTTGGCAGTAAGCAGAGGCGGTGGGATGGAATTAAATAACAGCGACACTTTAGGTAAAGATACATGGAAATGTTGAGAAGACGACGGAGGGTGGCAATGGATTGCTGAGAGAAAATATAAATGGCGTTGTAAATAAGATAACATCACTAGAAAGGAGAGGACAATTTCTGCAAGGGGTATCTGGCACTGCCGGAAGGGACAGTGGTCTCGGCAGGAACAGTGGTGTCGGCGGGGACTCTTGTGTAAGACAGGGTCAGTGGTGGCGGCACGGAAAGTAGTAGCGGCAAGGACGGTGGTGGCCACAGGGGCAGCGGTGTCGACAGGGGCGGTGGTGTCGGCAGGGACGGTGATGGCTGTAAGAACAGTGGTATCGACAGGGGCGGTGGTGGTAGTAGGGCGAATGATGCCGGGAGCGACGGAGAAGTTCGGGGGGAGACGCAACCGACAGGGAGAGAATGTGATGGCGAGGGACGTGGCACAGTAGGACTGGCGCGACCGGAGATGAAGCCGCGTGGGTGGGGGTGGGGCTGCATTCGCCAGCGGAGGCAGCGTTATGAGCAACGGAAGGGCGGCTTTTGGCGGCGGCGAGTCGGCACCTGCCCTAATCCTCCGCGCGTGTTAAAATATTCTCTTTCCCATTATCAAGCCGGACGCCGCGCCGTGCCGTGCCCTGCCGCGCTGCGCTCTGTGCGTTCTGGCCTCCCTCTCCGGGCGGCGGCGCGGCGCGCAACTGAATTGAACTTAAAGCAGACGTACCGCTTTAAAGCTGAATGAAAGAAGGCGTCGCGCTCGTGCAAAGACCGTGACTGCGCGGCCTTCCTTTCGACCGGTTGCGGCGGGCGCTCTCTGTATATTCTGCGGCGTCCGGGCGGAACGTTGCCCGTTGCCCGCGCGGCGGCCGGCCGCTTCGCGGCTCACTCGCCCACTCTCCTCCAGCCGGGTGCTGGCCGGCTCCTCTCCGCGACTCTTGGCCGCTCCATTGCTCCGCAACCGCCCAGCACCAATCTCTTGTCCGGCCTCTCCGCCGCCACGGCCACCGCCGCACCCCGCGCGTCGAAAGCCGTCTTGCGCGCCGCACCGCCGCCTCCTCCCTCGCCGGCTCGTCCCGCGCCCCGCCCACTTTCCCTTCCCGGTGCCCGTCCCCGCCTCCGTCCTTGTGGCGCCTCCGCCGCTGCCCTCCCTCCGCTCTTCTCTCTCTCGGATTTGAATATTTCATTAGCTCGCGAGAAATACGGCACCTCAAGTCGGAGAGAAGGAGATTCCGGCGGCCGCCGCGACGGGGTCGAAGGTCTTCTCGTCCTTTTGTTTTCGTTCGCTTCTTGCTCCGCGCGCAGCGCCGCGCAGAGCCGCGCCGCGCCGCGCCGCGCCGCCGCGATGTTGTTAGAGTTGGCGCCGCGTAAAAAGCGGAGCACCTCTCCGTTCTAATTAGCCGGCTGCTGCCGCACTCCCCTTCCCCTCACCCAGGCGCGGGGCGCCCACGCGGCGCTGGCGGGTGGCGGGTGGCGGCGGCGGCGGCGGGGCTTTAGAGCCGCGCGATGGAGAGGCAGCGCTGGAGGCTGAGCGGCGGCGGCAGGGGCGACGGTGTAGAGGTGGCAGAGTAGAGGCGGTGGCACCCTTGTTGGAGGCGGCGACGTGGCGTCGGTGACAGGGGTGGCGGCGGGGCGATGGCGGCGGTGGGACAGTCGAGCTGGCGGGCCGGGCGCCAAGCGGTTGCGGGGGCGATGGCAGAGGCGGCGGTGGCATCGTTGGTGGCGACGGCGGGGGCGGCGACAGGGCAGCGGGGAGGTGATGGCGGCGAGGTGACGACCGGGCGGCGGATGGGTGGGTGTGGTGGCGGGCAGATGGCAGCATTGGTGATAGTGACTGCCGGTTGACAGCAGGGCGGCAGTGACGATGGCGGGGGCTACCGGGCGACGGCGAAGCGGTGTTTGGGGCGGAGGCGGGGGGGGGGTGCGGGCGCAGTGGCAACGTTGATGGTGGCGACGGTGGGGGCAGCAGAGTGGGAGTAACGGTGTCTGCTGTGGTGGGGAGGGGGGTACGGCGGATGGTGCCGGGGGGGGGGGGACGGGAGTGTGGTGGCTGTGGCGAGAGCCGCAATGGGGGCGGTGGTTGCTGGAGTGGCGCGAGCCACGTGCCTCTGTGGAATGAGTTGTCGGCGGGAGCGGAACGCGCAAAAGGGATCGTAATAAAGCGCGTTGAATCGCGGGAGAGGATGAGAGTGGAGGCGGTGAAAGGCCGGGAGTCTAATGATTGAGGAGAATTGAATGAGAGGCGTGTGCACATTGAGGTGAGGAGGAAGCGGCCGTTAAGAATCACCTGTTGGGGAGTGAAGTCGTAAAAGTGAGCCACGATAATGAGGAATTGAGGTATTCAGAAGAGAGGAAAACCCAATAAGAGTCAAAGTACCTAACTGAAACACATTTTTGAGAAGACGAGAGAGAAGAAAAAAACGTAGTGGTTTCCTAAAACAAGAAAGAAGAAAATACGAGTTGGTGAGGATAAGAAGATCGTGGGATCAGAGGAACAGGTGGAGAAAAAATTAGTAATAATTCTTGAGCGAACATGAATAACACAAAGAGAGATTTCAAATAATAATTCAACTAATAAAGTTAAAAAACTTTGCTTTCTAGATCAAAATAGCAAAGGAGTCAACTCACAAGTTGGGCATGGAGAAGACGCAGAAATATTTATTCGTTTATCCTCGGTTTCTCTTTCCTAGTGGCTCCTGAAAGTTCTACCAGTCTTTTACCTTTGAATGTTATCTAAAGAAGCAGAAAGAAAAAAGTACTTCTTTACTCGGCAGAAGTTCCCTTTACTTTGCAGAAGAGATTTGTCAAGTTAAAGAATTCTGAGAAAATTACTTCTATATTTATTATTCGGGTCGAGTCAAACATTAAAAAGAAAAGTGGTCGTGCAATACGGTTCTGACCTATTTTTCATGGATGCACAAAACATAAAGAAGGTGAATTTTGTTTTGCTCTGTAGCATTTCAATATTTTTACTGCCATTAAGATAAAATAAGCTCTTCGGTGTTGATAAATAAAATTTTAGTTTTCAACAATGAAATAAATTTACTAATAATAATAGATAAAGGATATTTCTATTCCTCTTTAACGATCGTAGGCGATCATTTTACAATAAATGCTGACATAACGATTACGACAACAAACCACCACCACGAGTGAGAGTAATTGACTGATACAATCAAGCTTTGTCTTTTAATAAAGACAGAAAAGACTTCATTTACACTCCAGAATGTGATTAATGATCGTAAAATATGTTTATAACGTTCGTGCGCAGCCAAATTTTGGCGTGCTCTTGAAAATAGATGAAACAAGAGAACTTTGAGAAGGATGGATAACGAAGGTAGAGCCTACACGGTGCTCATTCCCGCGAAGAACCGTTCTTAATGAGGGAGCACACGCTACGCCATGTCGCTCGGAGTCGCAAAATATGGGCGGGGAACGCTGGAACACGACGCGTCTGAGGATTTGCAACTTTAATGAGCAATTCTTACCTCGGAAAGCTCATAAGAAACTTTGACATGGCCGTACGCTTGTACGAAAGCTTATATGTTGAATGTAATTAATGCATGAAGTCGCTCGCACACAAAAGAAAAATGTGGTAGCGTTTTCCGGATAACATTGCACCAGAAGATTGCGGCACGATTTTTACGGTGACAGGAGGATTTGGGAAAATGCTGAAAAGGAAAATAGGCAGATTGAAGGTCAATGAGCTCAAAGATATTTATTATTTGCAAGTATTGTGAGAAAAAATACATTTTCTTTTAATGTAAGTTAATATTTAGTTATCGGACGTTTATATTAAAACGTGTGCTTATTAGACTTAATTCTCTAATGAATAGATTTAAAAAAATGAATGGAAGATACTCATATATTTACACTTTGTTTGAAAAGTATTCCCTAACCCACCTTAAATCACAAGTCTCGGTTATAACTATCATTATCACCGGATATTTTGAAGTTTACTATGTGAATACAGTATTCGTGCAGTAGAAATGTGCTGCTATAGTAGTAGTAAACAGTCCATACAAATGTAAGATTCAAAGACTACCGCAGCATTTGATTCTAAAATTTGCATTAATATCTTTATTCTGTAAATTTGTAGCATGCTCTTGAAAATAGAAACAAGAGAACGTACAAGATCAAGAATAGTAATGTTTTAGTCCTTGCTTTTTAAGAAAAGGATCCACTCTTTGTGTCTGTTTTAATTGGAAGTCTTTAATTGGAATCTCTATTAGGGTAGACAAAACAGTATTCAGACTAAAACGTTCGGTACATCTCACTCAAGTTTGTTATAGCATTCAAACGAATCGTTCAGTTCTAAATAATGGTATCTGAAATTTTCGAGTTCAAAAATTCATTTTTTGGTCCATTATTCAAGACGAGTGTTGCATGCATAAAGCACGAGTGCATTATCATTGCAATTTGTTGCTTGCTGTTTGTGAAAGCACTTCGAATTTAGAGGGAGAGAGAGAGGGAGAGGGGGGGAGAGAGGGAGAGAGACGGAGAGGGGGAGAGGAGGAGAGAGGGGAGAGAGAAGGAGAAATAAATGGAGAGATAGAGAGAGTGTATGTGAGTGTGGATGTGAATGGGTGCGTCCCCTCTTCTTCATAATAGTAATCTGAACTTCGTTCAAATTGACACACCAATAATTTTACACCACAATTATTGCATATTTATTCACGACACTTCAAAATTAAGCGAGAACTACTGTACCTATTACATTTGATACATTTTGGAAGCACACATTTCTTTAAAATCTATTCCGTTTCCAGAAAACTGACATGAAAACTTGGTGGATTCCCAGTAAACTGTCTTGATGCAACACCGTCTCCACCAAGGTGGAGACTCGTCCTCACTCGCAGTCCCTTCGTCGCCGTCACCTCGGCCGCCGTCATCAATTCCGCCGACGCCGACAACTCCCCGCCCCGACTCCCCGCCCTCACCCATCGCCGGATCGAACTTTCATGGGCGCTGCGCCGCGCCGCGCCACGTCGCTCGGCGTCGCCCAACTTCCGCACGGCAGCGGGATACTGTTCCCCTACCGGAACCTCCTTCCCCACCCTCCTAATGCTTCTAATCCTCCCCGCCCCGCCTGCCCCGTTCGTCCGACACTCCCCTTTTCCCCGGTCCTTCCTCGCCGCACTCTTCGCCCCCCATTCTCCCCGCACTCTTCCCCCCACATTCTCCCCGCCCTGCTCTCCCTCCGTTCTCCGTGCCCCGTCCTGCCCGCTCTCCTTTCCACCCGTCCTCCCCGCCAGTCCTTCCCGCCCATTATTCCCACCCCTACTCCCCGCCCAGTCCTCGAAGACCCATCCTACCCAATCCATTGTCCTCGCCCCCGTTTTCCCAACCCGTCCTCCCTGCTTCGTTCTCCCCGCCCCATGCTTCCCAATCCGTTTTCCCCGCCCCGTTCTCCTCCTTTCTTCCCGCTCCCTACCCCATCCTGTCCTCCTCACCTCAATCTTTCCTCCCCGCCCCGACCTTCCTCCTTCCTCCCAATCCCCCCTTTCTCTTCTCCTCCCTCCGCCCCTTCCTCCTCCCTCCGCCCGCGCGTCCGCCCCCTGTGGAAGTCTCTGCTGCGGCGCGCGACGGAGCGACTATTCGACGCTGGCGGCTCGGCGCCTGTTGTTGCAACCTCGTTACTGGGTCACGAGCGTGCGTGGAGCCGAAATTGGAGCCCGTAATTGGGAGCGGCGCCCGCCCGCCCGAGCCGAAGCGGCGAGGGATCCGGCAACTCGGCGCTGGCGCACTGCGCGGGTCGCCCGTCTGCGAGGGCGAAAATCACCTCTCGCCCACGTTGCGTCTCACACGTAAGGCTAAATTCAGACGAAAAATCATTCTCTTCTCAGTTGATTTTGTGCCTTGTCAAATTAAGATATGTATCAAATGTGTTTATATTATTTAGCTGAGAATTTCAAAATGATGAAGGATGTTTGGTGAAACGAAACTTAATAAGTGGGCATTTGAAATGTATTGAAAGACAGATGGGGGAAAGGGAAACATCCATGACAACATGCTACGATCCATCAGTATGAAGTAATATCTTACCGGGATGGAAATATTATTTTCCGAATCCCTGTGGAAGGCTTGCGTACTGAGGTTTGCTGAGGATCTGGTAAATTCGGTCAAGTTTAATCGTGAAAGTTTCACGAATGGAATTAAAGAATAGAGTCCCCTATTTAAAAGTTTATCGCCCATCACTGCTGTCTTACGTGTGGTCTGTGTTACGTGCGTGTCCGATGAGGAAGTGGGCGTGGCTGGTTCCCGGGCGTGTGGACGCGCTGACACTGTGTCAAGGCGCTCTGCGCTGAGCCGCGCGCCACCCGATGGGATCCGCTTCCTGTGTAGCTCTGTCTGCTCCGTTTCGTTCTGCAGGGGGCTTCGTTGAGAGTGAGTTACATCCCCGGTGGAAAGAATTCGTTGTGAGCTGGAATTGTGAGGTATTGTGTAACAAAATCAAAGGATCATGCAGCGCTGTAAGTTCCCGCATCCATGGGCGGATCCAGCCGATCCTTTTGAAGGGGGCCATCATACATTTTTGTTAAATAATAAATATTTTAATAAATAAATAATAAATAAATATTATGTTGTATATTATTTTTGTAATGTATGTATGATACTGTACAATATTATTTTTAAATAATTACATAATTCTAACATAAATATTTAAATCAATTTTGCCAAATAAAATAAGGTAACATACGAAAACTCGACGTCTTTGTGGGGGAGGCATGGCCCAAATAGCCCCTTCTGGATCCGCCACTGCAGATATCAGAATTTCTATTACTACACTTACATTATTCAAACAGGAAGTGTAAGGATAGTTATTATAAGAAAGTAACTAGAGTCATTAGGTCTTAATTAGTAATGTTAGAAAATACCTAATCCTAGCTTGGTTTCTTTATGTTTTCGGTCGAAGTTTTAAATCTACTTTTAGCAGGTCCTTACCAAACATATGAAATTATATTGCCCGGCTGCAAGATTTTCACATGTATTTCAAACCACTTACCTGCGCTGAGATAAAAAATTGAAAAGTTTTCGTTTCATAGAGTGGTAGCATAATGAGTTTTCATTCCACTATATTCTGACATTATTTAATGTGACATGAAGACTGTCTGACATTCAAATTTCTTCCGAACATTCACGTATTGGAAAATGATCGTGACTACTTAAAGTTTCTCATTGAATGGACATTTAAATCTATTAACTGTTTAAGATAATTCCTGTTTCGTTATGAATAAACATTTGCGAGATGAAAAGCAACAATGATAAGGAATGTGAATCTCCGAACTTTCTGCCTCGGCGGATACTAACTTTTATCTATACCTTCACGATTCCCTTGTTCCATTGTGGGTGTGTTATTGCTTCCGATTTTCCGCGTTCCGGAATTGTTCCTTCATCAATGTGTTATCTTTTCGTTTTATGTCGGACGCCCCTCAGATTCCGAAACAACGTCGGGGGTTGCAAGGGGCAGAGAGGAAACGCTGGGAACGAGGAGGGCGCCGCTAGCAAACGCTGAAAACAGGCTCCCGGGCGGGCGTGGGTGGCGGCGGAGGTCGTGAGGTCATCGAAAGAAGACGGTGGAAGCAATTGGGGGGTCACGAGTTGGCCTGTGAGGGAGGTGGCAAGCGCGGGGAACCGGAAGGAAGAGGGGATTCGATTAACTTTGTTTCGGGGAGGAATGCTTTTTATGTGTTTAGGCGTATTAAACCAGTGTTACGTTGATACGAAGGCTGAAGGAACAAAAGGAAGGTTTTTGGGACCAGTGTTGTTCCAATAAATGTTTATGGTTGATCTCTGGATTTGTTAGAAGTATTCGTGGTTTTAATCATTGTATTCTACGTTTGAAGAACATAACTGACATTGGTGATAATATGTAGTAATATCCATTGAGGTATTCGAACGAAAGCTGATGGTGAATTGAGTTCTCCATAAGTTTCTCAATCAATATAAAAGATGAATTTTTTGGGGGATAAGAATTCCAAAATTGAAAGTTTCGATGAGAAAACTCGAAAAAATGAATGCTCTTTCAGCTTACATTTGTAGACTACTTTTGTAGCTACAACTTTTGAACTTTACTACTCGCGGAGTTGGTTGATTGGAGAAAATAGTAATGCTGTAAAGAAATCAATTCATTTCGACGTAATTTTCTCCAAATTTTGGGTGTTCTTTTAATGTCAATAGAATTGATCGCTTTTCTTAGAAAGTGAAAATTTTTGTGTAAAATTCGAATTTCAAGGCAAACAGAAATTTTTCATTGGTAGAAAATTGGAATTGTTCATTTACTACATTTTTAAAAGTACCAAAGACATTATTTTATTTAATTTTCTGACATAATAAGTAAACATAAGCCATGTATTTTACCTGCACAATTACTGATTTTTCGTAATTCCAAGATAAAGTTAATTGCAAATTAACAAAAAAATAGTCCAGCACATTCTAGAAATCGCAAGACTGCTCTTGAGCTCTTATTAACCGAATTATTTTTTCACTCACGGGCGTAGCAGGCATTTGGGCATATTGGGGGGTTGCACTTGCCCCCAATATTTTCAAGAATATCCATTAGTTAATTCTAATTTAATTTTTTACTGAAAACATTTTCAATAGTATGATGTATTACAACGCAGATAATTGATCGTTTAATAACAAAAAATTCAAAATTAAAGTTGGTGTTGACTTTTTTGCCGTCTTTCCTTGGTCCAAAAATAAGGAATGAGAAAAGCTACATAATGCTTATGAAGAAGCATTCCAACATTCCATGTAGATGTAGAAAATCCCCGTGAACCTGATTTTCGTACAGAAGGAAGCACAATTCTTGCGACCACCACTGCTCTAAACGTCTCCGCCGCCATCTCCTCCGTTCCTGCCATTGCTTTATAGTCGGAGTTTATAGGAATAAATGCCACTTAATTTGACATTTTAATCTACTGCATGCATCGTGTTAACTTTAATAAACCAACAGAATGTTTCAGTAGCTTTAACAGAACTTCACATTTCTTTTGATCCCCACACAATTCTTCTTGAGAGTGACGCTCATGAAGACTAATTTTGAATGAGATAAGTATTTGAGTTTTATTTTTTTATCACTTTTTTAACCATTGTAGATTCAAAACTATGAAGTACAAAAGGGAAGTATAGTTCACAAGATTTGGTCGGATTGAATTAAGACATTAAAACATAGTTTGCGGACGTTTCGGAATATTTTTATTCTATCCTCAGGGATTTTTAAAGACACACATACTGTTACAACCTCATGCCACTATATCTATGAGAGATTGTAACCATATGTATATCTTGTAGTAAGGTCTGAGGATGGAATAAAAATATTTCGAAAACTATATTTTGATGTCTTGATTCACTGGGTCCAAATTCTGTGATCTACATTTCCTGTGTCACACTTTTTTCGATACATCAAATATTCTGTTTTAATATACTTGAAATAAGTATTCATTAACTTAACGTGGACATGTGTCTGAATACGTGGTAGAGTTTTTATGATATCGTTTTCTAGACTTTTAAAGTTTCCTTTGTCTTTATGAACAGTTATATTAATTATCTTATAATTAGCTCTATCGAAACTTGTTACTTAAGTAACCATTTTGAAATGTAGAATATTGGGCGCGCTTGCTTTGAAATCTTTAAAAAAGTTTCGATTTATCGGATTTAACCTTTGAATATACAAATGAAACAGACAGGAAGCGATTCACTTCTAAGTGTTCGCATTGGTAAAAAGGAAAGAAATACTTTTATTTTGTTGTAACATCCTAGTACGATATAGAAATATTGCGAAGTGGTCTGAAACGAATGCTGCGCTCTTAACGGGCGATAAGCCTGAAACAGTTTTAAGCGAGATTTTTTAAAAACAATGCAGTAATAAATCCGCAATCGATATTCAATAAGATTGTGAACTTTTAATTGTGAAATATTAATATATTAGGCCTCTTTATAGTGACAAAATTTTTTTTCTATAGTTGAGAGAGCTTACGTTCAATGTCAATAAGAACACATACATGTGCTGAACAATGGAACAGAGGGCACTGAAAGCGGAACGCAATATTTCTATAGTTGAGAGAGCTTACGTTTAATACAGATACATACATTTGTTGCCTGACCTCCCTCCTGCCCTTCCCGCGCGGCGAATGGGGGGGGGGGGCGAGACCGTAGATTTTTGTTTAAATAAGAAATATCATTGTTTTTATATTGTATTTTATTTATGTAGTGTAGATATGATACCATGCAATATCATTGTTTGAATAATTACATAATTCGAACATCAATAAATATTTAAATTAATTTTGCAAAATAAAGGAAGGTAAACGAGAACTCTAGGCCTCCTACTGGTGGCAGTGGCACGCCTCGCGGCACCGTGCCATGCCACAAGCTTCTCTACGTCACTAGCGTCTAGAGAGGAAGCTATTAGTAACCCCGCCGTTTTACAATAGTGATGGCGTTGCCCCTTGCGATGGGGTTATGAACTGCGTGGAGAGGCGATTTCGTCGTAGCACTCGTGCCACGGACTCCCGCTCGTGGCGTCGACCTTGACAACACTGCTCTAGGCCTTGGTGTGAGGGGGGGGGATTCGCCTGTGAATGGGCGGCGGGCGAGCTGGAGCGCCGCTCCCAGGGCGTGGCGCGGGTTGCCGGCGCGCGGGGGCTGGCGCCGTGGCCCGCGACGGAACTCCGCGCCGCGCCGCTCGCTGCCTCCGCAGGATGTTCGCCGCCGCGCGGCTAATGAAGTTCGGCCCTTTGCCCTTCGCCTCTGGGCCTCGCTCGCCTCAGGGGCGCTGGACGTGCGGATGGATGTCAGGCTACTAAAGACTGCAGGAGAGACAGCGGCGGTGTGGGGTGGTGGAGCTGGAGGACGGCCATTTTGGGAAACATTAAAAACAACAGAAAACAACAAGAAGGCTGAAACACATCGAAAAACATTTAGAAATATGAATATCTCTGAAAGAAAATAATGTAAGGCGTTGTAAAAGCGGAAGTCAGAATATATACTAAGTACCAGAACTCTTACATTTTCCGTTTGAGAGAACATCAGTGCTTTTAAAATGATAAATAAACTTTATTTGAAAAAAATTGCAACGAATTTACCTTTACTGCAATGAGAGTTTTTTACCATCGCAGTAACTCTTATATTAACTTTATATCAACACTGACCGCTACTCCGGTTTGCGAATATATTTGCCATGAAAATATCCATCTCGCAGCAGAGGCGCACCTTTCTTTCTACGGCAGCACTTTCCGAGAGCATCAGCACACTTCACTGAGGCGCCCGCGTAAATATTCTCCGATTGCGTGTTTTGGAGGATCCCATAAATACGAGGGGAAGTCCTTAACTCTTTTCTTTCGCGTCTTCCACTTCAGAGCAGCGCCAGTGGCAAATCCCGGTAGCAGAGTGGCTACGCAAAAAGAACCCTCGCCAAAACAGCTTTGTGCTAACTCCAAGTGTATTCAAGTTCTGCGTCAGCGGGGAGCCGTGCGTTTAAACACGTCGAGAGCGGAACCGTATGGAGTGGCTCGGGCCAAACAGAGAGGGCGAGTCAGAAGGGTGGAAAAGGGAGGTTGGGGTGAGGCGGCTGAGGTGGGACGCGGAGGAAGGCGAGGTCGTGGGGGTGGGATGTAGGGAAATGGAGCGAACCGGACGATAGCGATACAAGGCGGCGGGGGGAAAGTGGTAAGGTGGGCGGAAACGGCGAGGCCGCGCGGGCTGCGCATGGGATGAGGCGGGGGTTTGTGGATGGGGGCGGCCGTGCCGACGGCGGCGGGTCAGGTGGCAGACGATTGACCGGGTGGCATGGTCGATGCGGAGAATCAAGGCGGAGCGGGGCGGGCTTGCGGGGTGGGCGGGGCGGGCTTGCGGGGTGGGCGGGGCGGGGCGGGGCTGGGCGGAGCTGAGCGGAGCGGAGATGGGCGGGGATGGGCGGGGCGGGGTGGGCGAGGCGGCGCAAGGCGGTACGAGGCAGAGCGGGAAGGAGCGGGGAGGAACGAACCAAGGCGGGGCGATTCGTGACGAGTTGAGCGGGGAAGAGTGAGGCGAGGAATGGGGCGGGCCGAGGCGTGGCGAGGCGAGTAACGCAAAGCGAGGCGGAGCGAGCAGGATGGGATGGAACGGAATGAGGCGGGATGCGATGGAGCGGGCAGAAGCGGGGTGGAGCGGGGCGGGGTGGAGCGGGGCGGGGTGGAGCGGGGGCGGGGTGGAGCGGGGCGGGGTGGAGCGGGGCGGGGTGGAGCGGGGCGGGTTGGAGCGAGGCGGGATGAGACCGAGAGAGAGGTAGCGGGGCGAGTCGGAGCGGGACGAGCGGGGAGGAGTGAGGCGTGGCGGGGCTGACGTAGTGGGGCGAGCGGGGAAGGAGCGAAGAGGAGATTACAGGAGAGGGCAAGAAACCTCTGAGTGTGTGCACACAGGCGCCGACGTGCAGCCGGTCTAGAAGGAGCATGGAGGCGCGGACGAAAGTAGCACGACGCATTGCCTTGAGATCCTAATAGAAGGAAATTATCTGATATTGTTTCGGTGTTTAGTTACCCTTGTCGTAGATTTGATTTTTGTAAGCAAAATGAATGGGAAGAAAGGTAATACGAATATTTTAATGGTTTTGTAATATTTAATAGTGAGAATAATTGGCTTATTCTCTCCTTTTTGTTTTCATATTAATTCGTGTTATATTACTGGGATGAAACGAATGCGATTATGGAGATCTGACAATTGATCCTCTGCGCACTTGTTTTTAAATGATGGATGCCAATTAACAGTGTTCTTGTAATTGGTCTTTTCAATGCTACTTAATCCGTACTATACGTAAATCTGTTATTTAATTAATGCTTTGAAATGAAGCGAGAATATTTTGAGAGGTAAGCGATGGGTCATTTACAGAATTGCAGATGGCAATGAAACAATCGGGTTTACTTTGAGATTCTTACGAAGTTGGAGATGATGTGAAGTTAATTGAGAGTGAAATTTCTAGAAAAAAAAATCATGACGTATGAAAATTCGAAATCAAAATCAATATGAATTTCAGAATATTTTTTCAATATCACTCAATCATATGATGAAGAGTTTGAATAGGATGTAGATGAGCGAAGACTGAAAGGAGGAAATCTAAAGATGAATATGGCACGGTATCTTGGATTCTGCGAGGGAAACGAACAGTCGATGATTACTTTTCTGAAGTAGTACAGACATTCAGATATTCACTGCCAATACTCCCCGAATATGACGTATGGCTCTCCGTAGCAAAAATAAGACGTCGACCAGCGAGTGCATGTGAATATAGCAAGTAGCGCGGTATGCATGGAAAACGCGTGTGGGCGGGCGCTTCTTGGGAAGTGCAACGCGGCCCATCCTTCAGCCCTGTTTACAGTTCTCTCGAGAGCGCATTCAACCGCCCCGCCCCCTCCTCGGCGGCCCTCTAATGCGTCTACGCCACTTCCCAGTCGCCCTGCGCCGCCCTGCGCCGCCCTGCGCCGCCCTGCGCCCTCCGCGCCCTACAATGTCTGCACTCGCGGCTCGTGGGACTGGGAGAAGTTGGGGAGTTGCTGGAGATACACTTCTGCGCTTGCGGAGAAGGAATTAACTTCTGGTTCAAGGTCGGAGTAAATTCGCGAGCACAGGGGGTTGTTTCGACTTCATATTGAAGCGGCGGAGTGGATGAGAAAGTAAAATATAACTTTTGAGTGAGTGTTCTCTATTCCCTCTATTTCGGCTGTTATGATTTCGTAAGTTTGTTTAAAAATAAGTTAAACAATTTGGGAGCACCGTTGGAAGAAGCAAGCGCGGCAGCCTCATGTGAGAGAAAATTGCTTTTGTCTCGAGAGTTCTTTATTAGCTGTCAAATATTTTAGCTTCGGTAGCTGAAATACTCGAGAAAGCGCTTTCTTGATATTACATTCTTCTTAGATGCTGGAATGGCAAGAGGGTTGGGGAACGACGCTGGACAGTGAAACGTTCAATTTAATTTAGATTGAGCGTTATGAGAAAAAATACTGAAACATAGATTTTTTGTTTTGTTTTTTGTTTGTGGGTTTCTTTGGTCGGAACTCTTGAGAAATATGTTTTTGCTTACGTCTCGTGTATTATTGGAAAGGAGTGATCTTACAGGCAAAGTAATATGATGTAAGATCTACATCATTTTTAAGTGAAGACAAACATTTCTTAATTATTAAAATTCTGAATTTTTAATGAAATATCATCTTTCGTAATTAAAGCACATTTTATTACGGAAAACGTTTCTGTAATTGTTGTCAAAAGCTTCTTCCCTTTGAGTTTCTTAATACTTCTCCTATTGGAAGTTACGAATGGATGGGATTTATTTCCTAAGTTATATGTGTTCAACGTCGTCACATTCAATTCGGTCAATGTTATGGATTTTATGTTCTTTTAGAAGTCATTATTTATATATTGCAGACGTATTAGTTTCCTCTTGCAGATAATAAAACAGTACAACAGTGAAAGGTATGCATCTGCAATACATTCCTAAAAGAATCAGGAAGTCCAACGAATGCAACTCAAGGTCTCCATTTGGAGAAGTATAATCTACAGATAGGCAAATATACAAAAGAACGAAATGGAAGTCAGTAGTGGCAGAAAAAAATAGGATGAAGTTGACAGAATTTGTCATGCAGGGGCCTGCTTCTCGCAATCTCGCAATGTTGAGATTTTAAATGATGGATTTTGGGAAGTTATTGAAGTCTGTGAATTTTGATGTTAACGAATTTACATTGTAGACGAATCACGGTAGGAAATGTACCCAATATTATTCAGAGCAGCAAGAACAATTAAGATGACAAGGGCTAGAATTTAAAAGATGATTGTGAAGGTGGCGGAAACCTACAGAAAGCGACTTGGTGATGTGAAGCGCCGAGTCATAGATCACAGGTAACCGTCAAATGGGTCGGCGGCTTCTGGGAAGTGGACGAGGTTATATACGCGCGTGGGGATCCTGGAATGGGAGAAGCGAGTCTCCTCTGCAATGATGATCTGCGAGCGAAGAGCCACTCCGTCAATGTCTTGTACAACGTGCGCACGTGTGTGATTGTGTATGTGTGTGTGTGTGTATGGGGGTAGGGGACGCCCATGGAAGTCTTGCAGACGGCCGAAAAGAGACATACGTTCAAGTCCCGGCATCTGACTGATCATATCACAAAAAAATACTGCGGCCGCAATGATATAACAGAGATGGCGATGAAGTAACCGCGGAGTTCAGTGAAGTGAAACTGTGAGGAGTTCCAGTTAGTGCCTGTCGCGTACGATAGTGAGTGAGTGATTCGTGTTTTTTTATTAACACTGTAAATTTGTCATTCGCTTATTCGCTCTTCTCTCGCGTACTCGAGCAGTTCTTAATGCAGTATGGCTCCTCTGAAGTACCTACAGTATAACTGAAAATACGACTGTACAGTATAACTGAAAATACGACTGTTCATCACAATACATTTTCATAAAAAGTATACGTTTTTCCGTCATCACGCAAGAAAACAACGTCGAAGACAACATGGTGGCAAGTAAAAATGACGAAGAAAACATGGTGGCAAGTAAGAATCACGAAGAAAACAAGGGAAAACGAGTTGGAACAGGTTTCTTGTGCGTCATATCCTGGGTTTTCTCATGCGTTGGAGAATAGCTGTTGAGATTTTTTGATAAAACTAATTTCTGTGGCAGAGAGACTACTGCTTTCTGTTTCTTTTCCAGTATTTGTCAGGATGGTAAGAAACTAGGTTGAGGTTTCATTTTCCTCACGGAAAAAGACAATTTAAATAGGGCAGATCACTGGAAGTGTCCGAGTAGGCATTTCTCATTAAACATCCTGCTTTGTGAGTTATTTCAACGTGGGAATATTCTCGGCTATCCGGATGAAAATTTCAAATCGACGTTTCGAGTGAGTGAGTATTGATTCAGAGCGCCTCAACAGCAGAGGTGTTTTTCCCGTAAGTTGCCTATTAAAACGTAGGAGGTTGCGGTATTTCTCGCTGGAACCTGAAGTCCGGCGCAGGCTTTCTTTCTATTCCTGCCAGTGCGATATTGCCCCAGCCGGGACGAACTCCAAGTTCCCGACATGTGAAATAGTTTAGTGCATGTAAGTGCGCATGTGTGTGTGTGTGTATATATATGTGTGTGTGTGTGTGTGTGTATGTGTGTGTGTGTGTGTGTGAGAGAGAGAGAGAGAGAGAGAGAGAGAGAGAGAGAGTAAGGGGATATGAAGGGTCACTTTTGAGAAAGGATAGATCGCGCGCAGTCCTTGGCCCATTTGTTGGGGTACTGCTCCGGCAATCGCCTGTATTTAACAGAGAAACTACGGATATGGGAACAGCCAGACTCTAGAATTTCATCCAGATTCTACCCTAATTCGACCCAGGTAATTAGCCTATACTTCGGTTTTTCTTTCTTGGCGCATGGAGGTGTGTCATCAAAATGGAATATCTCAAGGTATTTCGCCTCGTTCTCGCTTGTGTCGCTAGGAGCCGCATGATCGCGACTGTTTAGAGCAGTGCTGGCGATCACGCGACTCCTAGCGGCACAACCGAGAACGACGCGAAATACCGTGAGATGTTCCATTTTGATGACACCCCCCTCCCCCACGCGCCAAGGAAGAAAAACTGAAGTATAGTGTTCAAAATCTATCACCGTAGTGCTAGTGGAAATGCGGAAGATAGTAATGAATGTGTCCGGGATCGCGTCAGTGATGCGTAGTTCGTCGGCCGATGAAGAGAACGGACAGATGGTGGCGGCGGGTGTAGAGGGGATTGAGGGCCGAACGAAGGGCTCAGCCGCCGAGGGCGTTGAATGGCGCGCCGGCGGCAGGGGCTGGTGCGAGAAAGGGCGGGGGTGTGGCCGCTTCGTATGATAGCGGGGGCTACTCCGTCGCTTCGAGCGATGACGCGAGCGCGCCCTGCGAGGGCGACGACGTCGTCGCGCGAGTATCGGACGCGACCTGGCGGCGGCCGCGGCGCCGACAGGCGGGGCCGGGGGGCGGAGGAGGGAGCTGGGGTGGAGGGGGAACAGCGCTGGCGATGGCTGGAGGGCGCCGCGCTTCCTAAGAGCAGCATTACTTATTTAGCGACGGGGTTTACGGGCGCCTTTTATTGGGCGGCGCCACAGGTCGGGAGCGTTAGCGCCGCCCGCGCCGCGCCCCGCTCTGCCACACCCGCTCCCCCGCACCCACCATTTCGGCAACGCACAGTGGGTCGAAAGAACGTCGCAATGCCGGAGCCTTCTTTTTATCTATTACTTTTTATGTGCTAGCTTCTTTTCCCATTCTGAATTTTTTTAAATGCGCTAGAATAAAGAGTCTAAGTAGTAATTAAGAGAGTGAACATGTTTTGGGGAACAAATTGTGTTTGTGACCAGTTCGTTGGTCATTCATTTTCGGTTCTTTCATTCAGTTGTAAGCAAAATGAGGGTCATTTCATATTCAATTATTGTTTTCATTGTAAAAGCAGTCTATCGCATTCCTTTTCATTTATTGTTTAAATGAAATGTATTGGATTAGATTTTATTGTTTTACTGGCGGGGGTCATCATTTCAAGGACAAGAGCATTTTCTTTTACTGACACTCCATTCGTTTTGTGTTGTCTTGTCATGGCTTTGGTTGAATATCTATTGTTATTTACTTTTTAAATATTTACGCCAATATACTCGAACAACAACTTATTATCTCATAGTTTGTGTCCAAACGTCACATATTTATGAGTGCAGCTTTTATTCAGTTATTTATTTGTATTGTAATAATTCCCTGGATCGTACTCTCACCTAAAGGAACAATTTCAAGATTATAATACTAAAGCCTATGTGCATAACAGCGTAGGTGAAGCAATGAAAGGAAGGTGGAACTAGAACATGGTGAAAAGCTGCTGCAATCCTGCTTTGGGCATCATTTTTTATTATTATAATCGTACAGAGGTCAGAATTCGTGTCTCGGAACTTCGAGAAATTACTTAAGACTATAATTAGAACGCCGTTTATTCTACTTGACCTCACTGTTAAGTCGCGGATTGCCGATTTTCTCATAGATTATTTTTCTTTCCTTTTAAAATGAAACTTTGTGTCTCGAAGTAGAGTAAGTCGGCACTCTCAGCGTGTTAGTTCCGGCATCGACCGCTAAATCCGTGGTGCGCCACCGTCAAGGATTTTGTATCTTTTTTTCTGCTACAGATTAATATTGTTGGAAAGAACTGAGCACTCCAGGATGTCGTGAGAGCGATCTTGCAAACAATTCATTACCCTTCAGAAAAATATTATTTTACTCTACGCATTTTCTTTTCTGTACAGTTGAGTTTCACGTTTGACGCGCGTGGCGGCCAAGTACCCTTTATACTATCTCGCCTTACTAAGTACGCAGTAATTGAAAGTATTTTAATCGTGTGGTGGAAATCATTTACAATAAGAAATATTCGGCGAAAAAAATAACATTGCAAAACTAATAAATGTATGATTTTTTACATGAAATTGGTTCTAAAACCTGATATCATTAAATAAGGTAGTGTACAAATTTTTGAAGGATCAAGTAGTGTGCGTGTAGTTTCTGATTAAAGATAATGAAATTTATTTAAAAATCTCAAAAACGACTCCAACTTTTTCTTTACATTTTCTTCAGGAATAGCGTAAAAAATATTTCAGGATGCGCTTAAAAAAAGCGCGTGTAACATTTTCGTTGAACGGATCCGATGTTTCGAAAGCAGCAAAAAAGTTAAATGATGCGAGAAAGTATGTGCTGTTCTTTAACAGCTGGTTTTCTGAACGCACATCGTGCTGCTTTCTGTGCAGTGTTGGTTTCGGTGCAGTGTTGGTTCGGTGCAGTTGACAAAAAATTGTCTTTCAAGTATGTGAACAATACATTAACATCGAATAGAATATGAGGAGAAACTTAAAAAGGAACCTCCAACACACTATTCACATGTATAGGTATTTTTGACTTTGAAGAGACAATGATCTTAAAAATAAACAGTGTTATAAATAGTACATAGTACATAAAAATTTATACAATAACTAATAGATACATGGTGTGCAGTTAACTACGGAGGATGTAAGAGATGTTTGGAATAACGTGATTTAATTCGCGAAAAAGGATTAGCTGTTTTTCCAAGTTGAAAAGATGTATAAGCAGGAGAAATACGGGAAGTATAGAATTTATCTGAGAGACGAAGGATCCAGGATTTTAGAGGCAGAATACTGCGTTTCGGTCAGTGGGAGAAACGAAACGATCCCCTTCCCCCTCGTGGACTCACGGCGTCGCACCACCCACGCCGTTGGCAGCCCCCGGCCAGCGCGAGCGCGGTTCGGCGAGTGGGAGCGGCGGCGTTGGCAGCAATCGCCCACGTGCGCCGCGCGATCCACTGAGGCGACCGCGCACCTGCGGCGGCTCGTGGGCCGGCGTGCAAGTGGGCTGTACTGCGCTGGGCGAATGGAATAACAGACTCCGTTCGTATGCGACGCGTCGCACAAAATGGCAGAAGAATTCGATTCACCTTATTGGGATAGACGTTAATTTTTTTATTTATTTGGTAAGGAATATATATATATATATATATATATATATATATATATATATATATATCAAGAGCTGAACTTCGACACCGTGAGACCAATCTCCATGAAAGTTGGCACTTCTACATGTTTTTTTCACAGAGAAGGTTTATGCGCTGTTAAATCTGTTGTAACTCTACTACATGGCGTTGTAGTACAAAACTAAATATTTACGTCAAATGCAGCCTGTGACACATTCGGCAGGATTTTGAATCTATATCGTTAATTAACTCCTAATCCAAGCGTTCTAGGGCATTAAAAACTAAAATTTTGAGGCCCGGGGCCTTAAAGAAACGTTTCTCATACCGTAATCTACAGGATGAAAACTTCTTGAACATTCTATTACATTTTTGCTGGTTCGGCTCTTCCTGATATTACCTCACCTGCTCAGAGATGTGCAGAATCTGCAACTAAATATGAATGAGAGACACAGAGGACACAGACACAGACAGGGACAGGGTGAGGGAGGGAGAGACAGTAAAAGGGTGATGGGAGGGGAAAGAGGGAGATGAAGGGCAGAACATCTGCCGGGTTTTCCTAGTTTATTATAAATACTGTATACATTATACGATCGTATGATACGACGCCAAACGCTTTTATGCCTATAGTAGACTACACTTTTTTGATCTCCGGTTCTCAGTCCATTCTCCATTGTATGGAAGTCGCGGAAAAGAATTCTCAGCAGAAGGAAACACTAAAATCTAAACTGTTCTTAGCTAATCTCCGTGTTAAAAAAGAGATGTATGTAGCAGTGGCGTAGCGTGACTTGCGTGTTTGGGGATGCTCAACAATAACGCCAAATGAACACATCATGGTCTTTAATGTTCTCTAGAATCTATGTTATCAAAACAAATGTTACAATACTTAAACAGATTTATGTCAGGAGACTTCTTGAAAGTAAATTATGCAATGGCTCAGCTTTAATTCTAATGCGCGATTGGCAATGAGATCACTCGTGAATTTATACATTTCAGATCAAAATAATATTTAATATAATTAAGGAAGAATTCATCTCCTTAGATATTAATTAAGAATTAGTAGGCAAGCACTATTTTTTCTGTTTATGCCCACGACCAAGCAGTGAACCAAGTGAGAAAGGAAATATTTCACTGACGTCAAGTGTGCTGTGCTCTCGTGCACAAACGAGCAACTCTCATACGTCACTTTGCTCAGTCGTACGCTAGCGTACGAAACTCGCGAATCTCTTGGGGAGGAGTGAGGAGGGGAGGGGGGAACCTCGCCATCTGCGCATGCGTCATTGCCCGTCGCAATCTTGTGGCAGACGCTAGAAGCATTTTAGCATCCAAGCAATCGAAGGCCAGCTTGTAATAACGGCCGAATTCAACCTTTGGAAATCACATAAAATTAATACAAAATGTGTTTCGATAAATTGACCACCTTGTAAGTTTATCGATACAATATTTAGGGTTCTTTGATTAATATTTTGCGGGGGAATGCTCAGCATCTTAGCGTCCCTGACGCTACGCCACTGGTATGTAGGTGTTCCAGCACTTCCAGGATGCGTGGAGCAATTTCAACTGACTTGTGCCAGAATGCTTTCGAGCGACCTAGAAAAAATGGGTTTTGCGATTTAAACTATTACCCCATTTCCCCCCTATTCAAAATATGGTTAAATTTGTTTGAATGCGACCGGTGTGTTTTAATGGGGCCGGGCAAGGCAGGACGAGGTGAGGCGGGACCTGAATGAGAAGAGACAGGACGAGGGTTGATGGAGAGGGGGAGGAAATTAGTTCCACTGAACTCAATAGATAGAATTCATTACTTTTCCTGCGTTTTAGATGATTGTAGTGATTACATGCCCGGTGACGCAGGATAGTGCAGCTAGCAAATAAATAGTCAGGCGCAAATGTAAGATTTCCTCCTTCCATTTTCTGTATATTGATCAGTACCTGAAAAGAAACAACGCATTTCTCTCTCTCTAACTCCTTTCTTTCTTACTCACTAACCCAATCACATCTCTCAGTTTTGTCATTCATTTTCTCTCTCTCTCACACACACATACACCAAATTATTAATAAATATGAATTGTTCTATTTCCTTATCAAGATTGTTCGCGTTAATTAAATGTGACTATAGAATATTTTCTCACATTCAAAACACAACTCCTTGGATGTTTACTCACATGTATAGCTTGGGTTGCTGAGCAAATACTATTTATAAACGAACAATATCTTACAATCTTATGTATGATGGAATAATATTTCTACTACTTGTGTTTTTAAATTTTTAACCGAGCGAAGTTACTCAGGACCTGGCGAGCAGACGTCCCCAGTTTAATCCCCGACGATCCTGCATGTGTTTTTGTGATTTTCCGCGATCATCCAGGCGGATTCTGGATGGCTCTAGTGAAAGGCGAGGTCGATAGCCAAATTCATTAACTACATGAAGTCAAGATTAAGCGAATTCGAGACATCACGGGTTCCTGGTTGGGTGACCAACGGGATCTAACGGTGTCCGAGGCCAACTGCCCTTTAGGGGACATATAATGACAATACAAATACAAACAGCTACGTCGAATTCCGTCGCTGTCTGGAGAAAAATTATAGCGGCCGGCAGCTCTGATTGGTAGTTTTCCGTGGTTTCTCCGATCAACACCAGGATAATGTCGGAGCAGTATTCCTAATAACCGGGCCACGGACAGCGCGCGATCTTTCCTTCCTCTTCCTTGTCCTATTCTCACTCCTTACACCCACTTATACTAACATCCACTTCATAACTGCACACGCTGGGAGATCGCTCGGGGGCTTGGCGGGTCCTGGCTGGGGCGGTGCCGCGCTGGTGGGAGATACCTGGTTGGCTGGTCGAAGGTAGGTCGGCTGCCGGATACCGCCATCCAGCGGGGGAAGACCCCCGCCATCTCCCGATTGAAAAAATATGCACTGCACTTACGGGACTAATGACCTCAGTGGTTTATTTTTTAAAACGAATCTCCCAATACAGGCACGCTTTGCATCAGCGCATAAAGCTGTCCATCGCCGGCCCCATAGTAAGGCGGATGCACGCGCGCCGTCCTGGCAGACGTTTCTAGGTGGACTTACGCGTGTATTATTGACGCGTGCGCCCTGCGCGGCGACTGAGGGGGGGGAGAGAGGTGGGCGCCGCCCTGGCGCCGCGAGGAGGCGGGCGCGCGTACTCGGAAGGAAAACAGCGCCGCGAGCGGTCGCTCCCTGCATTACTGAGTCACTCCTTGCCGCCGAAATTCAGTGCATACGAGTTTTCGCGACCGATTTGTGGTAATCAAACGCGAGAAAAAAAATCTGATGAGTGAAAGACAACAGAGTGTGGGGGAGGGGGGAGACTGAAATCATAGAAAAAAAAATAAGGTAAGGAATACTGGGGCGGGCACAGGGAAAGGTTTAGAAGGAGGAAGGGAGAAGAGAAGAGGAATGGAGATGAGAAATCAATTAAAAAAAACAAAAAACACGAGACTAGTAAGTTGTGTTTGTGTAAATTGTAAGTTTGAATTGTGATGTTCATATGCAAGAAGGGAGGCTTATTTGCCAATAAACTATACATTGTTGCGAATTTTTTGCAACAAGTTTTTGCAAGTTGCAAATTTTTTATAACAAATCGCAGCATACTAAACAATCTGCTGTCTTGGTCATGAAATTTTATCGATGTTTGAATGTTTGAACATTGATTTAACAATTTATTGCAATTTTGAAATTTTCTTAATAGATCTTATAGTGACAATGTTTTTTAGAGATTTCGTACAAAGTTACTTTTCTTTAATGTGAACAATGAGAAACAAAGTGTACTTCTTACTCATTACTCATTACAGCTCATTGGCGTTTCGCCAGATCTCGTTTCCTGATTTGCAGAAGCCCTCTTCCCCCCCCCCGCGATAAGAGGTTACTATTCCGTGAATTCTAACCAGAAACAACTGCCTCAGGTTCAAGCTTGGATAATTGAATTTGATTTCGAGGAATTCGAATTCAGATTCCAATTAAACTGAATATGAAAATCAGCACCATCATTACAGGAGCTACTTTTAGCTAATGAAAAATTAAAATCACCGAAATTACACTGCTAAATGACAAATTAAAATCATCTAATTCAATCTTTGAAATTCCATTGCCTTTCACTTTCAGCGCAGAAAGCACTGAAAACAAACGAGTTCATTGAACTTGTGGCAAAAAGTATTGTAATTTAGGAAGTTGGGTGTCTTCTTTAAGAATAAGTGTTCGTTGGTTTCTGTGGTTTCCGGTGATCAGTTCCTGGCAGTTGCTGACGGAAGTACCCTAAACATCGAGTCACACTATCGCGCGCCTGATAGAGATGGGGGTCATTGACCCGGACGTTGAAGTACATTACTTATTACAGGCAGTATTAAGACTTTTTTTTAAATTATACAATACAAATGTAAACTAATTCACTATATATCAATTCGTTTTCAATATGCCCATTTCGATTTAATAACACGTGTTTGAACGAATCGGACATATCGGACGAAAAAGTGCGACGTCGCTCGAAAGAAATTTCGGCCAAAATCGAATCCATTGCGACCGTCACCTTAAGCGTCGAGAGACGTGGGCCGCTCCTCCAATCTCCGACTCACTGGTGGAGATCAGGAGGCCGCGATCATCTGAGTCTTCCTAGACGCCCTACTGAGTGTCTCGGAATAAAAGTTACGAACTTCTACGGCATGGTACAGAGGTCTAAAATGTTCACTTTTCGTCTAGGAACATGAAGTGGGAATTTTCATATAACGTTACCCACGCGGATTTTCCCCTTCATTTTTTTTTCGGAAACTACTTATGTACAGGTGCTCGGCAGGTCACGTTCTGACGCAGTAAAGGAGATATTCCTGCACCTACCGAACACCTGTGCTTATGGAGTTGTCTCGAAACGAGAAGCAAATGCCACTGTATAAATGTATATAACTCCGTTATATTCAGTTTCTCAATGTATGCTGACAAAAGGATGTCATTTTAGGCATCTGTATGTCCATGCCGTAGAAGATTGTAACATTTATTCTGTGATATCCTATACATTATATGATGTTATGCGATATCCGAAAAATAACGGGTATTTCAAAGAGTAGAGTAATTACCGAAGTCAGTTTCTAACAATATTTTTAGTAATATCAAGGTGAAAAATAATTGGCCGTCATGATGACAAAGAATTAAGTATTACAAATGAGCCCTCAGCCTAAAATTCATCTGCCACAATGGTAACGTTTGCGAATTTGCCAAGTTCCGAGTATTTATTCAAATTCGTTTTTCAAATTGGATATCCATATAGGAGTTTGTAAAACTAGAACTGCTTTAACAGTATGAGAACTCGAATATCTTGTTATCGCTTTACATAAATTAAATACATTATGTAGGATGAAATCTGTAGTAAGTGAATTATTGTTCTCTATTTTTATTTATTTATTTTTTAAGACTTTTTAAGGCGAAAGCAACTGACCTACGTCACTCATTGAAATATGACTTGTAACAGTCATCAAAGTAAGCGCGGTCTCTTCGGTTATAGGGTCATCAGTAAAAACAGGAATTTCGTGCAATAAAACTCTCTAAAACGTGCAGTAAAAACACCAAAATGTGCAATAAAAATATCAATTTTTTCCAATATGCTGTTATGTAGCCTAAAACTCCAGTTAATGCAGTTATCAACTTATTTTACATTTTTGATGTGAAAAAAGTGAATGAAATATAATAATTTTAGTATTTTTTGTAGTTTGTCCATATACTTTTAAACAAATAAAATTTGATATTTTAAATATTATTCACAGTACAGAATCAAATGATTACAAAAAATAAATACAAAAACTGATAAATACAAAACACCTTCAGAAACCAAAAATAATTAAGTTGTACAAGAAATACAGTAATGTTCTTAATAATTTTGTTAATTAGTTTACAATTATGTACATTTCCAAATTATTTACTTAGAAATTAGTATATCTTTTAATCATCTAATGTATGTTTCAGACATAAAAAACTGCGTTCTACATTTACACCATCCGTGTGCTGAGCCTCAATCTGACGTGCGTGTGCACGCAGATAAAAGCGGTGAAAAACTGCGTTCATTCTTTCTCGATTTCGCAGGACAACATCTGTTCCGCAAAATTCCAATAATTTCAAACGCAGTGCAGCATGCCACTAAGGTTCTTACCCGGACGAAAGGTCAAATGTGACTCTCGCATGCAGCCTCGTGTTGGTAAGTTCAGCGAAGACTGACAAAAGGGGTATATGATCCGATTGGGGAGATTGATTCCGAACGTAGCGTAAGCTGAGCAGCCAGAACAAAGGAACGCGGACAGAGTTGTGACAACACCGCATATCCCCACTCTCAAAAAAATCCTTTAGATATTCTAATTAGACAATAGGCATCATGAAAGGTATAGACGCTCAGTTCAAAAGGCAACAAAATTGGGAATTGATACATATTAAACGCCCCTCAGGTTTTCCAGACCATCGTATGCACTACCAGGTTTTCATAAAAACCTTAAACCCTGAAACCTTTCAAAAAGGTAAATTAAAGCAAGATGATAGTACAAGAATTATATTTATGCAATAAAACTATGAATATGGTAAATTCATCCAGCAAAACCCCAAGACGTGCAATATAAAACAAGTACTAAAAAAACGTCCGTTTCATGATTCAAATTTTTGTCAAGGTTCCATCCAATTTCAAGTTAGCAAAGAAAAGATGTAGTTGCACGGGAATTTGGTCTTTACTCGTGCAGAATGCGAAGCCCTCCGTGTGGCAGCTCACATCCGTAAGACAAAGGACGCGCTCATTTAATACGAGGAAGAATCGCATCGAAGGAGGTTTCTGGCATTCTGAGCCGACTCAACTTCTGTTGCGAGAATTCGCTGTAAGCAGTTTATGTGTCATTTGTCTTTTGTGAAGTTGCTTTTGCAGAAGAAGAGCCTGCAGGTGACTTGTTTTTGGTCTGAGGAACATTTATGGGCATATATTAATTTTCTCGAGTAATTCATAAAGATATTTATTGAAAATGATATACCTCGACAGTGCGTCTGCTCAACAACTATTGGATATTTCGACAATGCTCTCCAAGCAATTGAGCCATTGCGTGGGCGGGCCCTTCGCGTTCACTGTACGGCAAAGTTCCCGTCAGAGAGATCCGATTTGAAATCGGATATTTGGTCGCAGAAACGTTCCAAATTTCTTTCAATGGTTATTATTAGGGGGGCGAATTTTAAAGAAATTTATTTTTTAAGTTTAGAAAAAATTTCAGTAGGACAGATCCATGCGGGTCAAGCTAGCACGTTCCCCGCGTTTGTGTGGACATCTCACAAAAACAGGGAAGGTAATGGACCCTAGGTAAAAGAAAAATGCATTAAAACGCTTTTATATTTGCATGCGTTGATGTTGGTTGCATGGCTGCGTCGTAGCATACTGTAACTACACCTAAGATAATCTCGTAAGAAAATGTAATCGTCATATTGGCACTTTGAAATTTCTGATTTATGAGGTTATTTTTGCAGGTAGAGACAGATTAGCGTCAGTAAACAATCGCCAATACCCCGTCCGACCTTTCCTTTTCAGACCTATTCTTTTTGGCCCACCTTCGCGCGGAAGCGCCTCGAATTTATCACAATATACGCCAGCCCACGTATATTTTTTGTCCCCCGTAAATTATCTGCGGAAGGAGTGGGCAAGGTGAGGGTGGTGGGGAGTGGAGGAAAGCGAGGGCGGTGGCTGGCGCGCGGAACCTCCGGTCTGCGGAAGTCGCGCGTCGACCGAGAAACTCTGCGCGCAAGGAGGGAGGGTCGCACAGTGAGCCGAGGAACCAAACCAACCCGGTGAACCAAGCTCTATACTGAGATTTGTCTAACTTTGCCCCTCTAGGCCCGTCTTCACGATGGAATATGTCATGGCATTTCGCGACGTTCTCAGTCGTGCCGCCAGATATCGCATGATCGCAACCGTATCAAGCAATGCTTGCGATCATGCGGCTTCTAGCGGTATGACGGAGGAAGACGCGAAATCCCGTGTGATATTCCATTGTGGATATGGACTTGAGGGGCAGAGTTAGAAAAATCTATAGACTCCGATTTAAAAGCTGTCGCACTTCAGAGACACGAGCTGGACGGAGAAGAGACTCTATCATCCAATCGGGAGGTTTGTTACGATTTAAGTTTGTGGTATTAGAGCTTCCAAATTGCTGACAATGTCCCCCTCTCCTTCCAGGTCATGACCTTCAAGCGCTGCTATGTTTAAATGGGAGCATAAATGCGAGAATATCAGCTTCTCTCATCTGAAAAAACACATAGGTACGATTTTTAACCAGCGATTTGCAAGCTGCAATTTGAATGCAATTGAACTATGAGCTAAATTCTCATTCAATAAATAATTCCATTTCACTTTGTCTCAAAAAATGTTTTCCCTTTTAGGTGGTAGCCATCGAATTTTCTTCGCTTTTACAATTTGGCATGTGAAACTTTTCTAAAGATTTTATGTGAAATAGAAGGCCATAAATAAATAATGTTCTTTCCTTCCTTCGTGGCAGTGTATTAATTATCCTAACTCTTAACGTTTTTCTCGTAAATTGACATTGTGCTATTTAGCTGTGCTCTTTAAATTGAAACCGAACGAATTTGGGTTGATTTTTATTTGGGAGGCATTGCCTACATTTCATAAAACAATACTGTTCCTTCAAATTCTAAGCATTTTTTTGTATAGTCAGATATCTCAAACATACCGTACGTCTTAGTTCATTAACATTTGCAATTCTTAAAAATTGAAATACTTTTTATTTTGATACCTCGTTCGTCCTCCATATTTAAACTAACAATAATCAGGCTATTCCTTTCTAGACTTAATGAAGCCACACGCTTATCGTAGTATCTTTAATATGTTTCATTAGAAACAATATATTGGTTATCAACTAGTAATTTTTGCCTTATATACATCACATCTCATAATTACCACCGCAGCGGACGTTTTGACCCACATCCGCCCAGTGTGTGATGGCGGAGTCGCGAACAGGGTGGAGACGGGAGCGGGGGTGGTTGGGTGGATGAGGGGGAGGGGAGTGGCGGGGAAGGCGCTCGGTCGCAGCCCCCGAGCGGGGCCTGGGGCGGCCTCTTCGCGCCGGAGGCCCCGCGGACTTGGCGGCGCTCAAGGGCGGCAACCGCAGGCGGGGCGACGGCTCCGCGGAGGCTGGCGAGGGGAGACGGAAAAACGGGCTTAAATAATGAGAATTAGATAGGAAAATGCATAAAAATGTTTATTTAGAAGGAGGTTCCTGGCATTCTGAGCCGACTCAACTTCTGTTGCGAGAATTCGCTGTGAGCAGTACATTTGTCATTTGTCTTTTGTGAGGTTGCTTTCGCAGAAGAAGAGCCTGCAGGTGCCTTGTTTTTGGTCTGAGGAACATTTTTGGGCATATATTAATTTTCTCGATTAAGTCATTAATATATTTATTGAAAATGATATATCTCGACAGTGCGTCTGCTCAACAACTATTGAATATTTGGACTATGCTTTCCAAGCAATTGAGACATTGCGTGGGCGGGCCCTGCGCGTTCCCTGTACGGCAAAGTTCCCGTGAGAGAGATCCGATTTGAATCGGATTTGTTTGTCGCAGAAGCGTTCCAAATTTCTTTCAGTACTTATTATTAGGGGGCGAATTTTAATGAAATTACTTTTTTTAACTTAAGAAAAATGCCATTTAGTATAGAAATTAATTTTATGTTATGACAAAACGAAATGACCCATTTCCATATATCATATTTTTTGCATTGTTCGTCAATTCGACTAATAAGCCACTTTCGATTTCTTAGCTCAGAGCTTGTAATATCTGTTATTATGTAATCTAAAGTTCCTGGGATGCCCACCAGTGCCACTGTCCGTTCAGCCGATTTCGGGATAGCTAAAGACAGTGATTTCCTGTCCAAACCAAAAGCTTGATTTCACTTGAACGAATAGAAAAAGCCTCGAGTGCATCAGAAACGCCAACTATAACGTATCCAACAGCTTGAGTTGTCATCCAAACTGATTTTGATTGCATTTTTTTATTACATTTTTCTTTACTTTTAGGGCATTTTAAAAACTTTTAAGAGTATTTTATTGATCATTTTTAGCGATGTTTTAAGTCATCAAAATCCTCCCCCTACTTATTATCAACATTACCTCCTCCCCCACAGTTGAGAAGAAACTAAAAGTCGAATTCAGCAGCTGGCACTGATTCAATTTGAAATAAACATTGTGTTTGTGAGACTGTTGTTTAATATAGAAATGCAGACCTTATGATACAAAAATAAGACTAATTTCTGAGCGGTGAGATCTTCCGATGTGTTCCTTGTGATTTTTTGGTCGAGGGTTTTGTTGAGGGTAGAATTAACAGAAACAAACCACACACAGTAACAGAATTACGGGATCATATAAACCAAGATAGAATTCTAGCGTGCATATGAAGATTTTAGTAAAAGAAAGAATTTTTATCAGTTTTGTCAGTCAACTTTGAACGGTTTCTGTACGGTAAATAATGTTGAAGTTCGCGACCAGAGCCGAAGTCAATAAACCGCTAGAACTCACGGAATCGTGAGCCTATCGTGCGGGAGGTCGAAGAGCCATGACTGCACGATCCAGCATCATAAAAAATTGTGTAATCTGTAGAAGTTCGAAATTAATTTCACGTAAATATCAGTCTTCAATGCATAACGAAATCGCAGTTTCTTGCCAAAATCTATGGCATAAAATGACTCTGAACACTGTAACAAAAGTCAACATTTATTACAAGAATGCCAATTGAACAAATTGAAACTCTTCAAGGTTCAGTCATGTGACTGATGAGACATACGAGCAGTGGAAAAATTGTAGAAATCGATAGACTCCGTGCTGTGAATGAAATGTCATGTTTTGTAATATGCGTGGAGTTCACGAAACGTTCAAGAGCTTCCGATTGCTGAGATGAGAAATGGGGTGTTTATTCATTCTTCTTCTTATCATGAGCAAATGTTTGCAGCTTTGATGCCAATAAAAATGACTTAATGCTCCCCTCTGTAAAAAAGGGGGGAGGAAATCTTTCGAACGTACATTTTTCGAGACGAACTGGACATCGAAAAATAACGTTAACATCATCGCAAGATACTTACGCAGAAATTTATTCTAATAGGTACTTACGCAGAAATCTAACCCACACGCGCTTGCACCTTCTCGATTCCTACCTAGCTCCTAAAACCGAAGTCCTGGCTGCGTCTATGCTTAGAAGCGAGGTGGCAGCCTCTGCTCTCACTCGGACAATCGATACCAGGTGGTGCCAGCGGCGTCGCCCGGGCGCACCCCCGACGGCTGCGACACCTCCCTCCCCCCCTCCCCCACCGCGTCGCGGCGCATCGATAGGCGGGCGCCTAGCCACTTCCCGCGCCGTCCCCGCCCCTAAGCACTTCTTCCCTTTTAAAACTGCACATTTGACACGAATGGCACGCTCTGACTCCGGAAGGTTATTATTTCGCGTTTCCTGTCGCGTTAACTCCTATGGTCATCAGTCCCGTAAGTGTAATTTATGTTTTATAACGGGATGTTTTAAATTTACCTCCTGGATGGCGACAACCTACACGCCAACTTGCTGGATTTTCCCCATCCAGGTATCTCTCACCAGTGGGACTTCCGTCCCAACCGGGACAAGCTCTAAGTTACCAACTGGTCTTCTGACAAGTGTGGTAGTATAGTGCAATAATGTGTAAGTGTAAGGGAGAGGACGAGGAAAAGGAATGAAAGGTCCCATGATCCGTTTGTTAGGGTACTGCTTCGGCATTCGCCGTATGTTGATTGTAAAAAATACGGAAAACTAGTATTCAGAGACGATAACCTATCAGAATTCTCCTCAGACAGCGGGTGAACTCCTACAGAACTCCTCAGACACTAGCGAGTGAACCTCTGGCTAGTGTCGAAAATCATGCTACCGTTGAGACTTCAATCCTAGGAACATGATTTTTCACTTGATGTTCTGAGTAACCTCAGCAGGTTTTACTCTGGAAGTGGTCGCGCATCTTTTGTGATGTAAGAGCTTGCGCCATAAATTTGAATTTGTTAATTAGCTCTTTACTCGCGCACCTGTTAATGCCATTTGGCTTCATCGATGTACCTGTAGAAAACGACCGTTCAGTATGTTATTTTGATACACGATACATTTTGCGTTGGATGGCAAGGAAAGGTTGGCACACATTTCTTATGCGTCATTGTCCGATTTTCCTCATGAAGTGGGGAATCACTGTTGAGATTTTCCTGATAAATCTAATTTATTATACTCGTACGGAGAGACAGCTGTATTCTTTTCCTCTTGTGGTCCTTATGGCAGGAAGGAATAAGACTACGTTTGACGGTTTAATTTTTCTCACGCCAAATTATAATTTGGGTTGGGCCGATCACGGTAATTGCGTGCGTAGGCATTCCCCTCTAAAACTAATTTGCGAGGTATTTCATTGCTAGTAATGTTCTCAGGTGTCCGGGTGACTGTGTCTTAATGTGATGCCGAATTTTGGACCTTCCTTAGTCTTCAGGTTTGGAATCCCATTGAAAACTACGACGCGAGGTCGCAACGTCAGCACAACTACTTTCGACGCGGCGTTACCCAGGCAGCGGAGAGCATTCACATGGCTCCGGTCGCGGAAACCTGCTACAACACGTACATTTATTACAGTACCAATGCCACCATAATATTTGTGCCCACGTGATTATATAACTATAGCATAGCACATGCCAAAAAATACCTTAATATTTGTAATTCAACAAGTAAAGTTAGCGAAAGTACGCAAATATTCACGGTATAAGCAATTATTTGTTTTAAAAATAAAGTGCATCCCGGAGAATTAAAATAAAGTCTAAAAGAGCTAGTATCACATGTTATTATTCAAATATGAAAAAATAATATTGAAAAAATATTTGAAAAGTATTATTAGTTGAAAATCTAAAATAGTATTAAATAGATGCACAGGAAAATTAAAGAATCGTTATAGAGTAGTTATCGAAAAAAACAGGGAAGTAACGTGCCTCTTGCATAGTTATCAGGTTAAGCATCGATAATAGGGTGATAGAATCCGTTTCGCACTCCGGTGATGGTCTGATTTGTCAGGCGCACCATGTTACATTAACAGCAGCACCTGGGCCGGCGCCTGCAGAGCGGGGCGAGTGCAGCGCCCCGCGGGCTGCACCGAACCCACACAGTCCGCAGCGGCGGCGAGCGCCGCACTGTGCACTGGGCGAGTGTTTGAACAAACTCATTGTGCGCAGAGATAATATTTGTGTGCAGTAATAGAAATAACGCGTTGCTGGTGTTGACAGAATTTTGTGTGGCGAGAGAAGGTTGATTGGAGCGGCGCTGCGCTGCGGCAGACGAATGCACTCGCTCGTATACTTTTCAGGCCATTGGTCGCAACGGCGATTTCTTGGTTCGCTTTTCCATTACGTTCAGAATAATTATCGCGATGCTGATTCATGTGATCGGAGGTTAATGATGATAGTTATTATGAAAATGCGGAGAACACATTTAGACGATTTTCAAATGATGAAGAAAACATGCAGATAATTAGTTGGTGATTATTTTTAAATCATTATTAGCACGCAGTTTTACTTTTCCTTTATAGCTAGGTTCAAGAATGGCAGCAGAGGTCGAAGATCTAAATCTGAAGTAACAGTAAACTTTGAATTTTCTCTTACCTTCGCAGGCTGATTTGAGATGTACACTAATATGATAATGTGTACAATGTCTTTTTTTAGAACTGCTATAATGCTATAATACATTTAAACGCTAACTGATGTAAGACCAGAAATTCCAATAAAAACAGAAGTGCCCCTTGTTGTTGTTTTTGCAACATTGCATAGAATCTGTGTTGTCCTCTAATAACTCATATTTACATAGTATTTGCTTGCAAACGTTTTCCACTAGTTAATTTCATCAGCCTCTCAAACTATTATCATTATGAACATACCAGAGTTTTAAAATGATTTTCAATTTGCATTATAACAAGTATCAGTCATATTCATTTCCAAGCATGTTAGATGTTATTCTCTGGATCTCGATCATTTTGTTGAAGTTTAATAAATGAGTTTTATTATTGATGAATTATGATACAATGTTACTACGTCGGAAAGAAAGTAGAGGAAAAAAGAAAACTGAAAAGTAACTGCCGCGAGCGCATTTGTTCACCAATAATAACAACCATTTCATGTACTTTGTCCAACAATAATAATCTGGCGGGAGTGCAAAAGTTGAAGTGGAAAACGAACGGAGCTTATTAATCATCACACAAATTATTGAAGCCATTGCTTAAAAGGTTGTGAAGTGCACGATTTGGAAGTGCAGGGCATTACATTCGGCCAATGTGGGCGCGCCAGCGGTTGATCCCGTCAATTGCCTGGCGCCGGCAGCGGCGGCGAAGGCAGGGGCGCAGGAGCCGGGAATTTCGGTGACGGCGTGGCGCTCGCGGCGCCTGCAGGTAGGGAGCCTGGCGGTGGCCGGAGCAGGGGGCGGGGGCGGGGGTGTCGAGAAATTTCTCGCCGTGCGCAGGGAAACGGAAAACTGCCGGGGGCCGGGCGCTCGGGAGATAAGCGCCGGGCGGACTGCGTCTCTCCCGACGCGAGATTGCGCGTCAGCCGCGCCCACCGGCCTCGTCCTCGCTGCGTTCCGTCTCGTTCCATCGTCGCCCTCGGCTCGCCCTTGCCCTTGCCCTTGCCCTCGCCCGCGCACGCGCCCTCGCCCTCACCCTTGCCCTTGTCCTTGCCCTCGCCCGTGCCCTCGCCTACCGCCACCCCCACCCTCAGCCCCGCCCCCACTCCTGTCCCCGCCCCCACTCCCGCCTCCTCACCCTCACCCTCACCTTAGCCCGCGCCCGCTCCCTCGTCGCCGCTCTCGCCCTCGCCCCCATCATCGCCGTCGGCCTCGTCGTCGCCCTTGCCCTCGTCATAGCCCTCGTCGTTGCCCTCACCCTCGTCGTCTCCCTCGCCCTCGTCATTGCCTTCACCCTCGTCGCCTCCCTAGCCATCGTCGTCGCAGCTCTCACCCTCGTCGTCGCCCTCTCCCTGGTCATCTCCCTCACTCTCGTCATTGCTTTCACCTTTGTCATTCTTTCATCCTCGTCGCCGCCCTCAACTTCGCCCTCGTCGCCACCCTCACTCTCGTCGTCGCCCTCGCCCTCGTCGTCTCCCTCGCCCTAATCGCTGTTTTCACCCTCGCGGTCGCCCGCCGCCGCGGCCGTCATTGCCCCGCCGCGCGCTGCTCTTCCCAGAATCGCGTCGCGTCGCCACCCGGGCGCTGTGTGCTGCGTGCGATGGGCTGACGCGGCCAACGGCGCTTGCCAAAAAGAAATAAAGGAAAATAATTAACTTAAATAATTAACAAGAATGAAAGTTCAGTAGTAAAATCTCGACAGGCAGGTGATATGCATTGTTTAGGCCAGTGGGCGATTATTTGGAAAGGTTTTAGGTTGAGCCACACCGAAGACCGTATGAATGTTTGCTTCTATCAGCGGGTTGAACCGAGTGGTTGCTAATAATGCCTCGGATAAGTGGGTTCCGGGAGTACTGTTAGAGTACAGGGTTAGTTTTTACGAGCGATTTAATTTGATTCGATGTCGTCACTAAATTAATATTCTGAGAATTCATACAAATTTTGTCGAAAAGCATGTGGAATATATTAAAAAGATTTCTTTTGATAGGGCAAATCAAAAGGAGACCATTCCCATTGATGGTAAACTGACAGCTCGCAATCGCTGAATATTGTAACGTCGTGGGTAGGGATCTACGCCACCAATTAACAGACACGAGTGAGTATTTACAAATTTATTTACAGATATTTACATAATCACTCTAAGGCGTTTTGTTAGAGCTACTCACTGCAGCCCCCCTCTCTCTCTACACGCGCCTAGCGGCGGTGTACCACTCCACCGTGTTCGAACACATCGAACACCCACTCGTGCATAGAGCACTCCGCGGCAGCCTGGGCGGATAAAGTTTTGCGGATAACCGCGAGGGAGCCTCCTACACTGTGTTCCCTCCCGAGGCCTCGCGACACGGCTTTATATAGTGTCGCGTCACATGACCTCCTACGTCATTTCTCCCTCCCACGCCTGAACCTGCCTGGACATGCCTGGACCTGCCTTGCGCACGACACCACGCACCTCCGCCACCACCCCTCTTTCTTACCTCCGGAGGGTGGCCTTTGTTTGGGGAGGCTATTTTAAGATCCCTCATGCCCATATCAAAGAGAAAGTGGATAACACGTTCTTTTTGAACACACTCAACTAAATTCGCAATATACCGACTTTTAATCAGAAAATAAAATTCATGTAAGTGACATTATTTAAATAGGTTTAAAGTGTAATGTGTTTTTGCTGCATAAATACGTTAGTTTCATGCGACTATTCTCCTGTTGGGGAAATGACAAAATTGATAGGGAGTACCTCCGTTCCAGCAGAAGTTACCGGGAGAGGTATCTCAGGGTATAAAATAATGTCACTGCAGTGCCTCTGGCCGAGAGGTCGTACGTTTGAGTCCCAATGATGGCAGGATTTCGACACGGTTTTCAGCTGGGTAGAGTTCAGCCTCAGACTGGAGGAAAATTCTAGCGGCTGGCTGCTTTGATCGGTATTTTTCCGCGGTTTCTCCAATAAGCACCATTGAATGTCGGAGCAGTACCCTAACAAACGGGCCATGAACCGCGCGCGATCTGTCCTTCCTCTTCGTTGTCCTATCTCCCCCCCCCCACCTTACTAATGCACTACACTACCACACATTCTGAGATAGAGACCGGTCGGGAGCTTAGAACTTCCTGGCTGGGGCGATGCCCCGCTGATGGGAGATACCTGGTTGGTGAAACCCCGCTAACCGACTGTAGGTCGGCACCGGATCTCACCAACCAGTGGGGATGAACACTGCTACCTCCCGAGGAAAACATACTCGTATGTACTACACTGACGGGACTAATGACCTTAGCGCCCGGAATCACTAACAATCAATCAATCAATCTAGCACAAGTGAGACAACGCTAGTGAACTGAATGCGAATCATGTCCACAAGCTATCCATCGACCAAGCCCCCCCCCCCCCCGTATGATTTTGCGGGCTGGCTGGTCCGCAACGCTTTTCTCAGGCTCCCCTGTCGCTCGGCTCCGTGAATCAGGACAGAATCAAGTAATCTTGAAACGGTGGAAATTATTATTTTTTCTTAATCCAAAACATTTCTCGCAAAATATCCGAGTTTTTATATAAATGTTGCGACATTCCTTGGACCGCTAATAATACATCGCATCTTCTCGTAATAACAATTTGTTGCGCATCAGCAGCGTTCCACATTTACGTGACTACCAGATTTGCGCTTGTGTACCTATAGGTGTACGTGCGTACATGTACGCACGGGTGGCTGTGAACGTGTGCTTACACGACAGTTTGTGCGTGGCCATGTCCACTAATTCTCCGGATGTAGACGAGTAGTATACATATGTATTTCGTGTCTAGGGATGTATTCAATGCGTGAACAATGCAACATGTAAAGCTCAGTAGTTTGGTGAACATAATGTTTTTATCCTTCGGAAACCACCATGGAAGGAAACATTTTATTTACAATATTTCATAAAAAATGTAATTTTATTGAGAACGAATTTGACTCATTTTCATTCATCGTAATTATTCATTGCCTATTGGCTTTAGCTGTATGAAGTACAATTTTGAATTCTTTACAAAAAAAATATACCTTGTTTATTTACCTATTATTTTCACAAACGACGTAAGTGTTTTGCATGATAATGAGTGTGCTTCTCTTCCGGGAGATATTTCAGTATTTGAAATAGCTTCAAGAAAAACCAAACATGAATTTTAGTAATGAGATGCTTTCATGAAGGAGCACAAGTGTTTACGGCGACAAGTATTGTCCTGTGCTAGAGGTAAGGACCTCAAATTCACGAAAGAAACGGAATGTTTTTATGTTGTGATGTAGAAAACTAAGACATACCACCCCCTATCCATATTTTATTCTAAACAAGAATACTTCTTCACTTTGTAACTGCTCGGGGAAACAAGGTATCAATTCTCCCGTATTTGGTCGACAACTTCACATCAGTTACTACATTGTTCTGGAAGATAAAAAAGGGAAGAAAAGGAATAAATTGTGTCAATAATCTATTGAAACAAGATAAAATGAACATCAAAGTTGCGAAACAAGTGATAAGTTTTTGTGGAACTTCCTCCGAACAGTCATCTTAGTGATTCATGCTATCCCGTTGCATCTACAATAATCTAATAAATAATAAATTGCTTCTTTGCTCGTTCATTCTTATTAGTTTCTTCTTTCATCCTTTCTCTTTCTTTCTTTCCCTTTTCTTTCTAACCTTTTTCTCTTTCTTTCCTTCCTTTTCTCTCTCTCTCTCTTTGCTTTTCTCTCTCTTTTTCTTTAATTTTTTCTGTTTATTTCTTTCCTTCTCTCTCTTTCCCTCTTTCTCTTTTCCTCTTTCTCTTTCCTTCTTTCTCTTTCTTTCCTTCTTCATTTCTCTTTCTTTCTCTTCCTTTCCTTCCTTCTTTTTTTCTTCCTTTCTTTTCGCAACGCCCCGTGCCTCGCGGAGTTTCTCATCCGTGTCGTCGCCGCCGCTGCGCCCGCGTGGCTTTTGCGGCCCTCGTCAGCATTCCGCGCTGGCTCCCGGCCGCTTCCCCTCGACGCGCTATATTTCAACCTCCGCCTCCGGGCTTTACTGTCCTGAGTTCGTGCCTCGCCTTGCATAGAGCGCCCGCCGCCCCGCCCGCGTCCAAACGCGCGCTGATGGCCTCTGCTCCGCCGCGTTTAGCGCCCAGGTGACTCCTGCCGGCGCCCTCGCGGAGCGGTGGCCCCGGCTGCCAAGTGCATGCAGGAGCTCCGTCAGTTTTGCAAACTGACCGAAAAAAATAGGAAGTGAATATTTCTTCGTTGGTGTGTCATGGCGTGAAAAGACAATTACAAATGGATATATGTTAAAAGTTAAATTTTTGTTTGATTATTATACTCTATATTCCGTGTCTCAGTAATCCCGTAATTTCCCATTGCAAGTGTGTGAGCAATAATTGTTAAATGTGACAGCACTGCCCACCAGCTAAGAGGGGTTTTCCGCTCAGTGTCTTCAGCCAGCAATGGCAGAGGCCAATGCTAGGAAGTAATCAGGCTACACTGCACTCTGGCCCAGCTAGACTGTGCAGATTGAGATATCTATAAAATATCAAACAAACCTGTAAAAATAAAATAAAAGATTATGCTAATAACTTGTAGCGTGCAGCAGCATAAGATGTTAATTTACTGAGAGAGCTCAAAGGTACTAATAAAACAATTCTTTACTTTTTTTTACCAAAGGCGCTTCAGCCCAGTTTCAAACTTGGCCTAACATACTCGAAGGACTGTCGCCCTAGTTTTACGAGATCATGAGGAGAAGGGCTAATAAAAGACCTGGACAAAACTTACGTTTTGGAATGCTATTTACGAAAAAATAGGAAACTAATTCGAAAAACTATTCGAAACTATTCTAAACTATTCGAAAAAGGAAACTAATGAAGCTAAAACAGCATACACTTTCTCGCACCATTTACATAACAATTATAAAACTTAGTGAACACACTCCATTTGTGTAATTTAAAAAATGCAAAGGTTACATCGAAATATTTTTTGTCATGCATGAAGATCTATCCATTCAAAGAGTTTAAGGAACAAATTGGAGACATTTTTGAGGAAATTGTATAAATTTTATTTGCCCCAAAATTATGCAAAACCTACTAATATTTTGAAAAACCTACGTTTGAAGCAATTACTTGACAATAACCTATTTCACCTGAAATAAAACCTAAAACCATACTTTAAATGTTTAGGAAATAATAATCTGCTCTCTGATCATGAAAGTACTTTCAAGTGGTTGAATTTTACTTTTTACAAAGAGATAAAATTAACGCATACTGTATATATGAAGGTTTCTGAGAAATTAAATTGTCATAAATATTCATTTAATTCATATTTTATTAAATGTGTTTTTTGGATATGTTTTTTAGAGAAGTACTTTTTATATTTGGCCTTTTCATCTTTTCGTGTCGAAAGGAACGCGTTTTTACATATTTATGAACAGCTCAAATAATGATTACTTTCAGCTTTATATTAATCTCCTAGCTAATTCTTAGTCAATATTCGGATTTGAATATATTCGTTAGCAATGCCAAGAGTAAACTATGCTTTCTTTTAGTTCTTCAGTTCTTCATGATACTTTTTTATTTTCATTCTGTTCCATTCAGGTACTATAGTTGCATGTACTGTATTCCGCCAGTATACTGGGTTTCAAATTTAAGTTCATGAACTTGGCTCCTAAATATTGCACTTAAATTATCTGTGAATATTGCTGATACACTAACACGATGCTTCGCCTGATAGATTCATAACTACTGTAATGCAGCGTATCCGCTTCAAATGAGAAATTATTTTAAAAATACAACTTCTGGAAAACAATTTTGCTAATGCTTCATTAACATGAATTTTGGGAAATATATTTAAAATAATGGACGCTTAATCATAATTTTTGGGATAGCATGTACTAAATCAAACCTTGCATAAACATAAATGAATTACAATTTGCTTAAATATTTAACTAGACAACGGAACGCCGCGTTTAAACCTTGCTGAGAAAACATTGCATTAACAGCTTACAAAATTTGTGTCTGTTGAAAAGTGGAAATTAATGCTACATGCAAAAGCAAACAAGTGAGATCCTAATAATATACTAAAGTAAATAACTGTACCATAGTATTATTAAGCACCATTCCAAAAATGCAGACAACAAAAAATTTGGAAAAGTTACAAATAATATGAGAAAATATGTGCTGTTGTAACACGAGTGGTTTGTTGAATTGCTGTACAATATGATACTATCACGTACTGAATAGACAATAGGACTTCGCATCAATAGAAATGTACACCACCCACATCAAAGCATTCAATGCTATGCACACAATGCACTGCATTGCCCTGCCCACTTGCATTCTATGAATGGAATCGTTGACCCTCACTTCTCCTGACACACGATTTTCTTCATTAATTCTTAAAGGTATGAAGACAAACCTTGCGTATTCCTCACCGTATAAAAATGACATTTCGGCTCATGCACACTGGTTCCAAATTTTAAGTTAATCGAATTGTTTCTCTTAATGTTGTGATCAAATGAGGATTACATTAACTTTCTTATGCCTTGAATTAAGATTCTTTTCTTTCGAATTTTCTTGAGGACATATTTGCATGTTAGTTTCTCAAAATATCCCTTTCATTTTCTTCTGCAACTACATTTCAAAACCTTCAAGATATTTCTCTTCCTTTTTGCTGATCGTCCATGACTCAGTTTCATCATACTACATAGTCCATTCAAAACATTTAGCAAGTTTCTTTCTCGTTTTGAAAGGTATCCGTATCACTTTTGGTAATACTTTCACCTTCTCCAATACTATCTTTAAGGAGTGTATTGGTTACTTATCTCTTCTCTTCTGCTTTCATCTTAGTGTTAGTTCATTATGCTTCTTAAACGTTTCTGTTAGACAATGCTGGTAGCGGCGACCGGAAACGCAACGCTTAATGGCTTGAACTTATCAGTGATTGGGAGGTTGTGGATTTGATTCCGACTTGATATCGTAAATTTACTCCATGTTCGTGAGTTTCTGTGGTATGCCGATATCGAATTCGAATCCGCTCTGATCAGTGGATTCTGTGCCTTCCTTGACAAGAATACGGACTACAGACCACAGGAAATCATTTCTTCCCTACCTCATTCCCATCTTTTTTGGGCCGAGCGACTGACAGGTCTTCCATCCTTTATGACCCTTTGCACTGAGCCAAAATGAATCAGATGGCCGTCGGAGATCCGAAAAGCAGCGACAAGCTGCGAATTCTCCGAGGTACTCAATGTATCTTGTGGTGTGCAAAATCGTAATTGAAAAGTTTTAATACTCTTTCTTCTGCTTACTTTGCTCCTTCCAACCATTTACCCATGTTTGCATCTTCTGGTGAAGGGACTCTGTATATGAAGGGCTAATTAGTTGAAGTACAGCACCACATGCAGCCCTTCCCTCTGCCTTTCGCTCCCAGCAGTGGCGTAGCTGGGGGGGGGGGCGCCCCGGGTGACACCATTCTATGGGGGACACCACTTAAATTATTTTATAGTTGGAATTTTATAATTTAAATCATTTAATTAAAAATTTTGTGTACTAATAGTTAGTTTTCTTAGTTTTAGTTGTTTGAAAATTTTATTGTTGGAATTATATAATTTGTAGGGTTTAGTTAAAAATTATTTATATTAACTTAATAAGTATACATTTAAATCATAAGCATAGATTATGATTTGATTGCAATTATTCTTAATTCCATAGAATTTTTAATATATTATAAATAACTATCATGTGTAAATATGTTTATATTAAAAAAAAAGTACAATCAATGCAGCAATACGGGGGTGACACCATTAGCTTCGTCCCAAGGGACACCAACTGAAGCTACGCCACTGGCTCCCAGACCAGCAGCCGTGATCGCGCGCTTCTACCCGGTTTCTAAGAGAGCAGCACGCGTCTATACGATGGCTCGGGCGGCTTTGTTCTCGGCGCTGAAGCTGTTATTTCTCGGCCGGGTATTGCGATCGAGAGCTTTTGTCTTCGTGTTTATCTTCGCCCGCCCGCCTACCTGCCTGCTTCCAAAACGCCCGTCGTCGCTTGGCGTTTGAGAAAAAAAAGTGGAACGCTTGAAGGAAAAAAGACGACTTGTCCATTCAACACGTTCCCTCACGTGCCGTCCTAACCTAATCTACATTACAACACATTCGTTTCTTCTTTGAGAAAACTTCTCGGAGCCGCTGACGCCGTAGACGTTAATTAAGGAGAAGGAAGGTGTGGATGCGGGATGCAACTACAGCTGAGAAACACGTGGAAGTCACTTGTGCAACATTGTGCTCTATCTCCAATGATACAAGAAGTATCTTTTTGATAAACTTGAGCTTGTAACATATAGAAATGCGCTGAAGTGTTCACTGCCATTGATATAGCCTATGAATTGGGTTCATTTTATTATTTGTTCAAAGCTCGTTATGAAGATGGAAGGAGTGATTATGATCGTGCAAGTTTTCGAGTGATCTCTAATTTAATGTAATGTTTCTCACGTAAATTTTTGAGGTTGAAAACAATATTGTATTAGCCGATGATTTTCACACATCTCCTCTCGTACCCAAATATTTGAAATTAAGAGGAATGGATATGTACTATGTAAAAAGTCATGGATTTGATAAGAAGAAAAGAGGTTTAACGAATATTAATTTTTTCGATTACGAATCCAAAATCTCCAAGATCTTGTATCTACTGAATATTTTGAATCCCTCTTATGATAATTACAATAATAAATTTAAGCAGGAGTTTTTGTTAAAAATTCGATGGTTCGAATGTCTCATTCCGGTTTTCAGTGTTGCAACTTAGTTCATTGGCGATGGGAAGATTAAAACATATAGTATATTTAATATCGTCATGTCGTAGAATCTTTAACTATGAATATCTTCTAATGAAGTCAGAGGTAGTAATTTCTGCATGAGAAGTCTCTGTATTTTTAAATACTTTCCATGTCAGTTTATTAGTACCCTTTCATGACAACGCTTCTATAGGAAGTTGAAGTACCTATAATATTCTTACATTATTGTAGGGGTCATGATGTTCATGGTCATTAGAAGATTAAGGCAATGACTATGATTACTAGTAAAACTGATAGTTGGATATGTAATGGTAGAATTAATTACATTCCAATTACTACGCTAATAATTACATAGAATTCCGGACTTTTTTGCACATCTTGGCAAATGCAAATACTCGTGTTACATGAAGAAGACACCTTGAACCTATTAATAAACGAATATATCGTTCTGGATTAACAGAATTAATATTCTGTGTCACTTGTTCCCTGATTCTCTCTCGACTACGAAATTTGCTGTTGGCGAATATGTTTGAGATTGACCTTGTCACGAAGCATTGTTCATTCGAAATTAGAATGACTGACGCAGAATTTACCGTGACTGTATGGGTTGCGCTCAAACAGAAAGCATACAATTAATCATGTCATGCATCCATTATCTTCGATGCACGCTTCACATATGAATAGGTACCTGATCTTGAAGCGACGACTTTGAAATGACTATGGGGCAATTTAGCACACAATGGCGAGTATTGTCCATCGTCGCATCGTGTAGTTCGGCCTTTGAGCGTCCCGACTGTTTCTCGAAAACCTGTTTCTGGTTGAGGCCGCACTGTGCTTCTTCACCTTAATGAAGATTTATTTGGGAAGGATAATTGGTCCCTTTCTTTTAAAAGGGAAGAAGGTTTTAATTGAGTAACTGAATCGTCGTAGGAAAGTATTGGAATTGTACGAGTTTCAGGAGTCTTTGCTACTTTGGAAAATCGTAATTTAAAAGATTTATTGGAATTGCTTAATAAATATAATTATTTCTGATTTTTAACGAGCATGCCCTTTAATCGCAATACAAAAATAAGGAAACGAACTGAGCACAGTTTCTTTGGAGCCGGTTACTGGGTGGGGACGAGAAGCGTCTGTTTGGTGCAAGAGCCCCCTCTACAGAAACAACATTGTTAACTTTATGGTGTGATTTGTGTATATAGTGAAAGTCTTCTACTGATTATTCAAGAGATTTACTATATTTCGTAATATTTAAATACATAATTAACATTTAAAACTTTAAATCTCAATTGCAAGGAAGGCATGAGACGTGGTAAATCGATCATTATTACGTACTACATACGAGTTCACGCCTAAAACAATTCAAGCATTGATACAAATAATAATTTATTTTAGATTTATTGCCAGTTTAATTTGATAAACAGAGGTTCTTATTTTTCTTGTCGATATATTTTTATGTTCTCATACTACATACGTAGTATAGGCAAGTTACGTAAATCTGCTGCGAAAACTGCGACTTTTTGGAGAAAAATTATCTTTTATGCTTTTACTTTTTGCACTGATACGTCGCATCTGGGAAGAGAAAGTGGCAATACCGAGAAGCTATTACAGACAAAAGAGATTAGAGTACTAAGTGTGCGAGAAAGTTTGTACCATTCAGTAGCGCCATTTAATTCTATATTACAAGGTCGAATTTCTAAAGAATCCTCAAAATTGTTCAGGTAACACAATTTAAATCGGTCACGATTCCATAAATTTATAGATAATTTTAGATTTTGTTACATGTTAAATGTGTATGTCTTTTACGCTACTTTTCATGCAATTCATACACATACAGGAACTCTTGCGATTATTTAAGTTTGAAAATATTACGTACGTAATTAATTAAAAATTATCTTGAATTACGGGTGTGAATTCCACAAAAAATTATCCACCAGCTTAGGTGGCGACTTAAAAGGCGAAATATTCTGTATGTTGGTAGTTCTGTTCGCAGAAGAAACGTGTTGCATTATGCATAACCAACAATTCCACAAATGCAATAACATCATTTTGACGTTCGAAGGTGTCTTCCCATCTTCTATTATTAACATTTATTCTTCTATTGTTAACGTTTATTTAGAGTCTTATTGCTGGTGTCCTACCAAAAATAGAATTACCGAATCAGAATGCTACGGTTGTGAATTGTTGTGGATTCAACTTTTAGTGTTAGCTTCACAATTACTTTATGAAAAGAGTTTTTGCCATCATGAATCGATTTGGTGAAACGTGCTTGCACTCACCTCTGAAAGATCACGTTCGCTCGCAGCCGAATTCATTCACATCAGATTCCACCGAACGAATTTGATTTGTTCGTTAACGTTGTCAAAGGTGTTTACACTACTTTCATTTATGTGTTGCACTGTCTGTCTAGTAAATAACGTTTAATAAATAACCTGCATGAGAACATTTGTAAAGGCAGTAGGAACGAATAAAAACTAATCGAAAACATCACGAATAATGCCTAACTTGGGATAATTTGTGTGATAGCTGGTTAATGTTCACATTGTCCAATATGAGTGGTTAAAGTTCAAATTAGGAACAGTTTCAACATACTGTACTTTGGATTTTATCTGGATGAAATGACCCATAGCCAACACTAGGTAGCTAAAGTAGGTGAAGGTTGTTAAGTTGACGGGAAATAGATACTCGTATTATGTTTTAACAGGAATCAAACTACTTATGAGAAGTTTGTAAAGATAGTGAGAGACAAACTATGTAGTTTCAAGCTTCACTGTATAAGTCGAAAATTTCTATTTACGCGATACTTCGTAAACTCACTGTATAGGTTAAGATGACGTTTCCGTGCAATTTTCCGAATTCGGTCCACCAGGCTCCGGCAATCGACCTTCGCTATTTACAGAACACAAACTTGAGTATGTGAAAAGCATAATTTCTAACGGATTTTTATGCCAAAATACGTCTTCGAAATCGAATTTTCATTGGCCGGCACCCTGTAGTTACTTGGAACAATATATGGATGTAATTCGAAATGATCCTTCATCGTCTATCATATAGATTTATCCAAATCGTGTGACTAAGTGTATGTGTCTATGAACCGACAGAGGCGGGAGTTAGACATATGTCGGACTCCCGCCGTAATATACGTATGCACAATTAAATTTAGAATTAACTGTAAAAGTACCCTTGAAAATATGTCTTAGGTGACTCAGGGCATCAATTGATGTCAGTGCAGTCCTGCAGTGGCACGTGTGGAAGGGAGGTCCTGGCGTTCGAGTCCCAACGGTAGTAGGATTTTAGATACTAGATAGTGAACGTGATCAAGTTCATCCGCTGTTAGGAGGAGAATTCTATGGTCTTGCTGTTGCTGGTCAGTAGTTTTCCGTCCCTTCTCCGATTGTCTTCCTTGCCCTATCTTCACCCCTTACTTACACACATTTACATGCACTGCACTACCACACATGCCGAGAGACCAGCCGAGAGCTTAGAGCTTGTTGGGAGATACCTGGTTAGGAAAAACCCCGCTAGCCGACTTGTAGGTCAGCGCCGGTTCTCGCCATCCAGCGGGATACATCACCACCACTACCACCTTCAGCAATAAAACATGTACTACACTTACGGGACTAAATACCTTAATAGTGTACACGCCTGGAAACGCTAATCAATCATTGAAAATACATTGCCGGATTTACCCCGTAGGTCGTTTACGGGTGCTACAGTTTTCCGTCGTTTCTTATGAAGAGGTTCAGCCTAGCAGCTTCGCGTGTGCGCTTGTGTAGCATCTGTCTCCCGCGCTGCGTCTCTGTTCCGTTCTGTTCCATTTCGTTCCGTTGCGTTCCGGCCGTCCGCTCGGCTCTCACCTCCCGCCCGCCGCCCCCGCCCCCTCCCTCCTTCCGCGTAATGCTCTTTTTCTTGATAAATCTCCCGAGGTTTCCCCGTAATGTATCTTGGCAAATGGTTATTTATGTAGTCGGGCGCGTATTTACGCTCGGCGGGAGGCGGCGGCGGGCGCGGGCGCGCGGGCGGAGTGGGGGCGCCACGCCCCTCGCCTCGCCACGCCCCTCTCTCCCACGCCCTCGCTCTCAACCTTCGTGCCACGCCCCGCGCTCCTCATGTTTAATGGGATGCAAATTCATTCATAAGTGAAGTTTTTACTATTGCATGCTTTTAAGTTTTGAAAATCAATTAAATATTAAAAAAAATTAATTGACTAGTACTTTCATAAAGTCATTCACATTATTTAGAAATCTGGAGTGATTTCTGAACTCTACTTAATAATGATAATTTGCATTTTATTATTCAGTAATGAATAGGCATTCCGTATTAATTTAATATGTTATTACATCAAATTATTAAAATTCATGTCTAAAGGGTACAAAAGATTGGGAAATAGATCAAATCTAAAATCACACAACTATAGTTTGCTCAAAATTGACAAAAACATGTGCAAAGGCAACGATCGTTCCTTTTACGAGAAGTGAAACAAGTCGTTTTTACGACACTTAGCTCTGTTTTGGGGACCACGACTTCTGACACCGCTCCGTGCCTTCAACTGTATTTTTTTTTACTTACTCTTCGTTACTTCCACATCATTCTTCCTGATTTTCTTCTTGCCTTTGGGCTTCAAGCTGTGTGTTCCATCTCCGCCCCGCGCATCTCCTTCTCCACTGCGTCGTTAACCTTTCGCAGCCCGTTGCCCCCGCGCGCGCCTCCTCCGTCCGGTGGGCAGCAAATCTCCATTATCTCGTTTCACCGGCTCGCGATGGTTTTATGCATTTTATATAGCGCGCATTCACCGAATTCTGCTGCGACAATTAAACCTGGTGGGGCGCCTCGGCGTTTGCACACCGGCTTTCAGCCGCTTTCAGGCGAAAGTTTGCTATGTAAAGACGCGTTATGGAACAGGGGACTACATTTGTTTATAATGTTGGCAAAGAAATTTTTCGGTATTTACTAAGTATGGGATTCCTATGAACATCCGTTTGTGAAAATTGTTGATGTCGAGTGTTATTGAAATATTACATGATGATGTAAAATAATATACATTCCGAAAGAATGTGCGTCGGTAGACATCTGCTTTACCATCTCTTTTTGCATGCATTAAAATTTATTTTCCAGAATGCATATAGGTACCTTTTGACCTACTTATGAAGAATTGTGTATTAAGTTATCTTTTGCGTCAATTTTGGGCGGTGTGTGGACTCTTGCTCTTGAATATATTACATTAAAATCATAATTACAGATTTGTATTATGTGCTCCATCATATCAAAGTTTACAAATGAATGCATTATATTATCTTCCTTCATAGGCATTACGCATGAAAATACAATTTTTAATTTTTTCTTTCTCGAAGAGAATGTTCATTTGAAGAGTAAGTTCATTTTAAGCAGATCACTAAAATTTTCATTTTTATCAACTGTTGCCAAGTTCTCTGCATATAATTCTGTATGGTATGTTAATTATTCCTTAATTCTAAAAAATTAAATGTAATGAACAATTCAAATGTTGTTATTGAGACAATTGAAATTAATTGCTATTAAATACTAGAGCTTAAAAGGAAATATTACATACACTCGAAACTCTTTGTAAGCTTAAATTCAATTGACACTCCCATTTTACATATTGGCTCATGCATGTGTACTCCATTTACTTAATTGTATGTAAATTAAGAATTTCTTTTTGAATGTTTATTTTTATGCTTGCAAAGAATGTCAACTATTTGATTAGTCCACGAATCTGCTAGGGGAACAAGTAACTCTGCAACATGTGCGAATGACGAAGACAACCGATTGATAAATTATCCCATCAGCCAGTAAGATCGTATATTTCGGTAAGTGTTGAGATGTGGAGAAATTGGAAGGGATATTTAAGGCAGGACAAAAGAAAATTTGAAAACTGGGAGAGCGGAGACGGAGACCAGGAATCAAAAGCTGAAACGAGGGCTGGAGGAAGGAGTGGGTGAACGAGAATGGTGGAGAGTGTTTTGTGTACTCCTTTCACTTCGTTGGGTCCAACTTCGGGATCCGTAAATTTCTTCTAGAATGTATACAACATTTAGTACGTAATACGTGGGCGTCATTGTCATCAGATCTCCCCACTTCCGGTAGGCACAAACCCTATTGAAATTGGGGGAAGGTTTGTTAGGAGGAGGGACACTAGGTCAAGGGTGGACGAAGGAACTGGCGTCTGAAGCCAGTTCCCTCGAGGAAACAAAAGCTGGAACGAGTGCACTGACGAGGGGAGCGAGAGGTGACACCAGGAATAAAAACAGGAAAGTCGGTGGGAGAGGGACCGGCGGACGACAGTCTCACTTCGACTATCTCACTTCGTGTATACTCCTTCAGAATCTGCCTGTTTCTTCAAGAATGTATACAAAATATACATAGGAGAGCAGCCGATTGATTGATTCACCTATGCGTCAGTAGACGCATATTCCTCTAATCCTATTGAAGTTGTGGAAATGTTTGGAGGGGGGTTATACCAGGACTAGGGCACATGCGGGATCGGGGGGAAGGTGGAGGGCGGGACTAGAAATAAACGCGTTGGCGCGGTGAGGGCGTTGTCCGGGTGCAGCGGGCGGCGGCGGCAGCGGCGGCGGCGGCCACCCACAGTCCGAGTGATTTTGTTTGCGCACATTTAGTATTGATGAGTGTTTGCCGTAGGAGTCCCCCTCCCCGTCCGCCCCTCCTCCCTCCTCCGCGGACAACCGCGCGCGAACGCTCCGCCGCGCCGGGCGAATTGACGCAGCCAACGCAATTTTTCACCCCCTCCGGGACTGCGCGCATTCTAATGCACCCCCTGCCCCCCCCCTCGTTCTTCAAAGCAAACAAATGCTGCAAAGATAAATACAATGCTTCACTGCAGTTTTCGGTATTTTAAAGTAGATCGTAAATTGACTGCTTGTGTGAGAGACACGGTTACATTTTGTGCTGCTAATAGGCTGCTTTTCAAACCTGAAATGGGGGATTTATTTGCTGGTGAGGGGAGGGACGGGTCGTTTCGACAACCAATCAAACTCGCGTCTGCACCATTCGATGTAAAGTGTGTCGAGGGACAGCGCGATCAAAAAAAACCCGAACCAATTCGTTTTGTATTGGTCTCGCATCGGGAACGAGAAAATGTATCTGACCGTTCTACATTCTGTTGCTGATAATAAATTGCTCCGCCTTCCCTCTGTAACCTAGAGTTGGTTAGGATTTTCTCGTTGAATTCTTTCCTGGAAAAGTGTATTGTTTTAAATTCTCACTTGGAAAGGGTAACAATGCTTTTTTTGCCTAATGTTGTTACTGTGCAAATGGAATTAAAATGTTTTTACATTATTTTATTGTCGAGCTTAAACATTAAGGAGTAGGTTTTCAAGAGCGGATTTCAGTATAGAAATAATATTGATTTCTCGAGTGTACATGACATATTTTTTGAAGGAGCTTTGAGATATGGTACATATTTTTGCAGTCTGGCATCCTTTCTGATCATTCTATTACCATCCTCGAAATAAATTGATATTTTTCCCAATCCTTTTATTTTATTGGTTTACGTGCCACAGAACGTTTTGTGGCGGGGCACTTGAATTTCACACACATGCCTGGTTATTAGAATCTTCAAACAACCTCTTCACTTTGATATTCTCTTCGAAGCCAATAATGACCAATCAAATCGATTCCAGAAAATCATATGTTTACGTCCATTTTACTTCCTTTACTCGTAGCTATCGCCATCATAAAACCATTAACCCGTCATGTTTCGATGGCAATTATTCTCAATCCTGGTTTAAGGCAGGGATCAAATGGCATTGAGGAATCGATCTGTCCCCTTCATCTTCCCGCCTGTGTAATGTCACGCAACCTGCAAAGATTTACGTCGCCGTGCAGCGTGAGTGGGGGTGGGGGTGGGGGGCTTTTCGCAAAGAGTCGCGCGGGACGGCGATTGCTCCACGGGCGCAGGTGGCGGCGAAAGCTGTCGGCCGTCGCCGCAGCGGATGCACGTGGCACCGCGCCCGCACGGCCGTTACCGCGCGCACAGTGGGCGCGAATGGCCGCGGAGCGGTCCAGAGACGGGTGGATCGCAGAGAAGCGGTCAGGTTTCGTTCGGATCAGTGGGTGTTGATTCCAGGCTCTTTAGCTACTCAGAGCCAAAGTCCGAAAAGTGAAGTGCGTATTATTTGGTGGGGAGACGGAAGTTGCCCCGCTGGAACGTGATACCCGGCGTCCACCTACACGGAAACTTTGGGTTTTCTTCGCCAAGTATCTCCCACAATGGGACACGGTCCCGGCCGGGACAAGCACTAAGTGTAAGCCCTCGACTGACCTCGTGATATATGCGATAGTGTACTGATGTTCGGGCATTCCCCTAGAATAACAGGTATTTATTGATAGGAGAAACCCCTAGAATTTTCTCCAGACCGTGGTTGACGTTGACTCGGCTGACTAGCTAGTGTCGAAAATGAGACACCGTCGTGTCGGGGCTTGACGTCTTCGACGTCTCAATCAACGACACTACAGAGGCATCAAGGCTATGGCTGAGCTGTCGCAACCGGTGAAAGAACTTGCCTTCCATCGTTGGGGTCGGAGTCTATCTCCGTACGATCGAAGAGGAAGTTGTGGAGGAAGGAAGAAAGAAACCTGTAGTGCTGAAGTATGACACGACCATAGCGCGTAAGGCATTTTCTGTGAATGCGAAGTTAACATTTGAAGCAAAATTAAAAAAATATATGTTAATATGTCTAAAACTAAAAATTAATGTATTTGAGTAATTTTAATAACTTAATGTACAGTAATACTTCTGTTAACAAAGAAATTCAATGAAAAACACTTTTAGAAAATGTTGATAATCTGTACATAAAAATGGATTTTGGTTCACATGCAATATACAACATTGCGAATAAATAGACGTCGATTATCATAATATAGTTTGGGCTATTAACTGTTTCTATTGCCCTTTCAAAGTTTTATTTTCACAGTGAGAGAAAATATTTTGCTTGTATAACAGCGAAGCTTTTGTTTTCTCGACGCATTTGTCTTTATACAATTGTAGGAAATAGTCCCTTGCTTTGCTTCTGTAATTGAAGCTACCATACATTTCCTCTATCAGGCACCGCACCAGCCGGGAGAAGTTCTAAGCGTAGTTCATTTAAGCGTGTGTTAGTAACGGAAGAGGATAGGACAAGAGGGGAAAAAGGAAAGATCGCGCACGGTCCGTGGCCTGTTTGTTAAGGACCGGCTCCGGCATTCGCTTGATATTGATCGAGGAAACCACGAAAAATATTCATTAACGCAGCCGGCTGCTAGAATTCTCCTCCAGATACCGGCTGATTTCGACTTAGCAATTTAGCTGGTGTCGCAAATTCCTGCTACCGTCCGAACTCCAACCCTAGGACATCCCGGTCAAACTCCTCCCAGAGACAGCGGCAGTACTGTCTACGTCTCTACGAGCTCAATTCAGCCTGTAATTCTATTAATCGCAAAAGTTATGGCACCTAAGGAATAATCCGGGAGGCAACGACGCACAATTTGAAGTGATCAATGGTCGTTTTTAGTTTATTGCCAATTAAGGCCAAAACAAGGGTTAACTGCCCTAATTCCGGGGATAACACTAGTGAAAAGGGGAGTAAACATGAGATAAGAAAAATATTTGCCGATTTACCACATCTTAGCGATCTCGGCTACCCGAATCGGCAAGGCTAACTCTTGTTTTGGCTTTAATTGGCTTTAAAACGAACTAATAAACAATGCATTAGCTCAAATTTTCTCTCTTGATATTTTGTGTCTCTGCCTCTCTGACTTTATTGAAGGTGGCTTTGCTTGTGCAATTAATAGAATTACGGACTGAATTTATCTCAGAGCTAGCGTTGCCGCTGTCTTTGAGGGAAATTTGATCCCTCAGAGACGTTGACTGCAATCGCAATGTTTCGCGCGCCGTCAACCTTTTCGGCCCAGTGCGCGACGCGTCCCGATGCGCTGTGCGCCCACGACGGCTGCGGCGCGGGGCCGGGGAAGACGGCGGGCCAGTGGAGGAGAGGGGAGAGGGGGAGGGGGAGGTCGCGAGTGCGTGCGATCGCCGCGTCCCACTGGCACACTGCTCGCGGCTCCTCGCCCCACACCTCACGCCCCATGCCCCACGCCCACGCTTCACGCCGACGACGCTGCCCATGCCAGCCGTCGTTGTTCAGTGGTGTCAACTGTGGGTCGCATTTTAAATCATTACAATAACACACTACCAACAAGGAGTAAATACATTATATCTAAGGGGCATTCGTTTTTCACTCTCTGCAAATTTTATATTAGTTCATAATATACAATAAGAGCTTATGTTAATTGTACATGATGCTCATGTAATGGCAAACAAAAAGTTTCAATGCTTCTACATTTTCCTTTCGTGAAATTGTGCCATGGCTGCCTGACATTGTGCATCGGCTGCGCCACGGCTGCGCGTCCGGAAGTGTGATATAAGAGTTGAACGGTGGCTTTTATGAATTACTCGTTCTGGTAATACTATACATCATCTGTGTTGGTATGTAGGCAACAAAGTATCAGAGAACTCGTACATGGCTTAACCGACTAATTATGTAATGACTCATGCGTTGGATATTGTAATCGTGGTGAATTTCTCTGGTCTTCCTCATTGCAATCACAAAGTGTAATGTATTCTCCATGTGAGATCTAAATCCAGAACTCTCAGAGAAGATAGGGCATTTGCCTCAGTCAGGTCAGCAAAGAGAGATTGTAAAGAAAAGAAATGGCATTCTCTGATTTAATATTGTGTGTTTTATCCCACATCTATTGATTGACATTTTCGGGCTCGCCAACTGCTATGGTCATTAGTACAGTTCGGGTAGACGATGTTGTATCCTGGGAAGTCGCTGTTTTCCTGCCGGATGGGGAGATCTCATCTACCGGCCTACATGTCATTTCCCTCTCCGGGGAAGGCATTCGCCTGGTGTAGATCGAAAAAAAGCATGTATACAAGTTCATTGATTACAAGTTCTAACCTCCCGTCTGATGTCCCGATATGTGTGGTAGTGTAGTACATGTAAGTGTGTGTGTGTGTGTGTGTGTGGTGGGTATGGGGAGAGGATAGGACAAGGGGGAGAAAGGAAAGATCGCGAGCTTTCCGTAGCCTGTTTGTTAGTTTCCTGCTGCAACATTCGCCTGGTTTTATTCTGAGAAACCACGGAAAAGTTCCGATCAGAGCAGCCACCAGCTGGAATTCTCCTAGACAGCGGTTGAATTCGATGTAGATGTCTAGCTAGTGTCGAATATCCCCACCATTGGGACTTGTGCACTAGAACCTCGAGATCAGAGGTACTGCAGAAACAACTATAATGTTGACTGGGCTGGTCCCTCCGTTACGTTTCTTAAATTTTTGTTTCCAAAGTTTTGTGACTTTATCTGCGTAGGAGGTGGATCGTTCTTCCCATTGATTCAGACGTTTAGTTTATTCTAGAATGTAACATTACTGGACTGGAAAAATGCATTCAAATACTTTAATAAAACTATTAATAATTTAATAAATAGTTATTAGTGATAATTTGGTACCACGTATGTAGTCACTACCACTAAAATAGCAACATTTTCGCCTGCTCGTTCCTCAGTGATTGCGGTCGTATCTCCACTAGGGGCTGGTGCGGATTCCAGTCTTAAGAAGATCGAAGTCTTCTCACAGTTTAAGTGTAACGATACATAATTGCCGGAACAGGTCAAATGACCTAAACCCTGTTGGGAAGAAGAATAAGAAGATACATAATTGTCGTACATGACAATGAATTCAAAATGTGGTAGTTCAACTCGTTTAATCTCAATTCTAACATTAACGTGTGTGTTTTGTTTTTCTCTCGCGAAATAATAAAATAAATTAAGTGTGTTGTGGGGGCGGGGGCCATGGCGTCTATGATCCGCTCCTTTTCCCCAAGGATGTTTTTTTTTAATTTATTTTTTCTCAAGGTAGATACAGAGGTAGTTATTTAAACTTTGCATATGCAATTTTGATACTTACTAACTTATTTTAAACTTACATACTATACAATGGGTAGCTGTCCCACTATGGGTCCTTTAATCTGGTTCCATGTTTGCGAATTTGATTTGAAAAACATGGAATAGATATTTATTTTCTTTTCTCGTTCTATGAATTGAATTTTTTGTAAGTCTGAAGTCGGAGAGTGCTGGAATTTGATGAATGTTACAATAGAAATTTGTGGCAAGGTGTGTGATGTGATGATCTAATGCTTCTATATTAAATTCCTTGTGAAGCTGATTATTAGAAATGAACCTGAGGATGTGCCGCCGGCCTCCGACGCCGACGCCGACGCCGACGCCGACGCCGCTCCGCTCCCACGCCACGCGCGTCGCGTGAGGATGGCCCGCTTGCCGTCGGCTTCCACGCGTCCCACACACGATCGCAGGTGGAACATGGGAACGGCTTCAAACACACGCGCTGATTCCCTTAGATCTCGGTGAAATGATGTTTCCCATCGCGGCTCAAAGTGGCGTGATGTTTTGCTGAGCGTGATTTTCTCTTGCTTTTAGGGCGTTTTTTAAAATAGTTCCTCATGTCGTACTGAAATAGTCTCAACCATCATAATTCTTCTTTTATGTCATATACGTTTTGTCGTGAGAAATGGATGGCTGTGGTAACCAGGTACGGCATTCCTTTGACGTTCATAGACCTTATTTTGCGTAAGAATTATTGCTAAAACAATATATATATATATATATATATATATATATATATATATATATATATGCAATACGATCATTACATTGACGTTTCTGCTGTGCTTAACTGTTCCTCTTATTTTGATCACAAACATTATTATTTTTATGAAAACAAGATCTTTGGTGATACAAACAAATTGTAAACTATTTCATCCGGAGAGAGTTGACAGTATTTATTTCAATTAAGAAGTTGCGCGTTGCAGTGTGAAGTTGTGCCTTTCGATCACCATTATTTCCGAAATTTCTCGATTGCATACATTTCTGAACAGTTCCCTATTGAATATACTATATGTCTATTTGGGTGGAAAACAGCTAATAATATTTTTAACCCCTGTTGTTTCACCTAAAATATATACGGCATAATTTGTCCAAGAAGTGGAGCGAAAAGTTATGAAAATGTTCCGATAATATTATGAACGAAACAACGGGAATGGATAGAGCTTCGGGAGTATCAAATGAAAGAGATTAAACCATCCCCTTTTTTTGCGTTGCACACACAGGTTGAATGTGTTGACTGGCTAATTTCGCTGACAAGATCTCGGAGGCTACTTTTAGGTCATTAGACTGCAATTTGTTTAGATGAGATTTCCAGACAGTCGAAGTATTGATGGGACAGTACGAACAAATAAGATGGTATTAACAAAATATATGTTTCGTGACAAATGTTTCTCAGAAATATCAAAATTATAAATACTCTCCTACGACATATGTAGCGACAGAAAATTTCCACATTCGACCACAATTAAATAAGCATTCTCTCAGTGTCTTCTTCTCGATAAATGTTTGTTGAATTTGTCTTTGTGATACCATTGCCACTCTCCATCAAGGAAATAACTTTTGCACATAGATGTTTAGTGACTTTGCTTCATATTCAAGGACTAACGTTATCCTAGTACGCTCATATCCATAGACAAGAAGTACGGCATTCGCTTTCGAAGAACGTTGCTACTCGTTCCTCTTGTTTGAAGCATGGCATAAGTTTTCTTGAAGTACTTTCACACACACACACACACACACACACACACACACACAGACACACACACTTACTTGTAAGTTAGTACATTCACCAATGCCATTAAAGAAGTCAACGGACGCGATTATGTGTAATGTAAAAGACATACAGAGGAGACACAGCGTGGGCAGATATCGGTAAAGGAATACAAAAACCAGATTTATAAAAGCAGAGGAGACCATTCTTGAAAAATACGATGTATGAAGCAAAGAACTGAAATAGGTAAGTTCTCCCTTGTTCATCGCACTGCAGTACGAGTAGATTGGAACAAACTTCCTGCAAAAACACTGGAGGCTCTTCCTTGTAACGTAGCCAAATTAAAAAAAATTACTTAATTTCATTTAGATGATCACTAACAATACTGAGACAGTTACCTTCATTGTTATTATTATTATTATTATTATTATTACTGTTATTATTATCACTGATAAAAATGTCATCATTGTTAACACTGTTATTAGCGTTGGTGTAATTTTTAAGTTATTAGTGCTTATATTGTTTTGTTATATTATTATTGTCATGTCTGTTATACAGTGAAGTGTAGTGCAGTGGAAGGGAAGGTAGTGTAGTGAGGGGAATGCAGTGTAGTGTAGTGAAGTGAAGTGTTAGATAAAATAGAAGTCAATTTAGAGATAACTAGAAATTAAATTGTACTAGGATATCATCCACTAATTCGAATGGTAGTTCAATGTTTGTAATTGTTCTAATTCCAATTGTTATCATGTTCGCCACCGAGCTTTAGCTCAAAGCGAACTGTAATAATAAATCTATCTACAAAGAATATATGTGAACGGCACATATTTTTAATTTCATATGCGAGTATAAAAACTCCTGTATTCACTCGAGGGTAGTATTTTAAGGGAGGTCGTTCTACCGTGAACGGAGAAGTTTGGCAGTCACGCAGTAGTTTCATAGGAGCCAGAAAGTGAATTCTCTTCATTCAAAGTAATTCTGCTGCGTCAGTTACAAGCCTGTAACACTAGTTGAAGGGACCGACAACGTGAGGGAACGGTATCTGACAGCTCAGATGAATCTTGGACTTAAACACCTCCTGGGGAATCGTAAGGCTCAAATGTTTTGTTTTTTACTTTGAGGTTGAAACCGGTTGCATTTAAGTGTCCGTGCATGCAGAGAGCTCTATCCTGTCTTTAGATCCGCCCCGTTGATGAGAGTATATGCAGCATTGCGACGATAGGTCCAAAGGAATTTGGGTTTACTTTCTTTATTTGTTTTTTTTAGACGAAGCTAGTTACCCTCAGCACACCAAAGAGTTATTTCTGAAACGCACTAGACACTAACACACTTGTTGGCGCATTTGGATCTGAGATCAGCATAACGCAGGGCTCTCCGTGATACACATGAAAGAGATTCAAACCCTTGTTCCTTCGGACAGATCGATGCTTTGATGTCACTCCCCTTCCGTGTTTAATGATGACAAGCTGATTTGCAAGTAATTTTGTCAGTGTTTCTTGAACTGATAAAACAGTTTGATAATAATAATTTGACATCTGTTAGATATATTGTTAGTCTTATCGATCTCAATGTTTCCTTTTCATATTCCATATTCTCTCATATGCTTCCACGTGTAGTAACACTAAACAAATTTTATTAAAGCATATACACTAGCTTTAGAATTTCTGAAAATATGCGGAACGTGACTATAAATTCGAAAATAATATTAAATTCGGGATAATATTCAACAGCGTCCCTTGTCCCTTTGAAAATTCCACTTTTTGCGACGCCAGTGTAGAAACGTATCGACAGTGCTTTCGGTTCTAATATTTAAAGTAGAACGATTAAAGAAAACTACGTAACAACCCCGAGCGGAAAAATACGTAGCATGTTCTCGTGATCGTCAAATAAATTCGTATATGACGCGGACAAATTGTCGTCTCGTAAAATTGAGGTCTCGAATAAAGTATTGTAGATCACACACGGTCTGTAACTTCCCTTGACACGACGGGATTCCTAGACTCGGCCTATTGGTCTCTTCCGAGAACTCTCGCGACTAGTCATGCAAACATCCTCTTTCTTGCCTTGTAATGTATGTTGCTATTCTTTGCAGAAAACAAGTCTTCTCTGTATTCTTGTCTTTTGATGTATTTCACTTACTATACTATGAAGTTTCTGTTTACGTACGTTTCAGTATTATGCACTTTCATTTCCTGTTAGTCACAGAATGTTTTTTTTTTCCACATGCATTTAGTAACTCATTCAGGAACGAAATATACTGATTTGAACGAACTAAGAAAATAATCTGGTGGTTGAAGTAATTTACATATTTAAACCTCTTACACACCTTTAAAGTAAGCACATTTTGAAGATAAAGCAATCTAAATTACAGCAATAAATTCCGATTTCTTTGCTACTCAGCGTCGATTCTTTTCATTCCCTCGCTCTAATTATTTCCCGACTTTATTGGCTGAGTTGCAACACGACGTACGTGTCGTCTTTCGTGAGGTGTTGCGTCACCTGGCGTCGCCCACCGCACGCTCTGCGCGGGCGTCGATAAAAAAGAACTGTGCCGATCGGAGGCTGTAAAGCGAAGCGCCCGGCGAGGTGGAGGGGAAGGAGGAGCCGGCGGCGGCGGCGGAGGCGGCGTGCCTGGTGTCGGCGCTGCTTCAGCTCGGGTCGGGGGGTCAAGGTGCAGGCGCTTGTTCCAACACCGCCGCCGCCGCCTCCTTTGTAGGCACCTGGGCCGCACCGCACCGCCCTCCGCCTCCGCACCGGCTGTGGTGGCTCAGGGGCAGCATTGCCTTTCCCATCGCAACGTCGGTTCTAGGACAAGGGTGTCCAACTTGCAGGGCCTTAAGAGCCACACAGGGAGAGATGGCTCAGGGCATCAACTGAAGTCACTGCAGTCCCTCTGACCGGGAAGTCCTAGGTTCGAGTTCTGACGGGTTCCCTAGGTTCGAGTCTCGAATTCAGCCGCTGTCTCGAGGAGAATTCTAGCGGGCGGCTGCTCTGATCGGTAGTTTTCGGTAGTTTCTCCGATCAACACCAGGCGAATGCCGGAGCAGTACCCTAACAAACGGACTACGGACCGCGCGCGATCTTTCCATCCTCTTCCTTGTCCTATCCTCACCCCTTACTTACACACACTTACACTAACATGCATTACACTACCACACATGGTGGGTGACCTGTCGGGGGCTTAGAGCTTGTCCTGGCTGGGGTGGTGCTCCGCTGGTGGAAGATACCTGGTTGGGGAAACCTCGCTAACCGACGGTAGGTCGGCGTCGCATCTTGCAATCCCAGCGGGGAGAGTCCACCGCTACCTTCCGAGAGCAAAAAATGCACTGCACTTCCGGAACTAATGACCCTAGTAGTTATGTGCCCGGAATCTCTAACAATCAATCAATCATCATCAAGGGCCACAACTAAACCTTTAATATTGTAGCGGGTCATAATTATAGTACTGGGGCGATCCACACCTGAGAACCTCGTATTGTGGATTTGGGCTGTTTGCCCAACTGCTCTGAAAGGCGCTTGCCCAACTGCTTCTGTACATTGTGCATGGTACGACCTGAGATGCACAACTTAGTGAAACATTAGGATGATTTTTGAATTTCTGATTTTACAAGAAAAAACACTTAAAATTAAACAGGGTTATGACAATTATACTTAAATTCAAATTTAACCTATTAAGATGGCTTTGATCCCGTAAGTCACGTGGGCTAGGCGCTTTACTTATGGCTAAATACATTTTGCGGGCCATAGTAAATTGCATCGCGAGTGGCATGTGGCTCGCAAATCGCCAGTTGGACAGCCCTGTTCTAGAGTATTCGACACTAGCTACATAGCTGAATCGTATTCGCCACTGTCTGGAGGACAATTCTGGCGGCCGGCTGCTTTGAGGGGTGGTTTTCCGTGTTTTCTCGTGGCACTACTACCCTCACTGAGTCCTGTTGTGTCTAGTGAAATAAGAGCTCAAGAGAACATGCGATGATTTTACTCCTTCTTGCGACCTCTGCCACAACTTCCTATTTGTACCTTTCTCCTTCTTCCGCAGACAAGGCTACCGTTCAAATGCTGGTTCCGGCATCTCTTCCTTTATTCAACCACCTCCACCTCTTTTCATCTGTTTCCAATTGAATAATTGTTTGGTGATTCCGGGCGAATGAGCTGCTAAGGTCATTAGTTACTTAAGTGTAGTGTATGCGTTTCCTCGAGAGGTGACGGTGGTCTTTCCCCGCTGGATAGTGAGATATTGCGCCGACCTACTGTCGACTAATGGGGTTTTCGTAACCAGGTATCTCCCACCAGCCAGGCACCGTCTCATCCGGGACAAGCTCTAAACTCCCGACTGGTCTCTGGATTGTATGTGTGGTAGTATACTGCATGTAAGTGTGTTTAAGGGATGAAGATAGGACAAAGAAGAGGGAGGAAATATATCACGCGGTCCGTGGCCCGTTTGCTAGGGAACTACTTCGGCATTCGCCAGGTCGGCGAAACCACGGAAAACTACCGATCAAAGTAGCCGGCCGCTAGAATTATCTTCCAGACAGCCACTGAATTCGTCCTAGCTGTCTAGTTGGTGTCAAACTTCCTACCACCGTTGGGACTCGAACTTAGGATATCCCGGTCGCAGGCATTGCAGTGACGTCAGTTGACGCCCTAGGCCTGGCGTTCGGTGGCCTTTGCCTCCGCGGGCACTCGAGCCCGACGCTGTGCCCAACGGCGTCGCCTCTTCCCCGCCCATCGCGCCGACGCGTCGCCTCCCCCTCCGCTTCGCACTTTTACATGTTCGCGGCCCTCCTGCGGCCCAGATCGGCGCCGCGCCGGCCTTGACACAGTGGTCCTGAGGACCCCAGCCGCCCGATGAGCCAACGCCTCGCGCGGCGCCTCCCCCTCTTGTTGCTGCCTTCCCCGATCCCCGCCCACGCCCCACCTCCGCCGCTTCTCTCGCTCCGGGCTAGTCTCCGCCGCCGCAGTCACTGCTTCTGTCCTGTGGATTTGGATGGTTTAGGAGTTACAAACTAATAAATTTAGTAAACGTAAATCGTGTGTGAAGCGTGAATTTTGAAATTCGTACGTTCTTTATCAATTACTATTTATTTCGTATTTGTTTGTTTGTTCATCACTATTCACTTGTTCATTTCATTCACTCAATACATTGTGACGGTTTCCAGGCAACCCGCAAACATTGCTTAAATAAAGTGGCCAGTGACAGCAGGAACCTGTAGAAACAATTGACTGATTGCGTGCGGCGAACATTTTATTTATTTTGTAAAACATGTAACAGAAACAATTGGCGCTACATGCGTAAATTTACTAGAGGAAAGTCAATGCATCATACTTTATCCTAGGGTCTTGTTCCAGGTCGAACGTTAAAAAAAAATATCAGTAATGATTTCATTTATTTTCTACTTCATTTAACGATTTGTGATGTAACCCTACTTGTTTACAGAATACAATCAGAAATATGGTTTTAATATTCAAAATTCGAAACATTTTCAGTTTCAGTTTTATTTCGCAGCACATTTTATTTGCTTTAAGATTCCAGAGATCTTTTCGGGTAACATAATTGCACTCTTTTTCTGCTCGCTTCCTTGAATTACCTTGATATGCAATATATACTGAAAAAGTCCAATAAAATTCTCAAGATTATTAAATTCCTTGAAATTCTTTCTTTCTTTTTATCGTGGTGTTTTCCCCTAACTATTAGCTTTTCAGCTTTTCATGTGCCTGTTGTGAATCTTATTGTAAAGAGCACAATGGTTTTTCGCGCTGTAGTTATTCACTTCAATCTAAAGAAAGAAAGAAGGAAGATTATTTTAGAAACACACAATTTTAAGAAATTCGCGAAGCTTCTTAGAAAAGACCAAATATCTTAGTAATATGTTTCAAAAACAGTGTTAGTGGAAATATTTCTGTTAACTGAATGAATATAATCGATATTTCGATATTTTATGCATTTAAGGAATTTTTCCGTTCATTTTTAACTAATGGTTTCACAATACAGTAAACCCTCATTAACCCGAATTCCAAGGGCCGGAATAATCGGAGTGCGTGTAGTAAACAATTCGTGTTATCTGATTATTATAAACAGTATACTGTAATCCCTTGCCGGGGCTCAAGTTTTGTTCGTTTAACGCCGAATTCCGTGCTAAGCGAGTTTGTGCTAACGTGAGTTTACTGTATATCTTAAAGCTTTCACTGACATCAGAATTGCCTTGCCAGAAATTTTTACGGCATTATATTTGATTTACGATCACATGACAATTATCTGGAAATTATACTGTCTCTAGTATCAATGAAGTTGTTCATTATAGTATGAATAGTTGTATATAGGGAGTGTTGTGTACTAAGCATTAGCCTTATTTGGTTGAAAATTACTTTCCATTTACGAACTTGTTTCTCTTTGTTGCAGGTAAGAGTCTCTCAAATACCTCCCGCCCGCGAGCAAATTATCGTACTAGAAACCGGTAAGTTTGAAGCGGATTTACTAAAGTTATGCAAATGTTATTTACGCAAAGAACGAGCTTATTGTTCTCGCTGCAGAGGAGGAGACGAACGAACTCAAGGACGAGGTATGCAGTGGGAGAGGGGGTGCTGCATGTAATGCGGTCAACGAGAGAAGTAGCTACAACTCAATTGCGAAAACATCTGTTCTCCTCGTATTTCGACATCGTAACAACGCACTCAAGTTCTCTCGACCACGCTGACATTCTGTTATTAAAGAATGCCGTGTCGTCTTTCCCGAAATAGCACTATTCAGGAGTATCTTTTACATCGGAGTCGCCTCGTCCTCATTTAGAAAATTTGATCAAAGTCGCCAAGGTTCTTTGAGACGAAGAAGAGAAACGCGGCACGCAGCCCAAAGATTCACTTTGTAGCTTCCTACGAAACGTCGGGAATGCAGTTGTGGCAGCAGAGAAGGAAATGTAGAATCAGCAATGCGCGTGCATTAAGGTAATTCAATTAGATTTGATGTTACCCTGATGATGTTACGTAATGGTTGTATTGACGAGAAATAATTTATAATAGTCTATGGGGTGAAATATCTTCTTTATTTATTGTTTATCAATGAAATGGCTCGTGTAACTCTCAGAAAAATTTGTAACGTATTATTACAAATTACGCTTGAATGCAACAGTCGCTAATATTTCTTAATCTTCCAGATTTACTAAAGTGTATTTTCAAGCGTTCTAAAGACAATTGCAATTGGTGAAGCTTGCTATGAGTGAGAAAAAAATTGCGTGTGTGTGTGTGTGTGAAGAGTTGCGAGATTGGTAAGTTAAAGACAGCTTTTACAGGAAGTATTTACGAGGCATCCGAGTTTCAACTGTTCAGAACAGATACGTTTAATCGGACAGGCCAGAGCAATCGATGAGTTATGCAGTTGACACTAGAGCGCATGCGGGGCCCTTCATAGCAGCCAGTCACATTTCTGCGGTTTATTAGCCTCCGACAGTCCTCGTGTGCAGGATTAATGTACTCAGTCGCTCTTCAAGTTGCTTTTGCTGTTCTGTGGACCCCCACTTCCCGCTCTTCCGACATTCCGCCTTGTTCCGACTTCACCCGTCCCGCGCCTTCCTTTGCACCCGCTCGGCCTCAGCATTCTTTACTTTCTTGGCAACTCCCTCTTCGTCGTTAGCATACGCCCCTCCTCTTTCTCATCTCACCCACCCACCAACACCGCATCTTTCAAGCTTGCTATTTAATTTAATCCTCGTTTCGTTCAGCGCCAACGCAGCCTCTATCACCTTCCCTTTCCAAATCTTTTCTCTTCTTTGCAGTCTCTGCTTCCATGTTGGATCTGATTCCACCTTGCATTACTTCAACTCTCTTGTCCGTTTCGTCACTACCTCGTTGGCTCCGGACCCATCTCTCGGCTTCCTGTTCCCTCGGTATTCTTATCCTCTCCTGGCATGCATTGCTTTATAGGTCAGCTATTTTCTATTACCAACGCCTCCGTTCGTAATTTCGCTTCCGTTTTGGTACTGAGAATTTCTGCCCTTAATCGTCCACTCTCTTAGGTATTCTAGAACGCCTTAAGGCCCGCGAAATTACGTCATGATACTCATCGTTTACAGGGACGTAACTAGGACGGAGTAACTGAGCGTATGCTCCGGGCATCACACACAAAGAGAGAGAGAGAGAGAGGGGGGGGAAGAAGCACTAAATTTAATCTCTTCACTTTTCAAATTAAGAATTTACCTCCTCTTCCAGAGTTCTTAAACTGAGTGAAAACGAACCTGACTACCGAGAACTACCCATCTGAGTAGCTGGCCGCTAGAATTCTCCTCCAGACTCCACATATTGGGTATTTAGTGAGTAGCGAGTGCTCGGCGAATCCCGAGTGGTGTGAATCGGCTGCTTGCTACGGCGACGAACGTTCGGTGCTCGCACCACTCGCCAAGTGTCGGCCTTTGGGACACATCAAAGGAAGCGAACATTCACCGAGCACACCGAGAACAATCACAGAGCTCGGGATGGGCATGCAATAACTCGCTTTTGGTGAATGTTGAATGTGTGGAGCCGTCTTAATGCTCCTGCCGACGCCTTTGCCGCCTCCTCTGCGTTCACTTTTCACCACGATGGCCAAGCCTCTCCTTTAACACTTTTGGGAATTTTGCAATCTTGCTGGGCCTGCCACCACACAATGGACAGCTCGCTGCCCCGCCATGTACACATTTCCTCATTCACATCCTCCCCTCCCACGACAGCCCTTCCATGAGCGCTGTCCCCTATATCCTCCCGCCGTTTCACCGACATCTCGCAGCAAACTTACCAGCTCCTCACGAAAACTATCCTCAAAGACATTCAACTCCCGATCACGACCAGCTAAGTTACCCGGCCCCTACTACCGCTCCCCGCCGCCACTTTCGCCCTCGCTTATAACGCTCTGGCCGACCGACGTCTGTGCAGCCGTCCACTGCGTTCACTTCCCGAACCCGACCGCCCAGCCACCCCTTTAACATTACCCGCCCTTTAATGCAGACTCCACCATCTGTCTGGGCCTGCCACCAGACATTACGTCTTATGCACAACTTGCAGTCCCGCCACGGTCTCTGCCTCCACCCTCTCTTCTCCCTCGTCAGCCCTGCCGCCTACGCTGCCCGCTATTTCCCCCCGCCACCGCGCCGCGTCCCACGCCGCTTTCGCTCCCGCTTTGGCGCTCTCGCCGTGGCGTGGCGTGGCGTGGCGTGGCGTGGCGTGGCGTGGCGTCGCGGCGACGGGACGGCCCGGGGCATCATTAATATCCCAATATGTCAGCGTCGAGCGGCGCGGCGGGCGTCGCGGCGCGCAGAGGTGGCGCGGCGGCGCGGCGGCCGCGGGAGATGCGTATTGCAACCGCAGCGGGTGGTCGCCGCGCTCCCCTCTGATGTACGAGCGTTACCTATAAGGGAGGAGCCGAATGTTTCATTCCCACGGAGGACTTTTGTTTCGGGAGATTTATCACGCGGGCCGATGAAATGGGTAAAGGATATTCCATTGAGCGCCGCCGTTTAAAAATTCTTGCGCGCCGTTATTTATCTTCAGCTAACGCATTTCTTCGTAGCAATGTGTTGCATTCACTGCGCAATGGGGCGTCTTAAATTGCGTTTCGTGTAATAGCTTCGTATTTGCGGACCTTTAACTCTGTGTTTTTTTCTGCTTTACGGGAGTTGGGTTGAGGGAGATTGTGTGCTTGAAAGGCTTCTATTTGTGTGGTTTTATTTGTTGACCTTGTTGGAAACGTCAGAGTTCTGGTGTGTGCCTCTGGATAATTTCCATTTTATCACAGTAGTGTGTACATCTTTTTTTTGACGAAAGTTTTAGTACCATATTTACGAAAAAGCCGGGGAATCCATTCACTAAACTTTTATTCTCTCTCATGACCGCTTTTGAGAACTGAGATGTTCTTTAAAGCTTTACAGCGTCATATTTATTTTCGGGTCTCCACTTACTCAAACGGAAATTCGGAATGATAGAGATGAACATTTCAGGAATGATACGAAGGACATCTTCCTCTGAAATGAAAGACTACGTATATTATTCATTTTCTTGTTTGTTTTTGCGTTGAGCTAATAGTCGAACCAAAGCCACAGAATCCCGAAGCATGTTGAGAGTGAACAGTAGTAACTATTGGGAGATGCACTATCAGAATATCCTCCAATTCCCGGAAATTTTTCAACGAAGGCAGGGTTGCATGCGGTGAAAAACGATCGGAATTTTGACACTGAAAGGGAGCCAGCTAATCGGTTTATGGATATCCGATTAAATTGTGATGCGGCGTTTGTGCTGACACTGCACGTTCCGAGCGCAGTCTTTGGCGGCGCGGCGTGACGAGCGGTTTAGGTCTCGCTGCTCGGCCCGCCGCCCGCGCCGGCCTCGCCCCCCCCCCACTCGCCGCCCCCGCTGCCCCGCGCCGTCCCCGCCGCCCTCGCCACCCCCGCCGCTCTCAGCCTTCACCGCCCCCGCCTCACCGGCATCCACGCCGCGCTGCTACCTCAGACCTCCCCGCCCCCACCCCCTCCTCCCGCCCCCCCCCCCGCCCTCCGCCCCCGCTGCCCGCCACCCACGCCGGCCACTGCCCACCGCCAACCTCTGCCCACTACCTCCTCCACTCCCTCCTTCCCCACCCGCCCCCTCCACCCCCTCCGCCGTCTCCGCCCCCTCCGCCATCCACTGCCACTCAGCTTGGGGGATCTCTGCCTTCTCAGGGGCTCTGCCTCTTTTGCCCGCGATTTGTCGCGCTCGGCCGCTAAAGTAGTGACTAACGATGCTGTCCGACATTTCCAACCCGAGCATTCCACTCGCGATCGTCTGATAATTCGCCATGTTTCTGTTTTGTCATTGTAGTCATTCTAGAGATTGTTAAGAATTCATAAACAACAAGTTTTATTTGGGAGGTGACATGTAAAAATAGCATATTTTGAAATGACCTCTGATATTGTATGGTGATACTGTTGTTTTCTTCATTCTATTTCTATAGACTTTGTGATTTTGTCTTCTTTTTGTTTGTATTCTAAAAATCGCACGTTACCCTGCCAGCATTACACTTACGTTCATTCCTTCTCTGTGGTAATGTTGAATGCATTGAGTGCCGCACGTATTAATGATGTAAAACATACATTAAGACATGAAAACATAAATTAAGATTTCTTTCTATTTCTTCAGAAACGTTTGTCCCCAAAGCGCATAGCTTATAACAAAGAGAACAAAATTTCACTTTTTTATTAAACGAAAAATGCATTTCTAATATTACTATTTAATAATTTAATTGAGAAGAAATGGTATTAATTTTTTAAATTTTATATACATAAAACAAAATAATTTTACAATTTTGGTTACTTGAGGTTTTTTGTCATGACGCAAAATAGTGGTTCCACATGTCTGTTCCCAGCTGTGGAAAGTTTTTAAAACACTGGTCATTAACCTGCTTCCTCTTTAAGGAGTTTCTACTCAGTAAAGGACAAGTTCTTTTATTTGATTCTATTTAGAGTATTATTTAGTTCTCAATAATCAGATAAACAGGGCACATTAATTACCGTATATGAATCAATAGAATTAAATATATTGAAAGAATTCATCTGACGTTAGTTAAGTGCAGTTAGACCGTACAAATCTTTTTCGAAATGACACCTTTTTTTCAAGAATCTTTCGCACAATGTAACAACTGAAGATAAGTTTTCAGACATCGGCTAAGGAATTTGAATTTCGATTATACTATTGGAAGTTTATTAAAATGAAAGTGGACCATTCTAAATTTGTCTCACTACGAAGAGACATACCATTGCATCTTACTAGCTTTCATCGAAAGCAAAGTGAGTGTGCGTAGAATTTCCCGTTCATCTGCGGGCATTTGCTGGTGGAGTTTGGTCTGTCAGACATGATACCTGATTTAGTAGGAAGGAGACTTCAGTACCCTCTGACAGAGTTGTGAAGCATGTATTGTGATTGAAGAGCAACGTATAAAAGTATTAATTATATTTTGGGGTTATAAGTAAATTTTATAAAGATATAGTCTTCCTTTTCTTTGTATTTTGTTGTGTTTATTTGGAAAATTCAGACTTAGCTTGTATTTTGAACACTACTGACAATTTTCGCGCTTTTCATTGCTTTTTTTTATGAATATTAATACCCATTTGAAGTGTTCTTAACTATGTAAACTACTTTTTGGTTGTGACTACGTTTTCCTCATCTTCAAAGATATGGGATAGTCTACACATTTTTGTGTAGTACTCGTAACAACACAAGGTTTTAATGCAATAAAGGGATATAGCACGTAGTTGCTATCAGTTAACATTTGCTACGATAAAATTGTGTACGCAAGAGATCTATTGTTCATGTAATAAAAGTTTGCCCGTCACTTGTCCTTTGAAGCTGCATTCTTGTAGTTAACATTGAGTAAAATATTGCCAGGTATACAGTACAACATGATCCGTTCTTATTTATAACCCAGGAAGCACATCATTTGGCGAATCGGACCGTTTGCAGCGCTTTCACACGCAGAGTGCAGCGTGCACTTACTTTATCTTCTCCCGACGGCACCTCGTGCATAACAAGCTGCGCACGCGACAGTAACGAACTCTTGAGACTTGCAGCGGAATGTAATGAATACGCAAGTAGACCGGAGGCCCGCGTAATGGCGACGCGCGCGACGAAATCACTTTGGCGCTTTCAAGGCGACGCGACGACTTAAAATCGGATTACGCAGCGTTTGCACTACGGAGCAGCGAGACGTATTACTAGCCGTGATCAAGAGACTCCGTCTGGACGCGTGAGAGCCAGCGTCACCCCTACCTACGGATGAACGTGCTTTGGCGAAAAGAAGGACATTGAAGAAGGTTCATCACAAATGCTCTATTCCTCGGAGGATTTCGGTTAAACTCAAGAACGCCAAATAACACCTCCCCATTAAATAGTATCATAACCTACCTCAGATCCCTCAGCTCACTCCTTTTAAACATTGTAAAAGTCCCCCTCACAGAACTAGAAACAAAAAATAATTTCCATTCCATATTGTTCTCATCAGCATCGCTGACCGAAGTTGTTTGTACAGGTTTCTCAAAAGAATTCTTTAACCTGTTAAATTTAAGTTATTTTTAGTAGTATTGTAAATCAGATTAAACCTGCTAAATATACGAATAGTTCTCTTCAGTACTGATCTACGTAAATCCAATAAAATAAAACCAATCAGATTAAACCTGCTAAATATACGAATAGTTCTCTTCAGTACTGATCTATGTAAATCCAATAAAATAAAACCAATAAAATAATGAGTTAGAAGCAACACCAAACACCATTCACTTTGAGCTGTCTTGATCAATGATGCCGGACAGATCTCGCGTGGAAAATGAAACTTTCAATGTTATTTTATTTTCGATTCTTAGTAGTTATTTTCTTTTTATTATAAGAATTTTTCGTACGTGTACTTACTAATTTCTGGGCTTGTGACTTATTTCCAAGTCAGAAAACGGATAATTTTTCCTTGAAAAATCGCTTAATAATTTTAATGGAGAAATAATACGAAATGAGGTGTCAGCAAATGTTTAGGTTGGATAATAAATGATTGAGTAGTAAAGAAATTAATGATGGATAAGAAATAAATAGGATGGATAATAAAATATTTAGGAAGGATAACACTTACCAGTGCTGAAACAAAAGTAATTTGTCTTTTTCAGTAATCAGGAAGTAAAAGGAATGCATGAGAAAGAAATATTTTGAAATGCTTCCGAACTAGTCGGAAGATGTAGGGATTCCCCGGGAGTCTGAATTTGTATCTAACGAAGAAGATCAGTGTGCACATTGCTTGCCATCACTACTTCTGCCTCCGCCGCCACCCCTTCGCCTTCTTGGCTACTGTCATTTTCTAAGTTTAGTGTCAGAGTATATTTTTGCATTCAGAAATGGCTGCGATATAACTTGATGTTTTAACTAACACGTCCACTTTGATAACGCCAATAAATTAAAAAAAAGTGGCTTCAACTAAAATTCCGAAAAGATACACACAGACACACACACAGACGGACACTTTCTTTTGAGGTACCCGTCCCCAAAATAACCGGAAGTCCTACGCCTTCTGGGAGCCCCCCGGCCGTCCCGGGACAATGGGGCGGCCACACGACTGTGGCTCAAGGCAGCTATACCGCGCCAGCCTATGTTCGAGCTGAAGCACGGCGAAAGCCTGACCAGTAAACCTCCCAAATTGTACGTGTCTGAGATGACAGTGTTTGAGGGCAAACTTTAGTTTCGTCGCAAATAAGTACGTAATTTGTCCAAACTCCTTGTCCATTTACTTTCGAAATGAGGACTAGTGAGGGTGATCATTGGGAGGATGGAGGGTTTGTTCTGCGGTGGGAGGGTCCCCACGGGCGCCGCGGGCAGCTCGACGGTCCTCGTCGTCGCCGCCGCCGCCGCCGCCGTCGCCGCCTGCCCTTTGAACCGCGTCGCTGCGCTTGATTTCTTTATGAACCGCGCGCAAGCGATGGCGCCATTCCCGCTAGGGCGTTGCCAGTCGGAGGCAAAGAGGGCGCTAGGAATGGTGGCTGCTACTGGCACAATGTTCGCAGACAAGCCCCTTGGGGACCAATCTTCATGCATTGGTGCGAGGACGTTGGCAATTACCCACTTTTCAATTTAGGAACGATCTCTTGGTACCTAAGCAACTTCAGAACCTGGACTAGAGCTACCTTTGATCAATGAAGGCCTTGGGGAATGCAATGGTCCCCTATTGAATTATCCCTACCTCCACCGCCGCTCGACAACCACCCCCGCACCATCATCACTGTCGCTATCTCCAACGTAAATTTAGACTTTTCTGTCTGTTGCTGGCACCTTATACCTATCCGAGAGGGAACTTAACCTCTCACTCACCACGTTTTATTGTTTGTATTGTTTGAATTGCGTGGGGACACAATAGCCGTTACAGCCAATCATTTCTTTGCGGTCGTCGTGGGAACTGACCGGCTGCATTCAGAAATATTTTCATAAGATAATGTTTTAATGTCTGTTGACGTCGTGAGTACGGAGCGTGAAGGTGACTTATTATGATGGAATGGAAAGTAGCGTAAACGGGAGAACTCCAGGGAAACCTGCCGCAAACCCCATTATATAAAAATTCCACGTGAAATTACAGGCATTCGAAACCTAGTACGCAGATTAAAGAGAGGGGATAGCTCTAGTCCTATCTTCGCCCACCATTCAGTCTGGACGCCCCTTTTTACTTTCTCGTATTCATAGTACAGACAGGAAATGCAGGAAAAAAATCCATCTCGAGAATTGACGGAAATACATGTTCAACATTTTTTTCTTCACCATTCTACCATTAAACTATTGAAAACCTAATTCTTAATATTAGATCTTCAATTTCGTGTGCACATTAAAAAAACGGTAATTTTTGCGGAATATTCAGTTATATGGTGACAAAATTTACTGTTTTATGTACTTTAAAACTTACTATTTTTTCCAACGTGTCGCACACCTTCAACATAGGTGCCCCGTTGTTGGGAGATACCTGGTTGGGAAATCCCCGCTAGCCGCCGCGTTGGTCGGTGCCAGATCTCAAGTTGAGATTCTAAACATCCAACGGGGGAAGATCACCGCCACCTCCCGAGTAAAAACATGCACTGCACTAACGGGAATAATAACCTTAGAAGTTGACAGTAATAACCGCAGCACCCGACATAATCTGTCAATTATACTTCGATTTATTTAGAGCTTCATGTGACAGATCATTAGCTGTTACAGTGTCATCTAATCGGGAGCTTACGCGTAACTACAGTGATGTCACTATGATGACGTTCAACCTCCCGATTGGATGACACCGTACCAGTTGATTTACGTCAACTGAACCTGTGTTTAAATCCAAGTATAATTTAGCCGCCGTCCTGCCCCTGCCATTGTCCTTTCTCCCCAGTGCAGCGTGGCGCTTCCTCTGCGCCCGGTGCGCGGCCTCTGTTTTGCAGCGCATCTCCGCGGAAGCCCCTAGGGCGCGCGCGTGCGCGCCTCTCGTACCGCTCTCTTTGCCGCGCCGTTGTGCAAGAGGCCAGACGGGTTTGAAAAGCGAGTTCTTTGCATTAACGTCCGTGAATGGAGCCGGTCTGGATGCACGTGGAGTGATTGAGGGGTGTTTACCCTCATTTCAAGGAGAGTACTGTCTTTTGTTTTGAAACTTTGTTGGGTATTCCCTCGATGAGTGTCTCGTGTATTCACGAGACTCAAGAAAATGTGCGCAGATAAATTTCTTTCCCCACACGTCATATACAGTTTTTACTGTTTTTTGACAAATAAATAAATAAATAAATAAATCTTATGAGAAACCAGCTCAGATAATTGGGATGAAAACTGAAGTTTGTAAGTCTCCCTGTATCCTTTGATATTTTCTTGAGGGATATGCATTTCTCAAGGACGATGCATTTTGAATTTAAATAGTACTAATAATGAACTTTCCTACAATTAGTCAGAGGTGAATTAGTCAGAGATGAATTGATGCCAATAACGTAATACTATTTATATGGAATATTTTTAGTGAGTAGGCGAATTTAAAGCTTAATATAATGTATAAATTGTATTGTACGATATTTCAAATGATCATCAAAAACTTTTTATGCCATGTCATCACGAATCGTAATATCTTTTAAATGTTATCTGAAGCGATGAGGACTTGAATGAAACATAGGAAAGGACGTTTACCCTTCAAAACCTAATGAACACTTCGTTTCTGAGGTTTCAATGACCTCATTGCTTCATCTCATTCCTTCATCTTTCTTCTCTCTCGTCTTATTTCAGCTAGCAGCGCTTGTGAGAGAGTTGGCTGAAATTGAGATAGATATCTTCCGTCGCTGCGGATTTTACGTTTTCTGTTTACGGCTAGCGATGCGTAAAACTAGGCTATAACGCGAGTCTTTGACCGGCGCGTAGCAGCAGTGACAAATGGCGGATGGCTGCCGGATGAATTATGGCGGCCCGATCAACATCTCGTGACAGCTGGCGAACGGAATAGCGAGGTCGATGGGGTTGCAGCTTTCAGAGCGGGCGAAGTGATGCGAGCGGAGGGTGGTGGAGAGGAATTAGCCGAAGGTGCCTCAAGGAGGAGAGCGAGATGAAGCAGCTCAAGTTAATCGAACCTAAGAGTTTCGGACTCCAACACCTTAGATATCGAAATGGTTTTGAGGGAAAGAGATCAACGTTTGAGACAATATGAGTTCTTTTACCATTAATATTTCATTTTAGTTAAACGTTTTTTACTTCTTTGTATAATCTATATTACTAATGGTGCATAAATTTACAGAAAAATAAGCACCCATTAGCCATAGTGTCAATAGTTTCAATTTTAACTGAAAAAAAATGACTATTTTTGTTAATCCATACATGTTTGACTATGTTTGTTAATCATATTCTATCAATGCGCATACCGACTGAATTCTTATACTCATTGCGACTTTGCTTACGTCACAGCTTACACCATGCGACGAGAAAGAAAGAAACTTCAGTTTTCCCGTGTGCCATTTTAAATCAATCCCTTTTTGCTGCCCGAGGCCCCTATTTTCAACACTCGCGACAGCAGCAGTTTTGCTGCTGCAGGCCGAGTGAATAACTTCCATTCTAGAGTTCAAATGTTCTGAAGTTTGGAAAATCGTAGTTTTATTTTTAGATTATTCTGACGAAAAGTTGGTGTTCATAGAAATATAATATTCGTGTTCTTTTCTGTGAGGTAACAAATGAAATATTATATTTTGTACTTAGAGACACAAAGGAACCCTTTTACTACTACTACTATTGCATCTAAAAAAATTGTTGAATGTAATTCTCCAGCAATCGCGAGTACCAAATGGATGAGTAAGATTCGGATTTCCAAAAGCGTGGTATCTGTAAAAGAATCATGCGTAAAACTAGGCTATAATGCGAGTCTTTGACCGGCGCGTAGCAGCAGTGACAAATGGCGGATGGCGGCCGGAAGAATTATGGCGGCCCGATCAACATCTCGTGACAGTGATAGTGATGTGGGTTGTAGGGAAATCGAAGAAAGTTGATAAATCGAATAAGAAAGTACAATAAAAAAGATATATGGAATATAGAAGTCAACACAATTATTGAAATTTAAAAAATGCTTCAGAAAAGTGGAAAATATAGATGCAGTGGAGTAGATAATGAAGAAAGGAGCACAATCAAAGTGGGAAATTATTTCGAAGTATTGACGAAAGGCCAACTGGCTCTTTCAAATTGTTTCGGAGAACTACATCCAGCCTTCCCGCTTCCCTGTGTGTATACCTACAAACATATTATAGTACAAGGAGTCACACCAACTACGGCACCCCTGTAACTTCGAAACGGATCACGATATCGAAATGGAGTTTGTGATCAACAATCCAGAATCATGGGGCAAGTAATATATTGTAGATATATTGTTTGAAATATTTTTATTTTTTGAGATATTTAATCATTTTTTAATTTTTAAATGGAATTTATATTTTTCTCACTAGCAATAGATCATAAAACAAGGAATGCAATAATATTACATAGGTTACTTTTTGATAGTGTTTCGAATAAAATAATACTTTCTGACACGTAAGTTCAAATTAAATCGACAAAATTTCCTCTCTTAGCGCTTACAACTGTCACCTTTGGGGAAGGTCACATTCCCCTTAAAATGTCATGTTTGAAGTCCAGGCAAAATAACAGAAATTTACGAGATCGTTAGTTCTCAGAGGAATACAGAATTATTGTTCTGATCCTAGTGATGCCCCCGCAGTTAGGTAAAGAGGAGCTGAAGAAATTATGTTCCTCGAATGAGAACGTCATTGAGAAGCCTCATTTACATTTACATTTTTCAAGTGAACGGTGTTTCAGTGCAAAGAAGTGTAAAATTGAATGCGGTGCAATGGCGATGCAATTGCAAATTATATTGTAACGGGTTACATTCTTGAAATGTCATCGGAGAATAACAGTAGGAGATCCAATGAGTAGACGTCGTATATCAAATAATATTTAAGAGAACGTGAATGGAGTTTTGTACTTGTGTTAGAAGCACCTTTCCGAAACAAAACAAGGATAGGCGCCGTGCTTGAAGTATGGTAACGCTCCTCTGTATGCAAATGTTTCCACGCGGAAAACAGTCCCCGCTCATTGAAAGTGCACATTACACTCTCTTCGCACACGATTGCTTTATTAGCTTGTTACGAGTTGTGCTTCGGGCATAAAATAAGCGCTCGCATGCACAACGGAGCGTGAACGCCACGCCGCCCCGCACTGGGGCGACGCTGGGGGGAGGCGCGGGGCTTCGGCTACTCGGCGGCGGCGCTGCTGCTGCTGGCTGTGGACTTGCAGTGGTGGTGGTGAGGGTGATGATGGCGAAGGTGGAGATAGTGATGGTGGTGATAATGATGGTGGTGATAGTGATGGCGGTGATAGTGATGGCGGTGATAGTGATGGCGGTGATGGTGATGGCGGTGATAGTGATGGCGGTGATAGTGATGGCGGTGATAGTGATGGCGGTGATAGTGATGGCGGTGATAGTGATGGCGGTGATAGTGATGGCGGGGATAGTGATGGCGGGGATAATGATGGCGGGGATAGTGATGGCGGGGATAGTGATGGCGGGGATAGTGATGGCGGGGATAGTGATGGCGGGGATAGTGGTGGCGGGGATAGTGGTGGCGGGGATAGTGGTGGCGGGGATAGTGGTGGCGGGGATAGTGATGGCGGGGATAGTGATGGCGGGGATAGTGATGGCGGGGATAGTGATGGCGGGGATAGTGATGGCGGGGATAGTGATGGCGGGGATAGTGATGGCGGGGATAGTGATGGTGGTGGTAGTTGTAGTGGCGATGGTGGTGCTGGGTCGTGGCGATTGTGTGATAGTGAAGATGTGGTAGTGATGATGGTGGTGCGGTAGTAATGGTGGGGTGGTAGTTTGAGATGGTGATGGGGCGGCCGTTGAGGTGGTGAGGGTGGTGGTTCCGATCGCGGCTTCGGCGACGGTGGCAACAGTGTTGGCGGAGGTGGAGGCTGCGATGGCAATGGTGGTTTTGGTGATGGAGGTGGGTGTAGTGATTGAGGCGGTAGGGATGAGGACTCAGAAGGAGATCGTGGTGACGGGTGTAGTTTTTGAGACGGTGGTGAAGTAAAAGTTTTTTTTTTATTTTCCCCTCTCCAGTTAACATGGAGAGGCTGGGATTTATTCATATTCAAGGAATACACTATAGCTGCAGTGGATTAGGCTTATGCAGCAGGGAGCGGGCTTATCTTAAACAAACTACTTAAAAGCTATCTTAAAAGCTAACTAACTACTACAATTGCCGTTTGGGGCACTGGCTAGTTATCTAAAGTTTTATTAATAAGTTTCTAAAAAGTTCTTTGGAAATGTTGTCTTCTTCGTTTTCCTTTTATTTTCATTCACGCTCACATCCACTCTTAAACTATATTTACAAACCTCATTCATTCACTCATTCATACACACTGCACACAAGGTGGTTTAAATGGTGGTGGAGGTTGCGATGGCAATGGTGATGGTGGTGATGGAGGTGGTGGGTGTAGCGGTTGAGGCGGTGGGGATGAGGCTCAGAAGGAGATCGTGGTGACGGGTGTAGTTGTTTGAGACTGTGATGACGTAAAAGGTGGTTGAGACGGTGGTGGTGGTTGAGATGGTGATGGCGGCGGCGGCGCGGTGGAGGTAGGAGTAGCGGCAGCCCTTCCGCGCGGCTGCGGGTAATCCGCGTTCGCCCCTCGCGAGAATCAATCACCATTAGTGGCTTCGCTGGCGTTGGCGCCGCCTCCGCCGCCGCGCCCGCGCCAGGATAAATCTTACGAGCGCCGCTGCGGCGCCATCGCTCAGCCCCCGCGCACCGCCCTGCATCCGAGGCTGCGTTGGAAACGCTGCTTCTTTGTGTCGAACCGCTCGCTACGTGGCGTGTTCGCTTATTGGTTGTTACTCAGTTTTTTTTACGCGGTTAATTCTGATATCGAAAGAAGGTTGACACTAATTCTTCGTTATTTTGAATGCGTAGAGTTTATTCGAGGAGGGGTGTAATCTTTGCGTTTCCAGACGTTTTAATTTCTAGACATTCTAATTAACAGTCGCCGTGGCGACATTAGTGTCTGCGCGCCGCCTTGTTGACGAGACTTCATTGGATACTCTGGCTAAGAGTTTTTCTGCTACATGAATTGTTTCGTTATTAATTTTTACAGTATTAATTTTTACATATTTTTTTCTTTATTTCTCGTTATTATTCTCTCTTTCTCTCATATGTGTGGGAGAGAGCGAGGGAGGTATAATATTGTTTTGAAAGAGATTACAATGTTTAAGAAAGAAATACAACGCCCCTTGTTTATTACTGCGTTCTGGTTCTCAAGAGACATGACTTATGGTGTGATGTAACGTTGTTTTTGTTCGGGTCTCCATTGGTTTTAATGGCTTGTTAATTGACAGTTTCATCGTAACATGACATACAAAGGCTATCCCTCTGCACTGACAGAAATGCCACTTGTTTTTATTTTTGCGTAGGGGAGAGTTCTTTATGGATGCCGATTATTTACTAGCAAATTTTTCTTTGTTTGAAGAGGAAAGTAGCTTTCGCGGTACCTTGTAAACATATTGAACAAGAAGCTGATTTAAATACTCGTTGACAAGTTATGAATGTGGAAAATCTTGTATGTTTCAAGACTATTTGTCATCTAATAAATCATCCGTAAAATACTACTAATTCAGTTGGAATTTAAGGTATACTTCGGTTAACTAGTTTTTCTCGTTAATTGTGTTTTGAAGTGACGAATGGAAAATCATCAAGTATATACGAATCCTCGTACATGAATATGTTTAATATAAAAACTCTTAATATTCAGATGTCAATATTAAGATATATGGGCAACTAATACATATATTTAATATGAAACAAATGATTAAGGGACTAAATAAGGGGAAAAAGAGTGAAAATCTGGAATGATGAATATTATTACATACATTTCTCTAAATAAGATGGGAACACTGTGAATATTGTGTGAAGGGTATTATGACCAAAATCGCCTGTGTAACTTCTTATAAAATTGCTCTTTTTACCCAATTTTATTTCATTCAGGTACTGTATAGGGATTTACTCTACTATATATTGCTTTCATGTACCGTATAGTGCTTTCATGTACTGTATATTGCTTTTATGTACCGTATTGTCGTTTCATACACTATATTGCCCTTTAAAATACATATGGTTCTAAGTAGTTATTTATTACCAGTCCTTTCGGAATACTTGATCATTATATCCATCGCCACTATCATTATCATCATTTGTGTTGTTTGTTGTAATCAAAACTTACTGCAACGACATTTGGGTGGATCACAGAGTTGCCTAACCCACTAGGTTAAGGCACTTTTCCTCTACAGCATGGCTCTGTACTAGCCGTTGCATAAGTACCAAACTTTTTAATCCTTGTGAATGAATGAATAGTTTATTGTCCTTGTGAATGAATGAATAGTTTATTATCAATAAATTTGAGCCAATTCATTCATGCATTCATTCATTCACAAGAACAAAGAATTACAATGGAGCATCATTCAGAGCCATTGCTTCCAATCCAATGCTTCATAGGAATAAGGGACTTCACTGCTTCGTAGGTTAGGCAGCTATGGTACTGAGCCATTCATTTCTGAATAAAGGTTAAGTTGGCAATGCCTAAACATCCTTATCCTAGTCGTAAATTTAACTAAACCTATCACACCGCCGTATCTCCAGTTCCTTGCGCCATCTCGCCGAGGATTGAGTATATCTGCTCCTTCACCTTGGCTGCGCTCCCCGAAATGTCATTGAATTCGCTGGACGCGGGGGAGCGCATCGGTCCTCTCACCAGTTGCCCTGGAGAGACGGGAGTTTACTTATCTTTTGGCATACATTTGGCTGCAGGCGATTAGGCTTGTGCAGCGGGAAAAAATTGCCTATCGTAAACAAACTACTTAAATTAAACTTATTCTAATTAAAAACTAATTAACAAGGCCACTTTGCGAAATGTTTAATTTAACACTAGGTTTTTCAATTTGTTTATTTAAGAGTTCTTAGTATTGTTCTTTCTTCTGTTTTCTTTTATTTTTCATTCATACACTCATTCATTCTTAAGGTATATTTACAAACACATTTACTCATTCATTCGTACATCACGTCACTTCGCTCAGCCCACTTCACAGCGCATCGTGCAGCTGCGTTGGGGCGCGTTTCTCTCCCCGCAACGGGCGTTTCCGAGCGCAGGTTGCGCGCCGAAGAGGCTGGAGCGAGGGGGAAGCGGAGGGGGTGGGCGCTGGGCGGCGCAGCGGGTGGCCTGGAGCGAAGACCTGCCGCACGTGAGGCTGCCTGCCGGAGCCTGCAGGCCTTGACCTCGGGGGCACCCAGCCACGGCGGCGGCGGCGGCGGCGGCCGCGAGGGACCCGGAGAGGCGAGAGCGGGGACGAATGACGGCGTGCGTGCTGCGGACGCCCGAACAATGACAGTTCGAATGGGATAGAATCGATCATTCTTCTTCTTGTTTTTTCTCATTTATTTGTCTTTTTCTTCCTTCTCCTCTTTCTCTCTCATCTTTCCTCTTCCTTCTCCTTACTTTTCTTCTTCTTCTTCTCTTCTTGTCCTGACCTAAGAGCAGTTATTTTATGAATGATGATTCAGATCAGATGATGATTTATGTCACAGATTGTAATGGGGAAGTCAAAGGCTACAGTCAAAAAGTTAAACCATTTATTGCTTATAAGGAATTTGAAGTCACCTTTTACTTTTTAATTAGCACAAAGAGGTTATCGTGCCAGTCATTTGTGTTGATGTTGTGGGTCATATCTTTACTATATATTTCCTACTCTACCAAGTCCACAAGAATTGATTAGGACCCTACAGAAACAAAGAGATGTTCCGTCAGATAAAAGTTACGTGATGAACCAGATGATGAGACGTTATGAAGCAAGTTATTTCTTATGTAATATCACTGTTTGGTATGCTTTTGTTCACATTCGAATTTTATTTTGGAAATATTGTGTCCAGATTTTAAAACTTCCTTACCGAGATATTCCTCTCTCTCTCTCTAGTGGGCAGGGCATTGGGTCTGCCATGAGTAACGAATTTTAAGAGTTGCAGAATTTCGCGCAGTGAAACGAATGGAGAGCGTATGCATCAAAAGGGAGATGATCATCAGCGAAATGCATTGGAAACCTCGGAGTCAGCAACAACATTGCCAGAGATCGCGATGTCTGTGACTCCGAAGCGAATGCTATAAGAGAGTGAACGGGAGGCAATTATTCGTAGAATTCGTTAGTGGAATGAGATGCTCATATTTTTTTGGATATGTGAGGCTTATTCCAATGTTGAAAAAACTCGAGGCGCTTTGTTTGTTACTTATGGATCCTCAATGGTCGCTAATTGCGAATCCGTATTGAGGTGGGAGGTTGGCGTTGTATTGACGAGGTCTAGCCCATGTGCCAACACGGTCGGGGCATATCAATCCTCATTCCCCGGCCTCTCATTTCCCACATATTCATCATCATTTACCTCACCATCATTAATGCTATCATCTATCAATTAGATCATCACTCATCGGTCTCAATGACCATGTTAGTTAGTGAGTCTCTTAACCACAAAAAATATAAATAATACGTCTGTATTGGAACATGGCTTCAACTTCTTCGCTCGTATAGAATTTGAGGGTCGCAGAAATAGCATTGTTGCAATTAATATATTTCCTCCGGGAAAAATGATATACCTTCATGATGAACTAATAAGAACATTAAACAAAATGAATGTTTTAATTTCACTTCTCTCTTTGATCGACTCTTTCATTTTTTGTGAAGGAGTAAAATATATATTGACCACGTGTACTCTTATATCATGCGAGCTGCTGCGATTGCCTCGGTAATAGGAGCTGTAAATAGAACAATTAAAGGAACCGGGAATGTGTGAATTACACTCGTAGAAACAGTGCTGTGAATTTTTCCTACATTTCAACACAAACTACAAGATAATTAATGAATTCTTTGTTTTTGAATTTTTAATATTAATTTTAAAAACACTTGCAAATAGTTTTCAAACGGAACACAAACATTATATATTCTTATCCGCCTCGTTTTGGTAGCCACTTCAATGTCTCAGCGTGTTTGTCAGTGACATCTTCCGGCAAACATGTGAAATACTTGTATAAGCCTGATCTTGTTGAAACAGAGTTATACTGTGGAAGTTCGATTGTGGTCAATCCAGTGACTTTCCCTTATTATTTTGAATTTCGCTGTGCCTATTAATTGCTGTGCCCCCTAAGGATAAAAGTAGTGGAGTCATGCCGTCGCGGGGAAACATCGCGCAGGATGTTTTCGGTGCGTATTTTGTAGTGGATGGGTGGATTCTAGTAGTGAATGGGTGTAATAGATGTGATACTGCTGAAAACTTTACCTTTGATAGTATACACAAAACGTCGACTGAGAAAACTCTTGGGTCTGTTAGTTGATGCTTTTATTTATCAGGAAAATAGTTTTTGCGTTTTTCTCTATCTCACATTTTGTAAATAGTTATACTTTACATTTTGCTATTATAATTAAATTCTGATATTATAATTAGTTCAATGTTTTATTTTACCCAGTTTTTGCCATTTTATTTGTTGAACGGGATTATACCAGCTCTTGGGGCTATATCGGGCAGAGTAACACATTGCAATGGACCTGTAAATATATTTTATTTAAATATATTTAATATTCCCAAACCAAAAACTTGTCAGGAACTAAAAGTTTGACAAAATGAGTTGATTTCCTATTTGATTTGAGTTTAGGAAGTACAGACAAAATAGTACAGCTTAAGTGGCACTATATTAAGTGGCACTATGGCATTATTACAGGTCTCCCCTAATTGAATTCACGTATGTGAAATCTGAAATATTGAGTTTTTAACTACTTGTATACTGTATGTCGCTATTACAAAAGTTCTTACTTTTACAGACTCGTAATTCCTTTCCCGGAGCATGACAATACTTTGAGGGCAGGGCAACGTGTGGCGAAGAGCGCCGCGCCGCGCCGTGCTGTGGAGTTGGAGGATCGAGGGCAGGGGCTGACACGGGCTGCGAAAGGTCGAGTTCTGGCCGAAGGCGCCGTTCGCGGACTCGCTCGTAGCCGCTTGTCCTCTGCAGCTGACTCATCGGCTTCTCGGAATCATTTTATTTGCTTTTCCGAGGAGCCAATTTACCGCGAACTGCTAGGCCTCCTGGAACGGCCCTTCTGAACGGTTGAGCAAATGATTGCGCGTCACCTCGCGCCGCGCAGCGTCGCGCCGCCGCGCCGGGGCGGTCTTGCGGGTTCCCGAAACTCGCAGCACCTCCGTTGGGATAATCCCGCGCCTATTGCGACGTAACATCAAAGGAAAACTGCAAGAGACCATCGCGTTCCACTTTCCCTTGCACGGGGCCACGACCTCGAATAAAATGTGTTTTGTTTTGCAACTGAATATTCTAAGTCAAGAGTTCACAAAATTGTCGTTATCAGGGACTTATAATTTCTGAATCGTTTCATTAAATAATTCTGTTATTTAATATTTATTTTTTATTCATTTAGTAAAGAACTTTAAAAAGACTTAGCTAAATCAATCAAATCATTTTGGTCTAATAGGCTTATTGAATTTACATTTACGCACTTATTTCCAAAAACGTTAAAATAAGATTTTAAACTAATCTACCTAAAATGGAATAAAATTACTGTGTAATAGAAATAGGCTATGTCCAAATGGCTTCTGTTTTTTTAAATCTCGTTTGCTTGTTCAATATTTTCATTGTGACAACACTTTCTCAGTTACCTTGGCATTAAAAATGTTGGCATTAAGGTGAATGAAAAAAAATTGATGTGGTCGAAGTAATGGAAAGTGAAGACCCTCTTGATGAAACTGTTAAAAAATAAGATTCAACCACCTCCAGGATGTGAATTGGTTATTTTCATATTAGCATGTTATTGTCAGCTTCTAGTATGATCATGTCACGTAATGAAGTGTTCTTGGAAACATTTAAGTATTAAAAATATACACCTTTAGCGGCGCCGAATTCAGGCATAAGTTTTGCCAAGCAGTAATTCATTACTTCTAAATACTTCATTTGTGTGTTTAAAGGTACAAAACAAAATGAAAGAGTACAGAACATATTTCCATACTGGTTGCATGCGAACACAATAGTTAATTAACTGGTAATTTAAATTAAATCTCAGCTGACGAGACTAAGCAATTATTTCAGACGGGTCATTTAATCAAGCCTGTCATAATTTTTATCACATTAATTCGCTTATCGTTCAAACTAAATAAAATGTGGATTGTTATTTACATCAAATTTTTAAAGGATAATCTTTAATTTGAAAAGAATAATGAAATCCGACATTATCGCGTATTAACATTTAAATGCTGTCTTTTGATTGATGTTGAGTCAAAACAACTCAGCTTACAACTTAGACACTCTTTCCAGATCTTCCTCTCCATTGCAATTTTCTGATCTCTTCTGGTGCTGCATGGTTTCAACCCTAAAATTTTCTCACTGGCAATTTTATCACACGGTTTCTGGGTGAATATGAATGGTGAACTGGATGCCGTAAACTGTGTTTTCAGGGGTTGAAAGACCCCTGCATTCTAGAATCCATTGAAACTGCTAGGAGCGCCGACCTGGAAGGCCGAGGCGGTTGGAGCGTGTGAGACTCAGCGCCTGGATCGGAAGGGTCTTGAGTTCGAGTCCCGCCGTGAGCACAGTTGTTTATTCCTACCACGAGTCATTAAAGAGACCTTAGAAATATCTAGAAGGCCCATTAACCTCAACAGGGATGATGGTCTCCGCCTCAGCTCTACGTGGAAACGGGCTGTTTCAACCCGCCAATCCGGCGCTTCTCCCTGGGGACACTCCACCACGACCGACCAATGACGGGCGCCCTCCCGGTCGCCGATTGGCTGGTGCCCCCTTTTGCCTCTCAGGCGCCGCTTTTGTACACTTTTTTACACTTTTACTCTTCCTTTCTCTTATTTTCGGCCCCACATGGTTTCCCTCTTCCCTTTGCCACATTCTCTTGCGTCCCACTCGCCCCCCCCTGCCTCGCTTTAGCTCTGTCTTTCCTTCACCAATACCGTACCACCTGCACGCTTACTATTGGCCGTTCCCGTGACCTATCATGTTCACCCCTTCTCCGCCCTATATTAGGTGGCCTCGCTAACCATTTGGCAGCAGTACGCTCTGAGGAAGGCCACAATATGTTGGCCGAAACGTCAGCCACCAAATCGACGACGCGGCTCATCCCGGATAGCCTGGACAACATGAATTCCGGCCGCGGAAGCCTACGCAATCATTGTTTATTCCTAGTCGTTCATGTATATATGTTGACATGGAAGGCGTTGTGAGTCTGCTGACCGCAGATCGAGGAGCCTGCATGTGTGTCTAGTGTTAATAATGGTTAATATGTGCCCCCGTGAAGGATTTAAAGGGTACCCGGCGTGGATACCTGAAGTCGGCAACCCCTTGAGGCTGGAAAAAGCCCCGAAAGAGAAAAAAAAATTGAAAGCGGGAGGAGCGAGCGGCGCCTTGCACAGGCGCGAAGGGCTCTCACCGCCACGCGACCGACGGCCCCTGGCGCGACGACCGGACGCAGCGCCGCCTGCCAGGGGCTCCAGCTCACCGACATCCGAAATGACGGCGGGCGCGGCAAATGCCTTCCCGGGCTTTCTCCGAGTGTTCGCCAGACAGGACCTCGAGCGGCTGCTGGCTAGTTTCTGCAGATTGCAAAGCTGTGGTTGCTAGTTTGTGTTGCTCGTGACTGTGTCGCAATCTGCAGCGTTTTTCCTCACAAAGAGAGGGAAGACGAGGGATTCAGAAAAAATAAAGTAAGAGCGAGAGGAGGGGATAAGGGGAATGGGAAAGGAAATGAGGAAGAGGAGAAGAAAGGAAAGGAAGAATTTCTCATTGGAGGCTGAGAGAGGGAAGGAGACGGAGAGATACAGAAAGGAGAGGGAGAGAGGGAGAGGGAAAGGGGAATGAGGGGAGAGAGTGGGTAAGACTGAGTGAGAGTGCGTGAGTGTGTGTGTGTGTGTGTGAGAGAGAGAGAGAGAGAGAGGGAATTACAAGAAAGTGTGTCGGAGTAAGAGAAAAGAATAAATTTACACTTAGGATCATTTTATGAACCTTATGAATCATAACGCGTTTTGTGAACCTGGACATTACGGAAGCAAAAATGCGCCCGTCGTAACAGTGTGCCACTGGGACGCACCTGGGCTCCGGAGGCCCATCAGCTGACCGCTGCCTTGGCCGCCGCTACCAAGTGCGGGGTGTGGGCGTCTGCAGCCTGCTGGGCCTTCGCTTTGGACCGCTTTACGACCCTGCCCCCGCGCCGCCTCTCGCCTCCCGCAGTCTTTATGCGCGCCGCTTGACGTCTCATTTTATTCCTTGCGCGCTTCGCCTACCTAATACGACTTAATAGCTTTAATTAGCGGCCTCCGCGTCGCGTCGCCCTGCGCTCCTCGTGCAGCATTGATTCCGCGGTCCGGGGCCAAAGGTGGAGGACTGGGAGAGTGGCCACCCGGGAAGGATTGCGCTGTCCCCGCCCGCGACCGCCCCCGCGCCGCCTCCGCTTCCGCGTGGTCGAGCCCATCGCTCAGCTCACATTACGTGTTCATCGGTGCGCTATTACCCATAGGTGAGACTTATGCCTGACCTTCGATGAATGAGGAATATAATACTGATATTGTTGGACGTGTGGCCCGCAGGGGCAAATCCAGCCGATCATTTGGGGGGGGGGGGTCATCATTTTTGTTCATCAGCAATATCTACAAGTAGACACGATTGTTTCTCCAAATCCCGATTTATTTTCCGCTACCGTGCGATCCGCTTGAATTTGTTGGTCGTACAATATTGTATATAGTCCAACAGATGTCACCGGTGTTGATGAGTGTTCATACCACTTGGGGCATGTGTTTGGAACATGAAAGGCTATACAGATCTGCCAGTGGCGATAACTACTCAGCCTGTCGTGTCATTTCAAGTATAGGTCTTTGCTAGAATTGGTCAGACTGAGACGGTATGATCAATAGTTTCTACATGTTCCTGGCAAATGCGACATTCATCATCTTTGAAAATTTTGTAAATCGCTTTATCATAATTTCGTGTTCTCAACGCTTGATCTTGTGCAGCTATTGGAACTGCTTCGGATTCTGGCTTCATTCTTTCCCTTTTAAGCCACATAAATTATTGATCTTTATTGATCTGCACCTTGTCCACTATTATTATTATTATTATTATTATTATTATTATTATTATTATTAGTCCATATCACGACTACAGATGTTATGAGTCGGCTGATATAAAATCTACTCCAGGTTGCAACCAGTTACCTAAGGAGCAGATCTAGGGACTGTCGGTGTCTCTTCAATACTTTGCGCAAAATGTGGGCTGTTCCAAATAAAGCGATTTCTTGCACTTCCCATTCTTTTGAATTACCTGGGAGTTTAGACAAGTTCTTACAAAAATTTTGCGGAACAAATCCCAGAGCTCCGGTGACTATCGGGACGACCTGTGCTTTTACGCCCCACATTCGGTTGATCTCGATTTCCAAACTCTTGTATTTAAGACGTTTCTCTGCCTCCTTGGTAACGACGTTTTGATCGCAAGGTACAGCAACTTCGACAAGTAAACACGATCTTTTCTTCAAATCCCGGATAACTATATTCGGTTTGTTTGCCGCTATTGTGCGATGAGTTTGAATATGTGGGTCGTACAATATCGTACTCAATCCAACAGACGTCGCCGGTTTTGGTGAGTGTTCGTACCACTTAGGGCATGTGTTTGGAACTTCGAGGGTGGTACAGATTTGCCAATGCTAGTAGCTACACACCCTGTTGTGTCTTTTCAAGTATTCGGTCTTCTTCTTTTTCTTCTTCTTCTTCTTCTTCCTCTTCTTCTTCTTCCTCTTCTTCTTCTTATTATTATTATGATTATTATCTGAATTTTTCACTCTCTGCACTATGTTGAGGAACAGACCCCATTGACATGACCAATGCTGGTCTAGGCTCGGTCGATCTCGGAGAAACAAAACACGAGCAAATGTTGCTCTCTAGATATTTCAGTCAATCTGTCCCAATCAGCAGTACATCCCAGGAATCCTGTCACAGTTTGCAGTGGTCCAGTATTACTGCTTCCTGCGTTTGATTCATTATTATTATTCATATTATTTTTGTTATTATTATTAATGTTATTATTTCTCATTTTCATATTTGTCCTTCTATTATTTTTCTGCCCCGCACCTTCACCCGCCAACTATTTTTACCATCCGCGGTGTGTGTTGTGCGTCCTCGCGGCGCGAGCGGGGTCGCGCGCCCTCTTGTAATTGCCGCCTGTTAGAGCTTAGCATTCATCGCGCCTTCGGAGGCGGAGGCCGCCGCGCAAGACGTAGTGCGGTGGCCGGCACGTGGGTGGAGGAGCCATCCTTGGGAGCACGTGGGGTCGTGCCGCGCACGGCCTTGCCTGCGGGCGGGCCGGCGCCAAACCGCACGACGCACCTCGGGCTGGATATCGATTTTAGCGAGAGGAAAAAAAGAGTAGTAATTTTAAAAGGAGGCGGATTAACTAATTGAAATAATATTTTCAGCATACGTGCATGGAAATTAGTTCTTACCTTCACTGGTAACTGATGGGAAAGTGTTAGTTTGCGGTAAGCGTACGGCAATGTAGACTTTGCGTTCGGCAAAGCAGTTTGCCGTACGCGTACCAGAAAGAAGTCATGGCCGTAAACAACTGAGTGCTGAAAAGTAAACAAAACACTGGGGTGACATGGAACAACAATGCCGCTTTGCCAGTTGAGAATGATTTCAAGAGTTAAGTATTCTAGTTATTATCCTAAAATTATTTATACAATAGTATCAATTGTATGTTTCGTACTAAAAATATAATGTACGCAAGTCATACGAAAGTATGTTTTGCGTACTCATTTGAAAATGCCATGTTACATTTCATTCGTTACCAGAGAGTGTAATTCGTGTAATTAATAATTACACACGGCTTAATTATGACGAATTAATAATTACGACGCTTTGCACGACTGTATCCCTTGATAAGAGAGGGTTGTTACGCCTTGAGTTATGAGTAATATGTTGGGATGATAATGAGGGGGTGGAGGGACAATCACACATACGACCACGCTTACGGAGGGCTCGAACCTGCGGCCTCCTCTGCACAGACGACGGCTGCCGCAACCCTCTGCGCCACGGGACCGGCTTATTATTCTTATTCGTATTATTATTATTATTATTATTATTATTATTATTATTATTATTATTATTATTATACAGTCATCAAAGCATAATGTTTTTTTTCGGTTGTGGCAAACGACGACTACGTAACACGGAGTCCCTCGGCGCTGTAGCGCAGACGTAGCCTTTCCAATTACACTTGGTGCGTATTCGTTAATAATCGCGAAGGGAGGAAATGGCTTCTAAAGCCATCTTCTATAATTACAACTACGGTCGGAAGCCACAGAAGTGAATTATAGGATATGAACGGATGATGGTGAAAGATGAATGGGCAAGCCCAAATATCCCTACCCAAGCGCGGATTCTAACCTCTGTGGATCGTGGTAATTAGAGCGCATTCTTCTCCGATACACGGCTTAGCATTAATAATTGAAATATTATTGTACTTTTTTGCAATTTGTATTGTCACTAGTTTTCGATTGTCTCCGATTGTCTTCCTTTCTTCTTCATTTCCATCGATCGTTTTCTTATTCCTCTCGCACAACGGAAGCACTTAACTTAATGTTGCGTTCACATATTTGATCCAGAAGAAGAGAAAACAGATCAACATCTATTTCGGCATCAGATGCGCTTGTGTGCTTCAACGGCCTGAGAATTTCCGAAGGCAGACTTTCTACTGAAACACCTCAGTAGTGTTTGTACTCCGTACGTTTCACACTTCATCGACGAATGAAAGCGAGACACAGACTTCGAATTGTGCATATAAATGTTATCAAAACATAAAAGAATATTAAATCTACTGTTAATTTCAATTCACTTGGAAGCAAATTATTTTTTTTTCAAATTTCTGAAACAGTACAAAAAAATGACCACAAAAATGTGACTGAAATTTTTTTAAGTTCATTTAAATATTGGAGAAAATAAAATTATTACTTTCAATTCTGTGACCTGACCACTTCAAGCGCATTACATCTTGCCTCGGATTTAGTATGTTTTGGTCTGTTGTTTACCAAATAATATCGTCAAGTCTGTGTATGTGACCGAGTGTGTACCATGTGCGGCGTAATGGCAATTGACTCTGAGACATCTTCCAGGTTTTGCTTACGCAAAGACGGGAGGCCTTGGTCGTTTCTAACGAAATGGCAGCAAAGTTTGGCAGTTGAAACCTTGAAGACCTCCAAATGTCGAGGGGAAGTGTTAAGGAATACACGCGAAAGCCCAGTCGTGCTTCAAGTGTTTTCGCGTAAAGTCTGGTAAGGAATATTTAATTACAATTTTTCGTCGTTGCCGTTCAATGAAAAAGGACTTTGATTTCTGGTATTATTAAATCTTCTTAGATGTTGATAAGGTAAACATACTACGTTAAATTTAATTCAGATGTTAATATTTTATTACAATTAGATCATTATAGAAGAATATTCAACTATTTAAGTACATTGATTATAATATGTTTTAAAAGTAAGTCTGATTATTCAATTCCAACAACTAATCTTTTGCTAAGAAATTCATATTTGAGAAAATGAATTTTTTTGTAATAACGATAAGATGTAGTTTCGGAGTATTTAAGTGAAGATTTAAAAACGAATCCTAAATCCACAAAATAAAATTATATTATTTTGAAAATGTCCTTGATTTTGGATGTGATGACAAACTTTTGAACTTATTTATTATTTAGGATATATCAGAAAAATAACTATTTGCCATCCGAGATATTTCTATCTAACAGGTTGACTGAATATTATACCGAAATACTGAATCTCACCGTACTGTTTGGGAAATAGTACTCGTAGGAGATTCCGATGTTGCAAGAATGTGTTATTCCCAATATTTATTATAGAGGTTTCTGAAATGAATGTCAGTATGATGGAAGACCAAGTTATTTCTGCTATAACATTTTTCTAATCACTTATGAAAATAGATACTGTTCTATTACCTTTTCACGTTGCCGTGAGAAGAGATGTGGCAAACAATTTCGCTTATTTTTCGTACCGTGAAAGGGCTTTTTACACAACAGGTATATGTGTCACATAGTTCATGGGGTTATTTAGTGTATACGCTGTTAGTAAAGCTATTTCGAATGAAACTTGTGTCAAAAATGATTTAAGGATATGTATGTGCACTCTCAACTTGTGAAACAGAAGTAGCTTTGACATCATTGTTGATTTGTCACGAATATTCCGCACAATTTATCTATATTTCAAATCAACACTTTCCATTTTATTTGTGAGTGAATTGACATTTCTAAAATTCAATGGATTCTATTCGTGAAAGGTTAGATTGAAAATAAAAGAACGAGTATGAATTCAATTGTTCGGATGAGAGATGATGTTTGTAGCCAACAGAGAATTCCCACATTACCTTATTATTCCGAAAACCAGAAAAGTAGAAAAAAAAACCCTTATAAGGTTGTCCTTGTATACGGCTCTACTGATTCTTGTAATTAATAATAATGTTGTTAATGATGATGATAATAATAATGTGTTTATTTGAGGATAATTTCACGAACATTAACTATTTCAGATATATTGATTGATAATTAGAATTCGAATAACGTTTGTAAATAAATACCAAAATATCACATATCTAATCCTTCCTATTGTATTTGGGGGCCGCGGCGGTAGCAGGTTTGGTTTCCGACATTTTGATCTGGAGACTTGTTTCTGCTGAGCAATGCAGTGCAGTCTTATTCTTTGTCCAAATACAATAAATCTCATCCTTACAGTGTTGTATTCCTTACTATCCGTGCTAACAAGGCCTCTTTTTAGGTCGATTGCCAACTAGCACTAAGAAATTGCACGAATCACGTGCGTGTGTATATAAAACGCTGCCGTTTGACGCATTAAATTAGTTTAATCTGAGGCTGAGAGGGACGAGATGCCTTCAGAATCGCGCACGGAAAGAGATCCGCCGACCTCATTTGTATTCCATCCGCGCGGCGCGCACCTTCTGCCTCGTCACGCAGTTAACCGCGGCCGGAGACAGAAGGCTTCTCTACGACAACAGCGCGGCGCTTGTGGCATCGACCTTCGATCTTATTTGCGGTGACCGCCGCGCGTCGCCGATCGCTCGGCTGAGCTCGCGCGCGCTGTGGCAGCTGGTGCCCTCGAAGCGACCGAAAACCAAAAGCGTGACACCGAGATGGAAATTCTCGCCGGGGGGCAGATTTGTATTTTATTGATAACTGTAGGAAAAATTGATGTATTTTAGTAATTTGGGTGTTGTTTTGAGGAGTATTCATTATTTGATGTTGATCGCGTATTGTTTGCGGGCGCGTCCATTCAAGAAAGTCCTGTTAGAGTAGTTCATGTTATGGCCGGGAGGTAGTGGTGTCGCTACTGCTCCGGTATTTGCCTGGCATATATTTACTGTTCGAAACACGTATTTTTGTTTTCACTTTAAACAGTACCTCCCACATAGATTAAATATTTACTTCACCGCCAGTAAGTACCGTATTTGTGTCTAAACTTGTTATACTACATAAGTTGTAAAATGTATCCTCTGGTCATCTAAAATAACTTCGGGCTTCTGGGATCACTGATTGGAATTTCAACAATGAGTCTACAGGACGAGTTAGCGGTCAGAGATCAGGGCAGAATCAGCTTTACCGGCTTCCGTCTCATTCTTCCAAATTACGTGCAGGAGAAAGCAGAAGAAATGATTTCTTTCGCACCCTTCACAGGGATGGTTTTATATTAATGTGTGTACATATCTAAATGGCATTCTAGGGGCTGATTAATCCGACTTTTGGTAGCTGGCGATGCTCCCAAAGCTCATTATCCATATCTGGTGGTAAGGAAGACATATGACAAGCATGACGCACCGTACCTAACCTCCCATCACTGTACCTAACCTACTTGGGATACCTAAGCTTTTTCTTTCGGCGCATAGCCATGTAGAAACTGAGACGATTTTGTCTTCGAAAGCTACGGCTTCGTTTTGACTTCGGCTGGGAATTGAACCCGGGACCGCCTCACACAAAGCTTGCAAGCTGTCCGTGAGCAACCCGAGGAGCTGATAATAATAATAATAATAATAATAATAATAATAATAATAATAATAATAATAATAATTCGAAAAAATACTGAGCGTAGGAGACTAAGATTAATGTGAAAGTTTAGCAGAAGATACGAGAGTGCCGGAATCCCTTTTGCAAATGGATGTATTGCCTGCTCTAAAATATCCTCCCTTCTAAAATAACAAATTTGCAATACCGTGTCCTCAGCGTGCTAAAGTCCTAAAACTGATATTTTTGCTAAAAATGATTTTGAAATTTTCGAACTCTATTGTTTGTTGTACGCCATATTAAAACAGTCAGGCCTGTAGAAAATCTTCTATGGAAAAATATAGATAGCTTTAATCGTACCATTATCAGATATCTCCAAACTTCCAAATTCAATTTCATTTTTAGCTATGTAATTTCCTCTAAGTCAGATAGAACCTTGTCATTCTGAGACCGCGATATGTGGGCCCTTTGAAATGATAATATTCCACCTGAAAAAACTCGACGCAAACAATGTGTTATTGCGGCAAGGCTTCATCTGACTTCTGCTATAAGTAGAACATTCTCGTGTTGCAATCTGTGGACGTGGATACTGTAAACATTCACTACTACAAGTGCAGAGGGGTCTGATAGAAGAGTTAAAACGTTTTAACATCAATTTACTTGAAAGGACTGAACTGTCAGTGGAAATCTTGTCATTCCGAGGGGCCGATGCGCCGCGAGCGGACGGACAATTGATTGAGTGATTGCTTAGGGACTCCTGGTGGTTCAACTGCAAAAAAGGTCGTTAGTCCTGCAATTCTAGTGCATGTTTTCATCGCAACAGGTAGAGGTGATCTTCCTGCTAGCGAGATCCGGAGCCGACCTATGTCGGCTTGCGGCGATTTTCCCTAGCCAGGTATCTCTAATCAGCGAAGCACTGCCTTAGCCGGGATAAGCTCTAAGCTCCCGACTGGTCTCCCGCATTGTGTGGTAGCGTAGTGCATGTTAGTGTAAGTGTGTGTGTGTGTAAGAGGAGAGGACAAGGAAGAGGAAGGAAAGATTGCGCGCGGTCCGTGGCCCGTTTGTTAGGGTATTGCTCCGGCATTCGCCTGGTGTTGATCGGAGAAACCACGGAAAACTACCGATCAGTGCAGCCGGCCTCTAGAATTCTCCAGACAGGGACTGAATTCGACCTAGCTGACAAGCTAGTATCGAAAAACCTACCACCATCGGGACTCGAACCCCAGGACCTCCCGGTCAGAGGCACTGCAGTGCCATCCGTTGATGCCCTGAGCCGCCTTTGCCGGTATGATTTTCGTTCCGTCGGGCGGGGCAGCGCGGGCACTGTGCACGGTTGGGCATCGCGGCGCCCTCCGCGTAGCTCCGCGCGGCAGCCGACGCGTCGCGACGCCCTGCGGCAGTGGCGCACAGGCGTCGCTTCCCAGAAGACGCTCGCTGCGCTGCGCTGCGATGGCGTCGGGAGATGCGTCTGTACGGCCGCAGTGGGACACCAAGAATTCGCGGCGGCGCGTCTCGGCTCGGCACGGCGCTCTCTTCCTTTTGTTTTGCGATTCGCTTTCGATTCACGTTCTGCGTCGTTCAGGTTAACCGCACGCATGTGCGGTGGTATAAGCCTGACGTTTATAGCTTTTTTGCCACATTCTTTAGGGATCGCCGCTTGTGGTAATGGGAATATTGATGTTAAATGCGTCACGTAAAATATGTTATTTTTGATTGGGAAGCCACGAAATTGGTGACGCACTCCCAAGAATTTCTATAATGAATGTGAAACATATTTTGTAAGAATAGATTTTGCTAGAAGAAAAAATACGTACCACTAACACAAAATCCATAGTGTACCCTTTTTTTGTACCTACGTCTACCCTTTGCGTCTACAACCCTTTTTGTGTGCAACTTCATCACATTTTTATTACACCTTTAAAAATTATATGTAACTTTTCTGCCAATGCTAATTAAGCGTATAGTTTAACGAGTTATTTGCATTTATTAGTGTTTGTATTCATCTTACCGTTCTCCTTCTTCAAATGATAGAAAGATTATGGACAAAAAGCATAAGAAAACAGTTTCTTGTCTTGAAATGCAATTTTGCAATGGTGCAATGTTTTCCATTAAACTGGTTAATCATATCATATGTTTCTGTTTAATGAATTTTTCAGCATTCTTTAATAATATGTAATTTGGTTATTTTCTATAATTTCAATTTTTACTACAGAACTAGTAGATCGAAAATTTAATGGAGCTTTTGTGTACGTGTTGTGTTTGCAGACTAAGAGGTTTTCTCTCAGGTGAATAAAGTATTTGGTTCGTTTATTTGGGAGATTAAGTCTTACACACTTCATCCGTTCATAATACCGACTATTATCTAAGAATAGATTTTCAAAAGTAAGCAATAAGGTAATAGTGGAACGAGCATAATAAGACTTCTTTGGTTGAAAAAGGCAAATGAGGTTATTGTGAGTGTATCACTGACGCTTTTTTCCAAACCGGCTTCTGCACCGAAGGCGTCCTTTGTGTGGCCTCCTTACGTATTCTCCCTCACGTGCCGCTCGTGATGAAACCTCAAATTGCCGAGGTGGAGTTCGGCCCATTTTTTTCGGGCTGTCCACCCGTGCACCGCCAGACTTGGGCAATTACCAAGCGCGTTTGCAAGCGCCCTGCAGACCATTCACGGACGCTCATGCGCGCGGAACCACGGCTTTCGCCACCACCTCCAGTGACTTCGCCGTGGCCATCGCCGCAATAAATAAATAAAAGAGTAAATAAACATGGTAAAATTGAGGCCAGTGCCAGGCGTGGATGTGGTTGAGGCAGAAGCATCGGAGCGTCTCGGTTCAAAGCGAGGGAATTCTCTCGATAAACGCGCACATGAGAGAACAAAATTAACATAGAAAATGATTACCCTGCGGGAGAAACGTCTTCGCTTGTGCGTGCTGCAGCATGGCCACGCTTCAGGCTTGAGAATGCTAGCGTTTGTCTCCATGGTGAAGCTACCATTCAATGTTCTCGTACTACTTATCGATAAAAGATGAATGTAGTACTTTGTACTGTAGTAAATCATTTAGCAATATTTACATTATTGCATTCACAACGACATGACTTTTGCTTTCGATCTCCTTTTCTTTTCACTTTCTTCAGGCTTCTTCTGATAATAACATAGTCCGGCACCTTGTAGTTCTCAACCTAACAGTTATGTGTGAGAATGTAAATGTGAGTTACGAGTGGTCTCAGTAACATTTATTCTCGAATAATTTAATATTACACTTTTTTACCATGTAAATATATTGTGTTTTCTACGAAAATTTAAATTTCGTATGTTCTTGCTGAAATGGATTTATGGTTTAATTTTGTTTATTAGAATACTGTGAATGAGATAATAAAAAAGCACTAGGAAATACAATAGTGTGTTCTTTACTAGAATGACTAAAACACTTGGGAGGTGCAGTTATCGCTTACCACTAAGCGTGAGTATCTCACTATTTTTCTCTCAAAAGCTCATGTTCTGCACAGCATTTATTTCAGTTGTTATTTCTTTCGCTGTAGTAGCGTTATTTTCTGATGAACTTCCGCTTGTTAAGCTTGTTTCTGTACACAGTTACTTGTAAATTTGCTCTTATCACCATTTTTTGTTGTTCATTATTTTTACATTACCCGAGAAAATACTGTTCATGGAGTTCTTTTAGTATTTCTCAGATACTTTCGTCGTTTTTATTCCCGTGGTGGTCCCGACTATTCTACTTTGCGTCGCGTCAGTTCTGGTCATTCTTATGAGCTTCTTATGTGAGTGTTGGCACTTGGCCACCAATAATGATTAAAATTTGGCGCCGTTCCAGCAAATCACTTAGTAAATAACAATCTTTGGCATTAATTACCTTCTCAGAATTTACATTTTAAACGACGCGCTTTGGACTTATAATATTTTTTCCCTAAATCCGCGCGCTCATTCTACAGAAAGGCGCAAACACTTCTTTTCACGGAGTGCTTTGAGAGGGGGGATATGCTCTTTGGCGCCAGATCTCCAGCTGTTGGTTAATTGCTTTCAAACTCGACCGCAATCTTCTAATAAGAGGGATCCATTGTGTTTTTGTAGAGATCGAGAGAACTTTTGCAGAATTTGTGTATCACACCCCATATCGTAGCTCTCCCAGCACATCATTTGAAATTTTATTTCACTGTCTCAACAGTGAAGTAGACTGCTTTTGTTATGGATGGTGTATTTTTTCCCCTTTTGCCACCCTACAACAAGGTGAACGGCGCGTGCAATATAAAAGCAGCGTGTGCCTAGTGACTCCTTGAGCGAAAGTGTTGAGGAGGAGTCCTGCGCTGGTGGCGACTACGGAGCGCGTTGGGGACCTGTTCCCGGCCTACCAGTTCTCCGTTGCCCGAACCCAGCCGCCTCCGCGAGTGCGGCACGGAGCTTCTGCTGGAATTTGCGGCGTCCTTTACTCCGACGTTAATAAATCTCCCGCGTTCTTGCCGATTCGCTGGAAGAATGAAGCAATAAATTAAGTCCCTGAGCATTGTCTCAGGTGTGAGTTTCGTGTCAGTAGATCTTACAACCACCACAAGTGTTTATTACTGTAATCGTTCTTTTTATTGTATCTTGGAAACTCGTAACTCATGTTCTTGAAGCTTTCTATGTATACATTAATTTTTATTCAGCTAATATATTTCATTTCCAATACGTCGTAATAATCTGTTCTCGTAGCATTTTTAATGGAGTTCTTTAATGAAGAGTTTTTCATTTGTTCTTACTTTTCTCATTTATGACTGGTGCTAAGTATGTGTATAATCAATATAGGAGACTCAACAAAATTCGCTTACCGCTGGTTATTATTGATCTATGATTGCTTTTATCGTACCTTTCATGCTACATTTATTCGAGAAGACAAAAATACTTATTTGTCTGCAATCACAGACAATCAATTACTTTAAGGTTCATAAGACACCTTCCAAGAAAGTTTGCTCTAACAAAAGGCGCATGAAAATTATTACTGGTCTGTTGCGTCCGCCGCTGCTCTTAGTGATTCAAACAAAATATGCGGGATAAAGTGACAAAATTTTCTATTTAGAGAATATATTCGAAATGGTGGGCATTTAAAGAGCTCAACGACCATACAAATTGGTAGTTAGTTATTAATTCCTCTATTGCTGCGCATATCGCCACTCGCGGTCCCGACGGACGGACGGGCACGGCTTCAGTACTGCTAATTGATGTTACTGCAGCGGGGCAATTCCAGGGCTGGCAATAATGGAAGGTTTCCAGCTCGCGACGTATCGCGCCCGTTTCAATTCAGCGCCGCAGCTGTTGAGCCGCTCGCCGCTGGCAGCTCCGCTGCGCAGGAGCCGCCCCAATTCATAGACGTCTGCGGACGCCGCGTTATTAATGATGACGGGCTGCCAGGCGGCCAAGCAGACGGGCAAGCAGGCAAGAGAACCTGGTAAGAGGGAAGGCGGTTGGAGAGGGCGCGTGGAGAAGGCGATTGGGAATAGGAGACAGACGGGAAAGAAGAAAGGAGAAGGGGATAGCCAGAGGGGGAAGGGGCGTAGGTAGGCGGGGACGTAGATGGGCAGGGACGTAGGTGGGTAGGGACGTAGGTGGGTATGGACGTAGGTGGGTATGGACGTAGGTGGGTAGGGACGTAGGTGGGTATGGACGTAGGTGGGTATGGACGTAGGTGGGTAGGGACGTAGGTGGGTAGGGACGTAGGTGGGCAGGGACGTAGGTGGGCGGGGACTTCGGTGGGCGGGGACTTCGGTGGGCGGGGACTTCGGTGGGCGGGGACGTCGGTGGGCGGGGACTTCGGTGGGCGGGGACTTCGGTGGGCGGGGACGTGGGTGGGCGGGGACGTCGGTGGGCGGGGACACCGGTGGGCGGGAACGTAGGTGGGCAGGGACACCGGTGGGCGGGAACGTAGGTGACCGGGTTTGTAGGTGGGCCGAAACGTTGGTGGGCGGGGACGTAGGTGGCCGGGGGCGTAGGTGGGCCGGGACGCAGGTGGGCTGGGACTGAATTTGACGAGGGCTGTGGATGGATAAGAACGGACGGATGGATAGGATGGGACTGAAAGAAGGACGAGGAAGGCTGGGAGGATTGAATGGCGAATGTTCGTGGGCTTTGGAAATCTCGTGCAGCGCGGTAGGAGATAAAAGCGCGGAAGATTTAGGGAAGGAAATTGTTGTACAGGAAATGTTGGCAATAAACTGTGAGCGGGGGCGCATGTAAAACAAGGAATCTTCTGTGATAAACTCGTTACATATATATTAAATTCGGCGTTGAAAGTCATCGGAGGCAGATGACTTTCAAGACCACTAAGTAAGTTTAATTAAATTACATAGGTTTTGTGGGGTATAATCCAACGCTTTTTCCTTCAGAAACATTTAGTAACGTACTCTAAAATGGGATACACTCTGAATGAACATAAGTAGTACCTACATGGTTCGTTGTCTATCCTCTTTATGCTTCATAAAGAGTTTTATCTCATAATGTCAGAGTATGTGTTTCATAAATTTTGACATTTTTTCTCCACTCTTACTAATTAAAACATATTGGAGAAAATTGGATTAGGTTCGCAAGCACTTTCCAACATACGCAGAATCTTAAACATAAAGTGCCTGAACACTTGGAAATCCTTCCAACAGTTTTGTGGTGTACGTCTTCTAACGTAATGATTGTAAAACATTGCACAGTATGTATTTGATATTGCAAGTTAACTAATGTACATGTGTAGGTATATGTGTATAGATAGATAGTGGTATATATAGATTAAAATGAACTCGCCATAATTCAAAATCCGCTGTTTTTTAGAGGGTTCTTGTTCTGTTGTGACAACAATCCACAGCTGAAATGAGTTTTACTTCCGTCTTGACCCTAAAAAGTAAACATCTTAATTTACGCAGCAATATCTGGGGATAACAATAAGTCATTGACCTCGATGACGGTTTACGACGTAGCAACCGCTATCATCGAAGAAAACAGTGGGATTTGTAGTTCTTGCGTGATATTTACTGAATAGGCGGCGACCCGAGAGGTGTTTGTCATTGTCGTCTAATGGGACTGCACTCAAGATATTGTAGACAAACATGTACCCACCTAGTGCTAACACACGCCCCTCGTATTTTTCCTCGTTCAGGGTTTCTCAATTGTGGAGCTTAGGTTCTAGGCTTCTGAAAGAAACAGTAATGAATGACACTGGTAAGTAACTTGGTCAAAAGTAAAGAAAATAATTAACTATAGTTGTAAATGTCAATTAAACGAGTGAGTTGTCTTAGCATCTACTTGTTTACACAGAAAACTTTTACCTTTTAATTAATATAGAAATACTGACAGTGAAATATAATATTATAAGGAGTATCGCCCTGTGCCCTTGAAATATACAATCTCGTGGAATATTTCAAGGTTTCTGCAAACTAGAGCAATGTTGGTCTCGTTTGAAGAGCCCACCACGCTCGCCTCGCCGCGAGCGGTTTTAAATTTGCTCGGTCCTCCCCTTTTCACGTGTTATCCTGAGCGAAACGAATTGGTTGAATTGTTTCCGAGCGTGCACCTCGTAAATCAATATTTAACCATTACGCGGTGATATTGGAGCAACATACGCGTGTTGTATTCGGGAGATATCTTCCGGAAACGATCGGCTTGTGTTCTAGCTTCACCAGATTGGCGGTGGTGCTGAAAATTAAATTCATACATCCCGTTATTCATCAGAAGAGAAAAACTGAATATTGAAATTCAATAACTTTTGAATGGGAGGTTTCGTGGTTTTTGTGTACACTAGTTCGCGCGCACGCGTGCGTTTTGCAGGCCCTGCTGTAAAATGGCTTACTCTGTCCTCTGTTCGAATATTTGCTGAATGTAGATCTTTTCCATGTGATAATAATGTTGATGTTTGAGAGCCGTTCTGTTCACGATGAGGAACTCTCATCTGTAACTGGCAGTGTGAAACGAAAAAAGTGTTTCATTTTGTGGAAATATAATTAATGCGAAAAATTATTGTATGTTAATTCACATAGATTCTCTGTATTCATGTCTGATGGATTTTGTTGAGAATACCGAAAGTGAAGCTTATTTTCATCTTTACGGGTGAAATAACTGAATTGTGAATACGAATTACCCAATAATATATTTCGGCGAATACAGTTACAAAATTTACTGAGTCTTTCGCATTTAAAATAATTCAAACGTCGTATGAAAAAAAAATTAGATCATTTCAAACCATCAAGATCATTTAGTCTGTCAGGGCTCTTTATTTCTCTGTATCTTCACACTTTCCGTAAACATTACTGCTTCATCTTCGTTTAAGCATTTTTGCAAAGAGCTCATACCAAATACCCCTCATCTCATGAAATTGAGGTATACACTTTTTACAAATTAATGTCAAATACATGTGGGTATGCAATTATTTCAGTGATTGTGAGCGGTACGTATACACACTTACTGAACTGTGGCTCAAATAAAATGTGTGATTGAAACCAACCAACGAAAATATTTGATATTAGACAAATAACATTATCCAGCGGAATTGGAATTATATTCAAGTTGGTTCTTAGATATAACTTTGATCACATGAATTTGATTTGAAAATACGTAAGTCTTTTATTATGTCCTTACGTTACGTTGGCATTAGTACCATTGTCACAACAAAATTGAAAATTAACCAATGCAAAAAAGGCATTGTTTAAGTGAAAGAAAGAAACATCACAAAATGGGTATCACTGTGTTTCAGAATTAAAGTTTTTCAAACTAAGATATTGGAATTTATCTGCACGCAAATATGGTAGGTATATAATTAAGTTACCATGCAATACATTATACAGTGTTTTAGTCTTTGACACTGGCACTGACGTGTGGTGGGGAGCTGGGAAAGCCCAGTGACAATCTGTACTTGCGTGTTAGCTGTTTGGAGGCAATGGAGGAGAGTAAAGAGAAGAGAGGAGTGAATCGCTCTCTGAGTGCTGATTGATTTAGTGGTTGGGAAATCCATCACAGCATACCTTCTGCGAATGACGAATTCACCTTGTCAGGGAGTGCTAGTGCTGGAGTGGGATGAAGTTTCGTGGGCGATTTATGCACTCTAAGATAATGCTCGTCCAAAGGAAGTCCATATTGACATTAATTCTGTTATTATTCTTATCTAAGCGGTATAATGTGTTTGGAATTTTAGGGTCGGATTAATCTGACTTGGGAGGGGTGTTCCCAAGTTTGGGCCCCGTTTTATTTATTATCCACGCCTGGGAGGCATGAAAAACATGTGACGAGCGTTTTTCCATCACTGTATCTAATTTCTTTGCCTGCCGAATTTCCTTTTGTTACACAGCGATAGAAACGGAGGCTATTTACGTTATAAAGCTGCAGCTTCATTTTTGCCCTGGCCGGGAGTGGAACGCGGACCGCCCAGACAGATCGCAGTGGAAGAAATTCGTCTTTGTCTTCAAGAACGGCTTTATCACAAGCGACCTACAGTTTTGAAAATATTTATGAACAGTGGGTTCCTCATCAACTGACGAAGAGAAAGAGTAGTCTTCAAACGGCGTAATGTATGGGTCATAGATCCCTTACATTGATACTACAAGAAATGGTGTACTTTTCAAACTTGTAATGATACAGGCGAGCAAATATAGTGTGTTCATTGTTTGCACGGACAATAAACATAAACAATGAAACACAAAAATGCTTTTCGACATGAATAATACAAATATATTTACTTCAGTCTTTAGAGTTTGATTTGCTGCCATTTTGTGGTAGAGATGAGTTTTTAGAAACCTTTCTATATGACGAGAATTTTAACTCATTATTTTCTGCCTCATGTAACTCAACCGCTTCCACAAACAATGTGCTCGCCGTGTTGCATCTTTTCACATGAAAATTTTTGATTTTAATTATCGCATTACAGTTTCGAAACCATGATTTTTCTTTGTGGAAGTACATGTTACATTCTACAACGATATTTCAAGAGAAATTCAGCACTTTCGCAACAACACATATTATAGGTGAAAAAAATAACAACCAGACATCTAAGGCTATTACTGGTCGTAGTACCATGCGATTTATAGTTCTTTTTCAGAACTGACAACTCATGTCTGTTACATGCTCTGTCGTCGTACTCTTTACAGGACTTCTGGCATGCATGCATTCATGGGTAGTGCTGTCAAGCTGTCTTCCTCGCTATGAAGTTCACAGCCGTTAGCATGTGACCTCTAGGATTCTCAGTTTTTTATCAATAGAACAGGAAGTGCTCAGAGAAGGTGATAGCGAAGCTTTTGGAGAGGGGATACCGAAGCTCCAAAGAGAAGCCCTAGATCAGGGGTCTCGAACCCTATGCCCGCGAGCACTATGGCGCCCGTACACCGTTTTAGGTGTGCCCGTTGCTCATAAAAGCCACCGCTGCGCTGTGGGAATGTATGGCTTTTACGTTTCGGTCTCGACTTGAGTAGTGGGGATAGCGGTGTGAGTAGTGGATGCCAGTTTATGCTGTGTCAATTAAACGGGCATTCAGCGTATCTAGTTCATCATTCATTCCTAGTTACATGCTAATTTTGTCTTCTACTTTGTTGGTTTTGAATACTTTGTTATTTTAACCCAAAATGAGTGGTTCAAGTAAAAGAAACCAAAACTATAATTTTAACACTGATTGGGAGGAATATTATTGTTTCGTCAATGTTAAGGATAAATATGTTTGTTTGCTGTGCAGCTATAGTGTTGCAGTGGCAAAAAAAAACCACAATGTGGAACGTCACTTCAATATAAATCATGCCATTTTTAATACCAATTATCCACTTGAAAATGATTAAGAAAGAAGGAAATAGTTCAACTAAAATTGAATCTGTCTGCCCAACCATCTGTTTTTACTACGCCTGCTGTAAAATCGAAAAATGCCACTGTCGCTTCTTTGAAAATGTGTCACATGCTCGCAAAGAAGAAAAAACCTTTCCAGGAAGGTGAATTGTTAAAAGAAGTATTTCTGACTGGAGCACATTGTTTATTTGAGGAATTCTCCAACAAACGTGAGATTTTGTCACCAATACAAGACTTATAGTTGTCAGATAAAACCGTCATAAGAAGAATACATGACATTTCAAACGACATGCAAACTCAATTAAAGAGTGATTTGGAAAAATGTGTCTACTTCTCACTACAGTTTCACGAGTCTACATATATACCAGACACAGCACAGTTAGCAGTTATGGTGAAATTGGTGTTTAGCAACTTTACTGTAAAACAAGATCTGAAATTATTAGCCATGAAAGCACGTACAACAGGTGAGGATATCTATAAGATATTTTTAACATATGTAAAATCGATAGATATGCCTTTTCACAAGCTTTCTGCAATAACCACAGATGGAGCACCAGCAATAGTTGATAATATCAATGGATTTATTGATCTCTGCAAGAAAGATACATTTTTCCAAATTTCTTTTCATATCACTGCATTATCCACCAGGACGTTTTCTGTGGTAGAACACTACCTTTAGAACATATCATAAAAATAGGAAAATCGTCAACTTTATTCGCGCAACCCCTTTGCAACCGTCTTTTCAAAGCCCTATTAGAACATTCTGAAGAACCTCATCTTATCCTTTATAGTAAAGTACATTGGCTCGGTAAGGGCAAAACTCTATCTAGATTTGTCAACTTACTTGAGGAAATAAAAAATTATGTCAGTTCCAAAGTTAAAAATTTTACTGAATAAACGGACGCGTGCTGGCTGGTGGATATGGGTTTCATTACAGATGTAATGGAAAAATTGATTAATTTAAACTTACAGCTGCAGAGTAAAGATTTACATATAGCTTCAATGATAGGGTCTGTAAACTCATTTAAAGCCAATCTGGGTTTGTGGATATCACATCTGCAGATGAAGTCACTTGTACACTTCCCACATTAATAAAATGGTAGGCGACGTTGAAATTGACTTGTCATCATTTGTTGTTAACCTTTAGTCACTTCAAAATTAGTTTGAAATGTGATTACACAGTTTACCACATAGATCCAATGATCACCTTTTTTGTCAATCATTTTACTTGCAAAGTTAATATAACGCAAATGGCTGCACATTTTGCAGAGCTTGTTCAAGTAAAGGCAGAAGAAGTGGAGCTAGAAATTTTCAGAACGCCATTCTCTTTCAATCCAATACATGAGATGAGAACTTCTGGAATACAGTTGTAAACATACATTTCCATCATTGAAAAGAGTATCATACAAATAAAAATTTTCGGTTTTATGTTTTTGTGAGAATCATTGTTTTCAACAATGAATATTATAACATCAATATACATATCTCTACAGATCTATTCCAGTTAATAAATTTACTTAATAATTTTGGGCAAATTTGTTTCGAAATATTAATAGTTTTCGCGAAATTTTGAGTTCTCATCGTAAAATGAAGAATTCATTACAGCGTTATAAATCAAGCGATTCTGACAAACAATTAGATTGCCTCCTGCCTTGTGGTTCCTTGTGCTCGAGTTCGAATCCCAGCTTGGAAAATATATTTTTGTTTTCCCTTTTTTGTAAGAATAGAGTACAATGTTCTGAATTCAGTGGCAGAAAGCCATTTTCATTTCAACTTTTGAAATGAAAAAAAAAAGAAAAAAAATATGCCTCTTTTTAAAACTAACAACTCGTTTGGTTACGAGTTTCTGAAATGATAGCTGAAGTTTTAGTACGACGGAAGTTGCAATGTTATATTTCTTAACCGTTACCAATAAAACGAAAAAAATATTGATTTTTTAGTACCAGTAGTTTGTGTATCGGATTCATTTTTATTTCCCATTTTATACGTCTTATTTCCACTCTTAAACGTCTACGTGTCCGAAAAACGGCTCCTCGAAGAATTCTGCAGATGAGTCGAAACAAGTAGCAACATTCAGGTGCCAAGCGCCAGGAGCCCCGCGTGGTGGAACTGCATTGCCATGATTACTCTCTCGCAGCACGAGAACGGCCCATTCGCGGGCGCGGGGCGGCGTGCGGCGCAACGGCCGGCTCTCGTGCCCCGGCGCCGTCTCGGCCACGCTCCCGGAACGCCGCACCCGCCACGCGTTTTTCCGCCCTCTCCCTGCCCGCGACGCCCGCCCACGCCCTCCGACCCCTCCGCCCGTCGCCCACCTGCCCGCGCCACTCGCCCCCGCCACTCGCCCCCGCCACTCGCCCCCGCCACTCGTCCCCGCCACTCACCACCGTCACTCGCCTCCGCCACTCGCCGCCGCCACTCGCCTCCGCCACTCGCCTCCGCCACTCGTCCCGCCACTCACCACCGTCACTCGCCTCCGCCACTCGCCGCCGCCACTCGCCTCCGCCACTCGTCTCCGCCACTCCCCTCCGCCACTCGCCTCCGCCACTCGCCTCCGCCACTCGCCTCCGCCACTCGCCTCCGCCACTCGCCTCCGCCACTCGCCTCCGCCACTCGCCTCCGCCACTCGCCTCCGCCACTCGCCTCCGCCACTCGCCTCCGCCACTCGCCTCCGCCCCCCGCCCCCGCCACTCGCCCACCTCCCCGCGCCAGACACCTCAACCCGCCACTTGCCCGCCCGTCCGTCCGCGCCGCCCGCCCACCCGGTGCCACTCGCCCGCCTGCCCGCGCCACACGCCCTACCCTGCCGCTGGGCCGCGCCATACTTCCGCCCGCACCAATCTCCCGCCCGTGCCACTCGCCCGCCCGGCTGCCTGCCTGCCCCACTCGCCCGCCCACCCGCGCTTCTCGCCCGCCCAACCGCGCCACTCACCCGCCCACTGCGCTACTCACCCGCCCACTCGCGCTACTCGCCCGCCCAACCGCGCCACTCACCCGCCTACCTGCGCTACTCGCCCGCCCACCCGCGCCTCTCGCCCGCTCACTCGCCCCACTCTCCCGCTCATCCGCGCCACTCGCCTGCCCACCCGCGCCTCTCGCCCTCTCTCCCACTTGTCCGTCCGCCCGCGCCATTCACCCATCCGCGCTACCCACCAAACTAACCACCCTCCCGCCTTCCCGCCCCCGTCACCCGCCGAGAAAGCGCCTACTTCCTTTTTCGCTTGCGTCCTTTCCGCTTTTCGCGCTTCGGACGAGGGTCGCCGCTGCGCAGGGGCGTGACGGAAGCTTTGCGCGGTTCACGTGGGATAATACCCAAGGATAGGGCGCCCCTGAACGACTTGTGTTAACCCACTGGCGCTTGGCACGGACTGTCGATGTCCTCGCGTGCTTTCTCTATAAAAATTCACATCCAATGTCCTCACGTTTCTCTACTTCAATAGCAAGAAGACAAACGGTTGCAGAAGAGATTGTGACTGCAAAAATGTATTAAGGATTCTATTTGTGACTGACGGATATGGCCAAGACGTTCATCTGCTGCCTTGTTTGCTAGAATATTGCGACAAATGCTGCGGGGATTAGAGAATCATACAAAAGACGTCCTATGTGGTTCTGAAACAGACATGAAAGCATTTTATAAAGAAATGAACCGTGTTGTAATGCCAGTTGTGAGAAAACAGGAAAATTAATGATTTTTAATGATCGTCCATCATTTGCGTTCGTGGACCACACAAAACAAAGGCATAAATGTTTTATGAGAAAATATTTGGTAAAATTTTGAAATAAGAGCAATAAATACAGAGGGTGCGAACAATGTTTATACACTTCAAGCAAAGAAAACAAGTATGTTAACATAACAAAACTGAATTCACACAAACAGAAAATGATGAGCAATCGTCATCTTAGACATTTGAAAGTCCAACAGTTGAAACAGATGCTCAAAATGCCCACGGCCAACGATACACTTTGAGTTCGTTGAACTACTGTTGAGGAACATTGGCAAATGTGTCCTCCGATTTGCAGCATATGAGTTTCAATTTCTTATTGAAGTTCTGGCAGTTTAGCTGGTTTTCTACAGTATACATCCTGTTGGAACTAAAATTTCTTATTTCCCTACGAATTGCGGGTCAGACGGAAGTGCATATCATAACCAGGTACTTTGCCAGTTACTGCTTCTTAAAAGAATGGTCCAGATAAAACCCACATCAACATGAATTACAGGTAAATTAACAGCCTTTTCCAATAAAGCATGTGGAAAGCACACCAGTGGACACAGTTTTGACGGTTAATAGTCCAGTTCAACTTAAATTGCGCTTCATTGGACCAAATAATGAAGGACTCATCTTGTTACACCATGTGCCGAAAATATTCACAGTATTGCATTCTTTGATAGGATAATCTTTATTTAATGCATGGAAAAGTCTTGGGATGAAAACTTTCAACTTTACTGTTTTAATGATACGATGTACACTGGTTCTGCTAATCCCAGCCTCTCGTGCGCATTACTTTGTAGATTTCTGCGGTAAGTGCTCAAAACCATAGCCGAAGCTTGTTGCTATGCGAGTTCTCCAGATCTGCTCTTGTGAATATCATATACGGTACCATCAGTTTCAAATGTGTCATCGCAATTAAAACTCGCGTTGGTGGTTTTGGTCCGTACACACGTCTCTATTGCCGTTGAACTTCAACAACTTCTCGGTTTTCAAATAACACTGCACTGCACACAATCTTGGCTCCATTTTATTTATCAATTTTGGGGAACGTAATGTAAGTCACATCTGTTTACAGAACATCATTAAACCTTTTTATTCTGCTATTGGCTTATGTGATTGCGATAATCTTGGCTTCATCTCGTTCATAGTTGACCTGTCGCGCAGTTCGGCTTCATTTTGATTCGGCTTGATTTTGATTAAACTATCGCATAGTAATGCCAGCATAACGTATGTGTGTTTGCAGAACATCATATTTCACATTACTTTTGTTTACCGGGCAAAATTTGAAATATTTTACACACATGTCTCCTGCTAAAGTGTGTTGACATATTTTAGCACCCTCTGTATTTTGAACAATCTTTAGATTAGAATGCATTCGATATTTAAAATCGAATTGGTTCAATTAATTTCTGGAATTTTTCTGTTTAAAAGTTCCGATTGACATTTCTGTACCATGCTCCTGACAGGGAAGAAAACGCCAATGCTCAGAATGTGAAATCAAGGTTCCGCCGTTTCATGAAAAGCCATGTTACACTGCGATGAGAACAATGGGCAGGCCACTTGAGAAGCAGCTAGATAAAACAGTTGGCGCCCTGAAGGGAGATGTGCCGCCGGGACTAACACGTCCAAAACCGCGCGCGGCTGCGCTTCGCTCCCGCTGGTAGAGCAGGTTTGACCGCGCATATTTAATTGCACCTCGCCTGCATGATACCCCGGCTCGGCGGCATCGGAGGCGAGCTCCTCGTTAATTGCTTTTCCGATGCGCTGGTGCCCGGCCGTGCCTTCTCCACTGTTCCCTACCCCACCCCACCCCTCAATTCCCCCCCCCCCGCCCGCGCCCCGTGTGCCCTCCCTCGACGTCTGTTTCTCGCGACCGAAGACCTTGTTACTGCAATACTTGTGACGTTTAGTGCGTAATTTGTTTTACGATATTGGTATCAGCGCGCGGGGTTGTCCAGAGTTGGCAGCGCAAACATCGGCCTCCCCGTTGCGGCAAAGTTTCGAATTTTTAAGTGGCGAACCGAGTGTAAACGTCCGACGTAACTTTGCTTATTTATGTTTGCGTCAAGGGGCTGATAGGAACTTTTTTTCGTCGTAATTTTGTTGGATGAAGTACTTCGAATGCGCGTTTGCTTAATTAAGTGGTATGGGAATTGAATTTTTTCTCATTCGGGTTGGAGTGGTTTTATAGAAAAAGTTGCTGTTTGTTAACGGTGTTGATCCGCGTGGCTCTGTATATTCTTCGAAGATGATAATTTAATTGTTTTTATGAAGTTAGTTTAAGCACATGATTTAGCGGTTGAAAATTGATTTTAGAAGGGAAAGAGCTTGCGTAAAAGTGAAGGAAATGTGAAGTTTCAAACTTTCCTTAATTCAGTTTTTTTGGTATTTTGAATTCATGAATTTGTTAAGGAATGTTCTGTGTACAAACCTTTCCAATAATTTCGACATCGAAATGCATGTGAATATTTCAATAGATCTTTTTAACGAGCTTCATTTTCTCACATGGGTTAGAATTGTTGCAATTGTATATTAATAATTTCTTTAAACGTATTTTCCGCCCTCTGATTCATCTCTTCGGTGTATGTGTGGTGTTGCAATCAAATTTGAAACGACAACGTTATTGTTGATTGAAAATATTGGCTTAACTCTAGTGGGGCGGTATTGAAAAGCATTTGAATTTTGTTCAAATGGAAACACTTTATAATTGTGAAAATTACCAGAGAATATACCTTTCTTAGAGAATATGAGTTCAGTCCATGGACGTCGCAAAACTGATAGTACGAAATACACGTTAATGTAATTGTAATTTAATATTGGTTGTGTTCATTATATAGACAAATGTGTATGGATATTTTTCTTCTTGAATAATTTCTAAGTTTATTGTCAGAGGATGGTAAATTTACCTTTTTCATACCTATTATGGGCACATTGTTAACGTTAATAATTCAATAAAATAATGTGTCTTGAACTAAAATTCTCCGGAGTTACTAGCATTTAAATGACATTCTTCAATGCCTCCTCCAATTTTTCGTGCCGGAGACGCGCGAGGTTCAGTCTCAAAAGCATTAGGTGAAACTTGTCAATCAGTCATGCTATTGCCTTCAACGGGTTATTGCAAATGCTTAGTTGCATTGAGCCCTTGACACAATTTCTTTAATCCTTGATTCATTAACTGAACACTAATAATTGTATCATTAGTCACAGATATAACTCGTGACTACCGGAAAATCACAGACTCCTATAGTGTCATTCTTTGAACTATTCGAGATGTGAGCATTGGAACCTTGCGTGAGCGCGCCCGCAGTTGCCAAACAACACATCCCCGATCTCTGCGCAGCCCTGGCGCTCCACCGCCACTGCCACCGCGTGTCGCTGCCGCCGTCGCCTCCTGACGCGTGGGTTGGCCTCGCTCCGTGCGGACAGCGATGTATTGCAGCGGCCGCCGCCGCCGCCATCGCCCCCGACTTCTTCGCAGCCTCCGCCCCCGCGGCCGCCCTGGCCGTCACGCGGCCTCTGCCGTCAAACGCAGCCGCCCATATTTATTGCTGCGCCGTCCGCGCGGCTTTTGTTCGCGGTGACGTTTCATTGGCACCGTTTCATAACGCTCCGATGTATCTTCTTATTAGCCCCGTCGGCGCGGAGCGGAGTGGGGCGGGACAGGGCGGGATGGGGCGGGGGATGGGGGTAGGGTGGGGCGGGGCAGGACAGGGCGGGGTCGGGCGGGGAAGGGAGGGGCCGGACAGGGAGCGGGGCAGGGCAGGGCGGAGCATGGCAAGTCAGGGAGGGGAGGGGAAGGGCAGGGCAGGGCAGGGCGGGGCAGGGCGGGCCGGGCCGGGCGGGTTCGGGGCTAGGCAGGGTGCTACGCGGAGCGGGGAGGGTTGATAAGGAGTATGGTGTGGTGTGGTAGGTTTGAATGGGGTGGGGCACCGGCGGTCGCTATCGGGGCGCTGCGACGCTCCAGTGACGGTGGGTGGTGGCGTGGCGTGGCGCGGCGCGGCGCCATCATTGTGAGGTCCTCCGCTCGGCTGGCGCACGCGGCTCTGCCGCGCGGCGCACTGAACCAAGGAGCCCTCTGTACAGATCTTCCATGTTTCGTCCACGCTGATAACATATATCAGAACTGTGAAGCCTGCCCAAAGGGCCTCTTCGATTAAGCGGTCACTACAATTAACGGCAATTATTTTCGTGGAACCGATTGACTTTTCCGTAAGAAACGTTTAAATGTTCCCTGGTTTGAGCGTCTACCTGGATCAGCGGCCACCAGCCGGGTACATTTCATAATTAACCTATATTAAACTGTCACTTCAAACGATTTTTGAGCTGTGGTATAATAAGAGAGCAGAAATGTGGTGGAAATTACTGTTTTTTACGGAGCACATTATCAGTTTTCTTCGAATAATGATATCCAGAGTCACTTATCTCAGAGGAATTAATTTCCATTTCCGTTAAGTAACAAATGTGTGAATTCGATCCGAAGATAATTCGCTAAATCCAAGCGACCTATGTCTAGTTTGCTTGTTCGATTCGCTGAGAACGAAAAGTGTGTTTCTTGACTAAGACAATGAGTCAATGTGTTTTGATAATACACGGGGAGGGGTGCAAGGCATCTACACTGATGAAACGATGTTTACAACTAAATAGTACATATTAACTTAAAAGAACAGCATAAGATATTAAAATATTGTGTAGGGTCAGCTGGAAAATAACGACTCTTAAAATCACAACATCAAATAAAAGGTATGTTTTTAATGTATTTGAATGTTTAATTTTGAACTTGTAATTTATATACACTGGAATCTCGTTAGCACGTTATCTCAAGGGATTGAAAGTTTTGAACGTCGTAAGCGGGAAAATGTGCTAACGAAAAATGCTCAATTTATACTTACTTTCCACATTTCCATTCGCCATAGTACGTCTGCACCATAGTATGGAAAATTAATATATACGTAATTAACACGCAAATATCAATGGGATGAACTAGTTTACTCCTGACATTAAATAAAATAAAATTACAAATAGAAGAAGCGAAATAACGCATCACGGTACCGTATCAAAGAAACACGTAACACGGAATCTAATGGGAACGCGTGGTAACACACAACAAAGATAGCGCGGAGGGTACAGCGAAACACGTTTCTCCCGCTCTGGAATCAAAGTGAAAGTGGTACCCAAAAGTACCTGAAAACGACGCACATTGAAGGTGGCGCTGGTGCACTGGAAAACGCGTGCCTTCTCCTGAAGCAAGTTCCCTACAAAATCTGAACGTGCTAAACGAGAACGTTGATCGCGTAAACGAGTGATTTGATGGAATCGGCACTGGGAATTGAAAATATGAACGTTCTAAGCAGGAAAACGGGGTAAGCGCGCTCGTGCTAACGTGATTCCACTGCTATATACTAAATATTTTGTGGTTGATAATGTGTTTCCAGTATACTTGTTAACAATTATGGTTTTATCCATTGTTCTAGCCGTGTTGTTAATGTATTTATCCCTTGATGATGGAGAAAGTAAAACTCGAAAATGTTGGCAAACTGAGATAGTATATTTTGCTTCTGATGGCAATAATGGGTAATAAACAATGATAGATATCAAAGTTTTGATTAGTTTTCTTTCATTTCTGCAGTTATTATTTGTCACTACCTTTTGTTGAACCCTGTAACTCACATCAACTACTTTTCCATGGTGGTCGTCAATTTTAGTACTATCTTTTTGGCACGCATAAAGCATTTGCTTCTTTTGCAACGTGACTTCTCTGACCTCTGCTACACTTCTTACCAGCTGAAATTGCAAAATTCCGTAGCAGAAAATTCTCTTCTGTCTTCATTTCTCGTATTTTACGTACCTACTATTGGGCAATTACGTTGTTCAATTCTGTAGTTTGCTCCCTTCAAGAATCGTCTTTCTTTTCTTTTTTTAAATCCTGACTCATTTCCCCAAATTACGTTTATAATTTGAGTTTCTATATGCTTTAATGTTTGAACAAAGAAGAATGAAGTGGACAGGAGAGATTTTTTGTTTCTTCTTTTACTTCCTTTCCTTCTCTCAACTTTCTGGCATTCACGTTCTAGTTTCGCTTCACCTAAACCAAGTTGTGATGATGGAAAGAATTATATATTGCTGTTTACAAGAAATTAACACATGTTGCATTCTCACCAATTTCGAAACATAGAAGAAAGAAATATTGATATTAATTTTTAATTCGAAATCTTCTGAGAACAAGATTATAAATGATATTGCACAACTAAATTAGAAAGGTTAGATCAAATATCTGGGTGAACATGGTTCTGTGCTGTTCATGTTACTGAACTCTACATTTGCCACAAGTTTCAACGAGGGAATTGCATTTACTCACACTCATGCCAAGTTCTCCTAGACTCACTACAACGTTCTAAAGTTGTTTTTTTAATTTATTTTTTTCATTTTTCACTCATTTATAATATTTTCAAGTATTCAGCGTATTTTTTCATTGTTTGTCCTTTATTTTCTCTCAAGTGTATTGCTGATATTACCTCTCCAAATACACCTACGTGTGCAGTCATCTGGCTCTCTCCTGTGATCGTGGCGGCAGTCCCCGTCATCACTGCGGGGACGCTGTCCTTGGCCCGCCCCGCCCCCAGCGTTCCCCCACCCCCAGAGCTCCTGCCGCCCCTCCCCGCTCGCTCCGCACTCCCTCCCGGTCCGTCTCCGCGCGACGCTTTTGAGTTATGAGTGCTCCGCTGCGGAGTTGATTGATGTCGTAGCGTTTGATCGCTTCCGACGCAATGTTACGTTTCGGGACGGAAAATTGGTGACGGCCATCGACTGAATGCGCCGGTTTGGAAAGAATACGAATGGATGGAGGCGGAGAGCGTTTATATCGCGCGGCACAAGGAGCAATCGCGAACGATAAAGTGTGGGCGGTTCGTAGATACTACAAATAGAGATGAGTTGTACTTTCAGGTTGAACGAATTATATTCTACTAACTTTTTGCTATAAAACTGACTTTCAAAATTTTACTTGCATTCGCTTTAGCTCCTGAAATATTATTTCGGTTTTATTATGCAGTACGAATTATAGGGAGCAATAAAACATGGTAGTTAACGTTTCAGTAAGACATGCGTGAGACAGTTTTTGTAATTTATGTCATCTGATAAAAGTAACTAGAGTACATGGGTCTAGTTTATGCTTGTAGACTGTATTGGATCGTTCCTAAGGAATAGTCTGTTACGCAATTCCGTGTATGATAGTTCTAATTCAAATGAGTAGTTCTGTATAATACTTTACTTTCAATTAAACTTCACTTTTGTGTATAATCGCGGTAATAATTGTTGTAATTAAATAATTGTTTGATATAGTTTTGAGCTAGAAAGTATTCTTGTTAAAGACGATTAAATTTATTTTAGTGTACATTTAATGAAAAATGTTCTAGGTTATTATGATGTAAGTGTGTAGTGTTTTTATCGACATTTTCATAGGTTATTTAAAATTATTATTTTGGATTTTTTTCAGCAGAGACAAAGAAACTCCCCTGGGATGTCTCACATACCGTACACTAGATTTTAAGTATTTCCTTTCTTCTTGATTCCGAGGTTGTTCTCCTCTCCTCATCTATCATAATGCAGAATTCGAACCCACGCCATTTCGCACCGAGTGATAAGAATTAAGTTTAAACACCTTCAACTTCCTTGGTCACCCGGGTCAGCTCTTTAAAATTTTATTTTAAATAACACAAAATAACAATTCATCAATTGTTTGAACTATATTACAACTTACTTTTTAATTTTCAAATTGTTATAATCCTTCCTTTACAGTACCTCGACATATTTCACGAGGCTATGCTGAATACAATTTTATTTTATTTATGCCATTTAAACAAGCATGGGCTTTAAGAAAATAAATAATTATTGGAATTCCACGAAACACTATTTAAAATGGACCACTATTTTAGGACAAAACATAACGCGAGTGTTACATTTATTAGAAGCCTGTAATTTGAGAATAATAGTGGTTAATAATTAGATTAATGGTTAATACTTTTCAAGGAAATTCTAAATAATATTGTTGGCCTCTTCAAGTGCCGTGACTGCAGCCTGAGCGCAGCAATATTTCATCCTCTCATTACCTCGCGCGCATGCAGCAGCCGCGACGGTGCTGCTTCCTCGGATTCGGCGAGGCGCTCCGGAACTGGCGCCCCGCTGCCGCGTTCCCTCAGCCGGACGCCATCCTGCGCGACGGCCGCGCGCTCGCGCGCTCGTCTGTTTACCAACAGTGATTTGGCAGAAGCTCCGGCGCAGCTGATTAGCATGCGAGGGGCCGCCGCGGGGCCGCTGCGTCGTAGTCGCCCTCACCGCCTCCGTCTCCGCTGGCGCAGACGGCGCGTTGCGCTCGACGCTTCAGCCGCTCTCAACACCAAAGCCTCGCCCCGCCCCTTCCCAGCCCCCTCCTCATCTCACCCTCCATCTCGCCCCGCCTCGCCCCTCCTCATCTCACCCTCCCAGCCCCGCCCCCTCCACCCCGCCCCGCCCTGCCCCCTCCACCCCGCGCCACCCCCTCTACCCCGCCCTGCCCTGCCCAGCTCTGCCCCGCCCTTCCCCGTCCCTCCCCTTCTTTCCGCCTCGCCTGACTCGTGCGAAGAATACGAACGCATCCCGCGGCAATGGCGTAGTTAAGAATGCTTTCAGTGTTAATGGAAAGCAATTAGACCTCTGGGGAAGGCTAGTACTCAGCATAAAGTTTGAGATGATCTGCGCGTCTGCAGTTTTTTATGTAGAAACTTGATTTAACTACTGTAGTTTTCGTACAGAATAAAATAATTAAGATACGATGATAACTTGCAGCGAGTTTAATTTGCATTCTTAAACAAAGTTTTTGGAAATAAATGAGTGTTATATTTGAAATTATTTGGTTCGTAATGATGTGTAATGGGTATATTGTTAATCACTGTACGTAGTATCTGTAAATTCACTTTAAGGAATTCAATCGCTAATTTTCTTTAATGACTTTTGTGAAATCTTTTTGTTTCCCTGCGTTTAAGTGAGTCGAGGAAAGCTCAAATCCAATGAACATTTCGTAACTTTATCTAATTTCTAACATTCTGGAAGGTAATGGTTGATTTAATAAAAATATAATTATCCATTTGAAAAGAATAATGACAACCTACTGACGCTAACGTATTATCTTCCATATTAATGAAATTGATTTCGAATCCTACTAACAGATATTGTGCAAACTTTTATCGTTTATTTCATATCATGACGAGTGCATCCATGTGTTTTGCGTTATTTTTCATGATATTGTGTGTCTCAACGTAAAAAAAAATTGTTAAAAGTAAAACGAGTTTTGTAGGCCTATTGCCATCTTATGCTTAACTTTATTTTTCTTGAGATACAAGAGCAAGGCAAGCACATGCTTTGACCGCCAATTGTAAAGTCGTTAAAAATATCCGTCCTGCAAGCCACAAAAACTCGAGAGGCCCTCTGGTCTGGTGTGTATAATGCGAATTCTCGTATCACGCGAATGCGGCAACCGCTTTGGAGAGCTTCGTCGTCAACTCAGAGCAGTCGCGGTTATTGCACGTCAGGGGGCGGGCGGCGCAAGGTCGGCGACGGCCTGGGTGGGCTCCTCCCAGCTATGTGCCCCGTAAGCAGCCGGCCTCGCTACGGCTCACTGCAGGTGGCGCCTTATCAGCAGGTGCAGGCGGGCGAGGACGACGCGGCGTCAACGCAGTCGGCGCGGCCGCAACCACGTCGCCGACCCTTCGCCCTCACCTGCGCCACCGCGTATCTCAGGCTCCTTTGGTTGCCTCCGCTCCCAGCCCCGCTACCAGCCCCGCTTCCGACCCCGCTCTCGACTCGCTCCCGACTCGCTCCGACCCCACTCCCGCTCCCGACCCCGCTCCCGACCCCGCTCCCGACCCCGCTCCTGACCCCGCTCCTAACCCCGCTCCTGACCCCCCTCCCGACCCCGCTCCCGACCCGCTCCCGACCCCCGCTCTCGACCCACTCCCGACCCGCTCCCGACTCCACTTCTACCTCCCCTCCCCACCTCCCCTTCAATCTCTCTCCCCCTCCCACCTCCCCTTCCCCTCCCACACCCCTCCCCCTCCCGCCGCCCTCCCTCCCCCTCCCACCACCGCTCCCACCTCTGCTCTGCTCTTGCAATTGCTCCTTCCTCCTCTTCTCTGCTCTCGCATTCGCTCCTTCCTCCTCTTCTCTTTCCTCCACTCACGCCACTGCTGTCGCCATCGCTCCCGCCCCCGCTCCTTTGCCTTCTTTCGCCTTCGCCCCTTCTTCCGCACCTTCATCCGTTTCTTCTCCGCTCTATCCTCCACTCTCACCTCCACTCTCACCTCCACTCTCGCCTCCGCTCGCGCCTCCGCGCGCGCCTCTGCCCTCACCGTCCCACACGCCTCCTCAACCATCAATAGATAATTGTCCAGTTCTCGGTCCTCATACCCGTTTCCTCCCAGTTTCTTTCCGCTCCTTCCATTGTCTCCTGCCTTGCTTCTGGTTACCTTCATCCGTCTGCAAGTCCTTTCCGCTCTGTCGGCAGTTTTCTCCACCACCTTGCCTACCCCGCCGTTCTTGCGTCCACCGTGTCAACCAGCGCAACCGCCCCCTTGCGTCATCGCCGACGCCTTCGCCTCCCCGTCCTCCGTGTGCTCCGTCCCGCACTCGCCTGCTTTGCATTCGCGGCGTCGACTCGTTGACGGCCGTGTCCCCCGCGGCCTCACGACACCGCTCGTGCCTCTGGACAGTTTGTAGTTCTTGGGAGCCCTGTGTTTCGTGACTGCCGGTTGTTTTCGAATGCTCATCTCCAGGTCCTTGCCTTGATCCTTACCCCGTTTTTAACTTGTAGCCCTACTTAATCCTCGTCGCAGCGTTTGTTACGCAAAAAATAACTTCATCCCTTTATTCTTTGGAATGACGTGCAAGAGTATTTTTCAAAGGTTTTTCGTCCACATCGTGCTTTCATATACTAATTTTGCACTAGTCTTTCGCGCACTTGTTTACAGCTTGCTTGTTACAGCACATTTACGTTAATAAAATTAGAATAATGCAGGATCTTTCTGCCTGTATTTTTTATCTTCGCGAGGAATCCTTTCCAGCAAGGGCTTAGAATGTATGAGAAATACAAAAATACCTGTGCAGCTTCTTCCTGATGGATGGAGGAAATCGGTTATAGCGACTTCGGCTGTCTCCGAGAGCCGTCTTTTACATGAAAGGCACATTATTCGAAGTCGAAACAGCTCGCTGCATGCGACTCGACGGAGACAGCCGTGGTGCCGTCCTGTGCCAGTGCACGGTAGAGCGTTCCCTCAGTTGTCAGCTATTTCGTGGATCATGGCCCCTGGGAGAATGCAAACTTTTTTACGAGATACCAGTAGTCCTGAGCGAACTAGAAATTTTATGCTTTCGTAACATCGCCTTTTAATCACATTTATGTATATTCCAAACCGACAGTGCTTTCTCACATAAATCCTGAAAATAATTAATTATACTGGGATTTTCATAACTGTGCCCCCGACATGAATCAGCTGTTTCGCTGTCATCCAATCGGGAGCGTGTATGTTGCCACAATGGCGTCACTATGGTAACGTTCAAGCTCCCGATTGGATGAAACCGTCAACAGCTGATTCCTGTCAGGGGCACAGTTAAGAAAATCGCATTATAAGGAGGGAGAAGATGTTTTTTAATATACTCGTTAGACATACAATAGGAGAAAATAAGGAACAAATTTAAATACAAACAATCTTCGAACAATCTTGGAAGCAAGCATGGAAACAATCTTGGAATACAATCAATCTTCTCCACGAAATGATGGAAAGTAAACGACGGAAAATACATGAACACTCGAGAAATCTGACAACAGAAAATCTGGAAGTGTGTGCACGCCTGAGGAAGGTAAGGGTAAGCTCGACAAGAACATGGAACATGGCAGTAACCAAGAGTACGCAAGAAATTAAAATGGGTGAAAAATACGTATGTAATAAGAAGGCAATGAAATCGGAATGCGGAAAATGGTCTTGGAGCGAGAGACAGGTATAGTAAGAGTAAAGTTATACGCGTGTGAATATAGTGTGCGGAAGTAGGTGAAACGTTATTACGAAATGTTAATAGAAAACATATTCTTGAAGTGTTTGCTGTACAAACGATTACAGATTTAATGGAATATTAAGGTTTAGAAATCTTGTCCTTACATGGAAGGAAATGATCTTGTATTTGATATCGTGATTCTTGCAAATACCAGATATTTACATGCTCCGCTTCTTCAGAGATTAATTTTCAGGTTCACCACCGAAAGTTATTCGAAGTGTCTCATGCAATTTCAACATGATGAATGCGAATTTGCTTCAGTCGCGGCAATATCTCTACAAAATGCTATCGTGGACTGGATGCCCGGTGTCAGAATTTTTGACATTGACTAGATGGCTAAGTCGAGTTCAGCCACTGTCTGGAGAAGAATTCTACCGGCCGGCTGCTCTGATCGGTAGTTTCCCGTCGGTAATTTCTTCGATCGGCAATTTCTCCTATCAACACGAGGAGTGCCGGAGCAAAATCTTAATAAACAAGCCACGGACCGCGCGTGGTCTTTTCTTCCTCTTCTTTGTCTTATTCTCACCTCGTACGTATATACATTCTTACATGCATTACACTACTACTTATGTTGGGAGAGGAGTAGGGAGCTTAGAACAGGTCCCGGGACGGGCAAAGCCCTGCTGGTGAGAGATATCTGGATCCTGGAAATCCGCAAGCTGACGTGTAGGTCGGCTCTGGTTATCTCCATCCAACAGGGAAATAACACGACGACCTCCTGTGATAAACATGCACTATACCTACGGGACCAATGACTAAATCAGTTGATGCGTCCCGAATCAAGAAATAATCTATCATTCGAATCGCCCACTCTCTTCTTCCGTGCAGGTTTAAAGACAGTTTTCGGATAATACATTTGAACTCACGTCACGGTTGCGACTGACTTCATAGACCAATTCGTTTATTGCCCTGTAGTGGCCACTGTCTCGCATCTTCATCCGCTCCACGATTCTTTCATTCGTCTTATATTTTTGTATTTACCTTTCACGTAACAAGATGCACCTCTTTATAAACCACTGTCTCAGAGCAGTTACCATCACGGATTCGACATTTTCCCTTCTCTGCCATTTTTTCTACCATGTTGCGACTGTGGCGCTGCCGTCGCCTCTACCACCTTCGCGGCCGCCAGCGCCACCGGCGCCCGGCGCCCGGCGCCCGGCGCCCGGCGCCCGGCGCCGGCGTCATCGTCGCCGTCGCGCAGGTCGAAGCGCTTCGTGCGTCGGAAGTTTTTAACTCGAGTAATGGCTGGAGTTGGGAAGTGGAAACGCAATACAACGGCGGCGGCGGCGACGGCGACGGGCGCTCGCCGGGGGAATGTGTTGGGGGGGGGTTGCCGGGGGAGGGGGGCGTGGTGAGGTGGGTGAGGTGGCGGGCAGGGGGCGTGTGAAGGCGAAGAGGCATGGTGAGGAAGGGGCGGGACTGGCAAGGACGAGACGGGACAGGACGGGAAGGGAGCGGGGCGGGATGGGAGGCGCGAGTTTACTGGAGTGACGAAAGTCGCTGGAGTTGTCCGGGATGCACAGGGCGAGGAGAGGCTGATGCAGCGTCCAGACGGGACAGTCTTGTGTAACACGAACTATAGTGTCAGAGGTACAGGAAATGGGTCTGTGCTGCCCGAGAGATGAACAGCAACTGTGTAGTTTTGCGCGAACTGCAGGTGCGAGACAAGTGCCGTGTTGGGAGCAGCGCGTGTGTTCCTTTCCAAGAGAGTGTGAAGTGAGGAGGTCGCTAGGGAGAGTCATATAAGTAGATTATTCGATAAAAAATGTTTATTAGTAGCCATTTCCAGAACTGCAAAAAATAGCCAATGTGTCCGAAGCATTATAAATCGGAAATATATTATTATAATTCATAGTTTATTTATATTAAATACTAGGATAGTGAACAAAATTGAATCGTCGATCTGTCCTGAGAATACACAATCTGTATTGAATTAAAATGTGAAGTAAGAACATAAAAGAAGAATTTTAATTTAGATGAATTAAGATTTTTAATTTTTCTAATGTTGAATTTTGCCTTTCTTTCTTTCTTTTGACCTTCTGTGGTGCACAGGAATATAGTTAAGTCGCGACATGTTGATGGTTTTCATTCGATTTACTATATACTACGGGTCTGGTTTAAAAACCTGAACTGAAATTACGGTTTATACGTCTGCTTTATTTATCGGTTAAAAGATATCCTGCCCGAATGCATAAATCAAACATTTAGTCGCGTGTGTAGTGTCTGTAAATATCAACTGTCTGTATTTCTACTTCATTTTATATATTTTGAGATAAAACACGCAATTTTGTTCTGGTCCGCTTGATCTGGATGACATGCGTCAGACCGTGAAGTCAACATAATAAATTAAAAAACACGAGGCAATATCACGTATCTTCATTTTCGTAGCAGTAACAAACTGCAATCACAAATGGAAAATAAAATTTACGGGTGTTTACTGAGTGAAACGGATCAAACATTCGTTCATCGCTTTCGTTCAGGCTGCGTAGGATCCTTTTTTTCAGTCAAGTCAATGTTTGAAGAGGATAACCAAATCGCAGAAATTTCCCCGTGGGAATTTGTGTGAGATTGTTAAAATTAAATATTTATTTCATCATGCGGAGTTACACATGGAGAGAGGTATGAACATTAACAGAATGTTGTCAATATTCTTGCCAAAATAATCCAAATAAATATGAATCTGAAAATTGATAAAATAAAAAATCGATCCACAAACTTTAGAAACATATTAACTTAAACAAAAGATGAATGTTTCTGAGTATTTTTCTTAGGAACATAAAAGTTAAATTCGGGGAGCGTTTTAGTACAGAAAAATGTATTAGATTGTTTCAAACAGCATTAAATAATGTCAGGAATAATTGATACGTCTTGATACTGCATGCTCACATTTCGTAAGGTATTTTGTAGAAGAACAACTTCATTCAAAGGCATTCTAAGGATTCTAAACTTCACTTTCATGAAAAAAAGGGGCAGTACAATTTTATCTATTTAATAAAAATAGTAATAAAATTAATGACAATGTTATTTGTTTTATTACGAAACATCTACAATACTATTTCTCAAATCAACATGAATATGAGTGTGTATCATTGGATGATTTTCCAGGGTCTGGCATGATTCGTTCTGACTTGAAAGCATTCCTTTACCATTGATGAATTTACGCAGCATCTTAACGCGTCCCTCAAATTTATGCCGTTTCCGAGCGCGATAGACTTTTAACGTTCAGAATACTGAAGGACTTGTGCGGCGGTGAGTTTTCCGACGTAACAGGAACAAACAGGGCAGGACGGAACGGGCCAAACACCGCGCGCGATCTTTCCTTCCCATTCCTTGTCGTCCTATCCGCACTCCTTACATACATTTACATGCTCTACACTACCATGCATGCCGACAGACCGGTCGGGAGCTTGGAGCTTGTCCCAGACGGGTCGGTGCACCGCTGGTGGGAGATACCAGCTTAGGGAAAACATCGCTAGACGAAGGTACGTCGGCACCGGATGTCGTCGGGCAAAGTTCACTCCCCCAACTCCCGGGCAAAACCATGGACTGCACTTACAAGACTAATGCCATTAGCAGTTGACGCCCCCGGAACCACTAGTAATCAATCAATCAGCCAATCAATCAATCAAATCTCCGCAAAATAAAAGCATGATTCTTCCAAGCATCTCCTCTATCCCCCACCCTTTTCAACTTCTACTCCTCTTATACACCTCTTACACTGACCTCTCCCTGCACTCGTATTGCACAATTGCCGACGACGCTGCCTTCTTCATGTTTAGCCATGTATTAAAACATATTAGAAATAAAATTCAACTACCCCTCAAAAACATAGAATATTGGTCCATAAAATGAAAAATTGACATCTCTCCAAATCGACAACGAAAATGTTATCTCTTAGAAAGTTCTCCACTCTCACTCCAGTCCCAAGTTAATAATACCATAATCCCCTGAACCACATACAGCCAAATATTTAGGAGTAGACTTTATTACAAGATTAACTTGGAAAACATATCATAAAAAAGTCAGTTAATGCCACTATTAAGCTACAAAAGCAGTATCTCCTTAAACAATTCCATAATACTGTACAAAGCAATAATCACATTTTAATGCTAATGACCCATCGTTCATTTTCAATGTTGAACTCCGTACAGAATTAAACCTTACATTGCCGAATTCTCCAACAATTGTTATTAAAAATATAACTCAATAAGTTAGATAGCAGGTTACAACAAAGCCACAATCAACAACTTCCCGAGCAGAATTAGAAATAGACGTGCACTACATGCCTCAATGTATTTTCCGATATTAACGAAGCGTAGGTGCTCAATGAGTGCCCTAAATCAAGGTAATAGTTCGCTTATATTTAAGTTTTAGATAATTAATGTTAATTTAAAAAAATACAAATTGAATATGAAAAAGTAAATAATACTGAACTATGTATATGCGAAATGTAATTTTGAAAGTATCTTATTCTAGTAAAAAAAAATACATTTAAAAACCATCTTCCTCGAGGGGGGGTGCTAGCAATGCGCTAGGTTGACCTGAATAGCACAGGCGGCTGCACCCGCCTGGTCTTCCCTAGGATTGCAGACTCGAATGCCCTGTGAGATGTAGACGTGTTCGCGTTGTGTATGCGATGTGGAAGGCCCTGTCACAACAATGACGACACTCAGCATGTCAATACTTACTTACAGTCAATAAAATTTACTGTCGTTACAAGCCAATGATTTGGCTCTTGGAAAACGTGTGTAACGAAACCACCATATTGTAGTCTTGTTTGGAGGTATCAAGTGAAGAAAAACTGTGTAGCGAAATAACTGTTCTCTTTCGAGGAAAACTAAGGAAATTTTATTTCGATTCCCACTGTTTCTCACACTATTTCACACATGCAAGTCATGTTGAAAATGACTTGTTGCAGAGGCGTGACAACATTTCCACTGGTGAAAAACGGCGATGTCTGCCAATCAATACTATTTTCTTCACATCAAATTCTCCTCAGCTCGTGCAACTTGGCTCTGCGGTTGAATAATGCCGAGTTCGAGCGGTGCATTGACTGCGGTGGCGGCGGCGGACGCGGTAGTGGGGGGGGGGCGGGAATTCGGCGCTTGCAACGCCGCTGCCAGCGGAAGAATCCGTGGTGATAGGGATGGCGTGGCGGGGCGGGACGTGGTGGGGAAGGTCATGATGGGGTGGAGAGGGGGCGGGGCGGGGCGGGGTGGGACGGGGCGGGGCGGGGCGCGGCGGGGCGGAGGCCTCGGGAGCGGCAACTGCGTGAAAGAAATTCCCGTTCCGCTCCATTGTGTGCGGCGCGAGCCGGGGTGTGGGAGCGGGGTCGAAGGCTGGGGGGGGGGAGGCGGGGAAGGGGAGGCGTTTCACGGCACATCGGGCGCGGGGAACGTGTGCTATCCGCGTCGATTCCCCGAAGCCTTCCCGGAACAGAGAGCCCTGGATGCGGTGGGGCCGGAGATGCGCTATGCGGCTGGCGCTGCCTCGCGGAATGAGCGGGGAACTAAGGAGGGGTAGTGTGTTTGCTCTCTCATTACACACATTTCATTCAATTCTTTTAGCGAGAAGAAAAGGAAAAGTCTGTTGTCGGAAATGTGAGGATGCAAATAACATTGGCGTTATTACATTCCCGCCCTTACTGAATGAACAATGAACATGGTTGTATACTGATTATTCCAAAAGTTTCCAGCTAGGTCGAATTCAGTCGCTGTCTGGAGGAGAATTCTAGCGGCCGGCTGCTCTGATCGGTAGTTTTCCGTGGTTTCTCCGATCAAACCAGGCGAATGCCGGAGCAGTACCCTAACAAACGGGCCACGGACCGCGCGCGATCTTTCCTTCCTCATCCTTGTCCTATCCTCTCCCTCTTACACACACACACTAACATGCACTACACTACCACACATACCGGGAGACCGGTCGGGAGCTTACAACTTGTCCCGGCTGGGGCGGTGCCCCGCTGGTGGGAGATACTTGGCTGAGGGGAAAACCTCGCTAGTCGACGGTAGGTCGGCGCCAGATCTCGCCATCCAGCGGGGAAAAGATCATCGCCACCTCCCGGCGAAAACATACACTACACTTACGGGACTTATGACCTGAGCAGTTGACGCGCCCGGAAACACGAATCAATCAATCAACCAAAAGTTTCATTGTGCACATAAATTGTGACCACACTCATTTTTTCATTGCGTTAAATTAAGAAAATCGTAGATGTTTCGTGGTATATCCGTATATTCGCTTTCTTTATTTTTCTACCTGTTAAAGATATTGAAGCCGAGGTCGCTAGGGTTGAAGAGCCTTAGCTGCCTCTTGCTTGACGGGTCGCGGGGTCCGCCCGGATATGGATTTTTGTGCGTGTCCGCATTCCGTTACCCCCAATATTACGTACAGTGGTCGCTATACGAACTTAGTAGTTGAAAAGCGATCTTAAATAAGTAAAAATAAAAAAATGCAAGCATTCCCTGGCGGATCAACTGCTTTAAAGTTTCAAACTAGGAATCATTTCTAAACGGACGGAACGGTAAGTTACTTTTCCATTCTCATTAAGATACCCACGTCGGTATCTCAGTTCAAAGATTCCTTCCCAAAGCTTGAAATAATTTCAAGAACATTGAAATATAATGATAAGTACCAATGCAGCTATCAAACAGATATAAAATATAAAACCAATACAACAAAGTAAAAAGATACCTGATATTTTTATTAAGCAGTATAATTGAAGCGCTTGTAAATCATGTCGCTTTTTAATGTTCAGAACAGCCGTAAATTTTCCATGTTTCTTTGCAAAACAGAGTTTTATTTCAGTTTTACATATGTTTGGTGAAAATTATTCTGACGAATAAACAAGAAACATTACATTTCTCGCCTCCATTAATATCTTTCATGTTGATGTGCAAACTCCTAACCTTTTGCCAGAAATATTAAAGCAAAGAAAAAGTGCGCCTGTGCCGACTCTCAAGTTCGCTCTTTTGCGTATGAGTAGCAGCTTCATAAAAGTCGCCGGGCTACCATGACGTCACCGGACTTGGAAGCGGAAAAAGTGCTACCGACCGTAGACCACTCGGCGTGACCCCTTCTTTCACCCCACCCCCCCGCACTCAGTCACGACCGCCGCCCTCGCGTCAGTCGCCCCGCTACTATCGCCACCGCCATTGCCGCAATAATAATTTAGAAAACCATCTTAAGACGCCTCCTTTTATACGCTTATCCCAACCGGATTCCTGCAGCTAAAACTAACCTCAACAATTTACAAGTTTTCTAAAACCAGTACTTCAGCATAATCACCAACGTCCCTTGATTCGTTACTATCAAGTCCACAAAGACTCACAACCCACTATATTAATTACATTTTCTGCAATTTCTATTTTCCATGTCATAAATCCCCACATTAAATGGACTCAACATCGACCGAAATGCAATAGACCCAATTCGAATTAAAAATAAATTCCCCTTCCACGTATTCTTAAAAAAATTCGCCGAAATTGTAACTTAATAGAGGTTCCTATGTGGCTTATTAAACTTGTGTTAGATTTACGCATGGTATATAAGTCAGTATTAAGCAACTGAAAACATATTTAACATAACTATGTAATTATCAACAGGACAATAAATTAAAAAATAAAGACGTCACTGCCATTTACTTCTCTTCCTCTTCGTCTCGATCACTCCCTTCCTCTTCTCGGCAGCTCTCGGCCGCCATGTTATACTCGCCCCCCCCCTCCTTCACTTCCTCCATCACACCTTTCTTTTTCGCGTCTTCGTTCCCTCGTGTCGGCGCTACCATCGCATTCTCTTTTGGCGTCTCGTCGTCTGTACCTCGCCTTTCATCGCGCCTGCCTTCTCCTTTGCGACACGAATATCACAGTTACCTCCTCCTCCGCTGCTGCAGGTATTACGTACATTACGGCTGCAACCAGGCGACTGACTTCTCCGTTGCCGTCACCGCTCTTGACAGCCTCCCTCGCCCCCTGACCTCGCGACAGTCGCTTGGACGTCCCCTACGCGGCTCTCCGGTGGCGCGTGCCGCACGCGACACGCCCCGCCCGTGCGAAAGAGCACGCGCGAGTAAGGCAGAGATCGAGAGCTGTGGGCGGAGCGTCTCAAGACGCTTGCTCTCGTCGCTAGACTGCGGCTGTGCTGGAGCAGTGGCCGATGTTACGTTTGTTTATTCTGTGGAGCAATCGACATTCTGCTCTTTCTGAATGGTGTGTTTAAATTGCATTCAGATTTATTTTCTCTGCGATTGGATACACATCGGTAGCTCTTAAATACAAATATTGTATAAATACAGTATCATTTCATTGTATTTGTAATGTTTGTTAATATCAATAGTAACTTGAACTCAAATATGGGAATAGTAACTTGGAAATCACATTTACTACACTTACCGCAGAGCCCTGCACAGTCCTGCACATCGTTTTATACTGAATTGGAATAAGTGAAAAACTGACGCACATCATTTCACTTTACTACATCTTCAACTTGAATTATAACTTTATGTAACTCGATGTATAAACATTTGTATTACCTTCATTCTTTATTTACTAATTCTAATTTATTTTTAAGATTGGTACACTGCAGGGAAGAGATAATTGCTTCGGGTAAATTGTAATGTAATTCTCCAAACAAAGGTAAATTTCTCTACATAGTTTTCTGTGCTTTTTACTTAGGATTTCGTGAATGAGATTACATTTTCCTCACATCGTGAAGTACGTTCTTAAACTATTTTGTTGTTCAGAAACAAATTATGACTATTTTAATTCATTATTTTCTCTAAATTCCAATAGTTTTGATTGAACTTTTATTTAGTTTATGTATTACAGTAAAGAAATGGCATTTGATGCAAAATTTAGGTGCTTTTACATAGCATTTTTCGACTAGTACGTTATTTTCTACTTTCTTCTTACTCGTTCAAAGTAACACATTTTTCTTGTTTCGAGAAAGTACTTCTATATTCGTATGATTTGAATAATAACAAAGGATTTTCCCCTTGACATTATAAGATCAGCGAATTTAAGTGCAAAATCTCGTGGCCAAACCACGTGATGGAATGAAATGAATCGGTTTCCATTCTGGTTACGAGGTACGGAGTGTGGCGAAGAGAGTGAACTCGAGGTCAATGCCATTTAGAGTGAATCATATCTTGTGTGTATCACTGAGCTCTATGTGTAGCCTCAGTCTGGCGAGAGGATGTGCGCGTCCAGTTGCCCGGAGAGACTTCAGTGCCGGAACTGTTGATAGAGGGAAAGCGCACGACTCGCTCAGTCTCAGTCGACAAGGCAAACATCTAGGAGTTGTCTATTGCATCTTGTAGGTTGAAGATTGTTTTCCCACCGCACTGAAACCAGAATCAAGGCTTTTGGATGTTCATTGAATTTATTTTCGTAGCAAATTCAACTCCAATAATAGTGTGTTGATAGTGCAATGACTGTGAGGAAAGTACCAATTCATTTTAAATTATTAATGTAACCCAGGGATTTTCGTCCAAGGCTCCCTTGACCTAAACGAAACTTCTCGCGGCTCCCCTGGCAACAAGTTTCAAATATAAGGGTTAATATAAGTCTACTAAAGACTCAACACAAATGCTTGATGCAATAGACTATTTTATTTCTCCATTCAAATGAGGTATTAAAATAACACACCCTTTTTGTGCCACCGCCGCGCTCTCAAGTGAGCACGGATAATCATGATCTACGTGGGTAGAAAAATTAAGTATCCGCCGCCGCAGTGCGATGGATGTACGTCGTTGCCAAAGGGGCCACAGAAGCTTATTGGTAAAGAAATTGCTATGTTCAATTGACCCATAAATAATTAGAAAAATAAATCATATATATTACAAAACACTTGGTATGATGGTACAAAATTATTGTGTGAGAAATGACACAAGGATTAAAGTGAATCAAATCTAAAGATCATTTTTAATAAATCACCGCTACGCCCCTCCCATATGGCTGCGACGTCCTAGAAACCGCGCCGCACTTCTGATGTAACCAGAAAATTCCTGATGTAACAGGAAATTTGAAATCAGGAGACAAATTGTAACGAAATTGGAAGAATCATGAAAACAACTTAAAAAGTATATTTGAAATAGAATGTAAAACTTTGACACTGTTCTCATGTTGAGGAGGTCCTGCATTTGGAGCCAGCAGAGAGTGAGGTGGGAGAAAGACAGAGAACGGTGGCAGAGAGGGAGGGAGAGAGAGGGAGGAGGGAGGAGAGAGAGGGAGGAGGGAGGGAGAGGGAGGAGGGAGGGAGAGGGAGGAGGGGAGGGAGAGGGAGGAGGGAGAGAGAGGGAGGAGGGGAGAGAGAGGGAGGAGGGAGGGAGAGGGAGGAGGGAGAGAGAGGGAGGAGGGAGAGAGAGGGAGGAGGGAGAGAGAGGGAGGAGGGAGAGAGAGGGTGGAGGGAGAGAGAGGGTGGAGGGAGGGAGAGGGAGGAGGGAGGGAGAGGGAGGAGGGAGGGAGAGGGAGGAGGGAGGGAGAGGGAGGGGGGAGAGAGGGAGAGGGAGGAGGGAGGGAGAGGGAGGAGGGAGGGAGAGGGATGGATCGAGGGAGAGGGAGGGAGAGAGAGAGGGAGAATAAGTTTGAATAATTTTCATATGGTCAATTAATTCCTCGTACATCTTTTGAGGATATAAGAGATGTTACCGGAATAAAATTTTTCTTTAAATTCAAATTGTGCGGGTTTCTGAATATGAAGTGAAAGTAGCCATAGATAACTGATTCCAAAAATGTTGTATTAATGTAATTGCATTTTTGCTGCATTGTGATAGTACTTCTTATTTGCTAATTCATGCAATTCTTCTCTCAGGCTAAGTAGCTAGCTAAAAATGTTTTTTTTCTGGAATAAATGAACTCTTAAAAAATTTAAAACATCTATTCATAACCAAGGATACAAATGAAATAAATTTGAAAAATGATCTCATTAGACGACCAGAATAAATGAACGTAGAGTATACTACATGTATAAAAATGTAATTCAATATCTTTTAAGTTTTCATGTTGGCCAAAAAAACTCATCCCTATATATCGTGAACATCTTTTTGCTGCATTTTTGAATGCCAGATGGCCAGCGCGAGTTCTGATGTACGAGATGATTTTTTGTGTGGACATCTCGTTAACAAGCTGTATATGAATTACTTCAGACTTGTCTGTGGGCTATCTTAAAATTTTTAGAACATCTTTTATTCAAGTGTCTTTGAAATGGATCACTATTCTTAATTTAACTTACCTGATTAATTAACTTTAACTCATTTATTTCTCATATTTTGTGAAAATCGTTAAAAATTAAAATGTTGTGGCAGATCAAAAAACAAACAAACAAAAAACAATTTAGTTTACAACTCACTCCTAAAATTTCTGTTCAATATTGGTCGTTGAACTCCGTAAAATCTTGTTCTCAATAAAATCTCCATCAAATATTTTCTTGTAATTGTAATGCACCTTCATTGGAAATTAAATGTTAATTATTTTTTAGGATCCATATAACACTTCTGTTCAGTAACGTGCTGAAATAAATATTTTAAAATTATTACTACAAATTGCGAGTTTAAAAGTACTATTTTTCGGAAAATAATGTTAAATTACTTATGCCGTTTCGCTTAAATATGAAATTTTGCTGGAAATGCAGACCACTATCATTTATTCATTGAATGAAATGTATAAAAATTATGTTTTGAGAAATTTTCTTAACTTTCACAAAGATCATTATTTGAAAAGTTATTTCAACTTTAGATGGAAATAACAATTTACTCCCTCGCGTGCTACTATTACCATAGTAAAGACAAAGTATTGTAATGCTGCGGCTTATAACGACAATTTTTCGTCATAAAAACTTGCATTACGAGGCCTTTATATCGACAAAGTGGATGAATCTGTTTTTTGTAAAGTGTTCTGTTTTAACTATTTTCTGTCTGTCCTTTGCAAACATCCATGTTTGGTTTGGGACAACAAACCCGTTAAATATCCAGACTTGGTGACTGGCGCACTAAATATTTGAGAAGTCCTTGAAAACAGTCGACGTCTCGTTGCTAAAATGCTCTCGCTTTGATTCTGAGAAAGGTCTTCCTTTGAGAACCGTGTAGCATTGAGTGTACACTAACAATTACGATGGTCATGTCTGCAAATGACGCAACATTGTTACTTTGGATTCGTTTCCGTTTTACGTTTTGTGACATCCTTTGGGACCTTCTTTGTGACGTTTAATGACAACGTTTGGGTGTGGGCTCCGTAAAACAATTATAAGTCGCTTTGAAAATCGTCTCGTGTTTCTGCCGTATAATCCACAGAGTAAAAACACGAAGAATCATGGTTTCTAAAGAAAAGAAATGATGTTATGGCATGGATATAATTTATTTTGATGTTTTAAATTCATGTTCTGAGGTATTTTGGTGTGCTTTCAATCAACCGAAATGAACCAGCGTAATTACAGGTATTAGGAAGTATAAAGTAATGCACCTCATGTAATGAAACGGTTTGCACTCGCTTAATCAAGAGATAGTTTACAGAAATTAGTTGATATCATCCACTTAGTGAAATGAGTTTGCGCAAACGTGTGGTATATCAGGTCTTCCCAACATAGCCAACTGCTTAAGATGACTGAAGTAGCAAAATCAGTTTAGTACCACGTTTCCTTGAGTTTTAAAATCATTTTAGTTCATAATACAGTGCTTGAAAGGGAGTATTAATGCCTATATTATTTACTTCGGTATCCGTGCTGGAGGACAACTTGCTGCTGATGTGGACGAGCGTGTGCATGCGATCACGCGAGGAGGCATCACGTGTAGAGCTAAACATCTCTATTTGCTTTAACTATTCCTATAATACATTATGTGAAAATGACACTACAGCATTTTAAAAATAATATTTCATTTTGTTTCAGGTAAGTTGCAGTTCAACATAGATGTTTTAACCGCAAGACTCTGCTCGGTATCTTTGGTAAGTCAGATCACTAAACAATCATTTGTTTCTTTTATAAAGGTACCAATTGTAAAAAGAGGATAACTTAATTTTGAGAAATTCTCTGACTTCTCAACAGAACTTTGACAAACGCGCCTTTCAGCTCTTTTTTCCGTTTGTCTTCAAATTTACTCTCACATCTATCATGAAACTGTTTGGTAGATTTGATGAAAGTATCACCTTGAAAAATATCAGATTGGTAGAATTGATGAAATGCGATATCTTGTTTAAAAAGCCCTTGAAAATGTTCAAATACTATTTTACATTTTATTTTGACTATTAATCACATTTTCTAGACATAGATATGTAATAAAAAAATGCAACCCTTTCTACTCCCCTTCCGCATGAATTAAGTGATTTTGTAATAGCACATCTAGAGCAGGGATTGTACTTCTCTCGTGCAAACGCCACATTTTGAACATTTTTCGTAACTAACAATAATGAGGAGCATGTTGAACTTTCCTTATTTCTATGTTATGTACCAAAAGAATGACTGTAAGTTATGTATGTTACCCTTTGATCCCGTGTTCATTGAAATGTACTTTCGCTGTTATTTAATTTTCGTATGTGGTGATTTGAATTGTTATTTGCATGAAAACAATCCCTGTAAAGCAGTTTTGCTCACCTGAGGAAATAAAAAAAATACAAACTTTTTTCATCGTAATGAGAGACGCTCGTAGAGATATGATATCCCTAACTTTTGAAATGGCAAGTTTTCCAGGAAAAGTACGGAATGTACTCTTTAAGATATCAGTAATACACATGTAATAAAAATGCAATAAGCTGCCTATATGTTTTTAGCATGTGTAATTTTATGTGTGAGCCAAACAAATTATTTTACGATTAATTACGTTATAGTTTGAAGTCTTTTAAAATTAATACACGAGACACCTTGAACTGCGAAAAAATTAAGATCCTAAAGTAAGAGCATGTAGTGTGGATTGTGTACGTTTTACTTGTAAGGAGTGCCTTCATTCATGGATCATTGAATTTAATTTGATACGGTAACCCTAAAAAATGACAGTGGTGAAGGTAAAATCGAGCTCGGTTATTCAGTCGGGATCGTGGCCACTAAATCTCTTCCATGTTTCGTAGACAGTGTACCAGTGATAATGCCCTTTATTAAAATTCTTTGATCACCATGTTCTGAGTCAGGTATGTCCAACTTGCAAGGTTTCAAGGGCCACAATTAAAACCTTTCACATGCCGGCGGGCCATATTTCCATTACTCGGGCTATCCACACCTGTCTTCCCCGTATCGTTGATCTCTGCATTTTGCACGGTTGTTCTAAAACGGGTGGGGAGTGAATGGACCCATGCGTGATATTAGGCCGTGATACGCAATAAAGCAATGTAAAATATTAGAATGATTTTGAATATTTGAATTTACTAGAAAAATCCTTAAATCGTAATTTATCCTATTTTTACATTAAAGGGACTATTGACTCCGACAGGACGCGTGGGCTATGCGCAAATTGTTCTCGTCCGACATGGATGAAAGGGACTTTTACTTTTGACTACTAACCTGTTGCTGGTCAAAATAAAAGGCACCGCGGGCTGCATGCGGGCCGCAGGCCGCCAGTAGGCCCATCCTGCTCTAAGCCCGACTTAGTGGACGCGTTGATGAACGTTTGTGGCGCGGGTGTGCAATGGCCTTCATCTGCAGTGCGTTGGGCACCCTGGTGCAAGGGTGATTGTCAGTGACGTACGCGGAGCCGGTGCCGTTGGGGTGGACAACTGTCGCTTTCGCGTGCCGAGGACAGGTGCTGGCGGCGCGGCGCAGCGGGGCCTGCGCGCGACGGCCAGTGAAAGGGCGTCACTGTCAGCCGGTTTGTTTTGTCCGACGCCGCGACGGCGACGGCGTCGGCGGCGACGGCGGCGGCTGCGGTGGCTCGCCCGCCACATGGAAAGGTCGCGGCGGCCCGGCTATAGAGGTCACGGTTATGCCGTGTCACGTCGTAAAGCGCCAGTGTCCCCGATCAAGCCCACCCTGCCCTGGCCCCGGCTGCCGCTGCCGCACCTCGGCTCTGTCACCGCGCTGCCCTCTGCCTCGTGATACAGCTTCACCGCGCTTTGCGTCTCCGCGCTTCTGCGTCAGCGGCGAACAAGGGGCGCTTCTTACAGAGAAGAACGTAGCGATTGTTGGCGCGTCCTCGTAATTTGCTATTTTTAAGGCAATTGGGCGCCTTAAAACCATTGATGTATCCTTTAGTTCAATATTAAACGACTCCATGTTAATAATGTAAATATGAACGTAAATAAAATACACCAATTTTAGCAATGAATTGTGTTTAAATGGGATTAATTTTAGCAGCCATTGGTCAGTTAACCTTTTGAACATTTTTTCGTCAGTTTATCAATAGTGCTAATCTTCTTTCTTTCTTTCTTTATTTATTTATTTCCTTATTTCTTTCTTTCGTTTTTCATTCATTCATTTCTTCTTTCATTTTTCTGTCTTTCATTCTTTTTTATTTCCTTGTTTCTTTATGCGGATACTCTATAAATTGATTCTGACGGATGTAATCAATCGATATGCGAAAGAAACAAACGTAGGTTTTTTACTTGTGATACATACTTATGAATAACTTTATTACAATTTCTGTTCGAATGAACAAGCCTGTTACTTTGCTCGATCAATCGGCAGCGTTGTATTTCATCCTGATTGTGTCATCTTCACATGCGTGCGACATCCTCATTCTGAACCGCCAGATTTGTGAGGGTCCTCAGAGCAGGGACATCCCAAGCGAGGATCTGAGGGGGCGCAGAGCGCCTTATTGCATCGCGCTCCAGCTCCCTCACGTGCATAACCGGGCAGCACGCGAGGCGAGGCAGGTGCGGAGCAGTCGGCGCGATGATGACGTGCCAACGTTCCGGCTCTTGCGCTATGCAACCCGCGCGCCAGGCGCTGCTGGGATGCACAAATGGCTGTTCCATGCTTTTCATTCTCATTGACAGTGGTAGGTGAATCGAGCTCTGGATAATTTGCCTGTCATTCTGATGGAACTCTTAGTTTAGTCTTGCCTAACAATAGAATTTAACGTCATACTTCTGCCAGTTTAAAATGGTTAAATGTTTAGGTGTTTCTCTTCATTTGACAGTGCATAAGCGGCAAAATATTCTAGTAGTCATCCGGGCTCTTACTTGCGAAGAAACTGGGGTTATTTAAATGAGCTCAACTTATTTCATCTTGTAATGAATTCATTGTTCGCAAATGAAACTTTATGGAACAAGAAGTGTTAGTTTCATGCCTTAAAGCAGTATGTTTTTGCAAAACACTGAATACATATTGCCAACAAAATGAAAGTATTCTAGTCTCTCAGATCAGATCGGTCATCAAAGGTCTTTCAGTATCCTACGTGTCAGAAGAACAAACGTGAGCACTAGTGCAATAATTCGGCAGTTTTTCTTTTTTCTTTCGTTTCTAGAAAATATAAACGTTAATCTAGTTTTGTCTGATTGACTGTTCTAAATAGTAAGTCTTTAACAATTTGTTAGAACTCATTTCCTAGGGTTCTAATTCATATTTAAAACCATTTTCGGCTTCCGATCTTATTGAGAAATGAAAAAGAGATGCTACTGAAAGAGGAAACAGTTAAAAAATTACATTAAAAATGATTATAAATGAGTGTTAAATTTTATATTTATCACACACATATGTATCTACACAACGCTTTCATAATTTGATTGAATTTCTCAAGTACAGTAACATTTTCCACAGCACGATTCACAAGTACTCTTCTCCCTAGGCGACAGCGTGTGCTCGTCCTTGCCCACAAAAACAAACTTGGCAGCACGACGTTTCTCTTTGTGCGACGAGAATAAAGTAGCCATTCCGGCGCAAAAATGATTGCGACCGAAGCCCGCCATTGTTCTCCGACAGGGGGTTTCGTGAGATAACTGTAAACGCCACCGCAGTTTCTTCTTTGGGTAATTACCACAGCGCGGGGCTGCCAGCCCGCCGCCGCCGCCGCCGCCGCCTCCGCCGCCGCCGCCGCCGCCTCCGCCGCCTCCGCCGCCACCTCCGCCGCCGCCTCCGCCGTCGCCTCCGCCTCCTCTTCCGTCCGCCGCGCCGGTCGAAATGGCCGCTGCGCCGGTTTTTAGCGGAGGTCAGCGCCTCCGCCGTCGCAAGCGCTGTCTTCGCCGGTTCCGCGAATGCGCCACTCGCTCGCTGTTGTCACTCAGGCTCACTGGAGTCATGTCGCGATAATAACTGTATTCTTCGCTCGTGCTACCCTTCTTATTGTGAAAGAACGTATTTACGCTGTAACTGTTCCACCATTAGTACCATAACTGTCTTATAAATGTGTTATTACTGTGTTTCACCTTAAGAAAGGTCGTATTTAACACCAGAGACTCGCGTATGTTTTTATTGGAGAAACTGTAATTTGGAATGAAACGATTTTAATGACAACCATGATTAACATTGCCTCTCTAGTTTAAGGTTCTTCTTTTGTGCTAAAATTAGTGGAAGTTCAGAAACACGAAGAAATAATACCGACACTTCGGATATCTTAAAGTAGGTACTTACAGAAGTATCAAGTTCATTTTGAAAGCCCGATAATAATTTTTGAATCAACAGAAATGTCAAAAAGTATAGATTAGTAATATAAACGGAATAATCTTTATTATGAATATTATGCAAGCTCTGCTCTTGCGTGACTATGTACTATGTCAGTTATGCACAGTAACGGTTATTTGGCACAGAAAGGGCGCGTAATAATTTTCTTCAGATTAGGCGTGCATTCGTGACCGCGTTTTCTCGTGACGTGTCTGAAAAGTACGGTACCTTCAACCTAATGTCAAGTTCTTGTGATAGTTGCGGGCTTGAGGATGGTTTTGACGCGCCTCGAGGCGATGACTCACACTTCGCGAGCGCCGCGGTGCTGTGTTCGCCGTCTTCTGTTCTGCCTTGTCATGACGTCCACTTTCACTATCGTTTCCTAAGAATCGCCGCCGCCGCTCACATGCTGCCCTCTCGCAGCCGCCATTTCCCCTCTGGTGTCGTCGTAATTCATTCGCATACCTCGGTCCCTCCTTACCTTGGCACCGCCTCTACCACTTCCAAAGTCCTCCACTTCTCTGTGCTTTGTATTGATTCAGACGTTTGCTTATTTATGTAGAGCGTTGACCATAAAAACATTTCCTGTAATTTCATTTTGCTTCAGTAAATTCAGCCATCTTTATTCTATACCATCTATTTTGGAGAAGAGGAAGGCTCAGAAATGAGTTTTCGTTTAGAAAATAAACATAATAATGTTTTAACAGTAATGTAATTACTTACACAGTAATGTAATTACACTCTAGACGTCATGATCTTCAATATATATACATATATTTATCTTGATTTATTTGGCTCAAAATATTATTTTTACTATGTGGCTTTAGGAGAATCAAAGTTGAAACGTAAAGTGTTTTCTCCATCTATTTGCAATCCGATTGATTTCTTGATGAGTCTGGGCGCGTCAACTGGTGTCATTAGTCTCATACTTGTAGTGCATGTCTTCTCGGGAGGTGGCGGTGATCATCCTGAGGTGGATGATGAGATACGGCGCCGACCAATCGTCGGCTAGCGGTGTATCTCCCACCAGCGTGGCCACCACCCCAGCCGGGACAAACTCTGCGCTCCTGACCGGTCTCCCGGCTTGTGAGGTAGTGTAGTCCATGTACGTGTGTGTGTGTGTGTGTTTGTGTGTAAGTAAGGGATGAAGTCAGGACAAGGACGAACAAGGAAAGATCGCGCGCGATCCGTGGCCCGTTTGTTAGAGTACTGCTCTGGGATTGGCATGAGGTTGAGTGAAGAAATCACGGAAAACTACCGATCAGAGCAGCCGGCCGCTAGGATTCTCCTCCAGTCAGTGACTGAACTCGACCCAGCTATCTAGCTAGTGCCGAAAATTCTGCCACCGTCGGGATTCAAACGTACGACCTCTCAGTCAGAGGCATTGCAATGACATCAATTGATGCCCTGAGCCACCTCTCCCGTTGTTGCAATCCGAAAACTATACGAAAACCATCTAGAGATAAGGACCATTGTAAGTGTCAAATCCTATCAATCAGTAATAACACTTTTTTTAAGGATCGTTTTGACGTATTGAGAATGAAGGGTAAGGTGGTCTATACTGCGATTTCTCTGACTTTGCCCCTTAAGGCCACTCAAGGCCCATCTTCGCGATGGATTTCGCGTCATTCTCGGTCTTGCCGGTAGAAGCCGCATGATCGCAAGCACTGCTTGATACGGTCGCAATCATGCGAAATCTAGCGAAACGACTGGGAAAGAAGCGAAATACCGTGGCATATTCCATCGCGAAGATGGGATTGGAGTGGCCTTGAGGGGCAAAGTTAAAAAAATCTCAGTGTAGCGAATGCTCGGGGGAGAAGCGCCCGGCTGCTCAATGCTCCTGGAGCTCTCGGCCCGCGGAAGGCAGTAGAAAATGAGGGGAATACGATCTCACACCGTGACACGCGGAACCTGGAGACTGCGGTGTTCCCTAATAGAAAAATGGTGTTCGTTAGAAATTCATGAAATGTAAGTTAAAAGTGTTCCTTTATTATCGAATTATTCTCCCCGAAATGACAGCAAATTAAAAACAATATTTGAAAAGTAATGTTTGCCTTTTTTCAGAGTTAACTGTTTCATGAAAAGAAGGGTAACTTCGGGAATTAGCCCCCTTGACTCAAACAAAAAGTATAATTTGTTTTCGTTTCTTCTTCAGCAGATTTTCATATCCGATCGTGATTCCCGCTTAATATTGCTGTAAAATGAATTCCTTGATCTGATTGAGGACCTTGACCCACATAAAAAAATTGGCATATCCACCACGAAATGTTAAAAATAGACAGCTCTTCTGGCATTAAAGCTATTGAGAGACTCGGTTTGTTCTGCAAAACATCTGTTTTGTCCATTTCCTCTCGAGCGGAACACTGTGACTCCAGACGTCACTGGGCACTCTAGCGCTCTCTGCCTGCCTACTTTGCAGCTCTTAGTAAGGATCTGCTTTACGCACCCAACGAGATTGGTTTGACGGACCTATTAAAGGCTTGCAAGAAAATGACGAAGGCAATCCTACTTGTATCACACCAGTTCACCAGGCATGTTTAGTGACGAAAATCTCGCACGTTTATTAGTAGCCTTCAAAGTCAATCCTACCAATATCATCTTACGATTTTTAAACATTTTTGTAGAGTTCTTAAGGTCTTAAGAACCTGTTCCTTAGCAGAAGACAATGGGACCTACTACAGCTGAGTATTTTAAGGATTTGAATGGACAGTATAATACTATACATGATGCTCACTGCGAAGAATGACGTCAAGTGAAGACAGAGGGTGGAGACGAATAAATCAATAAAATAAAACCAACGAATAACCTCCTATGACGCCATTTTCTTTAGCACCGGGGTGAGTTTTCTTCGCGGCTTAGTGAAGGCACACCTTGCTATAATATTATCACAAACACTCGCACAGCGAATTCTTTATTATTGAACAGTGAATGCAACTTTGTGTCGGTTCCCCTTCATTACTTCAACCGGTCCGCCGGACAAAAGGCCCCGCGCTGCCGCCGCCGGCCGCCGACGAAAAACATCCGGGTGCGGCCTGCGCCCACTGGCTCTCATCGGGCTGATGTCATGTTCTCGTCCAGCCGGACCCGGCGCCGCCCCTCCTCTCCAGGCCCCGCCTTGTCCTGCCCCGCCCCGCCCCGCCCCGCGTTGCCCTGCCCCGCTTCACCCAGCCTCGCCCCGCCCCGCCGGTCGACCCGTGCCGCCGTCTGCTGTACGTATGTGTGATCGTCTTACTCATCGCCGCTGACTGGACCCTCAGTCTGCAGGGGAATTGGTCCACAAACATTCAGGCCGAGGGTCACTTTTTGCCCCGCTCTTCGGCAACTCAAGTTTCTTTCTGATTTGTTTTTCTTTAAATTTGCTCATGAAACTCTGGAAAATGCATTTTGCGGATTAGAGTTTGGGTGAATATAATGAAGTCTCAGATGTTGCAAATTCTTTGATGTCATAAAAGTTATGATAAAGGATACCTGTTGATCTCAAATATAGTTTGAAAATGATTTGAAATGATGTCAGCAAAAAAATAGTTTTAATGAAAAATCAGTGTATGGTTATATTGTTTCATGTGCTATCAAAACTTCTGCACACGTGTTGCAGAATATAACATACTAACTTAAAATTCCAACGTTTTTCCTCTTCCGGAAGAAAACTCTGTATAGAACCATTGAATTGTAATTTTTGCAGGAAAAAATATTTGCGTAGAGTACACACACTAATGGAATTTCATTTCTCATTTCTTCATTTATGCTTTGGTTTCTAATGGCCCTTTCTTCATTAGAGCCATGTGATAATGAGAGCTGTACTTCTAAGAATGTCTTCTAGATCTGAGAAAGACGATGACCCCTGCATATATTTTCAATATAAATGTATTCATGCAATAAAATTGTTTATTGTGCAACTAGTTTATAAAGTTATGATTTATTGCGTAAGTACATGTTTTGAAAACGAACGACGTTAAGAGCGAGTTTTAAAATTTGTAGGAACCTAAAAAACGAGTTGCGTATACTATTTTTTGACACTAAAGCAACCTAAAAAACGACTTGCGTACACTATTTTTTACACAACAGCTTTACAAATTTATAAAAGAATCAAAATTAATTTTGGAAACAAATTTGAAAAGCAGTTTTGCAGTTGAACACATAAGATGTTGGTATTTTGACGTCACGATGGAAGTCGGGGAGGTGAGGAAGGGGGGGGAGGAGGGGGCGGTTAGGGCGAGTGCGCAAGGCGGGCAGGGAGGACGGACGGTCAGGACGGACTGTGCCATACAATGATCTTTTAGAAACTATTTCTTGCAACGGAAACGGTCGTTTATAATGCTGGTGGTATACAAAACTACGGCTACATCAGTTTGATCAATCTCTCTGCATGCATTTTAACATTTGATTCCTGACTGTGCATAGCTGATACACCCATTTCTACAAATGAAATACAATCATTCTCGGTGCTCGATTATAGTGCATCTGTTTGCATCGTGTCTGCTTTCTGAATCAACTACTGTTGAGTGCTTGCGCAAGCGGCAACAAGTATTGACACGCATGGACCAACCAGTGCGTACGGAGAGCCATGTTGCGAGCGATGAACCCGAAGGCAGTTTTTTCTTCAAAAAGCTGTTCTGGATCTTCGGGTTCTCGGAGTATCGATGCTGTTGAGGGGTATTCGAGGCCAATTCGTAGAATCGATCTTTCGATTGGATATCATAGTGCTTTTATTTCCATACTTTCCGCTGGGAATTCATGCATCGTGTTATCTCTGAAGTAAATGGCTGCACATTAGGAACCATATTGATCCGACGTGCATGATGGATTTATGTAGCAAATTGCTCCTTTTTATTTCTTCTCTGATCGATTTCGGGGTTTTACGAAGAATAATTACATCCGAGACCATACAGATAAAGATGATTGCTTGTAAGAGATAAACCAAATAACACGCTATTGCTAACACATTAATACAGCTATGATAACTTAATAGCAAACAAACAGCTAAAAAAGTGAATAGCAAATGAACACAACTCGAAAAAACATTGAAATGAAGTTACATTTTGGATAATTTACTTTCCAAAATTCATTCATATGCTCCTGGAGGGGGAAAATGTTGTAGTGGACAAAGAATGCGTAAAATCAATTGTTAATTCCCGACGAAATTAGACAAAATCTGCGTCTAACGACAAAGAAAATTAAATGGTGATATCCCAGGGTTATAAAATGTGTTCCTTAGCTCAAGTTAAAATTTGTATATTTTTAAACACACAATATTTAGACATAAATTTACATACAAGAAATATAAAATACACACAAAACCTTATGTTTAAATTATATTTGACTGGTACTTATATACAGATATAATCTTCTGTTTTACGTACTTCCATTTTGAAACACAATCTCCAGTTTTATTCGTCTTTTTGCGTTGTAAACATAAGAACGAGATCGTGCTTTAATCAGAGAACGTGAAACGATGCAGCGCATGTCGCTAGTTTGATTTCCCATGTCGCTCGAACTATACTGCTGGACATTAAAGCGTGACGTGCGCAATCCCGCAATCCATACGCGTCGTTACCTTGTGCTGGGTACTTGTAGATCGGAAGCCCCCGGTGCCGCAGACAGGGACTCATGCGCAAGCCCTCGCTGCCGTGGATCCTGTCTGCGAGAGGGCGACGGTCAGGCTCGCGTTTCTCCCTCCGCCCGCGCCTGAAATGCACCAGCGCCACTGGCGTGACAGCGTGCCACTACTACTGTTGCTGGCTCTGTGTGAGGAGCAAACATTCAAAACGTGGCACGTCCACTTTACTCTTTTCCAATAAAAATGAAAAATGTAGCGCAAGTTTTACACTTTTCGACACCATCTTTAACTCAACGAATGAAGTACTACTTAATGTATTGTACTCCATAATGTGCTCCATGTACATTATGTATTGTACTCCATGTTCAAAAATAAAATTCTAATTAAAAACAACAAAAGAATTCAATTATTGCCAAATGGACATGTCACCTTTTGAATATTTCGTCCTCATGTGTGGGAACCACAATTGATTATTCCCGCTTCCATAGTTATCTCCATCTTTTGCAACTTCGACTAGTGTTTTTCGTCACTTATCGACAGCACCAGCGACTAACAAAATCATCATTATACTTTAAGTAAATTCGCACCAACTCTTCTGGCATTACAAAAATGTTGTCGTTATCAGCACAATTACGTAGTGCATATTTGGGTCCCTTAAAAAGTCCCTTGTAGTTAACATTTTCAGAAACTATTCACCAAATCCACGTTAATGCATGATTCCAATCTCTCCTCTTTTTTAAACTCCATTTCTAGTCTCTTCTTCTACCCAGTCCTTTTCGGGACTTGTTACGCTAGTAGTATTTATCTAAGCGCTCGCTCCCCCAATCTCTCCCACTAGCGCCTCCACCACGACGGATGCCATCTCGACCTCCACTGCCGTTTTCTTTCGCCTCATCCCCCGCCTACGTTGCCACCTCTCTCATATCTGGCCCCACAGGCTCCTCTCTCCATCCCGCGCCCTTCGACGATCCATCTCCACCGGCTGTACCACCGGCTGTAAGCCTGCCGCCTAGTTGCGTCCATCTGGAGACCGCCGCCGCCGCCGCTGCCGCAGTCACCGTCACCATCACCGCCGCCGCCGCCGCCGCCGCCGCCACCACCACCACCACCACCACCCTGCCGCGGTCGCCACCGTCACCGCCACCGCCACCGCCGCCGCCGCCGCCGCCGCCGCCGCCACCACCACCACCACCACCACCACCCTGCCGCGGCCGCCACCGTCGCCGCCGCCGCCGCCACTGCCACCTCCGCCACCGCCGCCGCCGCCACCACCACCGCCACCATTACCACCCTGCCGCGGCCACCGCCGCCCCCCTCCTCCGCTGCCGACGCCACCACCACCACCCTGCCGCGGCCGCCACCGTCACCGCCACCGCTGCCGCCACCGCTGCCGCTACCGCTGCCGCTGCCGCCGCCGCCGCCGCCGCCGCCGCCGCCGCCGCCGCCGCCCGCCACCGCAGGCTGGAGGAGATAGTAGTCGGCCGCGTCGAAGCATGCCACGGCCCATCCCCTCCGCCCGCGCCGCCCGGCGCTCGCCGCTAATAGCTCGGCGGCCGCGGGGTCTCAACCGCGCGCCGGCCATCCGCAGCCCAGCGCCGGGTTCATTAGCTCTGTCGGCGCGGCGCGTGGGTGGCACGCCGCCGACGGAGGCGGCGGCGCTCCCGGCCGCACTCAAGGACGAACACGAACTTCACGCTCTAAAGTGGGATGGACGCAAAGATGCTCTAGATAAGAACAGGCCCGCGTAATCTAATAAACTCAGACTCAGCTGCAAGACAAGAATCACGATTTTAGGCCTTGACAGTTTATTTTTGTGAACGGGTTAAAGAAGTAAAATCGCTGTCTTCTGTAGCTGGGATATTTCGAAGATCTTATCTGTCTGATCCACGCGACGTTTTACTTAGTTCCGTGACCGCCGTCAGTAAGGTACTACACTGACGCGTCGGTAGAAGTCAGAGGGAGCAACCGCATTTCCCAAATAAAAAAACCTAGAACAGTATAGGTTTCACGAGGTGAACACGAATCTGGGGACAATGTTTCGTGTGTGAATAATACTAAATAAACATACCAGCTTTTCGCTCTGATGAAATCTCATCAGGGTGGATGAATCATCAGCAAACTGAATTATTATGCCACGTCGCCTTGAGTCGTAAATTGGCCAAGAGAGACTTTTTTCAACTGTATCGGAAGTTGTTGAGATACTCTAACCATGCCATGGAATGGACCCGCAATGTCTCCATGTTTCTTTGCCTGTTTGAGGAGTTTAGTGCAATAAGTGACCTGTTTTAGTTGAGTTCTTTCAATTATTTTTCGTGTTCAGGGTCATGCTCTTCCAGTTCTGAGTAATATTTCATTTTGTGTACCTACTTATTTTTATATCAAGTCGACATTAGGTTATGTGATTGACTCATAAGAAAGGACGAATAATGGGAGTCAAACAAGATAGGGGAAGGAGTTGCTAACAGAATGTGACCTATTTATAATTTAATATGCGTAAATTGTCCATGGATGTCTGTCCTATTAATGAAGACGTTTTACTAAGGTGTAATTTTAAAACCAAAACGTAAGAACACCACTCACTTGTATAGATACACAGTCCAGGCTTCTTTGTTTGTACTTCCGTATTACAAAACATTACTACGTCAGACTTTTTTCAAATGATAATTTTGATTTTCAAAACATGTTTTCCGCTGATATACAGTAATATAAACAAATATTGTAAACAAGCTATGTTTAAATGTACACGGTGCAGTTAACTTTCTATAACATATTTTATTCTTTCAATAATGTTTTCAGATTTATGCATGTCATCATGTATTGAATACTGCGGGTGAAAATTTAAAAGAACATTGTCGTTGACTGCTCTACCATCAAGATGTGATCTTCGACGTGTCAGACAAGATGACATGCATAAAAACACTCTATAGTGCCTGTCGCTTTTGGTCACGAGAAGAAACATCTGTCATCCGAAATGCATGGAGCCCGTGAAGTCTATAATCATTAAACCCAAGGAATGCTGATCAAGAAGTGCAGTCATATGGTAGATACAGCGTATAGGTCACCAGAAAAATTGTGTGCAAAAAAATTGTAATGTAATAAACTAAGCATTATTATGAATACTAAAATGCCTAGTATATAAAAGATGTGTACACAATTTTAACTCTAGCATTTTGAGAGCTACGAGAATGTAATAATAATTTTTGAAATTTAATTTTAATATTTTGATACGGTAATCCAGAAACGTAAATATGTAATTATTTTTTCATTCTCGTCTTTGAAAATTTGTTCTCCTTCTGGTCTTGGATCTTAGAACGTATTACAGTTATGAGTTCATCAATGGCTTTTTATTTTTTAATGTCAATACTCGAGAGTTACTCAATTGTTCTTGTTGAGAATGACAGAGTAACGCTAATTCAGTACGTACAAAAGTCATCATTCAGTACCTTTGGTACCTTTGTGTGCGTCTTCTAAAATATGACGCTCTTTGGTGACTCCTGTTGCAGTAAGTATGGCCTTCAGGTCTGCCTTACCCTCTCGGTTTAAAATAGTGGCCATCCGTACGACGGTGTGCTTGCTTGAAAGTCGACCTCCCGGGCGAGGGGTGTGTGTGTGTGTGATTCGATTGAATGATGATTCCGGGCGTGTCAACGGCTGTCATTTGTTACGTAAGTGTAGTGCATGTTTTATCGCAGGAGATGGCGTTAATATCCTACTGTTCGGGGGAAAACCCCGCTAGCCGACGGCAGGTCTACGCCGGATCTCGTAATCCATCGTGGGAAGACCACAGCCACCTCACGAGAAACATCAACTACACTTACGGGAATAATGACCCTGTTAGTTGATTCTCCCAGAATCACTAGCAATCAATCAATGAATCAATCTTGCTGTTCGGCGAGATCCGGCACCGATCTATGTCGGCTTGCAGAGATTTCATTGAACCAAGTATTTCCCAGCAGCATGTCACGGCCCCAACCTTGACAAGCTCTAGGCTCTCGACTGGTCTCTTGATCTATGGTAGTGGAATACATGTCAGTGTAAATGTACGTAAGTAAGGGGTGAGGATAGGACAAGGAAGAGGAAGGAAAGTGCGCGTGGTCCGTGACCCGATTGTTAGAGTACTGCTCCGACATTTGTCTGGTGTTGATCGGAGACAGCACGAGAAACTACTTATCAAAACAGCCAACTGCTAGAATTCTTCTCCGGACAGCTGCTGAACTGGACCTAGCTATGTAGCTGGTGTTAAAAATCTGCCACCATCGGGACTCGAACCTCAGAACCTCTCGGTCAGAGTTACTGCAGTGACATCAGTTGTTGCCCCGAGCCGCCGAAGCCGATGGGGGGAGGGGCAGACACGATTATTTTGAGACAGCGTAGAGTCCTAGATACAGAGAGTAACGCATTCCATTGTTCCATCGATCCCGCCATTTTATGTCCAGTTGTCAGAAAAAGGGAAACTGTGTCGCATTCTGTATGTTGAGAACCGTGAATATACCCCAAACCAATATTAATATTCTTGAAAATCATCATAATGTCACCAATTATTTTAATTTCCCTTCAGTTACTGTTTGGTGCCTGACGGGGTTGTCGGGAGAATGGATATTAAATGGCGGCGGTTGCGCTACTCTCTGTATACTCTGCTACTCTCTGTTTATCTAGGGCCTCTAAGGCAGCGTAGCGCCGAGCGCCATCTCGTACCCAGAATTTAGTAAAGAAAACAGCTTCTCTTGACCTCCACCTGTGCTCTGTGTTAGTGTTCCTTTTTTGTGAAACTGTACAAAAAATCCTCGAGAATCGTATAGGATACTATTTGTGATATCACGGTATTTTGTCTATGTTGGAAAATACACTTCTAGATGAAGGGCAGTTAAAACTGCCACAACAATGATTGTGTTGGGTTCATCGGGGGGCCGCAGTAGATCAGTGAAAGTTGGGAGATGCAGGCTGCCGGAGAGAAAGGGGTTATAATGAATAATCTACACAATGGTATAACACAATGCTATCTAAACAGTCATTTGAAGATTTCTCTCTTCGATCGACTGTTATTCATGTTTTGTGCCATGCGGGGTACGTTTTACTTACTTATTTTTAAATTAAATATTCAATCAGAATATATAAGGTGACCTATTATTTGTTTTTAAATGGTCCTACAGGTAATATGACTTCTACCAAAAGTGGTAAATCATTGAATTGTGCTTCTAACACATTATCTATCTGTAGAAGACCCTATTCAACGCTCTAAACGTCTAAAATGTGTGTGACAAATAGTATTCATTAAAAAAATATGTTTATTGAACCTACAATTTTATGAAACCTCATCACACACAATATAAACTGATGTGGTGCACTTTGTGAAACTCATTACGCCAAGTCCATTTCCCACAGTTCTCCCTCAGATTTTCACTTACATAACTGCGCATGCGCATTCGCTCATGCTCTGCGATTTGCCTGCAAGAGACGCGTGAATATTGCGCCAGACTTATGCAGATTCTCTCCGCAGAGACGAATCTAAGTGGGCTACTCACCAAAAATGATGGGAAATGATTTTTGAAATTTCAGTACTAGATTTTCCCCAAACCAGTTTACGAAATATTTACTTTATGTTTGTGTAAGTTTTCATAAGTTAATTGCATATTGGCGTCATTTTGCGTTTGTGTAATAATGTAAAAATATGTGATGTGCCGAATTGAGTAAACCTTCAGGAATAAGCTCTGTAACTTTCTGGTGCTTTCACTGAGAATTTTGAATTTCCCTTAGGCTGCAGTCGAGGAATCAGATTCACTTCCGTTGATAGTCAGTGCCCCGTAACATACTCACCTTAGAAATGATGGATATAATTTTCCTCTGTTTTGGTACTTCATTCCAAATTGTATGTTACATCACCAAAATGTGTGCACATGTGTGTCTGTAGAGAACGTCCTTTACTCACATCAGAGTTTGCTAATTTGAGTTCACTCTTCGTCAGGGATCCCGTTTTACGGACAGAGGTCTCCATTGCAAATCCGCTGTGTGTGGATTGTCACCGCCCCGTCCGCTGTGAATGTTCCTTGGGCCGCGAGCGGTTCTTGTCGCTCGTGACGCGGCATTTTGCCTCGAGCTTTAATGGCGGAGTTTCTCGTTTCTCGAGAAAATGGAAATTGCGTTTTGAAAATAAACGCTATCTGCCGCCGGGGCTGGGGGCACGCTCGCGTCGCTTTATGCGTTTGCGCGGACGTGACGTCATCTTCCTGGGTGTTTCGCCTTCGGGCGCATGCAGCTGGAGCTGTCCCAGAAGGCGGAAATTCTACGGCCTCCGAGAAAACGGCAGCGATCTCTCACAACAGGCTGCTCGAATCGCGTCTCTTATTAAAGTACGAGGTGTAATGTAAATTCTACTATCTGCCGTCGACATTAATTTTGAAATCTTGTATATCATCCTTTGTGTAAGCTGTAATTTCGTCTGCTAATGCTCGCGAAGGATCTCAGAAATGAAATGTATCGCTCATAAAACCGGGGAAAGTTATTGCTAGGATATTCTTCGGATATTTTTTTTACTGTTGTTAGATGTGTAGAGATATTTTCTTCAACATAATTATATTTTGTTGTATTTCATATTTTTCTTTGCAAATGTTTTTCTACAATAAATTCACATCAGACTTTGAGAAATATATATCATTTGAGCTGAATTCTTTTTCAAGACACATGCTATCTGTAAGATTTCATTTGTGTCAGGAAACCGGTTTAAAGCGTGTAACCTCTTGTATTACGCTCGTATTTTTCCCAAGATTAGTCTCGCCTTTGACTCGAAGAAATATCGCCAGTTGAATGCATTTATTTCCAGTAATGTAGGCACGTCTGGAGTTTTTCTATCATCTTCGGAAATCTCTTCAACCTCGTATCCTTGGCTAGAGGCCAGACCGGGCAACGTTTTAGTATTTTATATCTTTGTTAGGTGAATGCCTTAACGGTTTACCTAACCGAATGCGAAAACTGGTTTCCATAGTAAAATGCTGTGAAGAGATGAATCCCTTGGCCTTGATGTCGTTGCTTTTTATAATGGACCAAGTGACGCCTACTTAAAGAGTGTTCTGGGTGGTACAAAGTTAAATGAATGGCATATCTCCGTTTCCGAAGAAACTTAATAATAAAAAATCTTCATTGAGTACTGAAGTCATCTAGAATACACCAGGGGTCTGCAGCTGAAAAATGTTGCTCAACAAATCCGTACGAAGTATTTTTCTAAAATAGCACCCACATTACTCAAGAACAACAAATAAAATACTCTTGTATAACCCTGTACTAAATTAAATATTTTAACAACAGTTTCCACGACAATAATATAGAATAGTATGTACGGACACATAATACAAAAGTTCTTTACACACCAATAATATCAAAATACTTTCTGTTACATAACTCAACACATGAATAGCAAATATTTAATGGTCTGCGACCTCTTCCTTGGGTACGTGCTGTCACATCCCATCAGCTATGTTGAAAGACAGACGCACTGAATATGAGAGAATAGGTGGAGTAATACAAATATTTGCATTTTTTAGTTAAAGTTTCAAACTATTTCATTAGTTTTTGGATTTTTTTTTCCGATTTCCTGGGCATCTAACAAAATCACAGACACATCTACATGACCGAAAGCTGGATTCTTTCAATTTCTGCGCTTATTGGAAACTAGTAATACAGACAATAAATTTTATGTCTACGCAATGAGGAATAATAAGTGAAACTGATTTCAATTTTTAATTAATTTATTGAAGTTTCTATTGTTTTTTTTCCAAAGGAAACAAATTATGTGGAAGAAATAGGCAATGGAAATGAAACGTAAGTGACTTGGGTTGTTGAAGCAGTCAAAACTTTATGTCAGTAAAAACGTAAATAAGAAGTTCTGAGGTTCCCTGCTAGTGAGGACGAATTTATCTTGTAGATGATGAAAAAAATATCAGGAGAAAGATAATTTTAGTTGTGAGAGCTTTGGGTCTACGCGGCTATCGCGATCCCATTTCAGGGAAAGAACTTCAATTTTCCTTGCTGGTGATCCCTTCCTCTCCATCCAGAAAGGAACGGTAAAACTGTAATTATTATTTCCAAGTCTTGTAGTTTATTTTAGAATATGAATATCGATATATGTTTTATATTAGCGCAACATTAAAGTCATGCACATTCAGTTTCATGCGTTTCAAACTTCTCTTGGTATGAAACGAAAGTTTAGTTCAGAGCATGCACGCCAGTGACAAATTACTTACAAATCTCACAACTGTATTTATCATGGGTTGCTGTCTTTGGAAAGCTACTTTACATGATGCACAGCAGTGATGTGTGATCCTTATACTACTTTTATGTTACACGTTTTATGTGATTCACGGCTTCTTTCGGCGTATACATGTTGTGGAGAAGCTGGACAAATTCAAATTAGAAAAAAATCATTGTGAATGAGCAATGCTGAATCTAAATTCGTGGGATAAATAATCCGCCACATAAACATTAATATGATATGAATAATTTCCGTAGATAAAACACCACATATATGGAAGCGAGTTTGTAAAAAAACAAATTTGATTTTTCAGTCGTAAAATAAACTGTGCAGGTCTTACCACACGCAGACTTCGTTCCTCCAAAACAGCACATCGTGTACTTGCACACAACGAAACGAGAAAAAAAGGACAATTTCCAGAACATTGCGTCATGTCTTTCTTTTTCCACCTCTTACTTTCATCTCGCTATTGCCACTCGCTGCCTGGAGTCCGCGTTGCACTCCACCCGCAGTTTCCCGCTTCACTTGCCTGTGTATAGGAGAAGTTTTAACAGAAGCTCGCGGCAATGGCTGGAAGTTGACTGTGGCACCAGTTTGTCAGAGTCCGTTTCCCAGGAACTCCATTCACTTCTCGAAAATGAGTACCCGTGGAAAACATTCGCGACTGCGAAAAGGGGAAAATTTGTAATTATATCCACTTATTTTCGCGCACTTATTTATTGTTTCGTTTCTGAAGTTTGTTGAATTTTGGAATAAATGAGTTAGAATAGATGTTTAGATGGTACTCTTCATAAACTATTATCTTGTGCAGCAAAATCATGCCAATAATTTGATGAATAATTCTTTATCGCCGTTATTTAGTAATCATTCAATTAACAAAATATGTCAGAGCGTGATACTCAGTTCTTTGCAAATAGAAATATTCAAATTGTTATCAGAACAGAATAAGCAGAAACCAATAAAGAAACGGATTAATTTTAGATCTGATAAATTATTGAATTATACGGAACTCTTCCTTATTTTCAAAGATACGAAATTCTGTTTAGTTCTTTAAAGAGTTCCATAAACTATTCGTTCAAACTTATTTAATGTCTCGTTTAAGCTCTCGTAATAGCAAAGCCAATAGCTGCATATTTGGAGAATGCGTCAAATGTTTCTTTACAATATAATTATTACGAGGTTAGATTCAGTAATTAAATTGTTTTATTGTCTTTTTTACATTTGCATTCATTGAATTAAGCGTATATTTCGTTTTAAGCCACTTATATAGGGTAACTTCTAAAGCATAGCTTATTTCGTGATTTACAAAACATTGGTATATAGTATAAACTTCCATTAGAGCTACAGAATAGCAATAAATATATAAATTTTCATGCATTTTAAATTTAAAGAACATGTTTTGTGTCAGATTTTATGATCTTCTGGAGAGGTCGTCGAGATCAAATTGGTCTTCTTTGGCGTTTGACATTTAGCTCCTCTCTCTCTCTCTCTTCCGCTCAACCTGGCTTTTTGCGCAGCAAGCCGCCCATGTTTATACATCCGCCTCCTTTGTTTCCTTATTTATTCGCCTCTCCACGTTCCTCATGGAACGTCCCGAGGCCCGCGGCGAGCCAGCGCGCGGGCGGCGTTCCACAGGGCTTGCTCCTGTGCCCGCGCCGCGCCGCGCCGCTCGCCGAATGCTCCATATCCTCTAACGAGGCGGAGTCGGCCTGTTGCCTCCGGCCGCGGGTACGAGCCTGCCCGCCCGCCCGCCCGCCCGCCTGCCTGCCTGCCTGCTGCTAGCAGCGCTTGTCTCTCTTTTCTTATTACGGAAGGAACAGTTTCTTTTTTTGATGGCGGCCGCCTCCTGCAGTGCGATCCCATACGAAGAGGGGCGAGGGCCCAGCGGCGCTGACTGCCGGCTTTTTCTGGTGGGTTGCGTTTTGGTTTGTTTGGGGGTATCGTGTTGCGTAGTAGTCTTAACAGTTCGATGGTGATATTTGTATGTGTTTATTTTCCGTGTATTTTTTATTTTGTTTGTCACATTTAACAGAAGAACTCTCAAGATTAATTTAGATTCTCTTGAAACTCATTTGTGAGATTCTTAAAAAGTGTTAAAAATAGCTGGTACTACATCATTTTAGTAAAAAAATGTTACGGTTTATATAACAGAGAAACTGAATTCAAACGAATTTCAAATAAGGTTTCAAAATAATTGTGAGATAACTATTATCTTTTTAAGTATCTTAAAACTTTGAACTGAATGTTTTCCCATTGCTCTATTATGTGATTTTTCTTTCATCTGCTAATATTCCATTTCTTACATCATCAATCATTCTCATTTTTACTCTCCATTGTACTCATTCCCCATCGAACTTTACTTTATATTAATGTTTCTGTAACTAATTTCCGCGCAAAATATGAATGATACAAATAACCTTTCTGATACATATTAAATTAATCAGTTTCCTCTCGTCTCGTATTCTCCTTGAAACTACATTCATTGCTATGAATTTTATTTGTTTCTGTTCATTGTTCTGGTTCCATTTGAGTTCACAGACATTCAACATGTACTTATTGCATTTCTTAATCTTTCAAGGAATTCTTCTTCCGTTTTAATTGTTATTGGCTCGCAATCATTCAGACCAAAATTTCAGACAAAACATTTGAATTTTATTTGACAAATCTATTTCTCGTGTTAATCATAATACTTTCCCTTGTACAAAAATGTACAAGATCGAATCATAGTATTCGCATTAAGTATCTAGTATACGGTAATAATAAAAATCAAAAACGTTTCGAATGCGTTCAACATTAGAGGTCTCTGTGCATGATGTAGCATCGGTTTTAGTAGAGGCGAGGCGTATTTGCTGATAATTAAGATCTTGTGAAGTAAGAGAATGAAAACTGCTCTTGTTAACTGGCCGCACGGTAACATTTACAGAACCTTGAGTAAAGATATAATCCGAATCGGAAAAGTGATAAATCAAAAAACTATTAACTGTTAACTACTAACCAACTTTCATAAATTAAGAACTGTAGGAAAGTTATAACTGGAAATTACTTTAAATACATTTGTGTAACATTGAAAATACCAAAAATATTCTTTCATGTCGTTTTTATGTCCACAATTTATGAAATATGTAGGGTTACAAATTCTAGAAATCTCTTTTCTTTGTAAACAGAGAGTTCAACAGTTTTCTGAAAATGTAGTTGGCACGCATCTTTACTTAGATCTGTATGTATGTTATATGCACATGTGTGTGTGTTTTTATATATATATATATATATATATATATATATATATATATATGTTGTAACCGAACGTGCTGTCGGTTTCGGGGGATTTTAGTGGGATCGTGGCTCATCAGAAGATTTCAAAATAAAAAAAAACGAAGTCGTGATCACAGAACATGTAATTGGACACGCGTTGAAGCGAAACCACAAAAAACTCGAAGAATGCCAATAACACTGATACACAAAGAAAATACACAAACAACAAAATTAACACAAAGAAAATAATAATTTCAAAGAAAATAATTTCAAAGAAAATATCAAAAAGGGAGAATCAACTGCAAAGTTATCACGAATTGATTTTAAGATTTACACAACTTCCCAGAATCACAGCAATATCTTCCGTGACAAACCAAGTTGAAGCTCAACAAATGGAAAGAATGAAATCCCGGTTGGGATGAGTGAAGGGCACATGCTTCTCGCATGACCCAATGTCGTAGTACCTTCCGTTTACGAAAATTGCAGTTAACTGTCCCTCATTAAACACTGCATCAAAACACATGCAAATAATTTTGTGCACGAAATTCTCTAGAATCCCCCAAAAGAAATCTCCATTCAATTAAATGAACAAATATAATGCTTTCTTGATAACACAGAATATTCAAAAGAATTCTCTTAGAAATAACGTTAATGGCCCCTAAAATTATCTCTGACGGTGAATTGCGTGAACACGTGCCTTACACCAGTCTGCATTCTATAACTAATTGCTTCAAAATTCTCAGTTGCAGTATGGAATGCGCGGCCACTTTAGTTCCGAGATTATTTCCCTCATGTCCCCGTAACACATCGCCGCACTTTTACGCCAGTGGTCTTAATACGCATTATACACACCTCTTGCGAAACAAACTCAGTTTCACACAGTCGGGCAGTTCGTGTAGAAAGGACCAGATGTAGAGGATACAAGGATCGAAATGCCGACCTTAGTCCGTTGGAAAAATAGCCTCGCCCAAAACAGCAAAGCTTGCAACAAGAACAAGGGGTGGCGAAGGCCGCCTTAGCATGGTACAAGTTCTCGTTGACTTGACTCGCGGCTACCTCTCAGACTCTGCCGTCAACCTTATACCTCGGAGTCCAAGCACTTTCTGCTCCTGGCGTCCCGCACTCCCCTCTCTCTCCCCTTCCGAACACGTCACTCTCCAGATAAGATTTGCATACCCCTTCTTCACCCTTCCCAGCCACCGATAAGAAAAATCGTCGGCCGCCTGGCGGCGCACGAGCGATCGGTGGGCAGTGGATTTCGTACAATTCGATGGCTGAAAATCGATTTAGCCAATATTTGATCTTGTTAAAAATTGTAGTGATCTTTTGTAGGATACCATGCTTTCCACCTTAACTTAAAAACGTAGCACAATAATAATAATTACAGCCATTGAAATATTTTTGTGAAGAGACACCTTTGTCAGATGAATTCTGGACATTGCGATTATTTATGAACTCTCCACTTGCTTTGTTCACGTCAGGTATAGCCTGATGCTTTGCCTTTGATATTTTGCTATTGTAATTGTTGCTTTGCTATTGTAATTCCGTTGTACTGTACGTAGTGGGTCTTGAAAATAACGCAATGAGCAAGTGAAGGCAGACAAGCGTTCATTCTGTTAATTTTAATACATTATTAACATTTAGTATTCAAACTTCGAAATTAGTTAAAAAGAACAATTCCTTTTATTTAAAGAAAAAATCACGAAATTTAGTTGAGTAGAAAGCTCACATTCTTTTCTAAACGAAAAATCTTAGTGTTTCAAATACATACAAGATTTAAAGTTTTGACCGTGGGTGATACATTGAATTGATAACAATCGAGGAAGAAACAAAAATGGATAAAATCAAACATAAGAATGCAAACAGAACAACAATATTATAATAATGTTTGTATAAAATTAAATTGTTTGTATACTCAGTGATTCAAAATTCATATCAAGTCATTCATGAAGTTCATTGTATGCGCGCCACATACAAAACACGCAGTTTAATAACATTATTTCATTCCGGCGCAGATTACAGCATTCACGCAACTGGTTTGATTCATGCAGAAAACATAAATATGCCATTCGAGGTAACACAGTCACAAAACGAGTTTAGGTCAATTGGTCCACTATTTCACACAAACACGCATGCTATTAAATAGATTCTTTCTGAGCATTGTCATTTTCTGTTTGCGCCAGAACTTCTTCCTTCTTTCCAGCAAGTTATTTTCGAATACTCTCCAGCGACCTTCCTTTCGTCTTTCGCAGAGCCACGTACAGGTACACTACAATGAGCGCGCACATAGCTGAGAAAAACAACAACAATAGAACACGTGGAGCCCGAAGAACAGGACGATGCTGGTGAAGAACTTGGTGGCTAAGAAGCCTAAGAATACACCATTAAACAGCTTCCTTCTGAGCATTAGCATTTTCTGTGTGCTCTGGTACTTCTTCCTTTTCTCCAGCAAGTTCTTTTCGAATACTCTCCAGCGACCTTCCTTTCGTCTCTGGCAGCGCAACGTACAGGTACACCGCAATGAGCGCGCACATAGCCGAGAAAAACCAATAGCACACGTGGAGCCCGAAGAACTGGACGATGCTGGTGAAGAACTTGGTGGCGAAGAAGCCGAAGAACATGATCAACAGCGCCCCCAGGAGCGTGGCCAGCTGCTGGGCCTGCGGCAGGAAGATTTCGGTGATGATGACGAAGGGCAGCGTGGTGATGGCGAGGGTGACGGCCGCCATGAAGACGGAGAGGCTGGCGACGGGCACCCCAGCCCAGGTGGGAGACGTCGGCGCCCGTCGCCTTGAGGTAGGAGTAGGCGCCCAGAGCCGCCAGGCACACGGCCATGGCACCGTCCGACGCCAGGAACAGCGCCTTGCGGCCCAGCCGCTCCACCAGGCGCGCCGTCAGCAGCGAGCCCAGCACGCACTGCACGCCCACGATGCTCGCCGCCAGGTGCGCCGACATGTCGGGGCTCGCCTCCGTGAAGATCTCCACCTGCGCATGCCCGACAAGAAAACACGGCATTACTGTTGTGTTTCGGGAAAAAAGGAAAAATCAGAGAAACAGAAACAAACAAGTTTTATTAACGTAGCCACTTGCTACGTCCAAAGAAAAACCATCTACAAAACCAGGCCGACCGTAAATCCTGAAGAAAGTCCAATGTTACATGCCACTATCGTATACCAATGTACCAGAGTTCAGTTTGCCAGAGATCGCCTAGTCGTTATCAAAGTCCGCTCTTATCGCACTACCGTCGTTCCTTCACTATCTGCAGTACACCGTCTGGGGCGGCGCGCGTCCGGCGCGCCGCTTATCAGTTCCTCGGTCACCTCCCCTCTCCCGCGTCACACCTGGGGGAAGAAAGGGGAGGCGGGTCGGCCCCTCTCTTCTCTGCCAATCACGCCGCGGTTCCGCTCCGCCGCGCCTGCTGGAGCCCGCGGTGGCCGGGCTGACGTCAGCTCGCTGTTTGCGAGCCTCTCCACTCGTGGCGGTCAGATCAAGCTTCCTGACGGCCACGACAATTACCAACACTCCGTAAATTGGACCCGCTCAGAAGCGCTTGCGAAAGGTAGTGGTGCTAGCAAAGCATTGGTTTAAATCAGAGTTTCCCCGTTTTACTTTCATCGACCTTAATTTGAAGTTTTGTTTGCTTCATCGACCCCCAATAATTTTCTATATAGTGTGCATAATATATAGCATCTACAATTATAAAAAATCATTGTACGAAGATATATTAAAGATAACAATTTCGTAAACAAACATTCTCGTAAATATCTCTATTTTCAATAATCGAAGACGCATCCACTTTTGGGTAGCTGAGTCACTATATCAGAAAACGATTAATTATAAATTTCATTTATAATTTTTATTGTTATCGATGCGATCTTGATTATACTTATCAGTTGCCCGTTCACAGTATGCTATTGACCCCCCCAATCGACCCCTTGATCATCACAAAACCCCTTCAAAATATCATTGATCCTCAGGGGTTGAATCCGCCCCTTTGGGAACCTCTGATTTAAAAGGTCTTCAGGAGCAGCGTAGTGGCGCTGCTAAAGTGGTTAGCAGTGCATTTCCATCACTATCAGCGTAGACGCGCTTCTGCGCCACCGCTAGCTGAACAACTGTATTTCTGAATTGCAGCCATGACTCTAGGTCACTAGGAAGCACCGCTGAGGTTAGATGTTAACACGTCTGTCGGAGCCCAACACGGATCCTTCCTTTCCTAAGCTCAGTGCCGCTGTCTGTAAAGGTGCTCGGCGCTTCCTTTTGATGGCTATGCCTAGTGGCGCCGTGGGAAGGCTGCCTTACACTAAATTTCTCTCTGCAATCATCATTGAACGAGATTCCGATTACATAGCTGTACTCTTATACTTACAACTAAGTATACCACTGTAAGTATTGCCACCACAATTCCACAAGACCAATAGAATTCTTACTTAGAATAATCTGGCGAAAGTGGCATATATTTCCAATAAAAATTAAAAATAAAACAAGAAACTTCTGGTATTAAATAGAAAACTTAAAATAAGAACAAATCATAATCACCAATTTTTTTCAAATTCATAAAAACTGACAACAGGCAGCAATTGCACAAATTTATAAAATTATCAGGAGCCGATGAAAATTCTTGAGGAAAGTAGTAAAGATAAAGAGAAATCCTCCACTAAACACACCCTTACATCAATTCACAAAGCAGAAAAAAATACATAATTTTCGAATAAAACATTGTTAGTTAACAGTGTGATTCCATTGCGAGCGGGTAAGCGACCAAACGCATCGTAAATGTTTGCCCTACCCTTATTTAGGTACGACGATAACTACTTCATCATTTAGATCATTTATTATTATAACCTTTCTTCTTCCTAAAATTGATAGTTTCGTGTTTCAAAACTTATTGGTTGTTCACAGGGCATTTCGAAAATTTCCACTTACATAATGGAGACTCCGGATTTTCTTACATGCAGACTTTTTCATGAACACGTTACAACGTTTAGTATATGCCGATGTACAGAACTGCTGTGCATTAGAGCAACATAGTAAATGTTCACCTATTTCTTAAAAAAACTGAAAAATTTTAACATTAACTTGTATAATATGTAAGCAATGCATTACTAAATACATATTTCCAATTCTTTGCCAATTGTGCATGGGGTCCCGCAAGGTTCGATCTTAGGTCCTGTTCTCTTTCTGTTATATGTAAACGATATGCCCTCGTCTATTAAAAATGGAAGAACGGTTCTGTTTGCTGATGACACGAATGTTCTTTGCAAAAAAGAAGCAGTAAATAGTACAATTTCAGAACTTTCAAATTGGTTTAATAATAACAAATTAATTGGTAACGAAAGAAAAACTGTTTCAATGCATTTTAGCATCTCAAATTGGAAATCGCATGTTCCATTGAAAATGAACAATATGCAATTAGCTGATGTTGAGGCAACAATATTTTTAGGTCTTTCAATTCAATCAAACCTCAAATGGAATGTACATATAACAGAATTAAACACTAAATTAAGTTCATTATGCTATGCATTCAGAATTCTTTCAAATTCTGTCAGCCTTCATGCAGCTCGTTGCGTTTATTTTGCAAATGTGCATTCCCGCCTGAGATATGGCATAATATTCTGGGGAAGCTCATCCTGTAGTATTCAGACGTTCAGATTGCAAAAGAAAATTATTCGAATAATGAAAAAATGCCTTCCACGTGATTCCTGCAAGCCTCTTTTCATTGAGCTGGGAATCCTACCATTGCCTTGTCTATTTATTTACGAATCTGTAATATTTGTCAAAAATGACCTACTTAACGGAGGGAACATATTTTCATGCAATATTGATATTTATAATTACAACACACGCCGTAGGAATCACGTGCATCAAGTGTCAGTATCAACAGCTCAGTACAAGAAATCAACATACAATACATGTACGTTACTTTACAACGCATTGCCAGATGACATAAAACAATTAAAGTCGGTACACAAATTTAAGTTAAAAGTAAAATCTTTTCTGCTGCAAAACTGTTTCTATACAATTAGAGACTATACTGATCGTGAAAAAGAAAAATAATGTTTAATGTAACAAAACAAAGATATATAATGAATTAGTTTATGTTTGCATTGTATACATTTAAAAAAATATTTAATACGCCTGTAACAAGTAATGTACTTCAGCTTCCGGGTCAATGATCCCCATCTCGATCAGGTTTTTGTCCAGTTTCCCTGATCCATTGAGCAAATGCTGAGATGGCCCCTTGTTTCGCTTCTGGACGTAAATGTAGCTTCACTGTGCGCACGTTTTGTTGAGCACTCCTTTTGCTTGTAGTTCATTTACAGTTGAAATTGATTTTCCATAACTCGGGAACAAACACTTTTCAAATGTTTTTATTTTTCTAAAATAATTATTTTCTAAATTAATTTTTTCGTTTTCTATTTTCGTTTTTATTTTTTTCTGGCCCTCAAGAAAATGCGCGCAGGTAAATCTCTTTTCCCACACGTCATATACAGTTTTTACTGTTTTTTTGACAAATAAATAAATAAATAAACATGTAGCATTACTTAATAAATTCAACTTTCTTTAAATTAATTTGCATTTTATTAGCGATCTGCCGTTAACCCTCGTCCGTCATCTCATTCTTTTCTTCAGGTACCAAAAGGGATTTTTTCTACTCCATTTTTTCCTCCCAGAGTTTTTTCTCCCATTGTGTAATGCTGTCATTTGATGGCTGCAAGCAGTTACATAATAATTCTCTTAACAACGCAGATTTCACTGTGATACAGGTTCTTGACCAATCACAGAGAAGTTTACAAACCAAATATAAACAATTATTCATTGAGAATCGTTCTAGTAAATGTTTCGTTCAATTGTGTACATTGAAATTACATTTGATATTATATTATGCTTGTCAGTTTTAATTTCTTTTATTAGTAGTATTTTCTTCGTGGAATATTATTTAAAATAAATTAGATTGTGAATTCACTTTGATCCTATTTGACTAGTGCAGTCAAATAGGATCAAAGTGACCTCGCAGGCGACTGGTAGCCGCTGCCACCTGCGGCAGCATGCGAGGATAGGGTGAAGGAGCTGTCCGCTAGGTGGCCTTGGATGAATCCTGAATGTCAACTGCCACGAAACGATTCACTGTATATGTTTAACTTATAAAAGTCGTACCGTATGAATCTCGATGTATTCGCTCGTTCCGCGGTCGTATCGTAATAACACACTCGTATATTAGTACCCATCATTACATCATCGTTTCATAATGTGCTATTATATGACTGTTAAATCTCTTCACGACATGCAATGACACGTGCGGAATCATCATTAAAGATTCAACTTCGGTGCGAATATCTTAATGAATCGAATTTCGCGTTTTCTAACGCTAAGCATTAGTCAAGTTTCGTAATGTTATTACTTTAAACGTATATAGTTCAGTCTTATCTACAACGGCTAGATATCATGTGCAATTTTGTTTTATATTCATTACAAGATAAGCGTGTAAATGCTCAATTCTCATGGAAATAAAGATAGAGGACCAACTTGGAAGTTACGGGGTGGGTATAAACTGGAATTTCACTCCAAAACCGAATTAGGCGAACCGCCTAATCTCGGCAGAAAGTTAATAAAGAGTATTGAATGGTCTGAAATTAATTGTATTGGCAGGGATGATAATATTTGCAGTTCGAAACAAAGCTTTTGTTTTGTTTATAAGGAGTAATGTCGATATAAATAAGATAAATGTATATTTATGTATTCTTAGAAACAAATTCGTTATAATGAAGTTATTGAAATAACTGTATAAGTGATCGAATTAAACACAATGGCACTAGGAAGGGTATAATTGAATAAAGATGAGTGAGGAAAGCCGCGTTTACTCTCGCACAAGTTTTGTTAACGGGGGAGTGCGAGAGGTCTGATTTGTTTAACATGAATGTCATTTTCCGGTCATTGTATTTTTCAAGTAAATCATTACTAATCTTACAAATAGTTGTCGAACCGATAGTGAGTGTAAACGCAATTGTTTTGAGATCCACTCCATAGGATAGAAAATATACAGGTTTTCTAACATTGTAAAACAATGAATCAATGGCAGGAAAGAGACCAGCTTAATCCCTACTAAGACTGAGGGGAAAATGATCATTTTGTTCAAACACAGTTTTGGAATGTTCATGTCATTGCTCGGTGGTAGATGCGTATAACGTTTAGAAATGAACATTGTACTGCGTACTGCTTACACCTGCTTGTCCTTGTAGTAGCTTATTCTAGTTCTCGTCTGTTAGCTGGTCTGTTAATTGTAACTTTGTTGTTGTTGTTGATATTGTTTTCTCAGATTAATGCTAATTGCGTGGATTTTGTAAGTTAGAGGTGAGAAAGTGTCTCCCGCTGGTCTTCATATTAATGCAGTTTTCTTTCCTACCACATGCCAAGTACCCAGAAGTATTAATGGGGAAGTAAGTGTAGATTCATAAAAAAACAGTTACAATTACTACTGATGAAGACAAATGATCTTCACTAGTAGTAATTGATTCAAGTGATCATCAATAAAGACAATTTCATTTTTATTGCATTTCATTTATTTATTGATTGTGCCTCTGCCAGTGGAAATGAGAATAGTTGTTACACTACTGCTAAAGGATTTGAGGGTTTGAACATGAAAATATAATAATAATAATAATAATAATAATAATAATAATAATAATAATAGTAGTAGTAGTAGTAGTAATAATGTCTACCCTTTCATTATTTGAGTTTCTCGCAGCACTAAAATTGGTATCACATGAGGAAGTAATTTTCCTACACTGAGAAAGGATTTAGTGAAATTAGAGGAGTAGTACATAAAACTTAGTGTTTGAAAATATAATTGTTCGTGAATTCGCTTCAACAATCATTTACAGGACGGCAGGTTATGATGTTCAATTTCTCTGTATTGGAATGAGACGAAAGTAGACCAAAATCAAACCGAAACGAAACTACGATGAGGCTTGATGTCTCGTCAGACAGTCGGTGATGTCTGATAATGTGGCTTGATTGTAATGAATAACAAACAGGCTCTCACAATACATGAAATCGATTTTATTTATATTCATGCAAACGAGAGACGAGTGATAAAAACAGCTGAATCAGTGAAAGGAAATGGTAGAAAAAAGAGCTGCCGGGGTATAAAATCGATCGAATATTGGTTTACACCCAGTACTCCCTTTTGATCGAGTTTGAAACATAGTGCTTTTTGCATTTAACTTCTGTTTATTATCCAGTAAGTAATTTGAACACATATAATAGACCCTTTAGTCCCCCAAATGCCCGTTAAATGCATCTGGAAATGGATTTTTTCTATTTTCAAGTTTTTAATAGTGATGCAAAATTACTTTTGCCTGGACCTAACATCAAGGTTAAACATTTGCAACAAAATTGCCAATTCGGTCTCTGATTGCATATTGATTGACAATCCAATTACTCCGCTGATTGAAATCTTGCATCTAGATCGTATTTTTCTCATTTTGTCAGTTTCTCGATCTATCCGTCCCCTTCCATGTCATTCCTGAACGCTATTTTTTCACTACCCTTCCTGTGAAAAGCTTTTTTCTTTCTGATCTCTCACCCACTGCTTTATCGCATTCCTTTGTAACACATTTTCCTCTCATTCGTGTATTATTTCAGTATGTGTTCAATTTTTTTTGTCCTCAACATCCATCATCTAAAATCCAAAGCTGTCTAATCATTCCGTTGTTTTACGGCTTCAATGTACCGTGTGATAGCTCTATTCGAAATTTCAATTGTAAATTTGAAAATGAAATTAAAATGTATCGTGAAAATAAACGATGTGAATTTATATACTTGGGTCCCTGTCAAGAATCAGACCTATCGGCTCTCCCTGTTCTCGGCAGTATCGGCGGAGCGTGTTTTGTTCGGTTTAGTTTTGGTGCGTTTAATTTGTGAGAAGAATAATGAGTTCTCTTACTAAAAGGAAGTTATTTAATAAAGAATATTAATAATCTTTAATTACAAAAATAATTTAAAACATTTTTTATTAGATCAATTTCGTGCTTGCAGAGTTTCTATTGCAGAGCCATGCAGAGGTTTGCAGTGTGCCTTGTGCGATCGAATTGGAATTCACCTTTCGTCGTGGAGCATGCCTTCATATATTTCGCCCTCCCCTCCATTTAAAATGGAATGTGTTTAAGATATTTAATTGAAACACTTGAGCTAAAAACGACGTCGAGGGATCCGATGACTCCTACTACATGCGTTACGCATCGAACGTGGCCCAGGGAGAGGTGGCTCAGCATTAACTGATGTCACTGCAGTGCGATCGGGAGGTTCTAGGTTCGAGTCCCGACGATGAAAGGATTTTCGACACTAGCTTGTCATTTAGGTCGAATTTAATCGCTGTCCATAGGATAATTCTAGCGACCGGTTGCTCTGATTGGTAGTTTTCCGTAGTTTCTCCGATCAACACCAGACGCATGCTGCAGCAGTACCCTAACAAATGGGTCGCGGACCGCGCGCGAACTTTTCTTCCTCTTCCTTGTTCTACCCTCACCCCTTATACACACACGGTTACACTATCATGCATTACACGCTTGCCAGGAGATCGGTCGGGGGATTAGAGCTTGTCCCGGCTGGGGCTGTGCCCGGTGATGGGAGATGCCTGGTTGAGGAAAATCCCGCTAGGTGGGCGCCGGATCTCACCATCCAGCAGGGGGAAGCTCACCGCCATCTTCCGATGAGCAACCTGCACTACACTTACGTGACTAATGACCTCAGTAGCTAGTGCGATTGGAATCACTAACAATCAATCAATCGATCACTACATAACATTCAAATGACAGAACAATAAAGCTGCAAAATCACATTTTTTCTCAAAACAAATGGGTACTTTCGTCTATATAGTCAAAATTAAATTTGTGAGTCATATTACTTCTTGCTTCTTGATTAGAATAACCAACAGGAACACCAAAGTGAATGCAACTTTTGTTTTCTTAACCAAGGATGCAAACGTGAAAGCCGGTGCCGAGGTTTTTAGAGGTGTTCAGGTTTTCACCTCTCAAGGCATCTCCCTGCAGCGCGTTACGAACTGAGGTGCCGGCTTGTCTCCTGACACGTATACAGTGCAGTACACTGCCTGGAACTGTTATGTGTATGTGTGTAAGAGAAGAGGAGAGGCCAAGATGAAGGAAAGAAGATCGCGCGAGGTTCTTAGCCCACTTGTTAATGTACTTTTCCGGCATTCACCTGGTATTGATCGGGTGAATCACTAAGCAAACGACCGCTAAAAATCTCTTCCAACCAGTGCGGTTGAATACGACCCTGCTGTGTGGCAAGTAGCGAGAACCCACCGCTGTTGGCACTCGCCTCATTGGACTTCCTGGTAAACGACCGACTTAGGTAGCTCAGGGCATCAATTGGTGCACAATTGTCACATAATCCTCTGGTCCTACGGTTCGATTCCCGACGGTGGCAGAATTTTCGACACTGGCTAGACAGCTAAGACGAATTAAAACGCTGGCTGCAAGAGAATTATAGCGACCGGCTGCTCCATCGGCAGTTTTACGTTCACGTGTACGCAGTATTTTTTTTTCGATAAACAAGAGGTGAAATCCTGAGCAGTACTCTAACAAACAGACCACTGACCGCACGAGATCATTCCTTCCTCTTCCTTATTCTATTCTCAACCCTTACTTACTCTTACATGCATTACTCTACCACATATGTAGATAGACCAGGCGGGAGCTAAGAGTTTGTCCAGGCTGGGGCGATGCCCCGCTGGAATAAAATACTTGGTAGGGTCCACTAGCAGTGCAGGTAGGCACCGGATCTCGCCATCCAGTGGGAGATCACAGCCACCTCCCGCGATAAAAAATGCACTACACTTTCAGTTAATCAATTAAACAATCCCGGTCAACAACGCTGCAGGGAGAAGGACGTTACCGCTGCACTGTCGCAGCCGAATTAACCCTTTGAACTTGTTAGCAACTCACATAATACATGTCCTACAACTCGTATTGAATTGAATTGAATTGAATTGCCTTATTTTACGTGGCGAGACTCAGGCCATGAGGCCTGCTCTTCCGTCTGACCACGCAAATTTCGCTAGGCTCCATTAACCAACTAGCGGAGAAAGAAGGTATTCCTTGGGCGACGAAACAGGCGATTTTGAATTTACCTCAGAGGCGTCATTTAGGCTTGAGGATCTAGGATCTACAACTCGTACGGCATGTCAGAGATCCTACGAAAATAATGGCCAGTAGCTCGTAGCAGTATGTAATGTGACACGTCCTACAACTCGTAGGGCAAGTCTCAAATGCCAATCCAAAATTCCTAATTAACTCTTCGAGCATGCCGCAGATGCCCACATACTTTCCTGGTATGTACTAAAATAAAGTTTTCATTGTTGAATTTTATCCTGGCTACTATTCTATTTTTATACAATGTGGACGCAATAATGAGAAAACGAGGTGGAAAGGTGGAATGCCGAGTATCGGCTTGGAGCTATGCAACCTTTTTCCATTATCATCTTAGACATGCCTTACGAGTTGTAGGACCTCGCAGTGGTCAGAAACCTCCGACCGCACAGTACATTCACGGATGGCATGTCACACATGCCCTACGAGTGCAAAGAAATGTATGATCATATTTAAAACATCTATATTTTAAACATTGATATTTTTGTTGATGTTCTCATCGACATCGAAAAACGTTTGGTGATGTATCGATGTTTTTCCAAACTTCGCCATCACTACACCTGCATCGGCACGGGGAACAGAAATGTCGATTCTAAGCTCCCTCCTTCAATTCTTTTGATGCGAAATTTCCGGAAACTTGATTTTACTCATTTCAATAATGTTGTTTAAATAAAACATACAATAAAAGAGCTTGGTCTGTTCTTCTACTCATACAAGAATTCAGTACCAGAAATGTTTACAAACAGCTGATGCTCTGCAGTTTTTATTGCCTGTAAGCCCTAAAAACTTGCGTGAGGGATGCCGAAAAAATCAAAGCATTTGTAACATTGAAGAATAAGATAATTTTGGAAAAATTATTTCGTTTCATTTCGAGATACACGCGTATTAACCACCTTCATTTTGTGTTGCAAATTTGTGAAGAATCGCCCCTAGTCGTTGCAAAAGACTGTATGTACTCACGGCGTAGCTGAGCACGACGAAGAACCCGCAGAGCGGCTGGTTGGCGCAGAGGGTGCAGCAGAGCAGCAGGCCCTTGACGGAGGCGCGGTCGCGCAGCAGCTGGCGCAGCGAGGCGGCGTCCTCGGCGCGCCGGCGCTTGAGCGTGCGCTCGAGCGCGCGCCGCTCGGCCGCCACGTCGGCGCGCGGGCCGCGCAGCCAGCGCAGCGCGCGCTCGGCCTCGGCCGTCTTGCCGCGCGCCACCAGGTGCGGCGGCGTCTCGGGCAGCCACCAGAAGCCCACGGCGTACGCGCAGCACAGCGCCAGACCCAGCAGGTTCAGCGCCTGCGGACGGACGCCAAAAAAACGTAATGCTTTTGAAACATAGATGCTTTCAAAACGATTCTCAGGATATATATTCCAGTATATATTTTATTTCTGGATTGCTCGAAATCAACAGACATAAAACCCTACCACTATTGTCGATCACCACGCGGCACGAAACCGCTTGCTATTTACGAATACTTCGTATGAAGAGATAATTATATAATTGTCAGCGCACTGCGCTTTTATGGCGTAGTGGTATCAGCGCTAGCACGTTAATTCTGAGGAACTGGGTTTGGGTGTTGGAATTGGAAAAAAAGCTTGCTGGTTGAAAACACTTTTGCTGGTTTATGTAGGTGTATGTTATTGCTGAGCATTTAGAAACAATGCAAACATCTGTTTGCTTTGATAGCACTCTGTGTTGAATTTGAATGATAAAGAAAAAATATATATGGTGGATTTTTAATACATTGTCCCGAATTATTTGTTTGTTTTTGGTTTTATACATAAATCGGGCATTTACGTTTTTATGCCTCGGTCTGAGTTCGGTCCATGCCCTCTTATGTGGCTTAGTGGTATGAATGCCGGCAAATTAAATCTGAGGTTTTGAGATCGCGTCTCGGAGAGGAAAAAAATTCGGGTTGAAAACACTTTTGCTGGTTTATGTACTGGTATAATGTTGCGGAACGTTTAGGAACAATGCGAGAAAGTATGTGCTTTGGAAGCACCATTCGTTTGATTATTTTGTACGGGGTAACATTGTTAAAATGCAATTTGAACCATAACTACATAGAACGTTAATTAGAAAATGAAGATGACAGTCAAATTTAAGGCAGAATATGATTTAAACTTTTATTCACGGGTTATGTGCCCACCTGAACCAGAACATTTTACTTCAAAATGTATGATCATATTTAAAACATCGATATTTTAAACATTGATGTTTTGATGTTCTCATCGACATCGAAAAACTTTTGGTGATGTATCGATGTTTTGCCAAACTTCGCCATCACTACACCTGCGTCGGCACGGGGAACAGAAATGTCGATTATAAGCTCCCTCCTTCAATGCTTTTGATGGGAAATTTCCGGAAACTTGATTTTACTCATTTCAATAATGTTTTTTAAATAAAACATAAAATAAAAGAACTTGGACTGTTCATCTAGTCATACAAGAATTCAGTACCAGAAATGTGTACAAACTGCTAATTCTCTGCAATTTTTTATTACCTGTGAGCCCTAAAAACGTGCCTTGATGGATGCCGAAAAATATCAAAGCATTTGAAACATTGAATTATAAGATAATTTTGGAAAAATTATTTCGTTTCATTTCGAGACACACGCGTATTAACCACTTTCATTTTGTGTTGCAAATTTTTGAAGAACAAGGGAGCATATGTTTAAGAAAATACCCCAAACAGAATGAGTCATTTTGCAGGGATAGAAACACCTCCGTCTTCTCCTTTATTAGACGCACAAATGTTCCCTATGGTGTTTTGCTACAGAGGATAGAGAATCGCTTCTGTACTGCAGAGAAGTTTTTTGAAGATTTTTCTTCTTCCATGTAGGGTAGAAGGTTCTACTTAATGTGGATGCAAGCGGTGAGGACCTTTTCTAAGAATTGTTTAACAAAAGTTCTACTTTTTTTGGACACAAACAACAAAAATCGAAAATTCGATCGTGAATTGACAGCATTATGCATTGTCAGCCCTCATTCGAGAGCGATCTTGCAACTGCCACCGATATCTAAACTTTTACCCGCCTGTTCGTCATAATTTCTGTATACTTGCTGTTTGAAGAATATATTAATGATTTCCTGAGTCTCAACAAAGCTTCGAGATTTGAGATAGTCACAAAGTTCCGATGACACACAGGTTGCAACGAAATTGGAAAATTACAACAAAAACATTTTCTACAGGAATCTACCCTTCTAAGGTCAAAATGTTGAAAGGAATTATATATTATTAATAGTGTAGGAACGCGTCGGTGTGTTGTTTACCGCATGAAATGACTCATTCTCTATTACGTAAGACGTATCCCACATAACATACTTAGGAATCTAAGCTCCCCTAATCCAGAACCAGGGAACTGCTCCGATAACATTAAAGCAAGGTTTTTATTGTCATTTGAGAATACTCATGTCTTTGGCATTTCTCTCTTGCAGACATAGATCAACAAATAGAATTAAAGTTTAGATTACACTACAAACACACATTTCCTATTACATTACACTAAAGAGACGGAAATGTGTTTGTCGTTTTGTGTTTAATCCAGTTACACAAACGAGAATAGTAATATTTTCTTTCTTTGAATTTAAACGACTAAGGGGTTGCCAAACCACAGTGACAAGCATTGAAATGGTCTACTGGAGATTTAACAGAGTTAGGAACTTTTCGTAAAAATGTGAACATGCTTTACTGCCCTTTTCATCACAATACACTCGAAACGAGGAGCAAACGAAGCTATTTAATTTGAAGCCCGCCACTTGGGGACCCCCTACCTCGTAGGAGAGCACGCCGCCCACGCTGTAGACGACGAGCACGCCCGCGTTGAAGAGGAGCGACATGAAGGTGCCGACGCTGCCGCGGATGGCGTCCTCCGAGATCTCGCGCGTGTAGCAGGGCGTGAACGGGAAGAGCAGCGCGCCGGCCACGCCCGCGAGGGCGCGCGCGGCGAACAGCCCGGCGACGTGGCGCGTCGCCGCCAGCACCAGGAACTGCAGGAAGAGCAGGCCCGCCGCCGCGTAGCCCAGCGGCTTGCGCCCGCACCGCGCCGCCACCCACGTGCAGCCCGGCAGCGCCGCCAGCGCCGCCAGGTACAGCAGCGACGCCACCCACGAGGCCGTCTCGGCGCTCAGCGGGCCCGACGTCAGCGGCGACGCGGCCGACTGGAGGATGGGCTGCGCTACCGATGGCCAGCCGTACGAGTAGCCGTTGATCAGCGAGATCATGCACGCTGCGCCGGGCAAAGGACGGTCGGTTAGGATTCACTCAAGAAACGAAGATGCCAGCTGCGCTTGAGAAACTCAGCAAGTTACGGGGGTCGCAAAATTCAAGAAGATATTTCGTATTATACGAAGAAAAAAGTATGATTTTATATAAAATTATGATGTAATATTATATTACATTGTTTTTAAAAACTTGGTTAGAACTTACAATATTTGTTGTTTCGTAATTCATTTATAAATATTGTTTCCTTATTAATACACTAATTGGGGTTTGCGAATAAGTAACAGTACAGATACTTCGTATTGTATAAATACTGTACACTCACAAAAATATGTAGAGTAGTATCCAGTATATAATTATAACTTCCTTGAAACCCTTTTTCGACAAACTAGTGCGTTTGTTTTAATATTTTGGGTCTTGAAGTAGGGCAAGATGTTGTTCATAACTAGTATCATTCCCAAATAAATAAGAAGTATACACTCTCCCTGCCATTACGCATTTCAGTTACAGTCACCTAGGTATGAAAAACGTTTCAAATAGCACGACACTTAGAATTATTCCACAAAACAAATGCAAATAATTAAGGTTAAGAAAAGCATAACTACCACTAGTTTTGTTTTCCAACGAAAGAAAGGGGAAATTGAAATAATTCAACAACTTTTTAAAGAAGTTGAGATTTTTCGAACGTTTTTATTTTTTTGATTGATTTCTGTAATATATCATAATTCATAATTTTTTACTCATAATCACAACTGAAAATGTATTAATCACTTCGATGTAGAAAGAATTGGAATCATTAAAAAAAATAAGCTTCGATGTAGTTAATTCAGAAAATAGATAGAAGAAACATATTCGAGTATCAGCTTTATACTTGTGTTTCAGTCGGAATTCCACATCTTGAGCCATTCGCCTTTTACATTCCTCGCTTCACTTTTTCGGTTTGTTTCGCAGATCCATGAATAACAAGCTGCCTCTTGCACTCACCCATAGCGCCCGCACAGTACTGCGGCAGGTGGCTGGTCTTGTGCGTCTCGCCCGTCGCATCTGCAGGCGGAGCCGCCTCCTCCTCATCGCCAGCGCCGGATCCCCGTCCGCGCCGGCACCTCCCGCACCTCGTCCTTCGCGTCCGCCTCGCTCGCCGGCGCTGCGGTGTCCGCCATGCTTCGCCCTCCCTCGCAGTCACCCCACCTGCCTGTCGCACCGCCGCGACTGCTTCTCCGCCTATAGATACTCGGCCCCACGCCCAACCCCTCCCCCGAGCAAACATCGCGCGTTCCGTGTTTTCCTATCGTGATTCGCCAGTCATATATATTTCTTCCGCTGATGAAAGCACGCGTCCACGTGCCCGGGCGCCCGCCTCCGGCGTGCGTACGATAATGTAGCATCTGCGGCGCGGGTGCCTGGGAAGGTTCTGGTTGGCGCCGGTTGGGGCGCCCGCCTCCGATAACGGCCCCGCAAATAGGAGCGTATATTTCAAGCGGGCTTAGGCCCCCGCGCGCGCCGCCGAGCGGCAGTAAATCTGAGGACAGGCGCTGGCGACGCGCGACCTCTGCCGCGGTGGCCTTCGGCGGTGTCGCTAGGCGTCGCTGGGCGTCCCGGCGGAGAGGTTTCCCGAGGAATCGGGAAGGTCGTTCACCCTCCCGTGAATGCATTTGGGTGCAGAAGGGAGGGCGATAAATTAGAGAAAGGTGTTTATTATTTATAATAATTATAAAACGCATGATGCAGTCTTAATTATTATATATGTCGTTAAATTGGTATTGGGTGGTGTGTTTCTAATGACCTGTCAATATAATTACACGATTTCACAATACCTTTGTTTTATAGATAATAAGGAACACAAATGTTGTCTGAAGTGTCATTTAAGGACTGTTCAAAAGATAATTTGAATATTGAATGAACAGATATAATTTTTATCTCCTTCTTTTGATTTTTCTCGTTCATTATATTTCTTTCTCACACGTCAAATATATAGAAAGTTTTATTCGAATTCGTTTAGGACTTTTTCAAAAAAATTGCTTGGACTCAGATTTGTTTCTACTTGTCACACATTTTGTAGTCGAGATTTCTTTGATAAATCCTGCCCAATTTTGTTCACCAAGGAAGAATGCATTTTTTTGTGATAGCAGGGGTAAAGAATGTAATTGTTGTTTTTTACATTCTTCTCTGAGTCATAATAAATGTTGACTTTGTAATTCACGTTTTACATGTTGTTGCGCTTGTTTATGTTTGTAGATTTTCATATTTCTAAATACATAACATTCATATTTATTTAATAGACATTTTGACACTTTTAGCACTATTTAATTTTATTGAATCAAATATGCGTTGTTGAAACTTATTATTGGACAGACAACATGGCGACGACCGTGGTGATTATTTTTAAATACCTAATTTAATCTTACGATGCAGTCTGTTCGTACCAATTATTAATGATATCATAAAATGATAAGAAATGTATGAAAAATCATATTTTGAACAAAGAGAACTTTTACATTTCATTTCCTGTTTTCCCCAATCGTTGTATTTTTATAAAGGAAAAGGGAAAGGGTTTGCAAACTGAATAGTGAGACCATGTATTGATGGCTGTGAGTAAATGGAAAGGGGGCGAACCGAAGGCCCCGCGAATGAAATTGGGCGTGAGGTGAACAGCGCTCCGCCTGGCGTGGCCTGAAAGACGGCGGCGCGGGCGGCGGCGCTTGCTTCGGGGCGCAGGGCAGCGGCAGGGGGTGCGGGGGAGGGAAGGCGCAATCGGGCGCAACGGCCGCAAAGTGTGCGGGGAACGGCCCGTGGCCTGCGTCCTCCGCCGCCGCCGAATGCCGCGTGCGTGCGTGTGTGGGGGGGAGAGGGGGCGGGGCGCGAGCGGTCGCGGCCTTGGCCTTTATCCCCCACCCGGCGCGGCGCGGCGCGGGTGGAATGCCCAAGCGCGTCTCGCATCGCTGCCACCCGCACGCAACCACGCATTGTGCCCCTCCGCCGCTGGCCGAGCCGAGGAGAGCGCACGCATGACGCCTGGTGCCTTATGCCGCCTGCGGTAGTGCGATGGGAACACCGTTGCCTCCGGAGGTTGCGGATGGTTAACACTAGGGAGTTTTTGCCACTTCGAACGTTGAGCACTGTCGATCTTTCTGCGCATGCGCAGATGCACTCAAGTGATGCGAATCTTGAACTGCGCATGAGCAGAAGATCGATGGTGCTTACTGTTCGAGGTGGCAAAAACTCCCTACTAGCTGCATGCCTAGGTCCAATTCAGCCGTTGTCTGGAGGAGAATTCCAGCTGACGGCTGATTTCCGTTAGTATTCTGTGATTTGACCTGATCAATACCGTGCGAATGCCGGAGCATTATCCTAACAATCGGGTCACGATCGGGCGCGTTATTTCCTTTCCCTTTCCTTATCCTTACACATATGTATACTTGCACTACATTACAACATATGCTAGGAGACCGGTCGGGAGCTTAGAGCTTGTCCCGACTGAAGCAGTACCGCACTTCGGGGATTTTTCGAGAGGAAAACTAGATCGTCACCGAAACTTTTATTCCGGAATGGGAGCGGCAACCACCTTAACTACGAGGTCGCATTAACTACGAGGTCATTACCAACTACTGTTGATTTATCGCTAAGGGTATCTGTATACTGAAGTGATGTACTGATGATACGGAGTGAAAGGACGAACACAAATACAATTATGCCCGAGGCGGGACTGGAACTCGCGGTCTTTCGGCCGGAGATCGCCACGGCACTACTGCCTGAGCGATCTCGGCCACATGGATCGCTGTCGTTTTAACTTTCTTTCTCCCATTCGTGCCTAACTACCCAACGGGGATTAGGAAATTCTTTCTTCTTTTCTTTTTCATATTTATTTCATTTTCTCGTTTCTTTTGTTTTCTCTTGTCTTTGTTCTGCAACAACAACAACAACTCAGTGATTTTAAAATCTTAACAGTCAATGATTTCCGTACTACTTCGAAACCAGGGCTTATTTTATTATTATTAACTTACGTGCCAGAAAAATCAATCCAGTTGTATTTCACAAGAAGCAATAATTAAGATGTCGATCCCCGATGGTCGAGTTCGTTAAATGCAGTAGTGGCTTAGCGATCGCCTAAGAGATTGTACAGTAGTGTCGTAGCGACCGCGGACCGAAGGATCGCGGGTTCGAGTTCCCGTCCTCGGGCATGGTTGTATTTGTGTTCGTCCTTTCACCCCGAGTCAGTCACCATATAATGTTATCTTCACAGTCACCATAACGTTAAACTCAAGTAGTGATCGCAATGACCTAGATGGTGATGCGACCTTAAATAACAAAACAAATTAAGATGCTGTGAAATGGTAATGCAATTATTATAATCCTACCGGATAAAGAATTAAATCTCTAGTAGACTTTGTGCGATACATTTTTTGTTTTGGCCTTATTTTAAAATCCAGAAGTACAGCGATTGATAGGTATATAATTTCAAACCAAATCGACATTTGAGAGAGATATGAAATGACCAGGTAGCTTTGATTATAGAAATCAAATTGGTTCCAAATATTTGACTCTTCCATCTCTCCCGCAAACGGTTGGGCTAATGACGCTCTGTCCTAGGAATGGTGAGTTAAAATCACCTCACTTTGAGATGGTGTCGTGGAAGGCAAAAAGAAACTAAATCACTATATATTGTCATCGTGTCCATCATCGTATCTTTATCCATCGTTCAATTACTGACCGGTAAATGCGAATGTCGTTGCCGACTTCACATCAGGAGGGATTTTGCATAAGACGATGCTCTACTCTTACAACTTCCGCAGTTACACTGTTCTCTAATTCAATCCTACTAAAACCCGATTTGCTACTATCGCTGCCATACCCGGCTTACTCTCTATCTTATCACTTGATCTCACTGCTTACCTTCATCGTTCTCTTGCGCTCTGTTGACTACCAGAGCTTCGAGGATCTCCGTCAATTGTTCCTCGTCACCCGCGCACCGCATACAGGGTTGAAATGATTCCGAACTCATATAGTGAGAAAATCCCCTGGGCAACCGCAAACATTTTTATGAGAGGAAAGATGTTTGTTGTAAACAAAAATAATGTTAAAAAGCCTGTTATTTCCTTATTTACGTATTGTGTAAAATTAACGACAAATCTGTAAGAGAAATAATAACGTTTTTGATTAGTATGTAATGTTTCTCTCTACATGTGTGAAAGGGAAATATTGCTACAAGTGACCCAGGAACCTCTTTCAACATAAAACCAAACTAAGAAAACGTTTGATGAAGTACAATAATTAAAGGATTGCATTCCTTATCTTTGTTTTATTTTTGTGTATCTACAATTTCGCGCTTTCAAACACTTCATTTTAGGTTAGGAATGCCTGCATGAAAATCGCAGAAAATCTGCGCCTTCGTGTTGTTTCGACCTACTGTGCGCTTCGACTCGGTCACCCGCTGAACCGGACTGCCGAGCCCGCACGCAGGTGTGTGGCCCGGCACTAAAGATTCTAAGCCAGTTATTACGCAACTCTTTACGATCCTCTCGCTTTCAGGTTTCGCGATGTTTTTTTCTGAGCGGTTTCTGCTCTTTCAGATATGCCAACGAAACAAGAATACTGAGAAGAAGGTCGTTAAATTGCCAATATTAGTAACTAAAGTATCGTTTCTTCTGTTTTTTATGCTAATTGCGCTTTGATGATGAGAATAATCTTCACTCGACGATTCTAAATGTGTTCCCGATTAATTTAGACAGATTGTGCTCCACCCTACCTGAAAGGTTAAGGACTCGTGTTTTCGTTTAATTCTCTGTCTAATAAGTCTAGACTTTTGTTTTATTTCGACATTAGGAGAAATCGGAGTAAACGTGAAACTCACTAACAGCACCATTTTAATTCGGACAAATGGAAAAAATCGCTTCATTGATTTCAATTTGTATGTACCTCTCCAAATCTGTGCTGTAATCCTCTCCAACAAAATGCGAAACCCACCTCGATACCCCGGCACGGCCATTGCAAAACGATACTGCTTTGTCAAGACGAGTTATGTTCGAGGTGATTTTGTTGGGAATAAACCTGATATACAACACGATGAGCAGCATGCTTTGCAGATTCCGATTACAACCGACAAAAGCCAGGGCTTATTGTTTTATCCTTATTCACTTTCAATACCTTTATCCTGTACTATCGTTTGTTCTCGCACACTACAGAGCAATGTGTATCTAATTTCTATCATATTAGAGGTGCTTTCATCAATAAAAGAATATAGAGCTTTTTTCTTACACAATCACATTACTGAGAAGAATATTCTGCTCGAACATATAAAATATAAATCAGGAAGTGCTTCTTCACTTTTATCATTATTATTAGTTATTATATTATTATCATTATTAGTTACAGAACCTCAATTAATAAATATAAATTTGGAAGAATTAAGAGAGCCGTTCCTTTTCGAAATAAGTAACCAAATGGTAATTACAATATTTCTAATTCTAATAATTAATTATTAATAATGCAAAATTCAAGGATTTTCTATCTTGAACTATTTTATAGGGGAGACCCGGGGTGTTTGGAATTCGCATAAGGGTTCATTAGCATTTAGATTCCAACATTGTCCGAGTTGTTTCCATAAGTCCCACGTTTGTGCCACGGATCCTTCAAGACCAGATAACCTTTCCACAGACGTCTCAAATATTGCAGACGTGCAAATTGTGGAACCGCGGTCTCAAATATGTTATAGAGCTTAGAGTGCAATATTTTCGTAGTTGATTGATTGCTGTTTGTCGCTCTGGGAAGGAAAGATTTCGCCTCTTATTTTCAGCTGAAATCTTCAACCGGGTTCTTGATTTTCGCATGTAAGTTGTTTTTTTTGTTTTGATTTTCCTTATCACATCAACAGTCATCTTTAATAAAAAACTTTCGAACTGGTTGGTACTTTTCAAATGAGGTTGGTTGGCACAGTGTCGACCAGACCCACCCTATCTACCAAACATCTCCACAAAATAAAATATAATTTTCTGATATTATTTTTCTTCACAGCTAGGCGTCGCACGTCACTTCTCAGGCGGTGGCGCCGTGCGAAATCCGTCTCAGGGGAAAGTGTTCCTACATTCTCATTCCTCTTACTACAAAGATGGTTTTGCGGACATGAAAGGAGTTTCAACCAGTAAGTTCTATAATTGAAGACCTGAATGGCCGAGCTGAGAGAGCGTGTACCAACTCGCCGCTTCGGTCCGAAGGGTCGTCAGATCGAGTACCGCCTTGATTGTTTCCCTGCCTCTCATGCACGTATGTGTTGTCATGTGTTGTCATCACTCGTATGTGTCACTGGAGGGTCTCACTGCCCTGGAGGGTCTCACTCGTATGTATTGTCCTGGAAGGCCTTGCGTTCTGCTGACCCCAGACCACAGGAGCCCGCAAGTGTGTTAGTGACTTGTTTATGGTCAAATATGCGTTCTACTGGGACGTGAAGACTAACAGATTGTTCGCTGGAAAAGGCGTGGGAAAAACTTCTTTAATAACTTCTTGTTATCAAGTGGTAATGTTTAGTTTTCTAAATAGTTATCTAAAATTTATTTTTAAAGATTGTTTTTTTTTCTTTGTGGCTTAATCCGCCAACTTTATCTTGCAGGTGTACGTCTGTAGCACATGTACGTCTATCGCATCTTTCGTCTGAAACTTAAACAATTAAATGGGATTACCTACTCAAGATTTCAAAAAAGAAAAGAAACATTTTATAAATAAAAAGAAGTAAAAGTTTATGATGAAGCTCATCTCTGAAAAAAGGAGGTCTAGGAACAAACATGTTTCGCGTATATTAAGCGGCTTTTGGGCGGTGAGTAGTGTTGAAGGCAGCGACTAAATGGCTCGTCTGTGAGGTCGGTGAAAGAAAAGGAAGGGGGAAGGGATGGGGTCACCTAATTATAGCTGATGGGAAAGGTCTCTGGTAATTCGGACAGATTTCTTCAGAAATAGTGGATATCTTTTATTGAAAGTATATAAACAGACATTTGTGCACTCATATGTAATTGTTGTTAAAAATAATAACCAGAGTATATTAATCTTTTAACCTACAAATAATACTATCATATTCATTTGTATAATGATTGCACTGTGTTTGTGTAGCACAGACATCGTTCTGTTTGAGATTCCGTTGAGTTTCCTTTAACAACCTTTCCAAATAATTGGGTTCCAAATTCAGTATTTTTGGATCGTCAAAATCTATAATGTGATTTTCATTTCTTTTTGTGCTGAATGAATATATTTGTCGAAATGAATATTAATTTTTATTTCTCTAATGTTCAGATATTCTTTCTCTTAAATTATGTTTTGTTTTTTCTAAGTATTTCATTTGATAGTTTCATCCCTAATCATGGAGCATGACTATGGATCATTCTAGATATCACAAATATAATACATTGCATAGATAATATGTTTATTTCATCTCTTATTACCATTGCTCTGAGACATAAAATAGGTAGTATCGACCTCACTCATTCTGCAGTTTATTTTCAATTGGTGTTTTTGTGACAATTGTGATGTTTTCAGTGAATGTATTAAATTCCCTCCACTCCACATTCATGTTGATTTTTAACCCAATTTTCTTCTCGCTATGAGGAAAATAGCTCTAATTTCAGTAGGAGTCTAGCTTCCCACAGTTTACGATCTAACGAGTGTACTGGGTGCACACGAACGTTCCTGGAAGCGTGTAAAACCTCTTAGGCGCGAACAATGGATCGGTCTGCGGAAATTCTCACTTCGTTTGTTCCCTGTAGGATGCAGTTAGTCGAGCCGAGGAGAGATTCCGTTAACCGATGAAAGCAAGTGATTTTTGAAATGAGAGGAGAAAAGAGCAAGGGTCTTCCATGACCAGGGAGAACTGCCTGAAGCGAGAGCTTTTGTGAAAGTACTTTTGAATAAACAATAATTCTGAGTTCTTGCGGCGTTTTAACCAACTGTTGCTAAGGCTAAGTGTAGTACTCATTTGATATTGTTTCCCGTTATTCTTTCATATTTTAAGTTGTAAGTAAACTATGATGAAATTTATTTTCATTCAGTAATAAAATCCATATACTTTTAGTATTTATCGTCCGTTTTTCAAGATCTATCTGAACTGTTTATTCTTGAACAATTACGATCTTGCTGCACGTCATATATTGTGGATTTTATATTTTTGTTCATAAACAGAGCTTCGTGTCAAATGTTTGCAATCGTGCAATTTTGCTCTCGAAAGCAAGCAATTTTTCAATGTAGGTTTCGAAAATTCACACATCGTTCTTATGATAGTTTAAAAAATGCTTTGTTTTTTATTGATAAGCCGATCAAATAGATGGAAGAAGCGTAAAACATTAAATGAATGAGGGAAACACTTAAGTAAACACTACCTTTAAGAAAGAAACCAAAGGAATTGGATTAGTCTAAAAAAAGGCACATCCACTGTTCATAACGTAAAGAAACTTTTAACATCTTAAGCACGTAGGCATGCCTGGAAATGAATCAGTTTCACCTTGATTAATTAAATTTTCTAATTTCATTGATGGAACGCAACACCTGATTACTAGATACATAATAGAACATTCGAAGGTATTTCAGCTATAATTTGAATCCTGGGTGTACTCAACATATATTATTAAATTATTGTATGCTGATGTAAAAGCATTTGACGTAGGAAGGCCAGGTAAGTGGAGATGCGTGAGGTCAAGCAAGGACATAATGTAAGGGAAACGAGTGAGAACTTTGCGTGGACAAGTTTTTAGGGGCGGAAACAAAAAAAGGAGCTTAAAAATCGCTCTTCCTACTATTAACAATACATATGTCAGGCAGTAACTAATGATTCATCTTATTTTTAATGACGAGTCTCTCTTTCGCACTCTCCATTTTATTTCACTTGGAGGCACGCCGACAAAATAATTAAACAGCAGCAGACACATTGCTTTCCAATAAACATAGGCTATTTTTTTGTATGATAGTTTCGAGTCTAAACTACGAAATGCCACAATTATCCTTATGCGACTTACTTCACAACACAACTCCTCATATCCCATATACGATAGACAGTTAGCGAGGTTGTGTGTGTGTTGTGTGTGTGTGTGTTGTGTGTGTGTTGTGTGTGTGTGTGTGTTGTGTGTGTGTGTGTTGTGTGTGTGTGTGTGTGTTGTGTGTGTGTGTGTTGTGTCTGTGTGTGTGTCTGTGTGTGTGTCTGTGTGTGTGTGTCTGTGTGTGTGTCTGTGTGTGTGTGTCTGTGCGTGTGTGTGGTATATTTTTCAAATTTTAGTGGAAACTGGTCCCGGGAGCGCTCGCTAAAGCATTGGCGCCGCGCGGAGAGTGCGTTTACTGCTCCGACGCCGCGGGTGGAGGGGGCGGGGCGGGGCGGCGGCCTTTGCGTTTGCGACTCCCCCGCCCCCGACGCCCTCGCGGTTTATGGCGGAACTAAAGCCATCTTCCCTCGCGCGCCAAATATAAAACCGGTTGCGCCCCGGCGTTTCCAGACGCCGCCGTCTGCGCTCCCTCGTTTCGAGTCCGCCCCCCCCCCCGCGCCTTCCACACAGTGGACACCGCCCCTGCCCCGCAGGCCAAACGATTACCAGTTAATTTTTCACGGTTTATGATCATTTGTTATATAGAGGTTTACCTTCAAAAGAAAATGTAAATGGTGTGATTCATTGTAATTTGTTGTAAGATGAGCCTGAGGATGACAATGTAATAAAATTGTCGAAACGTCACGTCAATTAAATAGGTAAGAATGTATGACGTTGGCACCATATTTGAATGTATGTTAATTATTTAAGCTGGTCCAGGATCGGATTTAGATACTGTGGGCTTGCTAGCATAGAATTGTGCTGGGGTTTCGGAAAAATAATTTATACATTCATTTCAAACAATTAACGTATACTTAATATTATATGAATGTAGCTTTTATGAAATTAAAAAATAAATAAATACAAACATTTTAGTACAATAGAGTTTGACCAACAACTATTTTAAGATACAAACATATTTTGTGACATTTTTCGAATATTTTATGGATTTTTTTTTCGAAGCGCGGTGCCATCCATGGATCAGGGCCCCTAAGCAACTGCTTATTTTGCTTGAATGTAATGTAATGTAATTGTAACCCCGAATGCAACGTAATTGTGGCCCTGAAGCGGTTCACGCACTTCAAACAGGGTGCGATTTGATAGGGAGAACACCGGCATCGTTTCGTCTGGAGCGCGCGAAGGCTCCTGCTGGAAAAAAAGTAATCTTTCTTTGACCGAGACACAACTAATGTCTCTAGGTGTCTCGTTTTTTATTTCTACTCATGGAAATGTCCATATTAAAGAATCTCAATCAAGGAAATTAGGAAAATATATGAGCATTATTATGAGAATTCGTCGTATGAGCATTCTTCGCATTTATTCAGATTATGCTGCTCTGTGAAGTGAAGATGGTATTCGTTTTACTAGTCATTCCTGTTCGGGGTTCCCCTAGATTTTGAGCCCCAACGCAAACTAGGCTCCTATGGCCCACTCGTTCGTGTACTCCTTCTTTAGGTGGTGTGGTTAGGCTAGGTCTTTTATAACCTGGCACTGTTGATCTCGACAGTTCCTGTAAATAGAAGAAAGGCAAACAATAATTTAGGGGTACTCCTTTAATACGAGATATTTGTAACCGGCGCAATACACCCTTTCCTACCTTCGGATAATGGATTCAAAACTGCGATTATTGCAAGTTTTTAGTTAATAATGTGATGGAATATTTAGTGGTCTGATATCAGCGCTTCTCTACCTTTGCGATATAAAGAATTTTGAGAATTATCTTTGGAAGGAAATAACTACGAATTACTATGTGACTTGGAACTGTAATTTGATCGGGTTGAAACATTTTTTAATACTGAAATTTTATAGAAAGCGGAAGTTCGTACAAGTACTTGGAAATTTTTTTTGCAATGTGGTTGTATTGTTGTAAACAAAAAATGTCAAAATAGTGGGAAGCAAGAATAGAAATTACAATTTATTTAAAATCTTATTGAACAACATAGATATATTAATTTTTAATATTCAGAAACTAAATAAGTAAATTAATGAAAATGGTATTCAAAGATAGTATCATAAGATTCTGCTATACTATAATAGAAAATAAGAAAAGTTGTTGTCTCCTTCCATAAAAAAGTGTCGTCATCAGCATGCAGTAAATATTCGCTTTCAAGCAAGTGTGTCTACCTCCTGGCATACTTTTGCATTTTGTGATAAGATGAGTGTGAGAAGAATGATAATGTGTAACGTCGACCGTCTTTTCAACATGTTTTCTTCCGTATTGTATTTTTAGAACATTAACCAAGTATCGTTCACCGTTAACATTTATTTTAAATTAATATAGCATTTTTAAATAGATACGATTTTAATTGTAGAGCAAGGTTTTCATTGGCTGTGGAGTTTTTACGAAATAAAATTGTAAAATTCGAAAGTGGGCAGCAAGTCCAAAAGTTTTTTAATTTTGGAAGGAACATTGCTTCTGCAATGATGATGTGATTGAAATATTTGAAATTATTGATGATGATGATGATGATGATTGATATGATTGAAATATTTGTCAATTTCTAAGAAAAAATATTTGTATCATTCAAACAAATTTATTATGTTGAAACCATTTGGAGTCTAACTATGGTATTACCGAGTGTCTCAATGAAATGATTAGATAATACCAAATTTTAAGTGATGAATTAATATTAACATTAATATCACGTTTAATATTTATCACTATTTTCAATTTTATATTTTTGTGTTAAGGTAGAAATATGTGCTAGGGTACATGCAAAAAATCAGAATGCAGTTCTGTAGTTTTTTAAAATTAATATTACCTTACAACTTCTCCCACATTCACGATGTAATAGAACACGAAAGATATCTTTCTACATTAGTTTCCTACTTGTTTCATTGATTTTCATCGCTTCGTTGACGACCAAGTTATAATTATCTTCAAACCCACTTCATTTCCCACTCTGATAGATTTGTGAGCCTACACCGTGGTAATTAAACTGTTGGAAACTGACAGGTTCTGTAAATTTCGCAAACCCCCAGCGGCGGCAGCGAGCTCTGTGCTGGGTATTAGGCGCAGCTGTGACGTCTTCCCACGGCGCCGCGTGGGATCTCCCTTGGCACGTGCTTTCTCCCGTCGGACGCCAGTTCGGGGCCACTGCGTGGCGACCGCGTGGGTCGCGCTGCCGCCGCTACTGCGAGTGAGTGCCATGCGTCGTGCGTATTACGACGCGTTCACGGCGTTATCAACGCGTGCGCGGGGCGGGGCGAGTCTGGGTGGTGACGGTAGTTCGGGGCACGGCTGGGAGGGGAAGGACGGATGGGGCGGGATTGAGCCGAAATGAAATGGAATGGTGCAGGTTGGAGTGAGGCATAGCGGAGCGGCGCGGGGAGAGAAAGGGCAGGGCGGGGAGGGCGTGATGAGGCGGGATGGTTGGGATGAAGTGGGCGGGGAGAGAGTGTGGGGTGGGATGGGCCGGTGGACGGGGCAGGGCGGAGCGTAACGTCACCGGTCAATCAGGGTGAGGTGGAATGAGGAGGGCGGGTTGAGGGGGAGGGATGGGACAGGTGGGCCGCTGTGGCTGAGCGGGAGAGGGCGGGCACGGTGGAGCGGGGAATCGTCTCGACGCGTGAGACGCCGACGATGCGTCGCGGATCCACTGCGCGGGAGATCCTCTGTTGCCGGGAGAACGAAAGAGTGCAACGGCAAGGCTGGGGAGTGGCGTGGACGTCTGGTGCGTACTAATCAACGGAAGCGGATAGGATGCAAAGAAATGGAAATGGAAGAGCTGCTTAAGTAAATCCTGGAAGTACTGGCAAGCTGCACATACAAGTGCTTGCCAGTACAAAAACAAATGAATGTGGAAAATATTGTTAATTTTCTTTCGATCGTTCTTTAAATGTAGTATCTTATATCTTGCGTGAAATGTTTCGCAATAGTCGATTTTGTTAGATATTTCAGGGATATGTGACATTTGTTTATTAATTTTCATGTGCTCGTGGTGTGATCTAGGGTATAATTTAGGTATTTTATAACCGTGATATAGTTTTGAAAGTAATTTTTTGATTGTTAGGAATATGAGAATATTCGCAGAATTTCGGCATTGAAATGGTGTGAGCTCATAGTACGCGAGAGGTGAGAAGAAATGTAAATTGAATGCTTCAATATAATGAGGTTATTAAGAACGTCTTCTGGGTGAGCAATCAGAGAATAATTAAAAGACTTAGAGTATTCGTTCATACCTAGAATCGGCGAGGCCAAGAAGGAAACCGAAAAACACGACAAATCGCAAAAATATTTATTGAATTAATCACCAAAAGGTACAAAAAGGTGGGTAACTGCACGTTTCTTTTGCAAGTAAAGGAGTCGGTGTTCTTGTGATTAAAATATTGGGTTTAGAAATACAGTTATAGTGTCTCAAACGTTGCCGAAGAAATGTAATGATGATAACAAGAAACACATTGCAAAGAGAAATATACAAAAATGAATACAACACGACGCGAACCCAGATGAAAAACCAGCATTACAGAATTAATCGCGAGAGAAGGCAACTGCATTGCCCGGCGCGAATCTAATGCATAGAAGTGGCCAAAGGAGTCGTCGGGAGATGAGAGAGGGATGGAGGGGCGGGGGGGGGGAGAAGAGATACGCAGCTGCGCTGGCTGTTGCGTCGCCGTAGCCCAGGCATCAGTCTTCCCCAGCGCCGCGCTGCGCTGCGCTGCGTAGCGCTACGCCGTGAGTTTATGGAGAGGGCCCGCAGCCCCCCCCCCTTCCCCGGCCGGGTGACGGGGTGCCACTCCAGCGGCTGCATAATTCAGCTCGAGGTGCAGCGGCGGTGGCGGCGGCGGAGGCGGAGGCCAGACGACTGCTGATGAACTGCAGGATTTAACAGGCGGGCGCGACACCTAATGCACTTCGTCGTGTCCAAAGGCTCGTGATTTACGGGTGTTTAATAACTTAACTGTCAGCGCTCTTCCCACCTGGAAGGCAGAACTTCTTGCGACGAATCAGGACATTAGCCAGTTTTAACTCTCTAGTGTTGGCAGACAGTGTTCAATGACAATGTTAAAACAATAATAATAATATTAATAATAATAGCAATACCTCAAGAACAATGTGATAATACGTTTAATAGTGGAGTGCTGCAAAATAATGCTGCTTACTTAAATAACCTTTACATTGCCACAGTTGCGTAATAAAATATGGGGAAAAATATAATTGCTTTTGTATGTTGGCGAACTTCTAATTGAACTGTGGAGAGAAAAACGAACGGTGACATCTGTCAGTCGAGAACATTTGCTATCAGAGATAATATTGCGTGATTCCATAAATAAATTTGTTTTTTAAAATGATTTTATGTAAGATAAATTTGCAGTTTCGTTAAAGAAATTGTGTTCAATTTTCTGTAGGTAATAATAGTTTTATCCTAATGAAAAGTGTAAAAGTTTACTCAAAATATCAGACTTTTTTTTATAATAACGTTTGCTTTTACAGTTATAATGACAGTTATCAAATTTCGAAACATTTTGTGAACGGATTCGTGTTCAGTGATCTCCCAACCCCGCCCAACAACATAAAAACTATAGGTTACTCATTTTTCATCTCAAAACGTTGAAAAATAGGAATGCAACATTCAAAAGTCTAAAAAAAATACGACTTCTCTTGTTAAATTACTAGTTAAATTTCAATAATTGTGTGGCAGTGGATATATTAAAAATTTTTTTTTTCCGGTCATATTTTCCTTTCTAATTTTTCAATTACAATTCCCATTATACAGTGAATTTACAGACCCACTACTAGATACCGAGAGATATAAATGTGCAGGTAACCTGAAGACTAAGTTACTCAATGAGGGCCAATGAGACCGGCGGCGGTTTGACGGCAAGCACGTCGAGCATTTTGATGATTGATTGATTGTTTCTGATTCCGGGCGCGTCAATTACAGAGGTCATTAGTCCCGTAAGTGTAATGCGTGATTTTTCTTCGGGAGGTGGCGGTTATCTTTTCCCCGCTGGATGGCGGAATTCGGCGCCGACCTACCTTGGACTAGTAGGGTTTTTTCCCTCAACCATGTATCTCCCATCAGCGAGGCACCGCCCCAGCTGGGACAAGCTCTAAGCTTCTAAACAGTCTTCCGGGCATATGTGGTAGTGTAGTGCATGTTAGTGTAATAGTTGAGTATAGGGCAAGGAAGAGGAAGGAAATATCGCGCGCGGCCCGTTTGTTAGCCTGGTGTTGATTGGAGAAACCGCGGAAAACTACCGATCAGAGCAGCCGGCCGCTAGAATTCTCCTCCAGACAGCGACTGAATTCGACCTCGCTGAAAAGCTAGTGTCGAAAACCCTGCCGCCGTCGGTACTCGAACCTAGGACCTCCCGGTCAGAGGGACTGCAGTGACATGCGAGCGTTTTAAATCCAAACTCAACCTGCTGTAGAATGTATCCATCGTAAATTCCACGTGGATTGGCGGGCATTCGAAGTGGCCACAGCAGTGGAAGGCATTTCGACCCGTGCGTGTCTATTCGCGGCCGCCGCCTCCGCCGCTGGTGGCATGCGCCTTCGGAGCCCGGGGGCGCCCATGGGTATCCGTTGCCCGCTTGCCGCCCTCCGGCCTGGGCCGGAACGCGCGCCTTGGCGAACAGGGGTGTCCAGAACGGAGAGCAGGTGGGGCACCTTGCTCCAAGCTCCGACTTAATTGGGGCATCAAAATGTTTTCCATTCAAAAGAAATTTATTTATTTAACAGGTATTCAATGAAATGAATCACTTTTCGGCTTCAACATAAATATTTTATATGAATATAGATTTCAATATTGTTTTTCCATTCTCTTTGTCATAGCAGTTCTATTATTTCAAACTATTTATTTTCAGCAATTTATAAATGTCTTCATTCCATGTATTTTTGGGTCTTCTTCCCAGTGGAGTCTAAATATTTGTTTGGGTATACGACTGCACGATTCCACACGATCTACATGACCAAACCATCCTAATATGTCTAATTTACACAATCTAAAATTGATTTTTTTTCATTATTTCTCTTATAAGACTATTTTTAATTTTCCCCCTCTTGATACTATTACAGATCTTAAAAATCAATTTATATGGATAATAAGGATTAATTAGATTTTATCTACTTCAAGGAGGTTAATTCATAAGATTTTCACTCTGGTAATGATAAAAAATATTCTGCTGACTATTTCACTCATGTCTGACGGCGTCGTAAATAGACAATGGTAAGCAAGGATATATTCAAATTAAACCAATCCCAGATGTTTATCGCCATCAGTTTGTTTACCTTTTTTTATCATTGTAAAACCTTCGTTTACCTTTTTAAGATAACGATAGCAATTGTTTTCCTTCCAAAATTGCTTATGTGCATCAATATAATTTTAAAATTTGTCGTTTTGGTTATGTTTAAAACTCTGAAATAGAATATATTATTAAAAATTCAGTGCCCAAAAACAGCGAAAGAAACAAAGATAGTGTGTGGAAGCAATTTCAAGAATTTTGTGAAGAAAGAAAATACAAATGGACAGCACAAACTACAAATGAGGAATTAACACATATTTTAGGTAATTAATATACGAAGATTAGATGGTGAAGAGTACAAAGAATATGCTATCGAAACTATGTGGAACGTTACAACAAAAGTTATTCAGGAAAATACTTTAATGCGTGCACACGTGTGTTCAAACCATTCGAAATCGACGAATTCCGCTGCTAATTCATCTTGTACATCTTCCATTTCAAATACTTCCACGGAAGGACAAGACTTAGAAAACAACTTCCTACATCTTTAATGATTGTGCTTTTAATAAATGTTCTTTTAAGTAACCTTGTTATTATTGTTTTTCGAAAGTTTTATTACCATAAAATTGAAACATTTGAAATTTTTTCTGCATTAAACTATTATTCAAATGTTACTTGATTATAATTTATTCCAGGAGGCAGTGATAAGTCGGAGCTCAATGAAAGGTTTTCATTTTTCGGTTGTAATTTTGAGTAATATTTCCCTTTCTCGTAATTCCTGTGATTTAAATTATCCTTTCAAATCATGTAATGTGTTTATTCGTGAAATAGTCACACTAAATATCACTCGAAGTGCTGTGCTAGCCGGTAAATTCACTCGTCGCTACGCGAGTCGTGAATTTACCGGCTAGCACAGCATTTCTCGTGATATTACTTATGATAATAATTAACATTGCAATGGTCAATTTTATTCAAAAGAAATGAAAAATAGATTCATCTCTAATCCAAATTTAACGCTGGGTCATTCCACGCAAAAAGTAGATTTTATGACATGACTCCTTCAAATTTGAAAATATTTTGGGATATTGTTGTCCATGATGCCTACATCGTCGAGGTACATTATTAAAATTTTCTGATTGTTCGACAACAATACACTCTTAAAGCCTAAGACTTCTTGTGAACATCTTTATATTCTTCAATTTTTTCTGCCCTCATATAAACGGTTCTAAAAATTATAAAAAATTGTGAGTATATATAAGATACGTAGTTAAATTATTCATTAAAGATGAAATTTATATCGTGCATACAACAATAAAAAATTGGCATACAACAATAAAAAACTTTTTAAAATGCAATTACTCAAAAAAGCAACCTTTTTAAAATTATAAAAGTCTGCAATAATATTGCATTTAGGATGTCATAGAAGCTATTAAATTTTTGGATGATATCTTGAAAGGAACAAAAAAATATCAATAAAAAACTCACCTGAGCGAAAAGGATGGTATGCAAACCGCCACAAAAATCCATTGTTGCAGCTCCTCTGCTAGCATGGACTACTCAGTCAAAGGTGCCTTTTGGAAAGCAACTGCCCTAGGCACTTCAGTTGACTTTCATCCAGGTTTTACTGAAAGTTTGATCTCACTGACTGGAATGGCACAGATTTTTTGAAAATTGAAAAAGGGCAATTTTTTTTCAGGGCATCTTCGTACAACTATAATATTGAAGATGGAGATTTTTCCCTCATGAAATCTGTTCTTTAAAGACGGATATTTGAATAAGTTCATGTTCAACTTTTCAAAAATATGAGTAGTTTCCGTGTAATTTTGCGCGAGATATAGACTTTTTTTTCCTCAAAAACCGCTTCAAATTTTTTCTTTATTTGAAGGAGTCATGTCGTAAAATCTACTTTTTTTGCATGGAATGATCCCGATATAAGTTATTTCTGATGCATGAGGAAATTAATTATATTCTTGAATTGGGGGAGGAGGGAATTTTTTGTTTGAAATAAGAAGCCCCCTTGAATCAACTGCCCTTGGCCCCTGGTTTTCTCTGGGCGACCCTGTCTGCGAAGTATATCCCGGCCTCGCTCAGGGATGAGGTTAAGGCATTGTTAAGTTGCTTTAAAGAAAATACCAAAGTAATCACTTTCCACTAGGATATCGAAGTTGAAAATTCTGTCACTACGATTAGAATTTGATAGTAACAAAAAAGGTTGGTGGCAGGTTACCTTTTTTTCTATTGCTTTGGAATAACTTCTCCACCTCATGTTAATAGTATCTGTATTACTAATTTCGAATATGTGCGTAAATTGACGGAAAAGTAAGCAGCTTGTGGTCATATGGAAGCTTTCAATGGTTTCTTTACATATCCAGGAACTCGGAAAAAATTCAACAAAAAAAAATAGATTATACAATTTCGATTTTGACTCAGAAGCGCAAATACTGTTTTATTCAGCCTATTTATTCAGCCGTACCGACTGAATCCTCATACTCAGCGCGTCACTGCTTTGACCATAGCGGAGGTCATTCGACAAAAAAGAGGTACGCTTCAGTACTTGCGTGTACCGTTTGAAGACAGCCAATATTTGCTGCTTCAGGTCACAATTTTCCGAACACTTGAGAGCAGCATTTTTGCTCAGACAGGCCCCTAGTTATATCATAAATCAACGTTATTTCTGCAACATTATTCATGTATTTATGTTCTAACATATGATGACCTCAGCTACTTCAGTCGATAGTGCAGCGTTTTGTCCTTCTGAGGCGACCCACGGGCTAGGTGACGGCATATCGAAACGACAATGCACAGTGCTAAGCATGAGAGGGAAACAAATAAGGAATTGAAGCTAAGCTCCCGAAAATAGGTTAACTGATGTTTTACTAAAACTGTGATAAAAGACTTTTTAATATAAATTATATTAGAAAAAATATTTATTGTAATGGATTGATCACCTTGGGTGTCAAATGTAATGGATTAAGCACATTTAGAGTCAATGTAGTGGAATGCACTCGAACGACTGTATTGGAGCGCCATATGTGAAGGATTTTGTTCTCGTTAATGCAAATTATGAAGTAGTTCAGAGTATCTATGCGTGGGAATTTGGCGCTAAGTGTTTTTTTCAAACCTGCACTATGAACCTCAGAGGAGTAGCTCTGCGTCGGTGATGTTGGGAGGTTTTACTGGTGTTAATTAATGAAATGACACGTTCATTTTCTTGTAAAGCAACTCGTCGAAATGACATACGCAGGTTTCAATTCGATTAATTTAGTGATAATGTATAAAAACAAATGAACTGTACATGACAGGTGATCTACTGCAAGTGCCTTCTGTCCAGTGAATTTAACAATCTGTTAACAAACAGGGCAAGTAATGTTTGACCGGTGCGTTTACCTCGACCGGCGGTTACAATCTCCAACAATTGCACGCCGACAACCAGGCTGGCTGTTAACTGGAGGCAACTAAAGCCCCGGCGTTGCGGCTCGTCAGCAATGTCTAAGTAGCTGCCTCGCGTTCCCCAATTAATCGACTGCAACGTCCAGGCTCGTTCGGATGATCAGGTTCGTCAACAAGGTCTCGTTTATGCGTCGAAGTGGTTATTGTAAATACGGGTGCCTCGCATATGCAGACAAAAGGCCATCTTCTCGCGGTTTTGTGACAATTATCGAGAATTATGTATTTCTGCTCACTCGCATCAAATTTTCCATTCTGAAGTAAGTCTAACGAGAATCCTATGAGATTATTTGTTAAAATTCAATTGCGATGTATCATAAGGTAATATTATTCAGTTTTGCTGGCAAGGCCGCTTCAAGACCACGCCGCCATAGCGAGAGATGTCTATCTAATTTTGCTATTACTCTCGAGCAGTTTTGAAAATCACAAAAGATTCAAAGACAAATATTTGCATAAACTATCAATCTTTGATAACAGCCCACCTCTCAAAAGATGCTCATAGCTTGTATTCCCCACAATAGATGCCGGCATATAACATTTTTTCTTCTTTGTTGGTTAACTCTGCAAAACCCGCTTGCATACCTTCCGCCGCCAGAAGTGCTAGAAGGGCTGAAGTAATGACTAGGTTCAACTTTTATTAGTTTGCATTAGTCGCAGCAAAAATAAATATTTCAAACTCAATATAAAGGGTAATAATAATTATACCCGTGTGAAATTTGCGGCACTTTCCGTTCGTCTCTTATGTAATATATTTTACACTCATGAATTAATTCCCATTATTAATCAACCTTTTAAAATATACAGTGTTTCCTACATGTTATTATTAGTTAATATTTCTTTCGTTGTTAGTTAAAATAGTAATGTTTGTTGGTGTTTCTTTTCCATAAAATCCGCTTTCTGTTATCTTTGAAAATAAGTATTATAATTATTATGACATGCTTACTACAACAAATTCATTGAACCACTAGCGTTACATTGTTTCTTCTATAGCATCCATAAGTGGTCTGATCAAACATTATCGCAATGTCATAGACGATGAAAATGATTAAAATTATAATTGATAACACAAATTTTGTAACATGACAGACAACAAAATGTAAACTTTTCAGGAGAGTTTTATTTAAAAATCTGAACAGTATTTTCCCTCAGGAGTTATCTTTAACGAAGCTTTACAGCTCGCCCCTCCTGGCTTTCTATCCACCCTTGGCATCATTAACGAGGATCTTGGAAGGGCATCCCTCACTCCCTCAGCATTTGCCTTTCTCTAGTTCACCAGGCCGCGACTATCCGCCTATCGATAAAGCGCTTAGGGAGCCACGGCCCTTCTCAGCCCGTTCGTCGTTTATCGTCTAGACCAGTGGTGTCAAGGTCTTCTACTGGTGGCAGTGGCACGCGCCGTGGCACCGTACCATGCCACGAGCTTCTCTAAGCAACTAGCGTCGGGAAAGGGAACTGTTAGTAACCCCGCCGTTTTACATAGGGATGGCGTTGTCTCTGGTGGCGGGATGACGAACTGCGTGAAGGGGCGATTTCGTCGTAGCACTCGTGCCACGAACTCGCGCTTGTCGGTTGACAACACTGGTCTAGACGCCACTGTGATTAGTGGATACTTAGTGGGATGATGGGGTAGGGAAGGGAATGATTTTTTGGAGCATGCCGGTGGAATGCATGTTGGTGGAGGAAACGGAGTATTCTGAGAAAACCTACCGCAACCCGCTTTGTCCACCACAAATTCCACTGCGAACCGGGGATCGAACCCGGAAACTAGCTGTATAGGCGTGCAGTCTGGATATAGGATATTTTACATCGTCTCAATAAATGAATGCGGCATACATTCGATTGATCGTCGACATTCGTCGGAACAAAGAACCATTGAATTGTGCAACGTATCGCACTGTTACCACTAATGGACATTTTTGAAGGGGAACATCCTGATTTTCTAAGACGTGTTCGGTTTTCCATACTGGCAAACCCTCGCCAATTATTTTATTCCTCGAACTTCGGGTCCGACCATCTATTTCATGGTCAATGCATCAATTTTTTTTCATACATTTTAATTCTTTTTCTTGAACAAAATGAGTTTTAAGGTGGGGTAGGTCACTTGATTTATCAGTCAAATAGCATGATCATTTCTATTGATCCTTAAACCCTTCCTTCTAAACCTGTGTTCTGTGTCGTCTAGTTCGTAACTGCCACCGTAATCCGGTTTCAGGTTTGCCATGTAACTGCGTGCTAAAAGCTTTTCTAGGAATTTCGTTCGCAGAGGAATGCAACTTCCTTTCAATCGACCGATACGAGGGGTCTAGTCAACCTGGTAATGAGTTTGGCGTTGTAGAAAAGCAGTGAATGAAGGATCTTTTTCAGTAACGCGTATAAATCAGCTTTTTACTAATCTTCAAGAGAAGTTTAGTTTGCAAATTACGTTTCTGCGCTCCACATTCAACTTTGTTTACCGTCTTCTGTGGATTTGAATCTTGTTTCGTGGGAAGGAATAATTAATGCAGAAATGTCAAGATGTAAGTTTGCCGGGGGCCTCGGGGAGCCGATGGCGTGTCTAGGACAGATAACGAGAAGGAGAGAGGCCTCTCGTCGAAAACTTGGGTGTAATTTCGAGCAGGGATGAGCCGTTGGGGGTGCTACGCCTATATCGCAAGAGCGATGGTGTAGAGTTGAGGATATCGATCAGTTTTATTGAAATTTGCAAGTTGAGTTTAAAAGAGCATTCGTCAGGATTAAATTTTCCTTTTAATTTCTTGACCTATTGAAAACCCTTAGCTGTAAAGTGGTAATCCCACTAATCTGGTTCAATAAAATTAAAAAAAAATAATATACAGTAAAACTTGCTCATTGCGGAACGTCTATAACGCGGAAATCTGTCTAATGTAAACATAAATCGCGGTCCTGCCAAAACCGCGGTCCTGCCAAAACTTTATTCTACAGTAATACATTGCATAATGCGGAATCTTGTCTAAGGCGGAAAAATATTGGTCCCTTGAGATTCCGCATTAGGCAAGTTTTCCTCTATTCCAGTGTCTTTTGCATTGATAGCATACGGATAGAATACTTGAAACCTAAACCTTGAGAACGGGTGAATCGTATTCCTTGTAATTTAGGTCTGTTTAGTTAATACTTGTTAGGCTTTACCCTGAGATATACTGAGTGTAGAATATGAAGAATTGTTACTAGAATGACGTCTTGCCATTGTACTCTTTGAAATTACTACCTGAAGATGTAAATAGACGGCTTCTATTTAAACGCCAAAAGTTGGCATTTTGCTCAGGAAATTGTATGAATAAAAAAACATTTACGCACACTCATATCAATAACTCAAATTTATATCTAACATCAAAAATTACTTTCACTCGAGCGAGCTCAGTGAGACGACACATACTATACAATATTTTCTAACATCTCAGTATAGTGGAAAACTGGAAACCTATCCGGAAAAATGCGTTCACATTGCCATCTAGGTCACAGTTCCTTTCCATTCTGAACGCAGACCCTCCACTAATGGGATATTCGTATTTTTCCATATTGCAATTTCATCTCTATTACATTCGCTGATGAGAGCGGTGGAAGTGTGGTTCCGGGAACCGCGCGACATTTCAGCGAACACTTCGCGGGCGTTCGGGCGGGCGGGCGTTCGGACGGGGCGGGCGTTCGGGCGGGCGGACCAGCGGGCGTTCGGGCGGGCAGGCGGGCGTTCTGGCGGGCAGGCGGGCGTTCGGGCGGGCAGGCGGGCGGGCAGGCGGGCGTTCGGGCGGGCGGGCGGGCGGGCGCCCGCCCCCGACAGCTTCTCGCCCACATGGCGCTCTGCGATTGGCCCCGCCCACCACAATAATAATTTGTTCGGGCTATTTTGCGTTCGTTTGACAACATTTTTTCGGCGGGCACGTCGGCCCGCCCGCCCGCCGGCGCGAGAGCGAGTCAGTCAGGCGGCCAGCCAGCGCGCGTGCACAGGCTGCATTTGTCATCCGAACGCCCGCTCGCTTTGATTGATGTTGGAAATGATGCGCTTCGGCTCTTTCCCTGCGGCTGCGGGACATTATCATTTTAAGCTCCGGTTAAACCTTTTATCATCAATTATTCCGGGCGGTCGCCTCAGCGCGCCGCCGCCGGCGACATCGGCGCTGCTTTGTTGTTGCGCGAACAGAAGCGGATTTGCACGGCGCAAGGCGAACGAGATTCGGCGACGAGGGAGTTTGTTGGGCACGGATTGTTTGATTGACTGGCTCTCTTTTCTGTGTCGTTTAATTGTGGGTTTGCTTCCACTGAATGCTTTTTCATTAGGTTTTGAGAGCGGTTTCTGTGCGTTGACTCCTGAGGTTGGGGAGTTGGAAATATTCGTGTTGGTACTGGTCTGAGATCAAAATGGTCAGCTAATTCGTTGAAAGTAAAATTTTGAGATTATTATAAAATCCAATACGTATTTCCGAATAATTATTTATTCATTCTTTTTGAAAAGTTATAAAACAAGGACTGGCAGTTGTATTCACTTCATTAAGTATAAACGACAACATGTTTAAAAAACTACGAGCATTTAAAAAGCATGCATAAAATTTATCATTTTAAGTACTCCTGATTAAGTACAGTACAACAGTCCGCTAAACTTTGAGTTTTCATAACTTTTTTAAAACCATGCCTAAATAACTGATAAATACATATGTGATTGTCCACAACTAAAGAATACTTTCACAATAATATTCGTTTAAAAGACAATCAATGTTTCCTACATTTAATCACAAAAACATTTACTTTTATGTTGATAGTGCGTTAATTAAGATTAGAATATCAGCGATAAAGAATTTGCGGGTGCCGATGTTCCTACTAATTTCCGAATAAGTGAATTTTAGAATTATGCTTATAGAATGTACTTATAATTTAAGATCATACTTTCAAAATTTTATTGCTTTCGGTAGTGCCAATTTTTTGTATTAATTTATTTGTATACAGTGTTTTACAGCTGTATAAACACTGTTCTAGATTTTAAATGCATCGCTCATCAGTATAGATAAACGTAAATCGACTTTCCTGTGAAAGCGGTCAATGAATGCATGCGCATGTTATACATTTATCATTTCCCATAATTCCTTTAATATGCAGTTGAGTGTGTTGAAGAATGTTTATTAAAAATTAAAAAACTCTCATAAGATTTTTTGAAATGATCATGATTCCAATAAACACTAATTTCGAGAAATTTTATCTACGCTACATGGCTACTATGATATTCTTGTTTTATTGAGAATTGGATTTGGCTTGACGTCAATTACCTGGGGAACCTGCGATTTTCGGAAAAACCTCTTCCAGTTTATTTAGGTGAATTGCGTGGAGTGCTGTGAAATCCGGGCGAAACCAAGAGCCCTTTTGTTACATTCGCGTGAGCGTATATTTCGTGACTCGACGTGGTATTTCTTTAACAAGGGGGTCTGCTCCCGCACTCGCAGATTAGGCTACTGTTTCCATGGAGAAGACAAGGAAGTTAAAAAGAAGTATGGTATTCGTGTTGGAAGACAAGGTTGAGAATTATGTCTTACCGTTTGTGTGCTACAGTTGGTCGTTATTCTTGTGTAGATTCTGTGTGTCTTGGTAAATCTCCTCTTATTTGTTTCGAAGAAGCCATTATTCTCCGCTCGAACTTTGATTTGATATTCACAAAAAAATATGCTTAACAAAAAATATGATGAAACCTTTAACAGATATTTAGAAAAATGCTACGAATTTCTCCCCTACAGATGTTTTACCTGTTATATTTATAATTTAACAATTGGGTCACATTAATTATGATTATTTGCAGTCATTTGTAGAGTTTTGTAGTTGTTTGCAATCATTGTCGTCGACGATAAAAATATTTATTTACTTTAAACGAGTTCCGTCCTACCAGGCGGATTTAATTGCAATTTCTAGTGAATTTATTTGACAGAAATTAATTTTTACCGAACTAAATTTTCGAGATTTTGGAGTCGTATGTCACATAAGATTATCTGCTCATATTCATCCATGTCATTAAAAATTGCCTCCGAAATATATTTACCTAAATATGAAACAGCATAGTGCAGACATTTACAGATTATTTTCACGAAACTTTGTATGAACCTTTACTAATGAAAACTCGAATAAAGGAATAACTCCTGCAGTATTTACGCTCGAGTGTTACTGAAAGTAAATTTTTTTTGACTAAATAAATAAATAAAAATAAAATAAATAAATAATAAGTGGCCACAGTATGGACCTGTTAGTGTTTTATTGACAGTTGAAAAAGAAACAAGTAAAATTTCAATGTATATTTTTTGAAACGGCAAATCAGACAAATGTTGTATAGAACTACCCTGAAAAATTCAACATTTGTGACTCTATATTATTTTCGCTTCGTTGTCCGGCGTTTGAGAAGACATAATATTTTTTAACAGCTTTATTTTCTATCCGTACAATCAACTGATTTTACAGAGATTTGCATTATTTAATCCTAGAACTGGGTTAGGGCATAGGCAGGCGGGGAGTTCATTTAGTCGAAGCTACCTCTCACTTTGTTACGTTTCCGTAATTTACGGTTTGAAATTTGTTTAAACTTCATTTTGAATTTGGAACATTGTATTGTTGAATCTTATGTCTGTAAGTTTAATATTTTTGAAATTCAATTTGCATTTTTATTGGAACGTTTATGGCGGGCGTAATTTATCCTTGGGGAACCTTGAAATAATTTTAATGTCTTCTGCTGAACGTCCTAGATTAAAGTTTTTAACACATTCTTCTCATTGGTAGTGGCTCAAAAAATGTTACTGATAGTCTACTATTGTAAGTATTAAAGTTTTCTATTTTCAATTTGTTTCTAATTTGTCTATTTGACACGTACCATGGTGCTTTAATTAAGCGTCTTAAAGTTTATTTTGAACTACTTGAATTTTCTCCAAGTTCCTTTTTGCGGCTCCACACCAGACGGGGCTAGCGTACGTAAGCGATGGTCTGATACTGAATTTGAATAGAGTTATCCTACTTTCTATGCTTAGTCTGGAGTAGCTATTTACGAGTAGATATAGTTTTGTATTTAATATTTTTTGTTTCTGTCTATATTACTAATATATATATATATATATATATATATATATATATATATATATGTAATTATTTGTCACCTGATGATGGAAACCAAATGTTTCCGAAACATCGTGGAAAATTTGTATATAAAGCTGTTATTTAAAAGATTTCTGTCTTCTCAATGATTGACCAACTTATGATATATGGATATAATTTTGCTATTTTCAGGTACGATGTTTTATGGGCTATTTCTTTAATGTGATATTTCCATGTTAGTTTTTGGTCTAGAACTACTCACTGGTTGATATTTTTTTATCCATTTTAAATTTACATTTTTAATTATTAGCGAGTTGGGCATATTAGGTCATCGTAGCGTCAATATCTTGAGTTGTGATTTAGTACGATTTATTTTTATTTGCCATTTTGAGCACCAAAGAAAACGTAATGACGACCCAGCGATCTCCACCAGCTTGCCCCCAAGAAAGCAGTGGCACTCGTAGGCAGCGGCAGGGATTGGGGGCCCGAGGGCCCTGCGACTGATTGATTTGGCAATTAGCCTCATCCCGTTAGCGGCGTGAGCGAGCGCTCCGGTTGGCACAATCGTCTAATGCAGCGGCCCCAGGGAGGGGCTTATCTGCACCCCCGACCGCGGTCGAGGGCGGCGCGGCGCGCCGCGGCGCGGCGTCTGGGCACGGCAGCATGGGCCCGGCCGGCACATGGGATTGATTGAGCTGAATTGAATTTAGCGTTGTTTTGAGCGGCGAGAGTCCGTTCATTAACGGTGCCGTCCGCTCTTCCGCGAACGACGCGCCGCCGCGGCGACCTTCGGAAACCAGCGGCCCTCTTGTTTCGAGCGGCTAGAGTTCCCTCATTAAATTTGCTTTCCAGGAATGGCAAAAATTTTGGAAAACCGGAAACGGGAAGTCACACTACCTAAGCAAATGGTGTAAATATATTCTAGCAGGGAAGTCTCAGTTTTGTTTTTCTGTATAACAGATTTTATAATGTTAACATCATTAATTACATCAACGTAATTTAATGAACTAGGAAAACCCGGCAGACGTTGTTCTGCCCTTCATCTCCCTCTTTCCCCTCGCATCATCCTCTCACTGTCTCTCTCTCCCTCCCTCACCCTCACCCTGTCCCTGTCTGTCTGTCTCTGCCGCTCTCTTTCCTTCTCATTCACATTTAATTGCAGATTCTGCCCATCTCTGAGCAGGTGAGGTAACATCGGGAAGCGCTGGGCCAGCAAAAATGTAATAGAATGTTCAAGAAGGTTTCATCTTGTAGATTACGCTGATAAACTTTTTTGAGGCCTTGGGCCTCAAAATTGTTGTTTTAAAGGCCATAGAACGCATCTTTTGGGAGTTATTTAACGATATAAATGCAAAATGCTGCCGAGTGTGTTGCAGGTTGCATTTGACATGAATATTTAATTTTATTCAACAGGGCCATGTAGTGGAGTCATGCCAGATTTGACAGCACATAAACTTTCTCGGTGAAAAAACATGTAGAAGTGACGTACTGTGATACGGTGACGGACGAGATATTGCTCGTGGTGGTGTACGATGCAACGCACCTCGTCTAATAAGGGCGTCTGGATAAAAAGTGAAAAGAAAGTGCCGTAAGAAGTAGCTTCTAAAGCTTAACACCAACGTCTCAGCATTCAAATCGAAGAGTTTTCTACAGGTATCAAGAAAGAAAATATGAAAATCAAATGCCGGGTCAATTAATAACTTAAAGGATAGTTTTCTTACGTGGCTTGTCGCGGTTAAGAAGCTTATTTTTACATACATGTAAATGGTCCCAAAAGTCTGCGAAGGGATGACTATAGTACAGTGTTTGCGCTATCGTCGAATGAATGGTAAATTATGCTGTTTATTGCAGAGAAAGAATCATAAATCATATTGGAAATTGCGTGGAAGACCGGAAAACCGTCAGAGATCCCGTCACCACCTCAATTTCATCATAGATTGACTGATATCCCCTTAAGCTAGCAGATAGAGCACCGAACGACGGTTCATTAAATATTAGGGGATAAGGGTGACGAAACGATAAATCGGCAAAATTTTCGCATTCCAACAGCTGGGGGGGGGGGATGAGAGAACGTCGTAATGAGGAATGATTCCGCGCGGTGCGAGCGATGTGGGGGGCCTGAGTGATAGGCGTGAGCGCTCGATTGTCGGAGGAGCTTTGTCTCCGGGGCGCGTGGGAAACGCACCCGCAGGTATGTAATATTGGCGCGCGCCTCTCAGAAACGCAGGCGCTGGCGGTGCGGAGGGGCGGGACGTGGCATAGCGTGGAGATGCGTGGCGGGGAGGGGTGAGGGACGAGCGCAACGGATTTCGAAGATCGGGGCCTGCCTTCAACGTATGGATGATATCTGCTTCTTGGCAAAGTTTGTAAATCGTGCCTTATTCGGAAAGTTCTTTTTCTATTAATGTTTTTGTGCGTGTCAATGTGGGTATGTTGAATATAAAAAAAGAAATATGTGAGGCTTGTATTTTCTGTACACGGGATCTCACTTTACAGCATTCTTAGACATCTGTCTTATTTTGGAGAAAATACCAAAAGCAGATACAATAATATTAACTTGACAGAGTCTTACACATATTATACAATGTTTTCTGAGAAAATGTTTGTTGATTTGCTCTGAGGTTGAACCAACGTTGTCTTTGAGGCAATACTGAGTTGCTCTGAGGTAACACCTCTTACAATCACAATTTCACATCTGTGAAGTTGAAAGGGTTGAAGTTGAAAATTTCTTTATGGTTTGCAAATATTGTCACGAATGAACATAGTGTCCAAAGTATGTAAGCATCGGCTCAAACAAAACCACTATAGAAACATCGCGTTAATAGATGAAGTACGTTGGTAGTTTCTTGTCCTTTTAGCAACATTAAGTTTCTGTTCCTGCAAGTTATTGTACATGCAAATGGATTGTAGGTAAATGCCCAGGGCAATAGAGACTTGATGAATAACGTAGTTAATGTTGTTAGCGCCCTCATTATTCACAAACAATAGCATCGTTAAACATTAACTCTATTATCTATAAAAATGATAAAAATCTTTGGAGCATTGAATTAGTATTTTCAAAATTCATTTTCACGACAAAATTTTCTGTCATTAAGAAACACCATTCCAATAAATATAAAACGCATATTCCCCCCACATATACACTCGAGCATTAACTCGTGCGCCCTTCTTCCAGCCCAATTTCTCTCTGGACACGTGGCATTTTAAAGCTTTCGCAATCCGTTTCGGATTTCGCTAACCATACGTCGGTTTTAAGAGGGGCGCGCGGGGGCAGCGGAAGGGCGGGGGCGGCGGCGCGGAATTTAATGTATGCTAATGCTGCACGCTCCCGCGGGGAGGCCGCAAACAAGCGCCGGTGGCGCCGCGGCGGCGACTCGCGGAAGTACGCCGCCCCTCACGTCCGCCCGCCCGCCCGCCCGCCCGGGAGGACGCGCAGCCAGCCGACGACGAGGACTGCGTTGTTGTAGCTTGTCGCCCGCAACGACCCCTGGACGGGCAGCCTACCCCGACACCTCCACGCAATTCTATTCGATTCAGTTCAATTCAGTTTTGCCATCTACGAATTACGTGGCGAGACTTGGGACACCAGGCCTGCATTTCCGCCTGACTACGCAAATTTCGCTACGCTACTTTCGCCATCTAGTAAGAAAGAAGGTATCATTCGGGCGACTGCAATTTAGCTCAGAGTCTTCTTTTAGGCTTTAGGATCTTATATATGCTTTAATTCGACAACATGGGACAGGCGGCGTTACTTTCCCTCGCAATGAAGGTGTAAGAAGGATTTTTCGCCTTTAAAAATCCACGGCTTCGATTAGAATTGAATTGGACAAATTGGGCCTAGCAGGTCTGATATGCTAACCATCACACCATCGGAACCGCTATTGCCCTTGAAGGTGCCTGTTACTTGTTTTTCGTTTACTGTTGTGCTATATTCGAAATACTTAACCAAACATGGTAACGAAATGTCACTCTTTGCAGCCGACGGCCGTTAAGTATTTTAATAATCCGTCGTCCGTTAAGGAACAACCGAAACAAATGAAACATAGCTAAATTTGATTCCGATTTTCAGTAAAACATTTTTTCATGACTTTCTTCTCCTTGGTGGGTATTACGAAAACATTCAAGGACACATGGAAGATTTCACAAAAAATATTATTGAACTTGGCTGTTTAAAAACCTCGGGTTTCGTCTCGGTTTACAAACTTCAACTACGCCCGTTAGATTCTGTACATCAGCCGATGTACAACTATTGTGCTCATTGAGTAAACGTTACTTTTTCTGTGTGTAATGACCCAAATAGATTTTGGTCATCTGTGTTTACTACTACATATGTAGAATACAAATGTTCCAGATGATTTTAAAATATCTGGATACATTTTGTGGTAATTTTCATTTTTAAAACGGAATATTGGGATTCGTAAATGATGTTTTCTTATTATTTGCTTATTAGACGTATATTTCGTCATTGTTTTAAGTATATCAAAAGTTGTAGAAGATAATTGAAAAATACGTGTGATCACTGGTTTACAATTTCGTACAAAGACACATTTCTATTTGTTGTGTAGAATGTATATTGAGGATATAATGCATTGTGAATATAATTGTAGTTATCCGGCAACTTCTGTATAGCACATACGACTCGTATCTCATCATGAAGAGTAAGATGCAGTGCAATGTAATGTGATGAGCCCATGTGCAAGTTCGTCAAGAATAGTCCTTTTAATTGGGGCGTCAATGCGTAAAATTCAATGTACTTGTAGTGAATAATTCTCTATTCTATAGTGAGAATTATCATTAGGGACAATGATCCTTCTATGCAGTCATACACAAACATTAAAAGGAAACATAGGTGAACATGACTTCATAATAAGGTTACATTAATTTTTAAAGGCACGTCCCAGAAAAGTTGATGCTCAGACGACCCCATATTTTATACTTGAATCTGAATTGTGTTTCTGTAGCATATGAAATTGGAAATCATCCAACTACGTACGCGTATACAACACATTTTGTCACCCCCCTCAGGAAACAGTTCTTCCGATCAGTTCGTGCAAGGGAAGTGGATACCCACAGCACTGGAACATAAACGCAGGCGAGTCATGAGTGTAACTTTCTCGGCCGCGCAAGGCATCGACTAGATATTCTCGACCATAAATTTGGGAAGTAAACTTTTTGTCCTAGAGCACTGTGCGCGGCCGAGGTCTGCGCGCACAGTCCTCGTTATTTAACCAGAGCGCCCGCTCCCGCTCCCGCCGCCTGGCCGTCAACTGTTCGGCGACCGCTATGCGCGGCACGAACTTCCGCCGCCGACAGCCCCAGCGGTTCCAAGTTATCATCTATAAATCAATAAGCGCGCCGCCGGATGAAAGCGCGTAAGAAGTGGCCGTGCCGTTGTCGCGCTCCCACGTGAAATGTGCGGAAAGTTGCGAGACAGATGGCGTTTTTGTGCGGGCCTCCCCCCCCTCCCCGCCACGGCTCCAGTGCGTCACATGGTCCCCACCGGCGGCGGCGGAGCCGTCTTCCAGTCCCGGCACGAGCTTGGAAACAATCGGTGTCGGGTTTACGGCGTTTGACGCGAGAAGTGAATCGTTAAAAGCAAACACGGGAACGCGATGCCTTTCGAGGGCGTGTTTGACGCTCTGAGGCTCTTCTGACATGTCAATCCCTCAAAATGCCTTCTGTTCTTGTTTACTTCGACATTTACTTACCTTTTCTTCCTTCGCTTTTGCGCCCACCAAATGTTAATTACTTTGAGCAGATATGAATTACGTGTACTTTGATTGTAAAGAATTGCCGACTGTCTCAATGCTTCAATTAAAAAGAAATGAGAAAAAATGTTTAACTCAAAATGCAAATATGCAATTAGTTTAATGAGATTAATTGCTCACAGTTTTATCGAAATATTGTGTGTATCAAAGGTCGTTGTTTGTTCCTTTTTCTCAGATTGTGGGATCTCTCGCACTGTCTTGGAATATCAGCTTGTATCAAGAAACATCGTAATAAAAAAATGACCGAGAGATATTCCCAAATTATAGATTAATCGGAATCTTGATTCAAATGACCTACAAGTTCTGGTGTCCGCTCTCATAATATTAATACCATATTCAAAATATTCGTTCGTCGATGGAAATTAATCGAAAATCTTATTATTCGATGAATTGTTTGCTTTTCGAAAGTATGTTGACTTATGGTTGTAAAAAGTGTTACTATGTGTATTTGAAATATGTTACCAATTCTACGTTTGTTTAAAAAAAGGTTTTTTGTTATTATGAAGGTCAATTATGTTGTTTGGTTAAAATTTGGAATTACTTGAAATTAATGTCAACATTTGAATAATGTTGTATAAAATTGACATTCGTTTCCTTTCATTTTTTAGGTAAGTTCCTGTTGGTGTACTGTTACACATTGAGAACAATGCTGTATAGTCAACGTCGACGGTGAGTGAAAAACTGCTGTACTACTGCATATCACTCTCATCGAATTTCTCTTTATATTTAAACATTTTCAATTTCTCGTCTATTTGAAGCCTACACAAACTTGACGTTCCTCTATGTAATTAAAATGTTTTATGCTTAACGCAATCCACAAAAATGAAGGAAAAGGGAGAAATATTTACTGTTTCTTATTTTTCAGAAAATCCGCGTTATGAAATTATTCCAATTATGATGTAATCTGATTCATCAATTCAGATTTTGAGGTTATTTTAACAAGAGAGTCTAATGAACCTTTTTCTTGTTAAAGACAATCGTTTGACTCCTAATTAAAAGTATGTTGTATGTACACATGTATTTGTCATTTAGGGTGGGATTAATCCGCCCTACTGTCGTAACCAGACCTTTTTTCATTTATTATACACGAATGAGGGATAAGCGAGACATTGCCACCATGACGTATTCCCTTCAACCTATCTATAACCTTTATATCATTAGCTTATTTGGCCTGCCTGAACTTTCTTTCCCACACAGCTGTGGAAACTGACACAATTTATAGTAGACACCGATAGGTTAATTTTTCCCCGTCCGGGAATCAAACCCGGGACCACCTCAAAGAAATCTAGCACGCTGTCCATAAGCCATTCAAGGGGCCTGATCAATAATGTTTTATCTAACATCTCACTCACTTGCTTGAGGGATTTTAAAAATATTGCAATCTTATGCTTCTTCCAGGGTTTTTTTTCAGCTTCAGGGGATGCCGATTTTCGGCTATCCGCGTAGGGTACCCACTATGTCCCTCATGGGGACACACATTAACTTTCTTTCAACAGTCACACACTTGCGGGCTTCTCGGTCTGTGGCCAGCAGACTCATAATGTTTTGTGCACATACATAAAAGCCATGGGACAAGCCCATGGCGGAACTCGAACCTGCGACCCTTCCCACCGAGGCGCTGAGTCGGCACACTCTCTAGCCACCTCGGCCATCCAGGTCAGCTATTATGATCTTCTGTATAGTATTATACTCTTATATACTAGGAAAACCCGGCAGACGTTATTCTGCCCTTCATCTCCCTCTGCTCCCTCCCATCTCACTGTCTCCGCCTCCTTCCCTCACCCTGTCCCTGTCTGTCTCTCTCTCTCTCTCTCTCTCTCTGTGTCTCTATCTCTGCCTCTGCCGCTCTCTGTCGCTCTCATTCACATTTATTTGCAGATTCTTCACGTCTCTGAGCAGGTGAGGTAATATCGGGAAGCGCCGGAGCAGCGAACAAGTAATAGAATGTTCGAGAAGAGCTCATTCTGTAGATTACGGTGTGAGAAACGTTTCTTTGAGGCCTTCTGCCTCAAAATTTTAGTTTTTAATCCCCTAGAACGCCTCGTTTATAAGTTATTTTACGATATAGATTCAAAAATTGCCGATTGAGTTGCGGGTTGCATTTGACGTGAATATTTAGTTTCGTTCTACAGCGCCATGTAGTGGAGTTGCCACACAATCAACAGCGCATAAACGGGCGAAAAAAAACACGTAGGAGTGCCGACTTTCATGAAGATCGGTACAACGGTGTCGGAGGTAAGCTCTTATATACACACACAAATATATATCATCATTCAGTTTTATGTATGTAGATAGTAGCATTATAACCACATTACATCTTAATTCTGCTCGATTTGTTTTGCTGCGTCGCAGTTTGGACGAGTCCTGTCATTCCGCAGCGACGTACGTGAGTTGCACGCTCCACATATCGCGCGGCGCCCGGAAGTGTGACGATCTTTTATAACAGGCGCGATAAGGCGGCGGTGCGGCGGCGGCGCGTTTTTGCTCCCCAAGGTGGAGCGCCGGCGCGTGGGTGCGAAGCCGCGCGCTTCATCAGCGCGTGCGAGGAAGTGCGCTGGCCTCGATAACCGCGCAGCTGCACACGCGTAAACGCGTTGCAGGCACGTTCCGCCTCCCGCGCGCGCGCCGGCGCGTGCTCGGGCGGCGGCGGCGGCGGCGGGCGTGCTTCGGCGCGCGGCGACGGCGGCGATAGAGTGCGGAAGAGACGGCCGACCCACGCGCGCCGACAGGGCGGGTGGAAATCAGGTCGGTTGGCAACGCCCAGTGCTCGCGTACTATGGTCCGATTAAAATAAGTTGGTGATTGACAGTTGGGCTTCTGAAGCTGTAACTTCGTATAATATGAGTGTATGATTTGGTTACTTTTAAAAGTATTTCAATTGTTTATTTTCGAGTCCCGGGAACACGTGCTCAGTGGTACGCAAATTGTCAACGTCGCTCCTTTCCATTCGCAACTGTCAATCACCAACTTATTTTAATCGGACCGTAGAGTTATGTTGATTTTTACTTTCTCGCTACGGAGTAGAGTAGTATGAAAAAGGGGATAAATCCAGTTGCTAAATTGAGAGAAAAAACCCTCTAACGCGTAGGTAGAATCTATGTTTTGTGGGTCCTTAATACCCAAAATATCGAATGACAGCAAAACGTCCGTCCGTCTGTCCTTCCGTCTGTCTGCCCCTCCGTCTGTGAACAACGCTAGCGGTTAAACCGTTTGGCTGATTTTCTTCAAAATTTATTGATATTCCACAATCGATTTGACTGCTGTCGCGGCTTGAATTTGAAACCGATATTTTAATTTTTCGGGTACTTTACATGAAGTCCCTGGGGCATTTTCAAAATTTTCAAAAAAATGGCTCCATTGTTTTTGTTTAACGTTCCGGTGGGCGCACCTATTTGAGTCACATAAGCGGGCGCGTAGGAGCCTCGAGTAAAGTCTTTTGCTCCCCCAAAATTTCTATTATTTAGTTGAAGAAGGAAGTGTAAAAACTCACAACTATTCATTAAATTTTTAATGTTAATATATTTTATATATCACAGAAATGTGGCTATTTTTATGTATAAAATAATAAAAAGTACTGTTTCAGAAAACCTTATAAAAAAAGAAAAAAATTAACTAGAAAACTGTTATTAAATAGACAAATTAATTAAATGAAACAGTTACTGTCCGTACATTTAAGATAAGCATCAATTGGTTTCATGAAGCCGTTTCCAGTAACTCAAGAAGGTGCCTGATTTCTTCGTCTGCTTCAGCCCTTCAGCAAAGAAAAACAAAATAAAACCACAAGTAATAAGGAAAAATCCACAAAAAACAGCATTCAACATCTTTGATTTTGCGCACAGTTATCGAAAATACTTATAAACGAACAATCTGAATTAGTAATATACAATCTGAACAGAAATATGTGTACACGAGTGGGCGCGGTAGAGCACGGAGTGCTGCAGTCAGCATTTTTGTATTTTGAAATCTTCTTTACGACTGATAGGGAGAAGGTAACGGAACGGAGATTTTCGCTTTTCGTTTAGAATATTGCGAAATGAGAATACTGAAGCCCTCTGCCATGTCAAATAGCCGTACTCTATTTTAGAACAAGAAAAGCACAGAGGCAGCACAGAGTGCTACTGCGCGCCCGCCGGAAGGTTAAATTTTGTTGTTGGATAGTGTGAAGGACGTTTAAGAGAATGGTGCTGACCTCATGTTCGTTGGAAATCCTGATTTTTCGGAAATTACAAAAGTTAAAACTTTTTTTTCGGGGTGTTCCTACAACTAAATATTAAAGATAGAGATTTTTTCCCTTAATGAGATCTGTTCCTTAAAGATAGATTTTGAAATAAGGTCATGCACAACTTTTCGAAGATTTGAGTACTTTTCGGGTAATTTAGCGTGAAAGTACGGGCGAGAAGGTACCTGGTGTTTTAGCACCGCTATTTGTTCATTCTCTAAGTAATTGTGGTGTACAATTTATGGTGTGAGCAATACACCTAAATGGAGAAGGAGGGAGGAAAATTAACATTTTCTACTTTTCTGAAAATCTGTGTTTTGAAATTCTTTTAATTACGACTTTAGCATCTGACGTCTGACTCAACAATCTGAGTTTGAGGTTTGGTGGACAGGAGTGAGTAATGAACGCACGTCTATCTCGTTTACTCCTGCAACCCCGGGAGTTTTCCTCCTGCCCTGCTAATCAGTGCCCTGCTGCCAACCGCTCTTGGAAGCACGTGGGAGTTCATATTTGGCTTTCTGTTACATTGAGATGCCTTGGATTCGTTAAAGACATCGTTCCAACCATGTTGAACACATACCCCTTGGAATGAGTGCCAAGATGTTCATGTAAATATGTATGTTAGAATAATAACGGAAATATAGTGTTATTCACTAAAGTTTGCAGCATGTAGTGTATAACAGCAGAATAGTTAATGAAAGATTAAAAACTCGAAATTTTGTAATGTTGGCTCCAAAATCAATTAGCATGAAACTTGAGTCGGCGATGAATAAGACAGACGTTCGTTCGGAGGTGCTGCAATTCGCAGTTTGAGAATGGTGAATTAGTAAGTCTCTGAGGATGTTCACACAGCAACGAAGTCGCCTGTGTCAAAATGTATGGGATGAAAACTGAAATTAATTATTATTAAAGCAATAATGTAGGGGCCATCCATAAATTACGTTCTCCGAAGTTTCGAGTATTTTCAATACCCCCTCTCCCTTGTAACACACTTTCCTATCTATTTGTAACGCAGCGTAACGACTGCCTCAAGATCCCCTCCCTCCCCCTTGAGCGTTACATAATTTATGAATGACTCCCTTAGTCAATATGGAGAGGTATGAAGAACATTCCCTTTTCATTGTATACGGTAAGCGATCCCGTCTCATGAACTGATGCCGAATATCGACAATATCAAAGCGACGTGCTGCAATATTTCTTATAACTAGGCCTCAGCATACTTATGTCAATAAAATTATTATTTTCTCGAATTCAATTTTACTAATTTGCTCTGTATATTGTATTATTCACTCGGGTTAAGCCATCACTCGCACTTTCAGTACTTAAATTTTAATTACGGAATGTGCTTCAGTTGAATTTATTACTAAAAAGCAATTTAAAAGTTATCTAGAGAACAGAAGTGTACGAGTGCAACGATGCTATAAAGAATTTCAAAATCAGGTAAGTAATGTTTCAAAAAGCGTATTCATTTTCTTGCTTTAATTATTTGTTGTGCTTATCACCACAACAATATTTTTAGGAATATATTTTTTATGAATGATTAGCGTTTCCCTGCTTCACAATGGTGAGGGAAGCGGAAACGGAAGTAGTGTGGCAGGGTGGCGGGGCGGATGAGCGTCAGGCGCCTGGTGCGGCGGGTGGCGGGTGTTGGGGCGAAGGTGAAGTGGGTGGGCACGTGGCGAGTCGGGGATGGGGCGGTGGGCGCTGGTGGGCGAACGTGCAAGGGGGAGGGGCCCCCGGTCTGTCAGGCTTCTAATCTCGGCGCTAGCAACAGTCAGCGCGAGGCACGTTCGAGCTGACGCGGAAGGATATTGAGTGGCAGCCGAGGCGCATGTGTTCATGCGTCAAACAGCGGAACTAACGTCTCCGAGATTCCACGACTTCCTTCTCTCGCCATTCCTTATTCCGTTGCCGCGCGCTGCTTCCATCCACTGCTGTGGATTTCATAGGGCACATTTGAATTATGCGTACTTCTCACATACTGCAATGTTTTCAGTGACTATATTAATCGTCCGTTATTGGTGGTTCTCTATCCCCTTCCATTTAATATATTATATAAAACGGAAAGGGATAGAGAACCATCAATAACGGGCGATTCTTCCATCGTTACGAATGAAGTTGAAAATAATGCGTTGAATCAAACGTGATTCTAAGAGACAACAGAGGTAATAACTGACATGGTTTGGTTATAGCAGAAATGTAACCGTTGTTTGGTTTCGGTGTCACTGTTTTCAAAAAATTAGCCATCGAACATGCTCGTTGTGCGTAGAATGCGTAACGATGAATAATGCGTCATGAACACTAACGAATGACGTATTTACAGCAATAATAATAATAATAATAATAATAATAGTAATAATAATAATAATAATTAATAATAATAATACTTCGTTCGAAATTGTGGTATTATAACTAAGTTCACTGAGGTAATTGTAGGTTCATAATCATAGTCATAGTATATACTAGTGTTCGTATGGTTCGTTATAGTTCGTGATCGCTAGAGTAATAGGGAGGACAGACTGTCCAGCACAACACACTTCTCGACTGCGAGTGAAATTGTATCTTAATTTTTTATGTAAGTTCCTGATGAGAAACAAATTTTAATGTTACGATTATGTAAACCAGGGTATTTTAAATTTATGTTTAATCTACTGCCTTTCGTATAATTCTCTGATTTACGAAAGACATTATAATTTATCTTCCTTCAAAAATGCATACTTTAACGCAAGTGTTTCGAGCCCTACGTTGTTTCCACTCGGGTCCGTGAGAAGCAACTCCTACAATGGGCGCACAACAGCACAAACGGCCCATGCGTCCTGGTGGGTGGCAATTTTCCCATGAACACTCCGTCGAGTATACCTCGTGGCCCGTACATCTCTCCGCCACGCAGTTTCAAATTACATTTTAAACTGCGGAGCGGAGCGCTCAGCTCTGCGTCCAAACGACACAGTAACACGCTCTTGAAACCGCTCCTAATGAGATAGTGCCTCAATGCTGATAAATCTTCCTCCGGAGGCGATGCCCCCCCCCCCCCGGAGCAGGGTGCGCGTCCGCGCGGCGCCAGCTCCGAATCGCCAATGGAGCGTCGTGCGGGAAGGTGGTTCCCCCTGCCGGGAGGGGGGATGATGGACTCCCTCGAAATTACACGCTTTCTGTTCGTCCCCGCACTTCGCTGTTACAACATATTTGACGAGTAAATTGTGTGGTTGGGTGTGTAATTACGAAGCGCGCGGACGACCTGCATGTCGGGCGCGCGCGCGCGCGGTCTCTCGTGGCCGGCGCGGGAACTAGCTCTGCGACAGACGCGACACAGCCGCGGCGCGTTGCTATGAGCGAAAAAAGGCCCGCTGGACAAACTACTGTATCGGGGTATGGTCAGATCTGTCCTGGACCTACCGTGCTCTTGCAAATTGATCCTATAGAATTGTTTGCGGGTTGGGACGATATGAATGATAGATGGAGACGTAGTGAGAGAGAGAGAGGCATGAGAGAGGGAGAGACGTGGTGAGAAAGAGACGTGGTGAGAAAGAGACGTGGTGAGAGAGAGACGTGGTGAGAGAGAGACGTGGTGAGAGAGAGACGTGGTGAGAGAGAGACGTGGTGAGAGAGACACGTGGTGAGAGAGAGACACAACGAGTGGGAGATTACGAGAGGCAATGAAAATGAGTCAGAAAGGGGGACCGACAGACAAGGATAGAAGGATACATTAAGATAGGGAGAAAGAGAGACGTACAGAGAAGGTGACAGAGCAATCAAGAGCGGGCTGCTCAGAGAAATGGAGAGAGGGACACAGGGAAAGGGAGAAAGGGAAATACAGAGTTAGGAAGAGAGAAAAAGGGAGACAGAGAGGGAGGGAGAGACACACAGAGGGGAAGAGTGATAATGCACACACCTTTTATCGTCCCTACAATATTTACGGATGTTTGTTCACAAATATATTTCGTTTATGGATGTTCATGTGCAAAGGGTGAAGTCTTGGTTACTGGAACTTAATTACTTAAATGTAATTCTCACAAACTTCAGAACTCTTTCGGATTGATAACTGTATCGAGTCATCTAGGTTTCTCTGTAACTCGGAATGGTCACGGAAAGGTTTGATATTTGCTAACAAAAGAATCCATTTTGATTTGTGAATCTTACTGGTTTCAATTGAAAAGTGATATTTCCTCTTGTCAATGATTTTACTATAGTATTTACTACTCTTTTATTCAGCAGGTTATGTTAAGTACCTCCTGATTCAAGTAAATCGTAATATAGAAACTGGCAGCCTACATGAAATAAAATTGAAATTTTATTTTTCCTCCCTATCTACGAACACATACGAGTACGTATGTGTTCTCTTCGAGTCGTTTTTCAAAACATCAACCGCAGAACATGGAAATACAGCTCTGAATCGTTACGTGTATGCGCAGTTTGCACCGTGTATGCAAAACAGCATTTTACAAAACATTCGCATTGGTGTTGCGACATATTTCGGAGCACATGTGACGGAAATGAACTCTACGGACCGTTTCAAAAAGCGTTCCCGAGACCACGCGAAGCCGCCTGTGCTCTAAAAGGCCCCCCTTCAACTCTGCATCAACTTGCTAATACTTGCGGAATCTTGGAGCGCGCCGGGAAGCCGCTCCGATTGCCGCGCCCGTATGATTCGCCGCGCGCGGGCCACCCGCAGCCTCTGCGCGCAGGCAGGCAGGCAGCCAGGGGTTTGCGAAAACCAACTGGCGGCACTGAGCCGTAGCCGGCCCTTTAATCTCAAGGAGCCGATGTATTCAGCGAAGCACAAAGGATCAAAGCCCGCGCCGTCCCCGCCCCCTCCGCCCCCGCCCCCGACGCTGCGGCGCAGCGCGGGCACCCGTGGGTGAGGATTGTGTAATTTTGCACCCGGCCGGAACCGCGCTCCCTCGCAGCCGCGCCGGCCCCGCCCCCGCCCCCCCCCCTTCGCCCCCCTTCGCCCCCTCATCCACGGCCCCGCCCCCTGAGACCCTGTCACCCTGCGGCGACTGCCGACCGCCTCTGACGACCACCCCCATGTCTGTCTCGGATCTTGTTCGCGCCGTTGACGTCGTCTCTATTCGTGCGTGTGCTCTGTTGCGAGTGGCGGTGAATGTCCTTTTGTCCTTTCATGCTCGGTTTCTTCGTTGTTGTGCTGTCGTTTTTCTTCTTAATTGGACCCCCTTTTTTTGTTCACTTTGTACCATCTCGTGACTTATGTTTTTGCCATTATTCATGGAATACACTTGAGATATCGGTATTGGTTTTTTTGGTGGGGATTGATTGGGTTCACTCATTTTACATAGATTCACTTGTTACTTTTTCTTCTAAAAACATTTTTTAATTGATTCATGTAAAAACATTCATTAACTATTTACTATATATATCTTCTGCCTTTTCCCGTTGTACGGGGTCGGCGCTAATGGGTGTGGGCTCGTTTTTATTAATTTTCGCACACTCCATTTTTACACGGATTGGGCGAATGTTTTACGGCCGGATGCCCTTTCTGACGCCAACCACAAGAGACATACAAGCACATTACACATAGAAAATGTACACACAACTATGCCCGAGGCGGGTTTCGAACCCACGATTCTTCGGTCTAAGGTCGCCACGTCACTACTGGTTTAGCGGTCTCGGCCACCGGATCGGCTTTCGAGAAGTATCTCGATTCCTGTTTTATACATTTCTCCAATTTTCCACATCATCTTCCCTGCTTTCTATTTTTGTCGTTATGAATATCATTTTCGCATTCTGACGTTACATCTTTCCTTTTTTCCCTTCATTAATTTCTTTTCTTTTATTTTACTTCTCCTGAAGCACGAGTTTGAACTGTGTTCTTGAGTCGTCACTGTTTTGGCCGCGCTGGAAGGAACTGCACGAAACTCACATTTTCCCCCAAAATTGCAGCAAAGTAAAGATTACGGATGCTGGTGGGTCATTTGTGGGAGGACAGCAAAAACTGGAATTTAGTGGGCGTGGAAGCATTTAAATTGTCCCCTGCGGACATCATTATTTGTGTGGCAAATTCGCTCTCTCGTAGCTGTGAGGTTACGTTAGGCTATATATGGTTTTGGCAATTGCTCCCGAGCTTCATGAGAGTAATTTATGGCGTGAAAATGGTAAAGGTTTCGCGGAAACGGAACACTGTGATGTAATCGAGAGTTTAATTACGTAAGCTAGTACGTGTCGTTCAAACATGTGAAAATGAAAACTTAACATTCTTAAGTGAATCTGTTGGAATGTTCAAGTTGGTAAGCAAATGATAAAAATTAATATTACTAGTGGGTTTTTGTTGTAATTAAATAATGTGAATTGACAGTCCATAAGTCATTCCATTAAGCCGGGGAACAGTGGACCCAATTGTATTGGCACGCGTTAAAAGTTAATAATATTTTCAATTTCGAACTGTTATTTTGACGCTTTTTCTGAATTTATCATAAGGAAGCTATCGTTTGCTACACTCTCTGCTGCGAGTTTTCTGCAAGACTTCCAATGCCAACGTCTGTCACGGCGCCCCTTCGTGATGTGGTGCTACGTGAGAGAACTCCGCAGTTCTGAATGAAAACCAAATTATCTATTTCAGAATAAAATGGAATGGAAAAAATCTCTGATTCTGTCTAATTTATCATTGTAGCAAGATAATAATATACAAAATTGCTTTTATGTCCATACACTTCATCGGCAATAGACGCGCTTTCCTTTAGAAAAGTACATTAAGAACAAGTGGCGTAGCTTCAGTTGGTGTCACCTGGGGCGAAGCTAATGGTGTCACCCCCCTTCAATTAAGTATAAAAATATCTATTACTGTCATTGATTGTACATTATTTTATTAAAAATACAAACATATTTCCACATGATAGTTATTTATAATATATTTAAAAATTCTATGTAATTAAGAATAATTGCAATTAAATCATAATCTATGCTTGCTTAAATGTATACTTATTAAATTAATATAATTTTTAACTAAAGCATACAAATTATATAATTCCAACAATAAAGTTTTCGAACTACTAAAACTAAGTATTAATATATATAATGTTTCAGTAAATAATTTAAATTATATAATTCCAATTATAAAATAATTTAATTGGTGTCACCACTAGAATGGTGTCACCCTGGGCTACGCCACTGATTAAGAAGAAAATGTAAAAAATCTCGTAAATATATTTTATGTGTTGAATACTATAAATTGCGCAGTATGTAATAATGGAAGACTATTAGGATTATACAAAAAATATAATTGTAGCATCATGAAGTACCTTGGAATAGAATAAAACGAAGTAATGAAGGTGGGAAAGCATAAGACGAGACATGAAGAGATTGTGGCCTTACGCGCGAAATGCAAAAAAAGTTATTTAACGATTAGCCTGGAGGATCCATCGCCGTGGCAGGTTGGGCTTCAGATCTCTGCCACTCGCCTTTCTAGCAACCCATGCGATTTGTACACGATAAGCAATTGTTTCAAATTCATACGTACTTCACTTTTTTCACGAATTTTACAATCATTTCAGGTGATTCGCAAGAGAGCACTTCTTGCATTTTGTCCCTATCTCATCGGAAAAAGGATGTAAGATCTTCGGGAAGCCCTCCTCAAATGGCTTAATCAGCTGCAGTGCGGTCAGCGTAGGTGGGTTGCCCAGGTTAAAGGGTTTCATCTGCACTCGTGCTCTCTGTACTTGGTTATCTCCTTTCGTCTCACGAACGACCGCTCCTCTGAAACGTGACAGTCCATGTGGGTCTCCTCTCATCCTTGAAAGCTTTTTAGCCGATCTTCAGTGAGTTTCGTGACTACTCGTATGCCCAGCTGCCCTTTGTGCTCTATCGGACGGTTCACTAAATCAGTTGAGGCTCTTAGGAATAATAAGGACAGATCTCAACCGACCTTGCATTTTCAGTAAGGATGACGGTAAACCCCTGCCATATACCTATCCTACATACATGCATACCTACCTACATATACCTATGTTGAAATTTTAAATGAATTGGGGTATGGCAAAACCCTCAGATTCCACCTTCAAAAATGTCTCCGTAGTGAACGTGAACGTGAACGAAAACAGAAAAAATCATATTTCTTGAAACGAATTTCGGTTGGGATCTGCCGTTATTATTCTCGAGCACCTCAATTAGAATGTTTCCTCCCGTTTGTGAAATGATAAACTGTGACCCCTTATTGAGAGAACGCTAGATTTATTCCTTCTGTTGACATAAAACAAACCTATGGGAAAATGCATTTTTCATTATGCTAAAGCAATTATGATTTGAAGGCGATGGCATAGAACATTTTAAAATAGAAAATTCGTCATAAAGGGAGTAGTTTTTTATGAAAATTTTGATTTTGATTTTTTTATGAAAATTAATTTTGATTACGAAATAAATACGTATTATTCATCTTCAAGCGAATTGGCTTGGGCGTGCGGTATGAATGAATGACTTTTGACTCGATTAACAATTGTAATCGCGCAATGAAATCGATGAATATAACAACGCAAAAGCTAAGAAGCAGCCTTGATAGATAAGAAACAAGGTTCCACTTAATATTTTTGTTCACACTGAATATTACATGATTACCCTAAATATCACGGTTTATTGAAGCTTGATTTGATAATTTTAGTTTTATAAATATATTTACTATATTTGTATAAATTGTAGTGATGTACTATTATAGAATCGTCTGAAAATACATTAAACACTTTGTGTGGGACATTATATATTAATTTACACCTTCATATTGCTTTAAACGTTCTTAGTGTTTTAAGCCTTAGAGCCGTCAGTCTTCTTAGCGCCTTATGCCTCCTTAGTGTTCTGAGCATCCCTAGCGCGTTAAGTCTTCTTATACCTCTTTAAGCCTTCTTAATACAATAGGCTTCCTTAATGCTATAAGATCCCTTAGTGCTTTAAACCCCACTTAGTGTTTACGGCTCCTAGAGATTTAAGCCTCCTAGTGCATTAAGCATCTTTTAAGGACTAGCACTAGCCCAATTGACATCCCAGCGCACCGCTTGCTTCCGTATCGCAACAGAGGCTTGAGGGAGATTTCTCTCAATTGGCGCTCCTTGCGGATTTCCAGGTCCTATTATTAGTTGTTTTGAAGGGTCTGTTCATACTACAAGAATCCTGTTATGCTCAGAAAGCAAATTTGAAGAGCACAGCGTAGCGCGCGCGGCGTTTATCTGATTCCTCACCGACACCTGCTCACGAAACCACCAGAGCATTGCAGTGCTTGAAGGATTTGGTTAGTCCTGCTTCATCCTCCTCCTCCATCCTTCATACTGGAACCGCTTCGCCTCCGCTGCTGACACTGGGACAAATAGGTCAGTGCATCAACCTGATGTCACTGCAGTCTCTCTGACCGGGAGGTCCTCTCCCGATGACAGCAGGATATTCCACACCAGCTTGTCGGCTAGGTGGAGGTCGCTGTCCGGAGGAGAATTCTAGCGTCCGGCTGCTCTGATCGGTAGTTTTCCGTGGTTTCTCTGATCAACATCAGGCGAATGTCCGAGCAGTACCCTAACCAAACGGGATCTTTCCTTCCTCTTCCTTAACCTATCCTCACCCCTTGAACACACATTTACACTAACATGCACTACACTACCACACGTCGGGAGACCGGTCGGGAGCTTAGAGCTTGTCCCGGCAGGGTAGGTGCCCCACTGATAGGAGATACCTGGTTGAAGGTAAAATTCCCGCTAGTCGACGGTCGGTCGACGCCGGATCTCGCCATCCAGCAGGGAAAATGTCACCACCCCCACACGCACTATACTTATGGGACGAATTACCTTTGTAGTTGACGCGCCCGGAATCACGAACAATCAATCAATCCGCTGTTGGCCACGCTCAACCCGCGCGCGCCGCGCCGCGCTGCATGCCAATAGAGGTAGGTCGGGGCCTCAACTCATGTCATAGCAGCCTCCGACCGGGTGTTCTAGGGAGTTCTGTCGGCAGGACTTTTCGATAATAGCTAGTAGATAGCTAAATCGCATTCATCCTCAATCTGGAGAAGTCTAGCGGCCGGATACTTTTGATCAGTAGTTTTCAGTGGTTCTTCGATTAATATCAGGCGAATGCTGGAGGAATACCCTAACAAACGGACCGCGCGTGATCTTTTCCTCCTCTTCCTTGTCCCTATCCTCACCCCTTACACACAATTACACTTACACGCACTACACTACCACCATGTTCAGAAACCAGTCGGTACATTAGAGCTTGGCTCCGGAGCGGTGGAGCACCGCTGGTGTGAGGTACCTGGATAGGACAAAATTGCAAGCTGGTGTGTATGTCGGTACCGGATCTCAACGTTCTTCAAAGGAAGAAACACACCAGCTAAAATTTGCACTGCACTTACGGGACTAATGACCATAGCCGCTGGCGCGCCAGGGAACACGAAATAATCAGTCAACCATTCAATTCAGTCATAAAGTCAACCCAGTCAGTCAGTGGTAGGCGCGCCCTTTTGAATCGCCTTCAACCATGTACCCAACTCTTTTGTGCTGGACGTCTGTGAGCCACGCGATGACGCCGACGGTGCTTTACCTAGTGGCACGCAATGGCAACAACCTTTCCCGAGACGTAATGTACACTTGTACACTGACTCAGAATGAATAAATGTCGGGAGCGGGTATCAGCTGAGCGATTCTGCCACGTTTTAATGATGCCCAGTATCAAAATATCACGTCTTTAAAACTATCCGGACTTTGTAGGTATCAGAGTGAAAGATATTAAGTTTCGGACTGATATGTATATATTAGTTTCAAATTGACCAAGAATGATGGAGCACATAGGAAGGGCTGTTGAGCGCGGCACGGATGTTCGAACTCGGGTGTTCGAAAATAATTATTACTAATTATGAAACTACTTATAATTGTTAATACATGTCCATGGATTAATAGTACACGTGTGTTAAAATAACTCTTATTACGACCCAGATTTTAGTTTTGTAAAGTTTTACTTTAAATTATCAAAGTGTATAAATAGTCTTAAAGTATTCAATACTCCGTATAATGCCTTCAACCCTGTGTCAACTCCTGTACGCTGCCTGTCGGGGTTATTGGGTGAGAGGATATTAAACGGCGGTGTTGGAAACCAACCATACAGTAAAGGAAAATAATTTTGATGGGGTGCTGTATAGGTTTCAATTATTGCATTAAAAAATTGTATT